>CM074446.1:17552183-18179683 GCA_037101425.1 Elopichthys bambusa
ACATATATTGTATAAAGTAAAATAGTTTATCAAATCATTCTGTTATATCTTTCATAACATAGTTGAGAATCATCTTTATACAAAGTTTGGTTAAAAAAATGTGATTGAATGAAAAACAAAAACAAACAACATTGTTTTTGCCTATATTGTCTTTTTTTATTTTCTTAATAATTGAGTCCTGGTGAGGACATAGCATTAAATATGATTAAAAAAAAAAAAAACAGTGTAGTGACTAAAAACTAAATTCACAAAACTTTTTTCTGGCTCTCATATAAAAATATGATGTTAGTTAGTAGTGCTGGGTAGTAACTAATTACATGTAATCTGGATTACGTAAACAGATTCCAAAAAATAAACAACTTAATAAGTAATATATTCTTCTAAAAAAGAAGACAGTTACTTTTTTGTTGATTTCATGATTACATTATTCACACAATGGCAGTAAATCATTCATAATTTATTTGATTGAATTTGATTTTCCCTAATTGAATGAATGAATTTGTTTCTCAGTAATTCTTCCTTCATTTTATTTTTAAGAAGTGTTTTCTTAACATTGCAACATTGCATATCAGATCAACTCCTGACGTAATGTAATGTTTAATGCACTTCATGTTGTTGATAACAAAGAATGGTATTTATTTTCTTCCCCTTTTTATTTTTATATCAAAATGGTACACGATTATCCTATTCAAACCAATGTGATAAACAAGGTCAGAAGTAATCTAAAAGTAATAAAAAAGGAAGTCAGATTATTTTACCTAAAGTGTGTAATGTAATGGATTACTTTACTAACTGCAGTTTTTGTCATGTAATTTGGAATCATCATTACAATAAATAAATCATATACAGTTTTATAAGAATCCAGAAGCCATTTTTTTCCCAATCACACCCAGTTTTTTTGAGCACCTCTTGTGTGGTCTTTCAAAATACTATTTGTGACTGTTATCTCTATTAAACATTACAGCTGGTGCTAATGTTTGTGCAAAAACATATCCGATTCCAGCCCAGCTCCCTCTACCTCACCTGCTGCGGTTGGGGTGTTTTTGTTGGGGTTCGGAGGCATGTCGGAATGCTCACAAGTGTCAGAGGCCATAAAAACCGCTTCTGCTCTCTGTTTATGTTTTCCTACCTCGCAAAATGGTGGCGCCTTTTGAGCATGGCACGAACCATGCCACCCACATACGACTCAACAACAGGCAGGGGGATGGATGAAACACAACAAACAGTGTTTACACACTTACACACACACATTTAGATACAAAGGGAGAGTGGGACATTGAACACGAGCAATAAAGAGAGTGACAAAAGAGAGAGAGAATGGGACGAGTTGTTCTCGTACTGTATTGTTCTATTGATGTATTATATGACTGTAATCACACATACTTGCGTACAGCAACTGTAGATGCACATAGAAGCAATTTGTTTTTATGACGAATAATCCATATGTGCCCCTCTGAGGTGTCGTCTGCCTTTGTCGTATACAGATTTAGGAAAGATGGGCAGCATTTATCAGGTGATTGTGAATGGGGCTGAATTCTGCTCTCTTTTTTAGGCAGATAGCTCTTGCTGATCTGACCATCATCAATAAGACCGATCTAGTGAAGGAGACTGAGCTGGTGCAGCTCAGAGATACAGTGAGGTGAGAACTGTCAATCTTTATATTCCTATATGTTCTTATTAGGGTGTACTGATATTAAAATTCTGGCTGATAATGATTTTACCAATAAATGGGTGATACTGAAATTTTATACTATCATATTGTTTAAATAATTAAAATAAATAAATAAATAACCAAAATCAATCATTTTAAATGCTACCAGTGAATTCGGGCATCACAATGTAATAATGTACAGTATCCAAACATGGATATTCATTTTAAGGTTGTTAAATTATTAGTTGTTTTAAAGATGAGTTTTCAGTGAATGTTGGTAGTACCTGCAAAGGTAATTCTACACTGGCATAATGTATTGGAATAATTAATGGGTTAGTTCACCCAAAAATGAAAATTCTGACATTAATTACTCACCCTTATGTCATTCCAAACCTTAGATCTTTTTGATGAAATCTGAGAGGTATATGACTCGTCCATAGACAGCAATATAATCAACACTTTCAAGGTCCAGAATGGTACTAAAGACATTGTTAAAACAGTCGACATGACTGCAGTGGTTCAACCTTAATTTTATGAGGCGACAAGAATACTTTTTGTGCGCAAAAACAAAACTAGAATAATGACTTTATTCAACAATATCTTCTCTTCTGTGTCTTTCTTATACCGAGTCAGCATTCTGACGTAGAACCTGGAAGCGCTGAACGTAAACAGCGTAGGAGAATGACACAGAAGAGAAGATATTGTTGAATAAAATGTTCTTCATGTTTTTGTGCACAAAGCGTATACTCGTCACTTCATAAAATTAAGGTTGAACCACTGCAGTCACGTGGACTATTTTAATGATACCTTTCTGGACCTTGACAGTGGTAATTAAATTGCTGTCTATGGAGGAGTCAGAGAGCTTTCGGATTTCATCAAAAAATCTTAATTTGTGTTCCAAAGATTAATTAAAGTTTGGAATGACATGAGGGTGAGTAATTAATGACATAATTTTCATTTTTGGGTGAACTTACCCTTTAAACAAGGTACCCGATTCATATCTAGGTACCAGAATATGTTAGAGTCTTGAGGGTAGAATCATTTGACTTTCAGAAATGAGTAAAAACCATCCAGAACACCCTGACAACCACATAGCCACGTCCTGACAACCAAACATAACACCTTAGCGTTGTAATCTTGACCTTCAAACTTCTCACATTTGCTTCAGAAACTAGTTGTAATGATAACTTTATAGATGTCTTTGAGTTTGTTTTACATGTGCTCCGTCTTCTTCATTATAGATCAATAAATGGGCTCGTAAAGATTTTGGAGACACAAAAATCCAGGTGAGGTGATATGCAGAAACCACCAACACAAAACATGCACTTTATTCTGATCCATGGTAAAATGGTGTGCATATTGTACCATGTTTTTAAGCCAGTTCGAACTTTCTTTTTACTTAAAATATTGATCAGATAAAATACATACTGTCAAGACATTTAAAGCAGTTAGATTTTAAGACCCGTAATCTGATGTGTACACTACTATAAAAAAAAGGTCAGTAATTTGTTTTTTAATGTTTTTGAAAGAAGTAAAATGACAGTAAAAACAGTAATATTGTGAAACATTATTAAAATTTAAAATAACTAGTTTTCTAGTTGAATATATGTTAAAATGTAATTGATTCCTGTAATGGCAAAGCTGAATTTTCAGCATCATTACTCCAGTCTTCAGTGTCACATGATCCTTTAGAAATAATTCTAATATAATGATAAACAATTTCATAAGTTGACCTATGAAAAAAAACAACTTTTTTTAGGCTTGTCCTACCACTAAGACGCTCTTTATCTTCTTACCTATTAATAACATCAAAGACAGACAATGTAATTATATATAAATACAAATTAAGTGTATTTTCCTTTCCCTTAGGGTTGATCTGTCTCAAGTATTAGATTTACATTCTTTTGATACCAAAGATGGCACAAGGTAAGTGTTTTTGGAAGAATACTTGCAACAATTACAGTACTTGATTCTTACTGAAAGTATAGTGGCGATTCTGTTCACCAGAATTTTTCCCAGAGGATTTTGTGCATCCGATGAGGATCAAACACTCCATTAGCTCATGCTAATGTTGATGACCTACACAAAAAATGAAACACCCTTTTTAAGAGTAATTACAGTGAGACAGAGTACATGTGAATGGCTCAGCCCAGCTGCAGAGGATTATAGCCGGTGTCTGCAGTAAAGGTACAGAAGCACATCCACACAGACTGCCTTTCAGCCCCGACTGTGGCCCGTTTGCCCCCCTGAGCACAGGCTGCTTGTCTGGGATGACCCCCCTCTGGTCTGCTGCCCGACGAATAATCCACAGAGCTACGTTTGCCCTCCCCGAGGGGTCAGAGCCTGCTCTCCTGCTCCCACGCGCGCTTTCTTCTTCTTTCTTTCTGTATTAAGCTCAATCTTACTGTTACTAAACCCAAAAGCTCCTCCGCATCACACCAGCACCGGGATTAGGGGCTGTCAGTGTAGTCAAACCCTTTGAGAGGTTTTAGCTAAGACTGTACATCTGTCTGATGCATTTGTGTATGTAAGAGGATGTTGTTTATTGAAGGTATTTGACATCAATCAATGCGCTTGTTTCACATTTAAATGTCTTGAAATCTTGTGTTCTGCAGGTTAGCTGAAAAGCTGCAGCTGGTAAAAACAAGCCAACCACATCTAGACAAGGTGAAGATGACTTATTTTATGACATTTTAAATTGGCATATTGAATATTTTTCATGTCTGAGGAAAAAACAGTCCAGTTTCTCTTTCTACAAGGATCCTCTCTGGGTTTGTTTAAACTAGGAGCTTCATAAAATGTTAAATGTCCTCAACTACCCCCTATCCTTGAACCAAACTCTCCATAGGAGCTCTTAATATTAGATGGGTCACTTTCCCGCATCCACCCAGTCTGTCCCACCCTCCCCCTTCAGAGCCAAGCTTCACTGCTCTTTTCATGTAAATGAGAGCCCTGTTTTCTCTTGTTATTCCAAAGGAAAAAAGGAAGTGTGTAACTTTTAGCACAGACAAACAATGGTTTAAGTATCTGTAAAGGGCCCATGTAACGCCCCAGAGAACTACAGCAGAATGGGCACTAAAGCAGTGCAAGTGTTTAACACTAAGGGGAAATTCATTCAAGTGTTGTACTGATGCTTTTAAAGATAGAGGCTTTATTAGTAATGTTTAGGTGTACAAACAGAAATGATTAAAATCCCTTTTAAATTTCTGCTAATGATTTTATTGCCTTTTGTGGCATAAAATCCACCTGATGGCAAAACAATTGCAGCATTCTTACACTACCGTTCAAACTGTTTTTTTTAAGAAATTAATACTTTAATTCAGCAAGGATGCGTTAAAATGTTACACTGGACCACAAATAGTCATAAGGGTCAATTTTTTAAAATTGAGATTTATACATCATCTGAAAGCTGAATAAATAAGTTTTCCACTGATGTATGGTTTGTTAGGATATGACAATATATGGCTGAGATACAACTATTTGAAAATCTGGAATCTGAGGGTTCCAAAAAATCTAAATATTGAGAAAATCGCCTTTAAAGTTGTCCTTAACAACTTACAGAAATAGATTTTTGATATATTTACGGTAAGAAATTTACAAAATATCTTTATGGAAAATGATCTTCACTTAATATCGATAATAAAATCGATAATTTTGACCCATACAATGCATTGTTGGCTATTGCTACAAATATACCCATGCGACTTATGACTGGTTTTGTGGTTCTGGGTCACAAATGATCAAAAGTAACTGTAAAGACATTAATAATGTTGCAAAAGATTTCTATTTCAAATAAATGCTGTTCTTTTGAACTTTCTGTTAATCAAAGAATCCTGAAAAAATGCATCATAGCACAACTGTTTTTACCAATCAGCATATTAGAATGATATCTGAAGGATCATGTGATACTGAAGACTGAATGGCTGCTGAAAATTCACAAGAATAAATTACGTTTTAAAATACATTCAAATATCTTACCAACTCCAAACTTTTGAATGACAGTGTACAGCACATTTGTAATGTCATTTGACTCGTTTGAAAATGTTTGTGATGCTCCCTTCGTATTTGGTGATGAAATTTCTGACAAATCTTTAATGTTTGGGTTATGTATTTGCTTTATTTCAGAGTATGCTGACTGTAACATTTGAAGTACCTGGCAGTGTGTCAGAAGACCTATTAAATATATTCATTCAGGTATAAATACAGCATATAGAAGCATATAAATAAAATATTTTTAAAAAAAATGAAATATTTACATCTTTACAAAACGTCTTGAGAATGTAAAGTTTTCTTAGAGAAATTAAAAAACATTTTTTTTTTTTCTGTAGAACCTCCTATGGGAGAAGATATTTAAGAACAAAGCAGGACTGGCAATGACAGTTATCAGGTTAAAGGTGAGGATACAGTCATCTGTATATTCTTTCATTTTGTCAGATGCCAAATAATCATGACTTCTGTAAAGAAGCATTGCCTTTATATATCAACAATATATCATGTGTTCTCAGTGTAAATGATGTGGTTTGTGGCAGGGGATCTTCTCCATCCAGCAAAAACAGAAGAAGGTGATGTTGCAGGGGGTCCATGAGCTTTATGAGCTGGAAGAGATTCCAGAGTTCTGGGCAGATCACGAGCCCAGACTCAACCGACTCGTCTTCATAGGTGAGTTCAGACCGTCTGCAAGTGCTTCCAGATATTAAGATAAATGCCTATATAGAACACTCTGTAAAATGCCTAATGATTAATCTCATCTTAATTCAGGTCGAAACCTTGATGGCGAGATTCTGAAGAAAGAGTTCATTTCAGCCGTGTCAAGTAAAGACAGCGTGGAGTAGATGATGCCTGATTGAAATTGTGCACAATCTACCTGGCCACGTATACAAACCATACAACACCAACAACCTCTATATCATAAGACATTTATTAAATCACTGAAAAATGCAGCTGTTTTTGTTTGCAACCCACAGGGAGTTTGCAAATCCTGCAGCAACTTAATAGGTGCTTATCATGCTCCATAATGTTTTAAATGAAAAAAGTGGTCAAATCGGACACTTCTCTTAAACGTGAAGAATGTATACTAAAAAATCCTTCAAAAGGATAGTTCACCCAAAAATGAAAATTCTGTCATCATTTACTCACCCTCAAGTTGTTCCAAACCTGTATGAATTTCTTTGTTCTGCTGAACACAAAAGAAGATATTTGGAATAATGTTTGTAACCAAGCAGATCTCGCCCCCCATTGACTACCATATTAGGTCAATACTATAAAAAAATACTATGGTAGTCAATGGGGGGCGAGATCTGCTTGGTTACAAACATTATTCCAAATATCTTCCTTTGTGTTCAGCAGAACAAAGAAATTCATACAGGTTTGGAACAACTTGAAGAGAAGTAAATTTTGACAGAATTTTAATTTTTTTGGGTGAACTATCCTTTTAAGCATCTCTATGCCACATTTCAAACCATGTCTTAAACACAAATTGTAATTTTTCACATTTACATTATTATTTTTCTCCAAATACATGTCTGGAAATGCATTATATTTTGAAACTAGCGAAAACCCCATTGTCTTTATTTTAAGAGTATGTTGTTATTTAAACAATTAATTTGGGTGATCAGTTACTAATCATTTTACTTAGGCTTTTTCACAGTGTAAAGTGTAAAATAACAGTAACCAGTAAAATAAATGTAGTCTTGAGTTACTTGGCTTACTCTTCTAAAGTGTTAAATTTGTGTCTTTTTTCAATGTGAGAACCATCTTTATAAGCACCCACTTAACACTTTCTGTGATGAGGCGAAAAATGGCTATTTAACAAACATTGCGAAAATTGGTTGGCAGAGTTTACTTTTTGTTGAGTGTCTCTAGTGCAACATACATTATGATAACTAAGCAAAAGAAAGCTTAATTAACTTATAAATGTATACACTGAATGTAACATAAGCCACTTTGGACAAAATATGCCACAAATTTCATTATTATATGTTGCTCTAATATGTTATATAACATAACTTAATGATGTGCTAGCAACTGTTGTAAGAAATATTTGAATACAATTAATCACTATAAATTGTTATTAGAAACCTTAACATTCAATACAAACACTATAAGATCCTTGGATTTCTTATCAATGAGTGGTGTAAATAGTTCTGTTAGTTTACACAACTTTCAAGTACTCATACATTTACATGCATCCACTTCCACACCATCCACAGTTGAGGAAGTGGACGGTGGGCTCCGACCTTTTCATTTGCAATTGAGATGACTGTGAACAGTTTTAACACATATCCGCGCACAAGAAGGTTTGCTTTGAGGATTGCTGCGCTTATTCATGCCCTCCAATAAAACTCGCTCCTGGCCTGTAGCCTAAAGCTGCGCCGTTTCCTTTTTGATTCTGATGTTGATAGGCTCGTTTACCGGCATTCTTCTTTCAATGCGGGGAGCCGGGCCATGGCCATTTTCATGGTCACACCACCTGCGGGTATCTTGAGGTGACAAACCAAACGAAACCCAGGGGGTATCGAGGAAAAATCAGTCTTTTAAACCGGTAGTTAGGCGTGGTGTGAAAATTCACCATCACACGTCCCAGCTCCCACTGCGCAAACCTGCTTCTGAATGGGAGAGAAGTCCTAAAAGATCGAATAACGTAGCTGTAGTAATAAAAGATTCAATGACGTGACGCTCTTTTTTTTTGGTCTGGATCTAAAACGCATCAAAGATGCAATTTGATATTAAAAAAAAAAAACCGTTGAAAACGCAATTTGTATAACAAGTAGACTATATTTTATTTGTTAAATTACAATTAATTATGTCAATGTGGTTCAACTGTCTGTAGATTAACAGGCTTAAATTAGCCTATATTTAATCAGGCATATGTATTCAAATAAGAACTGATTTTTTTTCTTCTTCTTCATTTTAAACATTATTTAAGTTTAAAAACAAAGCCAGTGTGGCATAAATAAGAAAAGCATTTTGGTGTCATGTAACAAGAAATGTAACTATAAAATAGACCCAAAACATAACTTAGTTCAGGTCAAATAACGTCACAGGCCTATTAAAAATAAAACATTAATGCTAAAATATATATTGCATATAGCCTATGTTTGAAAATAATTACGTTATCTATTTTTATTATAGTTTATTTTTACACGTGACATTTTAGAAAATCTTTAAAAATGCATTTTAAAGATGACGTAAGTGCATTTAATATTTCAATTCTGAAGGATAAATGGCTTTTAATATTAAGGATAAAAATGTCTTAATCTCATTAAAAGCTCATAAAAGTTGACCCTATTAAAGTAATTAGCTAATATTATCAAATATGGCTATTAATACACTTTTGTTGCTATACGGTATTAGTATAGCGCCCATACAGATGCTCTAATGGGATGTTTAGGAGCCACATCTCATATGCGAATTGTTTAAGCAGGTCAAAGCCCCCCACACCTGCCTGCCTATCCTGAATCCCTGCGGTGACACTCCACTCCTATTGGTCTGACCATCGGCGGACCAAAGACAATATGCGTGTGGCCTCTCATAAATAGCCCTCATTTCCATTAGTCCAGCAAACCGACCACAACTACCACCAACCACAAACCAGCACATTTGGGGTCTCCAACCATGACCCTTACACAGGATTACGAAGAAGTGCAGCGTACCCCCGTCTCGTTTGAAGACGATGAAATAAATATAGTTGGAGGAGATCACAGCGATAGCGACCGAGAGTATTTCATCATGCCTTGCGGCGACCCCACGGAGGTGGATCACTCAGGGTCCGAGTCTTCAGGAGAGAGCGAGAGTAGCTTCTCCACCACGTCCGCTCCAAAACAAACCTCCGCCGTCAAGCCTCCGTATTCCTACATCGCTCTCATAACCATGGCCATCCTCCAGAGCCCGATGAAGAAACTGACCCTCAGCGGCATCTGCGACTTCATCAGCAACAAGTTTCCCTACTACAAGGAGAAGTTCCCTGCGTGGCAGAACTCCATCAGACACAATTTATCACTCAACGACTGCTTCATTAAGATCCCGCGAGAACCTGGAAACCCGGGGAAAGGGAACTACTGGTCCCTGGACCCAGCGTCTGAGGACATGTTTGACAACGGCAGCTTTCTACGCAGAAGAAAAAGATTCAAGAGGAACCAACCCGAGTTCACTAAAGACAACCTGGTGCTCTACCACCCAACGTTAAGTTATCGAGCATATGGGCGACCTTACTGCGTTTCTGGGCCGGTGCCAGCCCAGGCTAATCCTATTGGATATTTGCCAGTGCCGGATGGCATCATGGTGCCCCCTCCATATTTCCAGTATCAGACTCTCAACATTAAGGTCCACGAAGCTCCAGAAATCCAGCAAAGGCCCGAGCCCAAGACTCAGAAGTGTTCGTTCAGCATTGACAGCATCATGGCTAAATCAACGGCTTCTCCTCACAAAAACTCTCCTCATCATCTCACACCTGACTACAGTTATGTATTTCCCAGGCCAACATCATGCGTGACTCCAAGTTTGTTACCGGTGCCAACAAGGACTCCTCTGCTCAAGACTGTTCCTTTCACAGAAACGCTGCGGATGGTGTATCCTCACTGTTGAACTGTCTGGAAAAAGAAAAAACTCTTGTCATTTTAAATAGGATTTTTCTGTCATTGCTCTTATATGATAGTTTTAATGTAAATAAATAAATGGTAATATATTTGCTAGTCCTGGAAAGTGGATGTATTAAAATGCCTGTTTAAATAAACCATCAATGTCAAAATTCAATTACGAGTTCTCGTTATTCGTTGCAATTATCTCGTGTTAAAGTTTTCACTAGCTAATTAAATGGAAACAGCAGGGCTAAGGACGATTTGCTCATTCAACTTTGTCTTATAAAGCCAAAAGCCTGGCTATTTTTAGATCGCTTTATGCAATTCAGTACATATTAGCCTACAGATTTCCCTCTGTCAACGCAAGCAAGACATTTGCTGTCATTTTATGTCCACTAGATGGAGACTGAAGCTCGTGAAATCAGTCGCATTCAATGCATTGATTTGAGTTGAGACGCATGTGCTTGATCGATTATTTCGATTGATTTGCTTTACTTGAAAAATATAGGATAATAATCACTTTATACAATCTATGTTATAGGCTTTAATCTGCCAAATTAATGCATTTTCAGCATTAACAAATAGTTGTCACACTTGCGTGGACAGGCCTACATGCCTAACCTCCTAAGTATTAGTATTTAGTATTTTTTCATGTCATTACATTGTTTAGACTAAGCATAAGAAATATATATTTTTAAATATATTTTATTCGTATGTTATGCTATGTCCTAGTAAGTAGACTCCAGGACTCGGTTGTTTAAAAAATAAAATG
Source organism: Elopichthys bambusa (assembly GCA_037101425.1). Classification (NCBI taxonomy): domain Eukaryota; kingdom Metazoa; phylum Chordata; class Actinopteri; order Cypriniformes; family Xenocyprididae; genus Elopichthys; species Elopichthys bambusa. The sequence goes on from CM074446.1 coordinate 17,563,183, forward strand.
ACATGTATAGGCAAATTCAGTGGGATTTTTTTCATCGACCAATCAGGTTTTAGTATGTTTTAACCAAACTTTGTTTAAAGATGATTCTCAACTGTTATGAAAGATATAATGGAATGAATTGATATACCATTTTACTTTATGCAATATGTGGGTAAAATGCCCATACATGGGTTTTCCCATTCAATGCAATGTATCTGTACACCATCTAATTTGCATATTAATGTGTTCTTGGAGCAACATGTAATGAAAAAAAAGAAGTGTAATAATGGAAGTAATAGTTGGCAACATGTTCATAATATGTAATATTTCATATAGGAATATTGATATGTAATTTCTTTCCCTATTGTTGTGTTTTCTAAAATGCCTGCTGAACATGATTTAAGTCCTAGTGTCCTCTACTGAATGTCCTGTTTCGTAACAGAAAGTCATATTTTGATTAGAAACCTCGTAACATTTTCCTGATTTATAACAAACAATTTGAAAATTAGTCAGATTTAACTAGTAATTGCAAAATATTATCTTATTTCCATCATTCAGTCATTAAAACAGACTTAAAACAGTGACATGTAGGCTATGTTGTCAGAGAAATTCACTAATATAATGTCCTCGTTTAAGGACAGAGGGATAAAGGAGGTTAAAATAATATGAAACAAAATAATTCATGAAATAACGATAATGCAAAAGGTAGAACACACAAATATGAAACCATTGTTTTGTCCAACAACAAAAAATGTAATTAAAAATGCAACATATGAAACACAGCTTGCCCCAACCTTACAAAATATCCTTGTCCCCACAAGTTTAAACTTTCATCCTTAGGCTACATAGTTGACTGTTTCAATATATTTCATTGTTGAGCTATTACAAAATATGGTACAGGACTTTAGTCTGAAGGACTGATTTCACAAAATTATTGTAATTTAAGAGGGTTTTGAATTAGATGTTTGAAACCAACCCACAAACACATTGTTAGAGAAAACACACATACCCTAACTGGACTTTTGACTCAAACCCAACTGAGAACTAGCCCCGCTTTCCCTTATCTGTTTTTGGCATTGGAAACTTTACTGAATTTATTACTTCTCACATTCCTTTCTGTCTTGGTTAATGTTACATTTAATGAATTTTATGATATTTCTGCCTGTGATCCAGTGTGTGTCAGGTGAGAGCTGCTGTCCATCTTTGCGCTTCACGTGGATCCAGTAGGCCTGCACCACGGACAGTAGAGGCGTCCGATTACACAGCAACACACTGTCACTATTCGCTCCCCCACATCATGGGCTATTTTTGGCCAGTGCGTTAGCTCATTATATAGAGTTTTTTTCTACCCTCCCTGCCTTTTGGCAAGCAAACGTGCGCGTGACAGCTCGGGAGAAGAGTGTCGGTGAGCGCAAGACCTCTTTCTTTGCCTTTTCACTCGTTTATTTAGTGTTTTGTGCCACTACACCACGGTTTGTCCCGGTGCGATGAGAAGACAGCTGTCGTACACTAGTTTTCCAAAGAAGCGTCACGGGACGCGTCTCAAATAATCCACTCCGACTAAAGCGACTGCCCGCTGCCTCCGTCAACTTCTTCTGTTGCTTTTGACGATATTTAGAACATTGTATCACACCTCATTAATTTTTTACGAGTCCAAAGCTTTGCAGAAGATCATGGAGACTAACCCTATACCCATTTTGACCATCCAAACAACCCCCTTCGACGACCAGAGACCAGGGACAAATGGACTGCGAAAGAAGACAGCTGTTTTCGAAAGTAAAAAGAACTATCTTCAAAATTACATCCAAAGTGTGCTGTCCTCCATCGACTTGAGGGACCGTCAGGGATGCACTATGGTGGTGGGCAGCGATGGAAGATACTTCAGCCGGGCTGCAACTGAAGTCGTCGTTCAAATGGCAGCTGCCAACGGGGTAAGGTGGTGTTTGTATTTTTTCGAAGTCATGTATCTGGATGTATTTCTAGTTCACTATATATATATATATATATATATAATTTTTTTTTTTTTTTTTTTTTTTTTTTTTTTTTTTGCCCTGCGCGTGTTTATTTATTTATTTATAAATGTTAGGCCTAGATTTTTAAGTCTATATAAAAATGCATAATTTGTTATAGATTTGTATATGTTATAGATCTTGTAGCATATATAATAAAAAAGCATTTATTTATTTATTCATGCTCTAGTCTATATAAAAATGCATTGTTTATTTATTTACTAGGTTTTCTCACTTATATCGTCAAAAAGGTAATATACCAGTTAAATTAATTAAAGCCCATTTATTTATTTATTGATAAATGGTATAGATTATCTAGTCTATATAATAAAAATGTATTGTTTTACTCATTTATTTCCTAATAAATTTTATAGATTCTGTAGTCTAATATTTTATGTATTATTGTATATATTATTTCTGATCTATATTATCAAAAAGGTAACATATCAGTTAAATGAATGATAGCCCATTTATTTATTTATTTCTAAATATTATAGATTCTCTGATTTATATAATCAGAATTAATTTTCTTATTTGCTTATTTATTTACCAATTGGTATATTCATTAATGTTGTTGTTGTTGTTATATTTGATTATTATCATTTCAAGTGTCTTTAGTTACATGATATAAGTTCTATCATGATTTGTTGTATGTCTGGTGGACGTTTAGTTTCATGATTCAGCATAACATGACTTGGATTTATACTTTAAATGGTTACATCTGTGTTTATATCATGTTCAAAGGTTCTTATATCTGGATTTTGGTATCCCAAAGCTTCGAGTTTTGTTGTAAAACCCCAAAAAAGCAACAAACTGAGCACATTATGAGAAAGTTTTAGAGCTAAATCTCTTTCCTGGCCTGGTCAAATGTATCCTGTGTTATCTGTTGTGCCATCCCTCCCCTGCACACTCTTCCTGCAGACTCGCTGCTTCCCTTGTTTTGACATCTCATGTTCATGTCAGAACTGCGGGGGAAACCCAGAACATATGGCCATGAGCCAAGATGCTTCATCAACCCTGTTCATCAACCTTTATAACAAATTTTATTGTGCTTCTTCTAATGAAGAAATAATGTTTAGTCCAGTCTGAGCTTAAAGCCTAAAGTCATTGTTTTGATGCTCTAAATTCTTTTATCCCATTTATATTATATAATACAGCCATATTATTCCTCCCTCAGTAAGTCTCTTTCTTTGTATCAGTGACATTCCTCCATACAAACTCTGTATAGCTCTCAGAGACATGATATACAGACGCTGTGTATCCAAAAGCAGCACCTTATATGGATAAGCTGTTCAAAGAGTGCTAGGAATACAGTTCACACTCACTGAGCTTCAACTAAGAGATGCATGTAAAATCAACAGGATAAGCAAAGCATCAGTGAGGTATTTGATTCGCATATTACTAAAAAAAAAAAAAAGGACTAGGGTCAGCGCACTTGCTCATCATTATAAATGCTTGAGTAAGAGATGCCAAATAACTCTCTATTAATAGAAAGTGGCTGATCTTGTAAAGCTTAATGAGTCACAAAGTTGCTGAGATGTCTGGGCTGCTGTCTTGTGAGCTTGAAAGACGGATACAAGCAGTATCTGTCAATATTCAGAGCGCTTGACAAACGAGGGTGCAATTTATGGAAGCTAGGATTGTATGTCAGGTCTGCTTTGAATACTTAGGCATTGTTAGCCTGTATTGCAAGTAATGAACCCTGTACACGTCTGTTTAGTTTTGTCCCTGAGTCAGCTTGTCAATCCCACAGGAATGAGCTACCAGACAGATGTAGTTGTTGATCTGGTATGCAGCAGTAGCCGTGACTGGCGCCTCTGAAGGGTGCAGGTTTAAAGCCCACCACATAATGTTATGATGACCCCTAGTGAAGGTCTGGAAGCAAAGAGTCTATTTAGGATCTAAAGTACACTTTTACACTTGTCATTTTGAAAATTAATGGCTTTTGTTCTTCTGTGAAACAGAAGCAGTACTGTTATTGGGACAGTACCCTTAAAGGGACATACTTGTACCTTATTTACCCATAGAAGGTTCATTGTAGTACCTTAAGGCCTAAGGTACTAATATGCACATTTTAATATGCCAGTTTCTAAAGTATAAATATGCACTTTTACATAAAAAGCATACATAAAAATGTTTTAAAAGTTGTTGTTGTTTTTTTTGTTTTTTTTACAGTGAAAAGTCAATGGAATAATGATTGGACTCCATTGACTTTTTAATATAATGGGAAAAAAACCCACAACAATAAAACCAAAACTTTGATTTTAGATAGGACGTCTAGTTATTGGACACAACGGGATCCTGTCCACCCCAGCAGTCTCCTGCATCATCAGGAAGATAAAAGCCATCGGTGGGATCATTCTCACTGCAAGCCACAGTCCAGGAGGCCCAGGAGGAGACTTTGGGATCAAATTCAGTGTCGCTAATGGAGGTGAGAACATTACAAAGCATAGAGACACCCTGCATGAGAGCACCTTCAGAATGATAATGATGACTGTACTTTCATTGTGTAATATATAATATCGGCCTTTAAGGGAATTGCTGTGCCAATGATGTCATGACCTCAGCTTAACATTACCTTTGTGTAAGCTGTCATGAACTATTTACAGAAAACACAATGAACCCAAGAGGAAGTATCTTCTATGGACATGTACTCTTAGATCCAACTTATTTTTGTTGGGTTTAAAAAAAAAAAATGTGATATGTTTTGTTGAAATCTGCCACTGTTTTCTGTTTCCAGGGCCTTCTCCAGACACAGTGATGGAGAGGATCCATCAGGTCAGTCGCACACTAGAGGAATACGCCATCTGCCCTGACCTCCATATCGACCTGTCCCGCCTTGGCCGTCATGACTTTGACTTGGAGAACAAGTTCAAGCCCTTCAGAGGTCGGCGGTATAAACTTACTCCAGTGTTTTCCTTTATTGTTATCACAAACTTCACGTTTACACTCATAAACATGTTCTTTCTCTGTTTTCCAGTTGAGATTGTGGATTCAGTCGAGATTTATTTAAACATGCTGCGGACGCTTTTTGACTTTGGTGCCATCAAGAGCTTGCTGACAGGTCCAAAACAGCTGAAGATCCGAATAGATGCTATGAATGGAGGTAAACTCTAGTAGACAGTTGCAAATACCTATATGCCGATTTATTTCTGTATGTAGAGTCAATCTTCATGTCGTCTGTTTCAGTTATGGGACCATATGTCAGAAGAATCCTATGTGATGAGCTGGGGGCTCCAGCTAATTCTGCTGTTAACTGTGTCCCTCTGGAGGACTTTGGAGGCCAGCACCCCAACCCTAACCCAGCTTTCGCTGCACCTCTGGTGGACTCCATGAAGGGGGGAGAGTTTGGCTTTGGGGCTGCTTTTGATGGAGATGGGGTGCTTATCTCTTATCATCTGACATTTACAAAGCACTTACACAAACAGGAAAAAAATGTAAAAACTTCATAAGAATAATAATCAAGAAAGGGCAAAAGAATCAAGGCTGTTGAACAAAATTACTGATGGATTATTTCCAGCATCTTTGTCAGGGTCTTGTTTTGATTGCAGTTCTATATTATTATTTATCAGTTTTATCAGTTTTTATTTTATTTTATTTTTTGCCATCTCTATTTCTAAATATTGCAAACAAAGTGAGAAACAGGAAATGAGAAAAATACATATACACTACTGTTCAAAAGTTTGGGGTTGGTAAGATATTTTAATGTTTTTGAAAGAAGTCTTTTAGAAGAAATTTAGAGTCCAATTCTCACTATTAACTAGTTGCTTATTAGCATGGATATTACTAAGATATTGGCTGTTTATTAGTAATTATAAAGCACATATTAATGCCTTATTCTGCATACTTCTATTCTGCATCCCTTAATCCTACCCAATACCTAAACTTAACAACTACCTTACTAATATTAATAAGCAGTAAAGTAATAAGGAGTTTATTGAGACAAAAGTCGTTGTTAAAAGTTAGTTAATACTGAGAATTGGACCTAAACTAAAGTGTGACCGAAGTCATTCTTATGCTCACCATGGCTGCATTTATTTATTTGGTGCTCAAGAAACAGTTTTACTGGTTAATATTTTTATCAAAACTGTGATATTTTTTTTCTTTGATGAATAGAAAGTTCAAATTAACAGCATTCATTGGAAATACATTTTTTGTCACAAAGTCTTTACTGTAAACTTTAGTTAAATAATGTTAACAAAACTGAAACCATATTGTAAAGCATTACCAAAAAAAGTCTTACTGACCCCAAACTGTTAAATAGTAGTGTATGTATTCTTCATCATTTTCAAATGATGCAGTGGCTGGTTATTTTATACAACAGATAAGTGAACAAGAAATTAATATCAAGTAACCTACATTTTAGATAAAATAGGATGTTACTTGTTCAGTCAAATTAGAGGACAGAACTAACTGTTGTATAATGGCTATGTTTGTCTCATCTACAGGATCGTTACATGATTATGGGACAAGATGGGTTCTTTGTGAGCCCGTCAGATTCACTGGCAGTGATGGCTGCAAACCTCTCCTGCATCCCTTACTTTAGTCAAAGAGGAATCAGAGGTTTTGCCCGCAGTATGCCAACCAGCACAGCCATTGACAGGTAAGAAAAGCTTGCTTATTTACTGTGAAAAATAAACATATTTTTATCTAAAGAGAGTTCACAGAAATGTTGGTGTTATATGTTTTTGATAGTACTCCTGTAACATGCTCTCATATGATACAGCTGTTATTCAGACATACCTTAAATTTAAACGTTCACCCAAAAATGAAATTTCTGTCATTAATTACCCTCGTGTTGTTCCAAACTCATAAGTAGGGCTGTACAATTAATCGTATTTTCGATTTTGGCTTCTTGTTTCCATTATCTTTCATAATCTTCTTGTTTTCATAATCTTCCAACGATTACAACAAGATAATCGAGGTAAAACGATTACTGTACCGCTGCTGCATTCCGTTCAGCACCTTCACAGTGGTGCGCTTTTATTCCTCCCTAACCCAAACTTAACATACAAATCAGCCGAATAAGAAAGGGATGTAAAATGCAGTCTACTGTTGATAAACTTCGGGACGTGCTTTATATTAAACATAAACCGTGCTATTAAAAAGCGCATTAAGCCGTGAAACGGACGCCTAAGCGGCCACCTGTGCGCGCGCTCCGAGACAGTGCGGAACGCGCATAAGCAAAGGGCTTCAGATACGCATCTAAACAGTCAAATAGCCAACACAAATCTATCGAAATGCCGTTTTGGTAAATATCCTCGTAAATGCAGTCGGTTATGTCTTAAGTGTACACTGAGAAAGTGGGCGTGTGTATTGCTGCCTTCATGTGTTATCGGAAATTTGATAATTACCACTTCTGAAGTCGTGATTAAGAGCTCATCGCAGTCATGATGCGAAATGAAAGGGTGTTCATGTGCAATTTTTAGCTAGGAAACTCGTTTTTAGCATAATTCCGAGACCTTGTAAAGGCAGCATAACAGTAGGTCTATATTGGGTCCGTGCAGCTCTTAAAGGGACAGCAGCCAACATAAATGATTGCTAAAGTCATTGTTAAACTAACAAGAAAAGACAAAGATAAAATCACTCACTGCTCTTGAATGAATAACTTTTGTTTTAAATAAGAATTAGTCTATATTTAATGTATACAGCAGTTATTTTACATTTGATTACTGTCAGCGGACATGGTGTAGGAACACTCACAACGAGGAGATATACAGGAATGCTGACTTTAATGACGAGATACACAGGAACCAGGGAATACACAAGAGAACACCACATCCACAATAAATGTAATATACTGATGTAAAACAAAGACATGAAACAATGACGAGAACCAACAGGGACTGAGGGAGAACACATTGTTTAAATACAAGAACAGACAGGGGAGCTAACAAGATAATAAACACAGCTGGGACAAATGAACTCAAACTCAAATCAATCTGTAACCAAGGGATACTAATTAAAGGTGGGAAAACCAAACAAAGGAGAACATGTGACACAGAAGGAAACAAACAGAACCCTGACATTACTCCCCCCTCCTGGAAGGCGCGACCTCGTGCCTCAAAAAAGTCCAACCGGGGCGGGGGAGGGGGGTGGGCGCTCTGGAGGCTGGTAAGGGCGTGGCTCAGGGGATAGGGAGCCTCCAATGGCGCCCCCCCAAAAAATTCTTGGTAGGAGCTACGGGTCTCTGGGCTGGAGCGGGGTCTGTAGTGGACTTGGGACGAAGGAGAGCGGAGTCCGTAGCAGACTCGGGACGAAGGAGAGTGGAGTCCGTAGTGGACTCGGGACGAAGGAGAGCGGAGTCTGTAGTGGACTCGGGGCGAAAGAGAGAGTCGCCTGTAGTGGACTCGGGGCAAAGGAGAGAGTCGCCTGTAGTGGACTCGGGGGAAGGAGAGAGAGTCGCCTCTGGACTCGGGACAAATCTGGTGGGCGTTTTGGCCAAGGGCTTAGGTGTGGCAGCGGCCATCTTGACTGAGGGCTCAGGCATGGCGGCGGCCATCTTGACCAAGGGCTCGGGCGTGGCGGCAGCCATCTTGACCGAGGGCTCGGGTGTGGAGGCCATCTTGCGACAAGGCTCTGGGGTGGCGGCCTGAGACTCTGGGGTGGCGGCCATCTTGTGACGGGGCTCTGGAGTGGCGGCCATCCTGTGACGAGGCTCTGGAGTGGCGGCCATCCTGCGACGAGGCTCTGGAGTGGCGGCCATCTCGCGACGAGGCTCTGGAGTGGCGGCCATCTCGTTGAGGACTTGGGGAACGGCAGGAGGAATGGATGGACTCATTGGAGGGGTATGCGGAGGGAACCGGCTCGAGGTGAGCGGGCGAGATCTTGTGCGTTTCTGATGGGGCAAGACTTCTTGACTTTAACTTTTTCGACTTCGAAACTTGAGCCATTTAAATACAGAACCAGATTAATGGACACGACTAGGGAATAATAACAAATGGGTTCACTATATCGAATGGTTTCCTTATCCAGTCCCATCCAAAAAATACACACAGAGCGAGATCTTTGGACAGCTCACCTCATAGGAGAGCTCAAGAAATTCCTCCACATATCTCTCCAACAGACGGGCATTCTGCCTCAGTCCCCATAGGCGGTCCTCTGCCAGGGTGGTGTTGTTTAGTTCGGTTTTTCTGTCAGCTGCAATGGTGTAGGAATACTCACAACGAGAAGATATGCAGGAATGCTGACTTTAATGACAAGGTACACAGGAACCAGGGAATACACAGGAGAACACCACAACCACAATAAACGTAATATACTGACGTAAAACAAAGACGTGAAACAATGACTTCTGTAGCTGTTTTGAGGACTTTTTACTTACATTAATTAACCTAGTATTAGTTTTTGCTGAAGTATTGATAATTGTGAAATTTCACTGACATTTAAAATGACTCATATCATGAAATAAGACTTTGATCATATCACCCACCAATAATTGTGTTAAATAATCGTGATTTCAATATTGACCAAAATAATCGTGATTATGATTTTTGCCATAATCGAGCAGCCCTACCCGTAAGACGTTCATCTTCGGAACACAAATTAAGATATTTTTGATTAAATCCGAGAGCTTTCTGACCTCCGACAGACTGCAAATTTATTACCACTTTCAAGGCCCAGAAAGGTAGTAAAGACATCGTTAAAATAGTCCATGTGACTACAGTGGTTCAACCTTAACGTTATGAAGTGACGAGAATACTTTTTGTGCTCAAAAAACAAACAAAAATAACGACTTTAATCAGTCTCCTACGCTGTTGACGTAGTAAACACAGTGCAGCGCTTCCGGGTTCTACGTCAGAATGCCGGCTCAGGATTGGCCAGTTTCTGCGGCAGCATCACACGCATGTGCCGTGGTGCTCACATGAACAGCGTCAGCCAATACTGAGCTGCCGTTTTGACATAGAACCCGGAAGTGCAGCACTGTGTTTACTACTTCAACAGCGTAGGAGACTGACATGGAACAGAAGAAATTGTTGAATAAAGTCGTTATTTTTGTTAGTTTTTTTGGCTAAAAAACAGTATTCTCACTGATTCATAAAATTAAGGTTGAACCACTGCTGTCACATCGACTATTTTAACGACGTCTTTACTACCTTTCTGGGCCTTGAAAGTAGTAATAACGTTGCAGTCTATCGGAGGCCAGAAAGCTCACGGATTTCATCAAAATATCTTCATTTGTGTTCCGAAGATGAACAAAGGTCTTACCTGTTTGAAACAACAAACAAGGGTGAGTAATTAATGAGAGAATTTTCATTTTTTGGTGAACTAACCCTTTAACGCATCAATTATATTACCTGTCATCACCAAAAGTTACTGAGTGGTTAAGAACATATTACAAAACCACATGTTGTGCTCTAACTGTTAATTTTAAATTCAGCATGACTTGTACAGCATCATTAACATTAATTATGTACATGAATATTAATTATAACTGATTTGCTTGCTTTTATTCAGCTCATTGCCAAAGAAACCGGTTGGTTCTTAGTTTTTAAAATTATTTCACACGCCATGCAAATATTTCTTTTCTTGACTCTCACTTTTTTTTTTTTTTGTCAAATTAAGAGACTGTGAAATTATCCCTTAATATACTGCAAGAGTCCAAAGTTGTTTAAAGAAAAGCCAAGTCAACTCTCAAAATAATTGATAAGCTGATGATCAGGGAGGAAATCATCCATCGGGATCTTTGCACTATCTCAGTTTTCTTGTGCAAGACACTGAACGGTAAAAGCATTAGTGATGGGGCCAGAGGTTACAGTGTAGAGACTCACTCCCTAAGAATAACAGTGTTAGCTCAACCCTGCGCTCCTGCAGACACCATTCACCCCACTAAAAATAACTTTCAGGGTGCATCATGCTAAAGACCTGCCTGCTTTGAGACAGGATCTTGTGCTATGACAAATTAATAGCGATTTCATACAATTAGATGATATTGGTTAAATGTAAAGTACAATTCTGGGGGTGTTAAAATATTTTTTCTTGTCCTACATTTCAGTTCTGTTTGACATTTAGCCTACATACTTCAGCCTTCAAATTTTTTTTTTCTTGTCCATACAATGGAAGTCAATGGTAACCTTAATGTTTTGGTTACCAGCATTCTTCAAAATATATTCTTTTGTGTTTTTTACAGAAGAAAGAATAGCATACAGGTTTGGAGTGACATAAGAATGAGTAAATGATGACAGATTTTCATTTTTGGGTGAACTATCCCTGTAATGCTGGCAGTCAAATAGGAAGTGATGTTATTTAGTGCTATTTTGCTAATCAGTCATTAAAAACAGCCAGAAAGTGCTTATTGTGTCATAACACCGGAATTAAGCGTGATTTCCTCCCATCAATATTGTTTTTGTTCTGTGACTCATTATTCACTTCCTGGAGGCTTTGCGAGGTTGATTCAATGTCAGTAATATACTGTCAATGAGATTTTAACTACTGGTGTGGCTAAGATAAAGAAAGAGAGGTTGAGTCTGCATTTGGCCTGAGTTTGTACCTTATGAAGTATAGCCATAGCTAAGCAGAGTGTCATATTTTCCATTCTGTAAAGGATAGTTAAGTAAGAATGGGTGCTCCCAGCCTAGAAACAGTTCTAGATTGTTTCCTTTCTCATTCTCTCTTACATTGAAGTCACCTTCCAAATTTGAGCTGTTGCCTTCCAGGCTAAAGGTGCGGTCACTTTATGTTACTTTGACTTCCATTTGATCGTATGTGAGGGTGGCAGCATGGAAACTGAAGGATATGTGCAGTAGTTTTGGTTTTTGTTGCATACTAAAGTTCAAGTTTGGTGCACCCGGTCCCGGATAAGCGGTGGGTAGTGGATGGATGGTTAGGCTGCAAATTTGTATGGCAAAAAGACTTCTGACCAATATTGGAGTAGTTATAAACCGAATTTTTGGCTCAGTAAAAAGAACTACTTCACGTACTTCAAAGCTGAAGTTTCGTCTTTATACTGACATCTAGTTTTATGGATGTAGCATCATGCAAACACAAATGTTTTCAGTTGCAATGCCATTTTAGAAATGTGATATGTACTTGATAAGAATGTTTAGAAAATTGGAAACCAATCAGTAATGTTTTGCCATGTAAGCCATCATCATGTCATTCTACAGCAAATACGTTAGAAATTAAATTGTAAATTGATTGTAAAAATAAAATTAGACATTTAAATTAATAAAATATATATATTTGCATTATATTTAATTATAATTATATATATATATATATATATATATATATATTTTTTTTTTTTTTTTTTTTTTTTTTTATGTTGGGGCCAGTAAAAATGTTGGCAGGACAACTAAATGGCTTCAATGTTAAAAATATGCAAAGTTGAGCCCTGCTTTATTAGGCTACTGATATGACTGGAGTCTTCATCTTATGTACATGAACATATATTTCAAAGATACTATCTAATTCTTTATCTGCACAACTGTTAATAAGGATAAACATACTGTTTAAATGTTCACACCATAAGTAAGTGTTCAAGCTGCTAAAATATTATGTTTAGTCAACTCAAATATTCAAGTCCTCACTTAATACAACTTCACATTTCAAGTTGACTGAACTTAAAATTTTAAGGCATCACGAACACTTACTTTTTTATATTGTGAGCATTTTTATATTGTGAGTCCTTAAAAGTCAGATTTCATAGTGCTGGATCTGGTGATAGAGAATAACTGTATCCCCTAAGTGTCTCTGTTCATGAATCTGTATCATTCTGTCCAACCAATCTGAACTGTTTTTCTGAGGCATGAATGTCTCATGGGGTGTGAGTTGTTGGAGTGAGGCGTCTCTGCTGCTGTAAACCTTTTTAGGCGACAAGCGAGCTCTAGGCTGTGGCTGTGTTTATACTATGGACTTCTCAGGAGTTTGTGTTTGTTAAGTGGCAGTGGAGATAATCTACTGGAGCATGTGTGTGCTGTAGGTCTGGTGTATGTTTGCAGCTCTCTGTCTTTATACTGTATGTGTGTGTATGACTGTGTTTAAGGATGTAAGGATGGAAAGGAAACATCTGCCGTGTTCCCTACACGTGGGAAGAGGAAGAGAGAATGTCCATGCACTGAGGATGAACTGCTGAAATATGGGGAAATTACACATGAGAAAATCCAGTCAAACTGTAATTACAGTCCAGTGTGTTTGCTGAAACTATATTTTAAACTCATTTAATGATCTGTATGTTACATCCTGGGACTTTTCACTGTTTGTATCACTCTGCTTCCCTGTATTTGCATATTCAGATAAGCTGTCAGTCTGTGCATTAATGGTTGGGATTTTAAGTGACTCTTTCTGCAGGCAATCGTTACACCAGTAGGTGGCGAAAAGGGACTGTTTTTAGGAGTAAGTCATTGTGTAATTCACTAAGCTGATTTGTTCAACAGCATTGATGCTTTCAGGAGCAAAATAAGCAACTATCTTTATGTATGAATCATTGAATCATTCACTGAACTGATTAGTTTTGCAACACTGATTTATTCAGGGCCAAAAAAAAGTGACCGTCTTTATAAGTCATTGAATTATTCACTGAACCGATTCGTTCAACAATACTGATTCATTCAGGAACAAAATAAGCGACTTTCTTTATGAATGAGTCATTGAATTATTCATTGAACCGATTCGCTCAACAACACTGATATATTCAGGAACACCAGTCAGGGTACTGTAGTAAAGTGACTTGTAACTTTTTTGGCTCAGCCAATTATCGCAATTCCATTTGGTGATGCTAGTGATGCAAAAATTGCACACTTGGTATGAAATTAAGCCGCTTTTCCACTGTCGGGCCAAACGGTTCTTATTGCATAACCATTCTATTCCGTGCCGATCTTTCGAATGTAATACAAAAGTGTCAGTCGTTGTCTTGGTAACTCAGTGGTTTACTGATGATATGATGATATGTAAATAACGACCGTGTTATGAAGAATGATCAAATATTTATTTTAATTTTATTTATTAATTTGAGATTACATCACTTCATTTTCACTTTCGAATAGAGCGCTTAGCCAGAGAAACTGGTAGCCAGGCAACAGACAAGTGACCAGTCCTGAGTGGTGACGTCATTTCACGGATTCTACCAGCAACCGTGCAGAGAATTCCGTGCCGAGAACGGTTTGTAATCGTGCTGTGCTATACCAGGCTCAAGTGGAAACACAACTGGAACCGTTCGTCCCGACGGTGGAAAAGCGGCTAATCTTTGAACTGAAATATGCATAAACAGCGCATTATTTGTATTAAGGTATTCTTTCACTATTTATTGTCTGTGTGTAATGCTACTCACTAGATTAGACTTTATAAGGTAGTCAAGTCCTTAAACTATTTGATTATATTGTAATAAAGCAAGATTTCAAGAACTAATTGGTATTCAAGAACTAATGGGTATTCAAAGGTTCACTTTTCACAACAAAAGTAAGGACTAAGGAATGTAAATGGAAATCATTTTAGTACAACTGGAGTAGTTTACCAGCTTAATTGACTCTTCGGAAAGACTAGTTAATAGTTAATGTTGCTTTGTCCGACAAGAACACGCCACACAGAGTGAAAAATACATTGTGGAGCAAATAGGACACTGACAACATGTCAACAGACAAGACAGAGCAGGTTACTTATGATATTAAACAAAGTCCTAGCTTTCAAACTGTGTAATTTGTTAAGAAATTCGAATAATAAAAACCATTTTTTAGCTCTTTAATGTGTCGTGACAGATTGTTGTAGCGCCTCAGCTCAAGCGGCTTGTGAATCGATCATCTCTTCCTACTAGTTAATTTATAGCATCAAATAAACATGAATGAACATGAGAAGGAATGTTGTTTCAAAGGCGGAAAGATGTCAGTACACACCATTTTTCAAGTTCAAGTCCACCGAGGTTAATCTTCTAACTCCTGACTGCTTTGTTGCACAAAATGGCAGATTCTGCGTTATGATTGGTTAGATCGCCTGTCAATCAAACTCTCAGCAAAGGGTCAATTAGCCTGTCAACTCATGCTGAGATGCAAGTTGTTAAGTGGGTTTTATTGCCAGATTTAGTTTATGAAACTGCTGCCAACTTTAAAACTCAGCTGAGCACGTTATTTTCCACATTTTTTCGTTCTTTTATAGACAGAATTGTTAAAATCCAGTCACACCCTAATGAACACATATGCATGCAAAATATTTCCAATGCAAGGTTAGAGATAGCGCTGTTTGTGTTGGCCACAAATATGAGAATAAATCATTGAAAACAAGTCAACAGGTCAAAGATTCCAGTTTGCTGTCCATTTGCCAGGCTTTCCATTCTACTCTGTGTCCCTTGAGTCAATAACACTTGTTTTCCCATATTTAGTAATTCCACCCAAGAGTAAACAGCTGCATCATAACTCTCCTCATTTACATCGGTTCCCTGTCATCTGTCCCTTCATCTGATGGGATCTCAGCAACTCATTACCCATAATGCCAGATTGCAGTGTCTGAAAATAGTTATGAATCTAACCAACTATCCAAGATCAACAAACAGCGAAGGAGACTTGTAATTGCGTTCCTCCTCTTGTTTTCTCGATCTCTTTCATTTTCATGGTCATGAAGGATTACAGTTCCCAAACACAAAACTTGCTGTCTTAACAATAATGTAGTATGACAATATTTGTTCAGAAGTAGGCCTATATTTTCAGTTTCTGTCACAGCTCGCAGGAGTTTGACAGTATAAGCAAGTTAAACAGGTGTAGACTACACACCGATGATTAAAGTGCTGTTTGCTCCTCCAGGCACATGGCCGAATCTCAAAATAAATGTCAGCCAAAATGTCAGCATGGTTTCGTTCTGCTTTTTGCCTTATAAAGACACTGGATTGAGAAGACAAAATATGCAGTTTGATTAATGAATCAGTCCAAACAACAGATACTAAATGTTCTACCAAAGAATGTGTAGAAAGATGAATGACAATTACTTTGCTCAGAGTATATCAAATGATCATTACCTCGACATCCATCTTCTTTCACAGTCTATCATATTCATATATTACTTAAAAATATACACTAATGTGCAAAAGTCTTAGGCACCATTTTCACCCCCCAAAAATGGTTTTAAGCTGGTTATTTATATTGTTTGCTGTAGTGTGCAGTAGGAAATATCAGTTTACATTTCCAAACATTCCTTTTGCCATTAATTGTAATAATCCCAGTGAGATTTTTGTATGCACAAGGAGTCTGACAACAGCCGGTGCTCCACACGGAGATCTAATCTCACCATCATCAAGTCTGTCTGTGATTACATGAAGAAATAGATGAAACTGAGACTAGAAGGACAGCTTTTGTCCAGGTACACTTGCACATAATTTTTCAAGTAGCTTTGCAGGTCGGTTTCTTTAAGTATCTTAGAGACACGGTCACAGTTCTTCTGGATTTAGTTTGTCTCAGTTTCATCTATTTCTTCATGTAATCACAGACAGATGATGGTGAGATCAGATCTCCGTGTGGAGCACTGGCTGTTGTCAGACTGGATTATTACAATTAATGGCAAAATTAATGTTTAGAAATGTGAACTAATATTTCCTACTGACACACTACAGCATAAGATATAAATAACTGGCTTAAAACCCTTTTTGGGGGGTGAAAATACTGACGTGCCTAAGACTTTTTCACAGTACTATATAATGCTGTATTATTAGGTTTCCTAAAATACGGTCCATGTGGTAATATGGCAAAATCTGCCTCTAAAAATTCTGCAAAAAATGACTTTATCTGACAATCTTATTACATTAGGTTACACCAACAAAAGAATGATCAAAAATCAGGTCAAATATAATGACACTTATAATAAGTGCACACTTATAATAAACAGAATGTTATCATCCACTGGTGTGGACACTAATATAGTTATCTTTATAATTAGCGTTCTTGGTGAGAACAGGCCTTAACATTGCAGTGCCATGTAGCTATATAGTAAATGCTCAATTTTGAAGATACTTTGATAAGGAAATTATGTTGTTAGCCCATGAGAAACAGTCTTTCTTTCAGATTTGATCTTGTTCAAATAAATTCTGAGTAGGATTGCACTGGAGTACTCATGCTTCCTGTTTGTTTGCAGGGTTGCTAAGGCTATGAAGGTGGCGCTTTATGAAACTCCCACAGGCTGGAGATTCTTTGGAAACCTGATGGATTCTGGGAGGTGTTCATTCTGTGGAGAGGAGAGCTTTGGAACAGGTGGGTACCATCAGTGTCCGACTGTGCACTTCTCTAAGAGCATATAAAAGCCCTTCTCAACCTTTTAGAGTCGAAAAATCATCATGAATGTTGTCATTATATACTTCTCCTTATGTTGTTCCAAACCTCTATGATGTTATTTTTCTGTCAAACACACAAGAAAACATGTTTAAAGAATCGTTTCATGTTATTGACATTTTTGGAGGTAGCTTTTTGTTAATACATGCCTTCACGTCTGACATTTTGACCACATCCAAAATGTAGATCTTTATCAGTGTTCTGCTATAAAAGGAAGACAGGCTGGTTAATCATCTGAAATATTGAGAAAGTAAGAGTGGTCTACTACTTCTCTGCTTTTCTCACAAAAGCACACAGGGTGGGGGGCACAGGAGAAGTAGGTAAATAAGTGAAAAGGAAATAGATTTATTGGATTTTAGTGGTTTTAGTTCTTTACCAAAACCTTCATCTGGTCAAGATTCAATTTGTATGTAGTTTGTGCACCATCAGAAGCACTGCATGTCATATAACATATATGTCATACAATGCTTGAACAACCAGACGTGTTCCTGCCTAATAAAGGTGTTTCTTCAATGACGGGCACTTTTTCATGTCTCAGGGGTTTCATTTTATTAAAAGTAACAGAAACTAACAGCTAACCAACAGCAACTAACTTTTTTCATTTTTTTTTTCTTTTTTATTTAAAGGTCACATTGAAAAGTTTTGGAAATGTTTTAACGTGTATTCATAATTTATATTTGCTTTTTTTTATCCAGCTTTTTCATACAATGGCTTTCAAATGACTTTTATGTATATATTTTATTTTGTTAATCTCAGAACAATGCATTCTATTTTAAAATATAAAAAAAATCCGACATAAATGTATGATTATTTTAAAATTATAATTCAACCATATTTGCTTCTTTTTAAATTACTTTTATTTATAGATTTTAGTTTTTACTCTCATCTTAGAACCATACTTTCAGTATTAAAATATGAAAATTTGTCATAAAAATAATATTTTAAAACTACGATAATCCAAATAGACAGAAAATCAAAATTTTTATTTTCAGTATAGATTTTTTTTTTTTTTTTGTGGTAGCAAAGGTGACAGTGAAGAGCCTAAAATTAAACGACACATGATGTGTAAAAAAATAAAAATAAAAAAAAGCTAAATAAATTACTGTTGGCCATTTTTAAAAAAAAGTTCCAAAATCATATTTTCTACCACAGAATGTTATCAAAAATAAATAAATGTGATGAAAATTACATTTGTTGGTTCAGAAAAATAAACATTTCAGTGATATATGTATACATGCATATGTATATACTGTATATGCACAAACTAGTAAGATTGTGAAGAGTTTGTTTTAAGCTATTTTATTTTCTTAAAGGGATCACCCGAAAATTCGGCCAAAAGTGGCAATAGTTGTAGAAACCCCCATATGTGAAGGTGAGCCCCTGTCTAGTATTGAATGGTTGTGTTTTGGTTGGCATCTGAATGTGGAATAAGCAACTGGCACTGAATGATGTTGCTGGGCAGACAGACACTTGGCCCTGTGGGCGGCAGGGTCGATCTATAAAGCCTTTGGGGTTTTACACCGTCACGAAGACCTTGAGTGAGACACGAGGCATTGTCTGTAGGTGTCAAAAGAGCAGCCCGCTCATTATTCACCATGTTCTGACTTTGCTGTGGGATTGTAGTGCTGTCATGGGTCACTTGTCTGTATAGCATTTTCTTTTTTCCTTCCTGTCAGTTGAATTTTCACTAAACACTTTCTATTATGCTAGACATACATACATCATTATATGTTTTATCTGTTGAGGCAGGTATCTAGTACAAATTGAGTGTGTTTATGGAATATTAGCAATTTTCTCTTTTGGCTGTGAGCCAGCTCATTTCTGCGTCACACTTATTGTCTTGTGAGCTGAGGGAAAGTTAACGGATAATAGTCGGATAAGTTGATAGATTTTGAAATCTTTTTGAAGTGAACTTTATTGTGTTTTATTGATTAGGGGTCAAAACTAATTGTACAACAATGTTACATTGGCTTACAAGTGTTTTTGGCTGCTAATGTGATATGCGGTAGGCCTGAGCATTTTTTAGTACTTCAGCATTAGTCACACACAGAGAACAGCTGTCGGATACACTTTTTCTGACATATGGTTACATGAAATAAACCAGATAAAAGAGCAAAAGTCATGGAGAAGATGTTGAGCATAAATGAAGCAGATGAAGAGTTGACCAGGGCAGTGAGTGAGGGCTTTCATTTTGTCATTATCATCTTCTGATTGAAATCTATCTCGGTGTAACCTCTCCTGTTCTATTTGCACTACGATAAACGGGATTCGAAACAGTGTTTCCAGAATGGGAGGAGGGAGCGCTAACAATGTCACCCCTCCAGTTTTACTCACATCACTCCGAGCGGGATTCAAACCGGTGTTTCCAGCATGGGAGATGGGTGCGCTGACAAGCACGGTAAAGACCGCAACCACTAGCATCAGTCGCTAGTGCGCTTCTTGAGGCCGTGGGAGTGAGGATTACCTGCACAGCTCTTTACTAGCTGGCCTCTGTTACATCAGTCTGAAAATCATTGTTTTGTTTTTTTTGTTTTTTTAAAAATGAATACTTTCTTTGCGTAAGTGACAGTAAATATATGTTACAAAAGATTTCAAATAAATGCTGTCCTTTTGAACTATCTGTTCTGGAAAAAAAATTGTGGTTTCCACAAAAATATTAAGCAGCACAACTGTTTTCAACATTGATAATAATAATAAAAAATGTTTCTTGAGCACCAAATCAGCATATTATTATGATTTCTGAAAGATTGTTTGACATTGAATACTGATATTTTGATATTCAAATGTAAAACAGTTATTTAAAATTTTAATATTTCACAAGACTACCGTTTTTACTGTATTTTTATTAAGTAAATGCAGCCTTGGTTACCATAAGAGACTTCTTTCAAAAGCATTTTAAAAAATCTTACAGACCACAAACTTTTATATATCAAAAATATGAATCTCTTTATATGTCTCTTTCAGGTTCAGACCACATCCGAGATAAAGACGGGCTGTGGTCAGTTCTGGTATGGTTGTCCATAATGGCAGTGCGTAAGCAGGGGGTGGAGGAAATAGTGAGAGATCACTGGGCCAAAATGGGACGCAACTACTTCTGCAGGTGAGCTGAACCCAAATAAACATCTTCCCAAGCAAATGTTCCTTCCCAAACTTTATTTCTAACATCAATCTACAGGTCTCTTGGGACTTTTCAGGATATTTCTTTGTGTATACATACAGTACTCACCCTCTCAATGGCTTTTCCTTTGAGACTTGAGTAGGCAGCATCTCTTTGTGTGCCTGGACTGTTTTTCCCTTCCCCATACATGTTTCCCACATTCACCATATTTGACTCTACTTGTAGATGTCATGTGAAAATATTGAGAGCTCTCCAAATGGTCATTAAACAAGTATTTATTACTGGGTTGCATTTGTATTCTTTCTTTTACATTGATGAACTATAGTGTTTGTTGGATTTATTTCTTTATATCTGCCAGGTTTGACTATGAAGGAGTGGATGGCAGGGCAGCGTATTACCTCATGAGAGATTTGGAGGCTGTTATCATTGATAAAGCTTTTACCACTCAAAAGTTTTCTGTGGGCAGTAACGTCTACAGTGTGGAGAAGGCTGATAATTTTGAGTACATTGACCCAGTGGACGGCAATGTGTCAAGGAAACAGGTCAGTTCAACACCTTGAGATAACATGAGAGATGGCTATCAAGTTACAGTCACATTAAACTGCGTTTTATTTACTTCCAGTCATACACATGCAAACACAGGAGACAGAAATCACTTCTTTATTTTATATTGTTTATTTGGCAAAATATTGTGTTGGTAAACAGGCTTACAATGCATTTTCAATGTGAGTTCACCATGTATCGTCTCTTATGCTCACCAAGACTTATTTATATGATACAAATACAGTAAAAACAGTAATATTGTGAAATATTATTACCATTTAAAACAAGTGTTTTCTATTTAAATATTTTTTACATGTAATTTATTCCTGATGACAACTCCAGTCTTCAGTGTCACATGATCCTTCAGAAATCATTCTAATGCTGATTTGCTGCTCAAAAAATATTTCTTATTATTATCTTTTGTAACATTATAAATGTCTTTACTGTAAAATTTGATTAATATCATGCATCGTTGCTAAATAAACGTATTAATGTTTTTTTTTTTTTTAATGGTAATGTAAATGTAAAAATAAAACACACAATCACAACTTTATAATGTAAAGTCTGAGAAATGGATGGTCATTTTGAGATTTACATTTAACAGTGTTATAAAATCATTAATGTTTTTTAAAAATGAACTTGTGAGGATTTGATGATGGCAAAGGACATCTTAATGTAAAAAAATAAGGAAATGTATTACAGTGATGAGATCCAAACTGCAAACACGATCATGATTTAAACTGACCGAACAAAAGTAAATGAATCTTTACAACATGTACATTTAATTAATTTGAACTCAACCATTATAAATACTTGTGATTTAGAGATAAAAACAAATATGCGCATTGGTCCCATAGGGCACCTTATTCATCTGAGATAATGGGGAAACGTCAGAGATTTTGCAGCTTAGTCGCTCGTATAAAGAGCTGCCAGGGGTTTGTTGAGTATTAAGGTTTTATGTTCAGCAATTATATGCTATTTAGTGTGGCACGCGCTCTATTGCGCACACCGACCACCCAATGAACACTGGCTAGAGTGGGATTCCTTGTTTGGGCATCTACATTCACACCTAGCTGCTTATGTGTGTACGGTGTACACTGGTTGAAACGAACAATACACAAGTGCCGAGACTCTGTTAAAATTTTCATTCAGCTGCTCTCTCTCTCTCTCACTCCTTTTTTGGAGGATGTGCTAAAGCACACGGAGGCGCACATGTGCTTGATAGTAACAGGAGAAGGATGTTTCAGTAGATGCTTTATCTTTATCTGGCCTGGATTTGCTGTACCAAGACGCAGAGCCCTTTAGTGGTCTGTGTCACACACACGTGTGTTTGAAGTTTACCCAGCTGACTCACACTGTTCTGACCAGGAATGTGTGGAAACCACCTTCTCCCTCTCCAAAACACAAAAAAGGATGTAGTTACAGCATCTACCAGCAGGGGCTAACTGGATGCCAAACCTTGACCTCTTGACATTAGCTTTCATCCTTTGCCTTTTGACACCTCATCTGCTTCTCATCTCATTTATGTCCTTGGTATATCAATGATATACACTACTTTTCAAAAGTTTGGGGTCAGATTTTTTTATTTTTGGGTGGAAGAAATGACTTTTTTTAAATTGCATTCAATTGCTCAAAAGTGACAGTAAAGACATTTATAATGGTACAAAATATTTTTATTTTAAATAAATGCTGTTCTTTTGAACTCTCTATTCATCAAAGAATCCAGGGGGGAAGGGGGGCATTCATGGTTTCCAGAAAAATATTAAGCAGCTGTTTCCATTATTGATAAAAATAAGATTTTTTTCCCCAAATCATCATATGAGAATGATATCTGAAGGATCATGTGATACTGGAGTAACTGGAGTAATGGCTGGTTAAAATTAAAATGTTTTAAAATATAGAACAGTTATTTGAATAATGTTTCACAATATTACTGTATTTTTGATAAAATGTGAATTTAACACATCTGTTCTAACCTTATGATTTAGTATGATTTCACACTGGTGACATGGGGTCACGGCCTGTCGTTCATTCAGTGGTCTCCCGTTGACCGTAGTGGCGCAGTCACTTCAGTCATCCGGCCGGCGTCTCCACAGCTGAGTGTGTATTATTACAACAGACATTCCTCCCAGCACCGGATTGTGTCAGCTGTCCTGGTCCTCTCGCTGCTGGTCTGTGGGGGGCCACCGAAGAGAAACTCAGCTGTCGGAGACCATGACATACGCAGACACACACACCAACACAAATATTATATAAATAACAGTGGTTCTGGTTTTGCTTTGGGATTTTATATTGGACATAGACATTGGACATCCTTAAAGTCCCCCTGTAGTCAATAAGGTTATCCCTTAAAACTCATCTTTGATCACCAAAATGACATATTTAATCATTTTTTTCCTGTGGAAAAAAAATTCTTAATGCCTTAAAATAGCTTGAATGTAACTCTATACCCTTGCTTCATTAAGTATACACGAATGCATGAATATGCAAATTACCCCCGCCTCCAATCAATCACATGAGCTCAAAATACCTGATCCACGCACTAGGTCAACTTTACTGTAGTAAACGCTGCACAATGGCAAGTGGAAATACTGGTTTAATTTAGCCATATATGTTTAAACTAGAAACTGATTCAGAAGTAGAAGAGTGAATTATACAGGCTCTTATACAAGTCGATGTATCAGAATGGTAGCCTATACATGTGTTTTATGTATCGCTCTCTATAACGTCAGACACATAACAGTAATTAATGATTGACCTTTTACTTGACTATGTTATCAAACAGTTAATAATGTGTTGCTAATGTAACACAAACCACGTTCCCGTTCACCATCTCAGAGTCAGACAGCTGCCTTCTAACAATCAGTATCCTTACAAATGCTTTGAACAACTCAGAACATCAGTGGAGAAAGGCCTATAGTTCATCATAACTTGAGATCCCCCTGCTTCACTCATGACAGGAGCAGCTTAGTCAAAATAAGTACCCGAGAGAGTATGCGATTTCAGACGCAGCCAAGGTTCACTGCAGTTCACAGGGGTTGTCTGTCTGTCTGTCTGTCTATCATTTGTTATGTTTATGATTGTTGAGGATGAGTGCATATCTGTCAAATCTTTCTACTTTGGTTGCTTACTGCTTTCAAATGGTACATTAGTAATCCAGCCGAACAATATTACTGTTTGACTGGGTGAACAGCGTTTGACATACACAACAAAAAATATGGGATGTTTTTTTCCCCTCTTTTCTAAAATAAGCTCTATGGTGGTCAAGGGAGAAACCTTCTTGTACAAGCCACACTTTTTCTTTTTCTTTTTATCTAATAAGAATGAAACCCCATTTACTCCTTCAACTCACTTGCTGTCTCTGTAGTTATTGTCACATGTCACTCCTCTACTGCTGAGCAGTTTTCCAATTGGATCTGGCTCAGAAAAGAGTTTTTCCTGTCATCTAGTGGACATTATTATGAACTACAAGTGTTGCTGTTTGGGAAATCCAAGTAGTAGAGCTTATATCACATTTTAAAAGAGCTTCTGAGGAATGTGAATGTGTCACATTGAATGTTTTACATTTTCACATACAGTTTTATTTATGCTTTTTGAAACGACATTATGCGTACTAGTTAATGATTCTGGCTGGTAACTGAAGATTGTAGGTTCAACAAGCAACTTTATGATTAATCAGAATTGTTAGCACTATAATGAGCTGGATTTCTATTTCTGTACTTGTCCTGCAGGGCCTAAGGATCATCTTCACAGACTCATCCCGAATCATCTTCCGGCTCAGTGGTTCTGGGGCTGGAACAGGGGCCACCATCCGCATCTACGCTGAGAGCTACGAGAGAGACCCAGAGAGACACAACAGAGAGACTCAGGTGAAGACTTCACCCTAATTTTCCTATTCTTTCAACACAGCATCAGTCACAGCATCACTGTTGTAATGTAAAAGCGCAGTAGTAGTGATTTGTGCTGAACCAGTACACAGCCAAAGTGATTTGAAAGAAATAAAAAAAGCTTAGTTATGATAACAACAGCCTGAATAAAAATCACACTTCTTAATAAAAGTGTAAGGGATACCTTCAATGTGTGTAATATTTGTTAATCATAAATTGATACATATGGTGCTTTATTGCTGCCATAACATCATTCTAATCTGTTGTTGATGAATTTTTGCCACATATCAGTTAGTGATAAGTTACTTTGTTTTTGTTTTGCTTGTATTCAAGTGATATGTCATCTACTGTATGTGGGAAAAGTTCATTTATAGCTGTCATTTGACCAATCGGAGCAGAGGAAGCTGTCGGAAAGGAGGGATTAGAGAGATCAAATCATTTATCAAACTGTTTCAGACACTGTGAGAAAAGATGTGATGCTGCAATGTATATTATGAGAATATTAAAGTGTTTTTTGGCCTTGGATGCATGTAAACATATTGTAGGATACCTCAAAAACAAAATCAGGAACCATTAAAATAGCATAATAGGAATAATTTACAGTTACAGTGAAGCACCAACAATGGAAGTGAATAGGACCAAATTTTGTATGTTTTAAAAGCATAAATGTGAAGCTTATACTTTTATAAAAGCACTTACATGTATTCTTCTGTTAAAACTAGTGTATTGTTCGAGCTGTAAAGCTGTATAAATCATTTTATAGTAGTTTTAGGTGTTGTCATTGCAACAAATTGTAAAATTGAATGTAACTTTACAGAGAAAAGGTTATTAAGTATCTCTTTCACACTAAAATCATGTTAACAAGCATGTTGTATATGTCTTCTGGCTGCACTATTGAAACAGTGAGTATTAATGTTTAATGTTTATGGATTGGTCCCTTTCACAATCATTGTAAGTGACTTACTATAATTTTTTGCTTTCTTTTTTAAAGAAAAAGTGTACAAGTGTAAATTCATTTTTGTGGTAATCAGCATGGATGCCACAAATGCTGTCGATTCATCTAAACCCAGAATGTTCCTGTAATGCAGTTTGCCATGATACTGGCAGTCTGTTTAATATGCACTTCCTTTGACCATTTTAGGTTGTGCTGGGACCTCTCATTGCTATCGCTCTAAAAATCTCCAACATCCACGAACGAACTGGACGCAAAGGCCCCAATCTGATCACCTGAGACCAATCCAGCAGCACACACCAGGGGCCAAATTCACCTTCCTCACTCACCGTCTGATCTGTTTTCATTTGTGCCTTTTACCCTCAATGCCACAAAGAATGTGCCAACTATTCATTTTGCTGCTCTTTTATCATTTATCTCCTTGTTTTCCTTTCTACCCTCTCATTTGTCATTACAAGGGCCCCTGTATGGTTTTCTCTTCTTTTGCACATTTATAAACTCATGTAAACCACTAAACAAATCCAAAGGGAGCAAAGCATTTTTTTTCATGCTTACGCAAAGACTCCTTTCCTGTGTTTAATTCAACAAGAATGAGGTTAGAAACAGAACATATGTAGACCACTTTGGTTTTGAATCAGCTGCATGGGGTCTAAACCTTAAACCTTGTGAAATTGGTGTAACTGTATGCTTTTGTTTACAATGGCTGTTACAAAGAAATGTATTCAATGCAATCAATGAAATGAGGGAGCAATGCTGTTCAATATTTACTTATTTCTGTGGAATTCACATTAGAAACACATCATAATCTGTAGAGCTGGGGTCTCGTTTACAAAATGTTGTGTAGAAACAGTACATTTGAACAAGATCATTTCTGAAATATGCGTACGTGTGATTCAGAGAACGAACAAACAAAAAACGTGCGTGCACCTCTAAAAGCATAAAAGTTTTCCGTTTTTAGTTAAAAACGTGGTCGTGTAAAACGGCCCTTATAAGATTAAATGTGACCCTGGACCACAAAACCAGTCATAAGTTGCACGGGTATATTTGTAGCAATAGCCAATACATTGTATAGGTCAAAATTATTGATTTTTCTTTTATGCCAAAAATCATTAGGATATTAAGTAAAGATCATGTTCCATGAAGATATTTTGTAAATTTCCTATTATAAATATATAACAAATTTATTTTTGTGAGTGGATATGCATTGCTAAGGACTTCATTTAGACTTTAAAGGCGATTTTCTCAATATTTTGATTTTTTTGCACCCTCAGATTCCAGATTTTCAAAATGTCAAATATTGTCCTATCCTAACAAACCATACATTAATGAAAAGCTTATTTATTCAGCTTTCGGATGATGTATAAATCTCAATTTCAAAAAATTGACCCTTATGATTGGTTTTGTGGTCCAGGGTCACAAAAATGTGTGTAACGACGTTTTATAAATGAGGCCCCTTATGTCCAACAATGAACCACTAAAATAATTATCATAAAGATTGTCTCGAAGAAACGGTTGTGCTATAATTCTATGTACAATCTTGTAATCTGCTAACACTGGTATTGATTTGCAATTTTCTGACCACTTTCTGAAATGTCCGCCAGATGAACTTTGTGGTGTGAATCAAAGTATGAAATGAGTTAAAGGAAAGTTTGGCTATGAATTGTTCAGCTTAAATTATGCTTAGTAGTTACTATTATTTTGTTGATATTTTATTTTTAAAACCCTGCATGAATCAGTTGTTTGTGTGTCAGATGGATTATGTGCATTCCATAGTGTGATGAGAAACATGCCTCTAAGTTTATTATTATTTTTATTATTATTATATAACACTTATGGCATTTAAAATAAATTCCTTTGAGCCAAGACATTTATCAGTTTTTAAGATATTTGTGAGAGGATTTTTGAAAATTGTTGATCCCTTGAAAACACTTTACAAATTACGACTCCAAGGTGAAAACAAATGCTCCCTTTTAAATATTATTTTGATGGACGATAGAAAAAAAGTAAATAAATACAATGGCCTAGCTGTAATTAATTTTGTATCCTAAAACATGCATAAATAAACTTTATCTTTTGTGTGTCCTGGCTTCTTGTTATTGTCATACAATCAGTGAGTTCAAAGACTCATACATGTTCTTGCTGTCCATTTTATTCATTTAATTTCAGAGAATTCAGTCAAGTATAAATGAATCCTGGGTTATTTATTAGATTTAACAATAAAATTATACTGGCAAAACATCATTTAAAACTGACTATTCTCTAAATGTGTCTTAATTTCCTTGTTCTTTTTTAGGTTTAAACATAAAGAAATACCATATGCATTGCCATTCAAAAATTTAGTGAATGCTCCTCATTTATCTTATTAAAAATGCTGTAAAAACAGTAATATTGTGAAATATGATCAGAATGTAATGGAAAGGTTCAAAGGAAGTTGAAGGTTCCTCATGGGGATGTCAATAAAGAACTTTTATTTTTGAGTGTAGCACAAGCAATTTTAAAAATGGATGGATTTATTTTAAATGTAATAAATTTTAATATTTTCAATCAGGATAGGTTTATACTTAAGACAAGCACAATTCTTATATTTTACCAGCAAACAAGAAAAATAAAATAACCCTGAAAGTGTAAAGAGAAACACTTCCGAGCGACTTGATGTAGACTCCTGCACAAATAAAAGCGAAACAAAGCAAGGGCAGAATGAGACGGACTGCAAACAATAGGTGTTTGTTTTTGTTCATGGCAAATTTACATGGGCTCAAGTTCAACACAGATGAAGCTGAGGAAAATCTGCTGAAGACTGCAATTCACATCTCAACTATTAGCTGGAGGGTGGGAGCAAAAATAACTAAATATGATATTAGCAGAAAGAGCTCATGTGCAGGCCTCTGTGTGTCTGGTTTGTGTTTGGAAAAAAGCATTTTCTGTTTCTACTTCTATTTCTAAAAGAGTCAATGTTTGAATTTGAATTTGAGTTTGAATTCAAATGTTAATAGGTTAATAGTTAATAGGTCTCCTGCAAAGTCAAACAGGATTCATTTGTGAAATAGAAACGTAGTGTAGTTTCATCTAATAAAACACACTGACAGACACACAATATAAATTCATTATCACTTTTGAAAGGTGATATGGGGAAATGGGACCAAGACGAAGAAAACTAGTGTAGGCCTATATAATCAAAAGGTTTAACTGCTGTTCCATACAGAAACGCTAGATGGAGACAAGTTCACATGACATCCACTAGAAAATTTCACAGTTTACAATCATACTGTCAGGTGTATTAGAATAAGTTTAAACATTTTACAGAAGCGATTTATTAACTTATTTTTTTAATTTTTTCAAATATATTGACCGGGTCTTGATAATGTGAGGTAACTAATATCTAGTTTACAAGTGAAATGAAAAAAACAATCAAATGCGATAAATCCTACACGATGACGAATGTTTTTTTTAAATTCGTTTTGGCGGTTGCAGTAACGAGTGAAGTGGAAAATAGCCAATTTAAAGGTTACAAACAATTTTTTTTAAGGGTTACAAGCTATTTTTGCACGTTTTCTTTACCATTATTGCTGAATAACCGAGTCTGTGTCTTTAAACTGAGATTTGTCTGTGTAGTCACTATTAATCATGTAGTCGTCTAGTCCCACCTCTTCCTGCAGCAGCACTGAGTGCGAGAGACAGAGAGGGAGAGAGAGAGAGAGAGAGAGAGAGAGAGAGAGAGAGAGAGAGACAGAGCAGAAACAGTCTGATCGTATGGAGAGACGGACCACGATGCAAGCGGTAACCCTGCAAGAGAACAGCGCATCTCTGAGAAATTTCGACGTTTGAGAGAATAACAACACTATTTTCCGGTAACTTCTTTGGATACATAATTGAAATGAAATTTCAGCTTCTAACATGACTGAGAAGTGAATTTTGTACGCGAAACTGTGTTTATAAAGGATTTTCAGTCACCGTTTGCCATATAAATGGCATGAAACGCGGATGTCAATAGATGTTTGAAGTGCACATGGATGTTAGGCTACTTCTCTGCATGTTGTGTTTATGGAGAAAATTGTGCGTCTGTCCAAGATCAGCTGTGAGTAAGTGTTTATCAGATATTGAGATGATGCTATGCATGTACGCAGGACAAGTTATAATTCAGCTGTAGGATATGAAGTTATAAATCACCATGGCTTTGGGTGTATTCTTAGTGGATTTTAATGTGTCATTTTTTTCCACTAAAAAAGTAAACCAGCAGTAAGCAATCATGGTAGAACCTGTTGGGTTCGTGGAAGCATGGAAAGCTCAGTTTCCTGACTCAGATCCTCCTGAGATGTCTTTGAACTCTGTTGGAGACATTGAGCAGGAGCTGGAGAAATGCCGAAACTCTATTAGACGACTGGAGATGGAAGTGAACAAGGAGCGCTTTCGAATGATCTACCTGCAAACACTTCTGGCCAAAGAACGGAGAAGCCATGACTCAAAGCGTTGGGGCTTCAGTAAGGTCTCGCAAGGTGAGCATAAGCCGACGTCAACAGACGTCCATCATCAGAAAGCTGATGGAAGCCGGTGTCTCCCAGCCAAACCGAAGCACATAACCGCAGCAGAGGAGAGTCGTGAGTTTCAGCCTTGTGTTGAGGTGGTGGGATGTGATATTTCAGACCTGGACAGGCAGAAAAACAGAGATGGAGAGACTGACTGGATGTCTCCATACAAAAAAAGGAGTGTTGAAGCTCCACTCAGACCCATTGCTGGACGTGGACCTGCACACCATGAGGCGGATTGCATTTCAGAGTCTCCACCGAAGGAAAAGGTCACCACAGGGTTGGGAGTCGCTGCACTTCGGTCAAACTTTGAACGCATCAGGAGAGCCAATTCTCAAACATCTAGCGATGGGAAAGGCGAGAAGCCTTACTATGTCAATATGGAGTACCACCATGAAAAAGGTCTTGTTCGGGTCAATGATAGAGAAGTCTCAGAGAAGATAAGTACTTTGGGCAGTCAAGCTATGCAGATGGAGCGCAAGAGGTCTTTGCATTCTGTCCCGGGTAATTTGTCCACTGCTTTCGGGGACGTCCGTAAACCAGAGCGCTCACATGAAAGAGCAACCGAGAGTGGCTACAACTGTGAGTACGAGGATGCTGACCTGAACCCTGGGTTCCTCAAGGACAATTTAATAAGACTTAATGGAAGAAGAGCACCTCAGCAGAACTGGCAGCAGTCGGACTGTCAGCCCTATACAACCGTTTACGTGGGAGGCATTATGGGAGACGGAGAGGATCTACACTTGACGTGGCCCAGGCGGTCTTACTCACCTGGGAGTTTTGAGGATGGCTACACTCCAGATTGCAGCTCCAATGAAAACCTGACTTCCAGTGAAGAAGACTTCTCCTCAGGGCAATCCAGCCACGTATCCCCGAGCCCCACCGCCTACCGAATGTACAGAGAGAAGAGCCGCTCTCCATCCCAGCACTCCCAGCAGTCGTTTGAGAGCGGCAGTCCTCCTACCCCACAGTCTCAAAAGCGTCTCAAGCAACAGCTAGCGCTCTCCGAGGCCAATGTTGTTGGTGTCCGCAAGAACTGGCCTACTGACGGAAGCTCCAACAACTTCAGCAACAGTTTCCATGGTGATTTGGGTAAGACAACGTTCTTGTAGTGTTTACTTTACTTACTGTCCTGTAGTGTCTGTTTAGTGGGCCTTTAGTAGGATATCACTTTCCCACAGTGGGAACATATTAAGAAGAAAAGGCACCAAGATCCTTTATAATGACATTTTCTGCTTGTTATTTGTCTTTTAAGAGGTCTTTACTCGTTGTTGTGCAATCCTGCTATCATGTATCTGATTTTTTCGTCATCACAGGGGGGTTTCACATTTTTGGATGCCAATTATGATGACCCCCTTGTGAAGCATTCCCTTCCAAAAAAATATTATGGCATATATAAATGTATGCACGATATATATCGGCCACCATATTGGTATCAGCCGTTATATGTTCATTTTTAATGTTATCGTTATCGGCCCAATAAGAAAATTTGGCTGATATATTAAATAATGGATTATTTCCTTCAGCTGAGACACTTCAGATGCTCACTGTTCACCATGATGGTTTTGATTTGCTTGAAATATGATTGGAATCACTTCAAAAAGGAAAATACAGTTAAGTGCACCATGTGCAGCGGAAGTCTGTCATATATGCTACATAAAATTATATTAAGAACATTATAATTGTGTGCTTGGGACATGGCTTTTAATGGTGAAATTTTTGTTTTTGTTATCAGACTCTCAAAATTATATAAAAATTTGGATTTAGATTTATCGGCCAATATATTGGTTATATATCGGCTTTCAAATATTAAGAAATTTTCATATCGGTGCATCCCTAGTTTCCAAAGTTTAAGATTTGGCTTTTATGTTGTCAGTGAACTAAATTTAAAACAAATTATTAAAATATTATTTAGAAAATATGTACTTTTTATTAATTGGATGATATATATATTTTTTAAATATTTTAAATATTAATACTAAAAAAAAAAAAAAAACATTGCTGAAAAAAATTGATTGTAAAAAGCAGAATGAAACCGTAATATTAGGTAAATGTGTTATAAACTTTATATTTATTATATTTAATTTTTTTTAATTAACGTTGACCTAGAAATGCATTTTATAAAAAATTAAATTTGTTTTCTCTCTATCAAATTTCCCCACTGTCCTCAAGCACCCCTCAAGTTTTAAACCACCTGGACTGCCAGGCAGATAATGAGGCAAATCCATTTTTTGTTTACAGTTTTCTAACAACAGTACCAACGCTCTACTATATTTCTTCTTTGTGTAAGCTCTCCATGTGGTTTCTCCCTTTCCTTATCTCTCTGTCATGATATGACTGTTCTGATCTGCAGTGTTTGAGGCCAAAAATGGCCTACGGCAGTGCAGTCGCTCGCTCTCTGTCCACCCAGAGTGTTTATGCATCAGTTCACATTAGTGTTGTTGTCCTGCCAAGGGCTAATTAACCTAAAGGGGTCATCTAGCATGGTGAATTTAGCAAGGCTTTTTGTTGGGGGAGGGGTGAAAGACTAATTACAAGAAACAAATTAAGAGAAGGACTGAAGATACAGAATGTCAATTGGACCAAACGATCAGATATCCGTGGTTTTATTGGTTTGAATGGAAACACAAAAGGAATGGTTCGTCATTGTGAATGCTAGCTGTAATGCATTTGAATGGTAGCTTTTACATTAGCTAATATTCAGTATTGTTTGAGGGTCACTGCAGTGCAAAGCTTTACATTAGCTAATATTCAGTATTGTTTGAGGGTCACTGCAGTGCAAAGCTTTACATTAGCTAATATTCAGTATTGTTTGAGGGTCAGTGCAGTGCAAAGAAAAGGTTATTTGAAGCAACGTGTCAGTGTGAAGCAATAGTTTTGGTTTTAAACATTTCATTTTCACATTTATTCGCACCGTGTAAGCATCATATCAGCATATTAAAATGATTTCTAAAGGATCATGTGACATTTTAAACTTTATTAAAATAGAAAACAGTTATTTTTAAATTGTAATAATGTCCTAAAATTACTGTTTTTATGGTATTTCAAATAAATGCAGCCTTGGTGAGCATTTGAGGGTTCTTTTAAAAACATCAAATCTTACCTTAAACTTTTAAAAGCAAATATATGTAACATGTTCTCAAAGTTAACCATGTTTTCAAGTTTTGTTTATAATCAATTCTCATTAAATTATCAAAAATCATATAGATATGCTATAGACATTAACTGAGCCTTAGATTCTCAAACCATAGACAGAAAATTAGTGTTAAATGATTAAGCAAGAGCACAATAATGATAAAATGTAGATCAAGCTGAATACATCATTGTTCATGCTGGTTCACATCTTTTAGTTTTGTTATGACTTTACTTCCCCCCTTTGCCTACAGTTGGAGATTTACTGTCTTATAATATGTGATGATAATGATGATAATATACATAAGATAGTAAATCTTTAAGTTACATTTTATATTTTTATCTAAATGACAGAAACCAATAGAAGACTTAAGAGCTAAGAGCAGATTTCTCTCCTTTCAAGCAGAAAAGAGCTCATCAGCTCAGTCCAAGCTGTAGTTACATAAGAAAGCAGAGAGCGCAGAGCTGCAAACTCAGCACGCCACAAACAAATTGCAAATGATCAGTGTAAAGTTGCGTTTTAATGAAAAGATCGTGATTTACAGCAGTGGGAAGTGAATGCCGTTCTTCAGTCTGTCTCTAAACTTTCACCAAATTCTTTTCTGCAATCTTAATCTAATCTTAATCAAGCTGTTCATAAACCGCACGGTCGAGTCTTGCAAGATCGTTTTAACTGTTAGATCTGTTACTCTGAGAGAGAGAGAGAGAGAGAGATCAGAGAACATGATGCACAGATTTTAGTCCTCGAAAATCTCAGTTACGCTCACCTAGTGCCCCTCCCTCGTGTAAACATCAGCGGACAGTGCAGCCACGTGCGTTTGTCATACAAGCACATGCTGTGCCACAGTCTGTGGTGACTGCCCTGACATTTGTGAAAATCCTCAAGGATTTCATATGAATTTACTATGAAATGAAAGGTACTTATGTAAGTGCCATGCATTGTCAAAAAAGTAGCGGTTGCATGCCAGAGGTTATTTCGCAACAAGGAAAAGACCTCTTCATGGTAATCCCTTGAAGTAACACCAATAATAAAAATGTTCCCTCAGATCTCCTCTGTGGTAAAACGGTTACTTTTTCAATCATGTTTCATAATCCACCTCGTTGTACACAGTATTGAAAGGTGATTGTTGTAATGATCATTCAAAAGAATGGATTGAGTTTGACTTTGTGGGCATTATGCTGACAGAACCAGCCAGTGAATGAGATCAGGTGGTTCTTAGTTTTACTGTGTGCCATTTTTCTTAGGAAGCAAAATCTGGCAGGTTTCCCTTCTGTCAACTGGGTGTTAAAAGTCACCTCTTAGGAACAGACCGGCCTTGGCAGACAACCTAATCCTGCCTGTATTATTAAAATAAACAGTCCTTTGTTAAAATCCTCCTCACAGACTCTTGAGTTCCACCATGCATGCTGGCTTGAGCAAAAAAAAAAAAAAAAAAAGTTTGTTTAAAAGATTTTTTAGACTTGTGGGTTTTGCATAGCAGGGTTGGGAAAAATTCACAATTGAGGAATTGTCTATCTGTCTATCTATCTATCTATTGCCTGTCTATCTGTCTGCCTGTCATTTTATCTATCTATCTGTCTATCTGTCTGTCTGTCTGTCTGTCTGTCCATCTATTGCCTGTCTATCTGTCTGCCTGTCATTTTATCTATCCATCTATCTATCTGTCTGTCTGTCTCTGTCGCCTGTCTGTCTGTCTGTCTGTCTATCTATCTATTGCCTGTCATTTTGTCTGTCTGTCGCCTGTCTGTCTGTCTATCTGTCTATTGCCTGTCTATCTGTCTGCCTGTCATTTTGTCTGTCTGTCTGTCTCCTGTCTGTCTGTCTGTCTGTCTATCTGTCTATTGCCTGTCTATCTGTCTGCCTGTCATTTTATTTATCTGTCTGTCATTTGTCTGTCTGTCTGTCATTTTGTCTGTCTGTCTATCTATTGCCTGTCTGCCTGTCATTTTATCTATCTATCTATCTATCTATCTATCTATCTATCTATCTATCTATCTATCTATCTATCTATCTATCTATCTATCTGTCTGTCTGTCTGTCTGTCTGTCTGTCTGCCTGTCATTTTATCTATCTATCTATCTGTCTGTCTAATTGTAACTTTACCTCCTTGCATTCAAATTGAAATTGTCATTCTGTAATTTTACCTCGGTTCAATTTCAGAAATTAAGTTGATATTTAAAAGGCATTCTCAATTCACTTCTGAATGGTGCACAACCCTTCTGCATGGAAAGGGAAACAGGTGTTAGTACATTTTATCTTTGGCTTAACATTATTTTTAGAAATTCTTTATTATTTTGAAAACATTTCAACTTTGCAAACAGAATCTGTGGTCTGCGTTCAGTAAGGCTTTGGGAATTGCAAGAGGTATTTGATGGCTCTTATCCCTCTTGTTGTTTTTCCATTTTATCATCTGCCAGAGCCCATAAATCCAACGAAAGCCTGAACATCAGAAATACCGCTCAGACAACATCAAACGTGCACCATGTGCGCATAAAGCCTGACAGCAGTAGCAACTGCTGCATGTAATTTGCTTCTTTTCAAACAGTCTACTTATGTGGTCAGTTAAGCTGTAATTTTGCACTACCGATACCCTAAGACACACTAACTGGGCCTTTTTGTATGTGTGACTGTTTGCATGTCACCTGTTGTCCTGGGGGTTGGACTGTGTAAACGGGGGCAGGGCTGAGGCCAGGCTGGCGTGGGTCCAGCTGGCACAGGCCTCAGAGAGCCCTGCACCACCATCACCAGCTGCAGGGGAAAGAGCAGATCTTTCTCACTGTCATTTTTTTTGGGAGGAGCTTTTCTCTCACAGAATCACAAACACAATCATGTTATTTTATGTAGTATAGATGTAAATACAGTACATATATAGGAAGATATGTTTGGGAAGGAAATATTGAAGCTTGTCCTATACTTACTTACTTATTCATTTTGAGTGTCAAATTTACAATTTGTACTGTTAAGAGGAACACCTGACAAAAGGAAAATCTCAATTCTTAAACAGATGTGACAGACATAAGTCTGAATTTTTTTTCATACAATGTGTTTGCTTATGTCACAAAGGCAGAATAGTCTCTTGATTACAGAGGACGATGTCAATGATGGAAATAGTTGCAATGGGGCCCTGTTGGCAAGAGTAAACAGCATCATCATGAAACTATTCCAGTGGTGTTGTTGCTTCAAATGGACACTGAAAAACGGACTTCTTGTTTGCAGTCTGTTTTTCTGGCTTCCTGTGGATTCTGTTTACATTTTAATGGGTTTTAAAGTCATTCCCTACCCTTTCCAATTTTATAATTTTAGATGAAATTGAGCATTCAACAAGAAAATAAACTACCGTTCAAGGGGGACAGTATTTTTTTTTTTTTTTTTAAGAAATTAATAGGCTGCTTTTAAGGACGCATTAATTTGATTAATTTGATCAAAAGTGATAGTAAAGTAATTTATAAAAATACAAAAGATTTCAAATATGCTGTTTTTCTGAACTTTCTATTCATTGAAGAATCTTGTTGAATCTCTTTTTCCACAAAAATATTAAGCAGCACACCTGTTTTCAACATTAGCTATGTTTCCATCTACCTATTTTTATGTGCATTTTGGGATATTGCATAAAAAAACGCTACATGGAAACACCAAGATGCACGTAAATACAAAAAATGTGCATAAAAAATGTACATGCTCAATTGAGGTGGGTACATTTTTTTTTTTTTATCCAATAAGAAACTACGATGCAAACACATTTACTGAAAAAATCCCTTGATGCTCAACGAAAAACTCACGTGACTTTGGTCCGTTGGTTAGTCCAGTTATCCGATCTGTGATGAGGCAGTTTCATTGCACAACATCTCAAATGTTGGTTTGGTCATTCTGAAATGCCTGAGCTAAAGTCTGTCATCAAAATGATTTGATTTAATTCCCTCCCAAAACCATCTCACATGATTGTGTTCCCAAACACCAGCATCCAAACGCACGAAAACAATGCTTTATTTGCAAATGTTTTATGCGATGTTCCAATATTACGCATAAGTTAAATTCCCCACTTTGGATGGAAACATGGCTGCTGATAACTCCAAATCTCTAATATTAGCCAGTAACTAATATGTTACTGATATATCGTGCATCATTTTTCTGAACTATGTAGTTTTTTCCATTACTGCATTTCTTTATTCATGATATTTAGCACAATCACTGAATCTTGACAGTGTTGTGTTTCCCCTGAGGTCTTCGTTTCGGTGCAGTCTTGTTATTTTAGCATTCTGTTCATTGTGTGGTTCTCCTCTTACTCAGCCATGTCACCTCTCGTCCTAATTTTGCACCAGTCCCTCTTGAGTCTTGTCTGCTACAGGACCACCCCTCCCCTACATTTCCCCCAGCAGCGTAACCTATCCGACCTAATTTTTTTCTTTGTCTTTCTGTTCTGTCGGATCCCCTGTGATTCACAGTAACATCATAACCCTCGACTGCCTCCAATTGATGTTAACCCTATAAAGCCTGCTGTATCATTTGATATGCGCATTTCTAAGGCCTCTAAATTATCAACATGATTAAATCTTTGCTAAAAAACCTGTTGTACACAATATACAGTACATGGTTTCTGTCATTTATACTTTTTGTATAATTCTAAAAATTGCCCCCTATATATAGTCTGCTATACTGTTATATACACTCCTCCAGTATGAACTCAATATTCTCCTGTCGTATATGTGAGACATAAAAGCCTGATGTATCAAATATGATAGCCAAAAAAAAAAACTTTTTAAAAATTATATATCTATATATTAATATTTTTAATACTTTAAAATACAGTATAAGCTTTAGTTTAGTAGTTTGCTACAGTTTTTTAGTATGCAAGGGTACTAATGCGAGACTTTTGTATTTATTATAATTTTAATAAAACTAAAAGTAAAAAAAAGTACATTAATTTTATTTAAAAACAACAACGAATGAACTTTACAGCCAGTGATAATATCAAGCAGACGAGTAAAAATAAAAAGTTAAACTTCTTTTTCAACTGTTCCTCTGCTTTGTGCCCTGAATCCCCTCAGGGGCTTACCCAGCTTCCCTGGTGGGACTGAAAGGGCCTTCTGTGTTCGTTCCCTAAAGTGTTTATGGAATGTCTCAGCTGCTTGAGAAGTGTGGTAAATACACGGCTAATGAAATATAAAGTGGCCCACAAGCACAGGCACTGACCCCTGGGGGCTGTTGCGCAGTCATGTGTGTGGAAAGTGGTTGGTGTAAAGTGCAGCCTGGGGGTCAGATATGTCACCTATAAGATTTAGGATATTCTTCTGCAGTGTTATTGAAAAAGTTTCTTATGTTAAATCTCAGCATGTGATTTACCACCTTTAGAGGTTACTGTTGATACCCTCTGTGTATGTACTGTATGGATGTGCTGGACATGTTACATCATGAAAAATTTAGGAGCCAGAATACTTTTTAGATGATAAATTACCATATCACTTGACAAAGCTGGTTGTTCAGCAGCACTTCAGTTTGTTGAGTACATACATAGCTTCTTACTTAAGCTTTTAACTGCTGTGTGTAGAGATAAAGGATGTTTTAGTACATAGACTACGACAAATTAAGATTTATGTGATTGTGATTTTCTGGTTGAATTTGGTCTAAATTTATTCCAATTTGATGTGGTTACTGTAGTGTTAGTCTAGCGGTTCACACTTGCAGTTTGGTTCTCTTGGCTCTTTTGGCCTAGACAAAAAAAGAAAAAAAAAAGAAAATAATACATTTAGTCTTGGTTCACTTAGCATTTTCACTGTCATTTTTAAAGGATTAGTTCACATTAAAATGAAAATTACCCCAAGATTTACTCACCCTCAAGCCATCATGGGTGTACATGACTTTCTTCTTTCTGATGAGCACAATCAGAGTTACATTAATAAATATTCTGACATAGTGTCAGTTAGGTTTTTTTTTTTCGTAAGTTGAATATGGAAGGCGTAGGACGTACTGTAAGCGTTTTGAACTGTGTGAGGTGTTAAACTTTCTTAAGTTGAATATGGAAGGTGGTCTGGCAGAAGCTAGATATTTTACTTTATAACTGGTTAAATATGAATATTTTTCTTACACAAACATATTGCTTCACTTCAGAAGGCCTTTATTTACCCTACCTCTGGCTAGCTTCTGAAGCGAAACAATGCATTTGTGTAAGAAAAATATCCGCCGTTTATGATGGATGGATGCACTTTCTTGAGCTGCAAACTTGTTGGCCCCGTTCACTGCAATTATAAAGCTTGGACACATCAGGATATTTATTAATATAACTTTGATTGTGTTCATCAGAAAGAAGAAAGTCATATACACCTAGGATGGTTTGAGGGTGAGTAAAGATTTTCCTATAGGGTTTTATAATGGGGGTTTTCAATTTATGATAAAAAATAAGGTCTGTGATAAACATAACTTGATGATACTTGAACGTTTTTCTCTACAACATAAATTACACAGACCCATATCGAAAACGTGAATTTTGAAGCTGTTATTTTTATTTTAAAAAAACGTATGTTTCTAAAAAGAACGTTTGATGTGAGTGTGTGCAGTTTATTTTGTAGAAAAAGTTATGTTTACCACAGACCTTATTTTACTCATAAATTAAAACCTATAGGGAAATCTCGAGGAAACCAGTGGCGAGTGAGTCAAGCCGCACCATAGTTAATTTGGTGTGTAACAAGGTTTGAACGGTAGCGTTTACACTTATTCATTTATTAAGCTTTGATATACCCTGTTCCCACTCAGATCTATTTAAGCATCTTTAATGAGTATGTTTGGTAGTCCTTCCCTGATTCTCATTAGCTCTTCTCAACCTATCTGATAAATAAAGAGAATTTAATGACTATGGTGTGGTCACTTTGATTCATCCTCCTTCATGATGAAAGCAGACGATGGACGATGGAAGTGTTTTGATGAAGCATGAGGGAACTGGCCATCAGCCAAACCAGCAGGCGGTGTGTGGTTCAACACATGCCCTCCTCAGGTCCAGCAGAAGAGCCACCCTTTCCCAGGCCCTGAGTTTTTATTTTGATTCA
The DNA here is from genome assembly GCA_037101425.1 of Elopichthys bambusa. Taxonomy (NCBI): domain Eukaryota; kingdom Metazoa; phylum Chordata; class Actinopteri; order Cypriniformes; family Xenocyprididae; genus Elopichthys; species Elopichthys bambusa. The sequence goes on from CM074446.1 coordinate 17,603,606, forward strand.
GTATGTGGATGGGATTTGCTTATAAAGTCTGTTTGGGAACTCCAAACAATTGAGTAAATTTGGCCCGTACACTATCCCTTTCCACAGTGCGAAATAAGCAGAAACGTTTTACTGCTGATTTATTGAAGGCTTAAGCTTGAATACCGCAGAGTCTTTAGTTGCCATGCCAACCCCTGGTTTTATGGTCTTACCAATGCTTAATTGCTTAGATGGTCGGTTTAGATATTAAAATGTTGGTCAGACTAATTGTTTTCTTCTATTGGGATGATGTCATTGCACTGAAAAAGATTTTGAAGTAAGTATAAGATGTGTTGTAGAGTTAAACATTGTCAACAGACTGCGTTTGTTAGGGCTACACTGTAAAAAATAATTTTTCGAAGTTGTAAGTAAAACACATTGGACTATGTTTTACAAGAAAATACTATTTCATGTTTAATTCAATATGTTTCTTGCTGTTTCTTGTACTAGCCATTTCTGAGTGAAAATTGTTTCTAGATCAATTTCTTTTCAGTGTATGTGCTTCTTCAGAGGGACAGAGAGCTTATTAATAGTGTTGCAGAAAGCCATTGCTATTTTAATTCCTTTTTATGAATATTAGGCCTAGCTATGCTTTTCCACTCCCTAAATTGTCTCAAGCCAGACATTTGGGTGACACAGAATTACTAATAGCTTTTAATGCTAGGGGAAAAAAAACAAACAAGATACTATATACAGTACATAAGGCATCCCATTTATCGACCAGCTGCTATTTTCCTTCAGAATAAATCTAAACAAATCTTGTATTGACTCCTCAACTGGCTGTCCTAAGTGAATTGCCTTTGACGGAGGCTATTTTTTAGTCGCCTCTTGTAGCCATGCAAATGTGTCTGCGTGACTTTCTGGTAAAATCCATTTCCACTCTCACCCGCATGACCGCCCGCCTCCCCAGTGACCGTGCTGTCGAGAGCTTCATTGATTTACTGAAGAAGCAAATCCTTTTAACACTACGCCACTTTTCTCCTTACTCTCAGAGGCATCTCCAGAAATCAATATGTGTGTGTGTGTGTGTGTGTGGAGCGAAGGTCAGTAGCCCCATCATTAACTCGTCCTGATCAGGTGCTGTATGTCTGAATATAGTATAGATGTCACTCACTTTATCTGTTTGGCAAGTGTTTGTGCCAGTAGGAAACAAGGACCAAATTAGGGATGCACCGATATAATTTTTTGGGGCCGATACCGATATCAACAATCAATTATTGGCTGATACCCATATTTGTCATTTCCTCTCTTATTTGAAATTTTGTCATCTAAATAGATAGTATTTTGATCATGTTTTAAATAAGCAAAGTTCAAAAACACCTGCATTAAAATATACTAGCAGGTTTATTGCTGCATCATCAAATAATTTCTATTGAACATCGATTGGATCCATTTAACGTTCAGCAGGCCTATATAAAGACAACAGAACAAAGATCCATATGAAATAAACAGTGCTTTTTAGGTAGGTTTAATAGTTTTCAGGTACAGAAATACAGTAAACAAATGTAAAACAGCACTGTATAAATTATATACATATTAATCCTTCTTTATTGTAACATTGTGATTAAGCTTCTAATTTGTTTTTGTATACATTTTGTAAGTTTAAATATGTATTTACTAAGGCGGGACTCTTATTTTGACGGGTGTTCTCGTCTACGGTCTGAGGAGAGCACACAGTTCTTCAGTTATTTTGCAGATTTAAAGTTTGTCCGTTTATTAAGCACCCCCCAAAAAGGCATACTTATGTGTTTGTTAACTGTTAGTTGTAATAAGTGTTTTGAGTAATTTGCTGTATGTTGATGATAATGCGAGAGAGAGAGAGAAAGAAATGCGCACTTCTTGTGCTCTATAATGTTTAGTACTATAATGCTTTTGTGGTGATTTGTTTGGAGTGAAAACGGACGCAATAAACTTAATAAAACATCAGTAAAGGTTTGGCCATCATTCGGATGGGGTCTGCTATACTTATGAAAGTTACGGAAGTATTTAGTCAAGAATAGTGTGTGATCTTTTGTTATTTGATTAACATTAAAGCGCAGACAGCAGCGCTAGGATTACGCAACAGTCATTATACAGCTCAGCGCCTTCACGCAGTTAATTAATAAACCATCTGCCTTTTTCCTCCTACAGCCGATATGCTGATGGTTGTAAATTGAGCAAAAATCGGCTGATAAATGACGGCGGCCGATACATCGGTGCATCCCTAGACCAAATATTTGGGTATTTTAAAACCCAAAAAAGTTTCAAGTGGCAGTAAAAGTGAAGATGGGGTCTTTTTGTTTTAATGGTTTCATCAAAATTGAGAGTACCAGATTCATGGTTTGATTTGTTAATAAATAGCTTTAAAATATCCCTCACTCAGGTCTTCATCAGGCCAATACGGATAGATAGATGAACTTAGAAATTGGATTTTTCTTAAATCCAATTTCAAAGCATTAAACAAGTTCTTCAAAGATCTCTGCGAAGATCTTACGCTCTAATTAAAAGTACTTAAACACAAAAGTGAGTATTTACATATACAATCTTACACCGATTTTGCCTAATAACCTGACAAAGGTCATGTAAATGCCTTAACTGTGTTCTTCTTTTATTGGGTAAATGTCACAAGCAGTTTAAGCAAAGCCCGTTTGGTACACCTTCACTTTTTATTACCTTGATTTCACTTCGCATATAAACACCTTTTACTTAATTTTTACTTTGACGTATGCAATGAATCTGTTTATGTTAAAAATAGAGAATAACTAGACAATTTCGGAATTGATTTTTAATAGTCATCTATCTTTTGTTGTGACTGAAAATATTATTTTCTAAAATGTAATTTTAGATTTTTTTTTTTCTAAAACATTTCCCATCATCCATTTTAGAAAATTACTTATTGTTTTATTCCGGTACTGTGACCGTATGCTACCTTCCACTGTTGTTTTTCAAATCTTACGTTAGTTATGAAAGCAACTACATTGAGCAAGTCCAGACTTTTAGTCTGAGTCAGTGAGTGAAGTTTGGAGATGTTTACATTTCCAGCTTACAAAGAAAGACATGAAGGAGGAGGGGGAGGAGGGGGGGGATGCGTTCCCAGAGGCCAGGCCTGTCATCATGGAATCTACCCCACAGACTGATGGGTTAAATCAGTCTGAATAAATGTGTTCAGTCCTCCCACATTTACCTGGCACTGTCTTTTTATATCATAATTTTTAAAAAAAAAGAGTGAGTGTCCAGGACTGTGGAGGTCATATTAAAATGAAGGTGCTAACTTCATTCCTACAGGCCTTTAAATAGACCTTCTGAAATATATTAAGAAATACCTGTTTCTATCACTGCCCTCACTTCCCTCTGTGTCAGTTCTGTGTTTTTCAATAGGGAGGCTGGACACGTTAAAATGAAAAACGATGGTGAGCTGAAGTGGATATACTGTTGTTCCAGTAAATGTAACCAAATACTGTTGGTTCAAATGGTAATAACTAAACAAACATCTCCCTGAGCTTAGAGAAGTTTGTTTTCTATTGACTTTGGATACTGCCACTAACTTTAATTGGGGATCATTTTTCATTTGTAGGGGAACTTATTTCATAGGTTCCCACTGACGTTTCGGATTCAGGTCCACACTTCAGACTAGGGAGGAAGAAGAGTATCATACACATATGACTTGGTTCCTCTGTGTAAACATCTTGTTCCGTTTCATTTGTGGGATGTCAAAGTGTTTTATCAACTTTAGGAACCCTAAATAGCAAAAACTAAATTTAGACTTGGAAAAAGTACTGTATTTCATCTAGTGGTATCTTATATGTAATGTTGCTTTGGTGTTGATGTGACGTTGTAGACGGTGTGTCATAAACAGGAAGTTTCTTTATCCAAAATAGTAACAGTTGAATGGCTGTCAGTGCACTGAAGAGCTTTTTCCTGCCTGCTATATTTACATCGTCTCCCTTCTGAAGGGAAAACGGCCCACTGGTTTGTCTTTGAGGTGTTACGGAAATTTGAGACACAATAACCACGTTCCAGATAAAACGACTGTATCGACAGGCTTTATGCATAGGCCACATCCTTTGTTTCATAAGGTGAATTTACATGTAAACCTGCCAAAAATGATATTTTCACACAACAGAAATGTCCTGTTGACCTTCTGTTTCCTGTAAGGGGCACACATATAGAGGTACATCACAGCATGATCTTTTTATCTGTGTCATGTTCAACACACTGCTGACATCATAATTGTGAAATCTTTATCTGTGATATAATTAGGGTATTTTTTTGAAAAAACATTACCAAGATGTGTCATGCTTAAATGTTTGGAGCACAGCTGATTTAATTCTATTGCATAACGACCAGAAAATTTTTTTTTTTTTATAATGATTTCTTTTTTTATATTTATAAGTTAATATCAATTTATTTTTATTTATAGTTATTGTATTTTTTTAGTGTGTGGGTGTATGTATATGTATGTATGTATGTATGTATGTATGTATGTGTGTGTGTATATATATATATATATATATATATATATATATATATATATATATATATATATATATATATATATATATATATATTACACACACACTAAAAAATACAATAACTATAAATAAAAATAAATTGATATTAACTTATAAATAACTTATATAAATAAATTCTAAATGTGAAAACTGTATAATTATTATAAATAAATAAAATACAATAAAATAAAAATATATAATAAAACAACTACACACACACACACACACACACACATATATATATATATATATATATATATATATATATAAACAATATGTGTGTGTGTTTTATTCTTTGTAGTGTATTATTATATATTTATTAGTAGTGATTGTATCTAAAATCATCTTATGTCTTTAATTGCTTATTGTTGCAGTTGGACTGATGCTCTCAGCCATGCTGATATGACTTATCATGCCTTCTTTGTGCTTGGCCCCTTAAAGGGTTAGTTCACCAAAAAATAAAAATTCTGTCATTAATTTCTCACCCTCGTGTCGTTCCACACCCGTAAGACCCTCATTCATCTTCGTAACACAAATTAAGATATTTTTCATAAAATCCGATGGCTCAGTGAGGCCTGCATTGACAGCAAGTTCATTTACACTTTCAATGCCAAGAAAGGTACTAAAGACGTATTTAAAATGGCTCATGTGACTACAGTGGTTCAACCTTAATGTTATGAAGCGACGAGAATACTTTTTGTGCGCCAAAAAAACAAAATAACGACTTTATTCAACAATATCTAGTGATGGGCGATTTCAAAACACTGCTTTGTGAAGCTTCGAAGCTTTACGAATCTTTTGTTTCGAAATCAAACTCCCAAAGTCACGTGATTTCAGTAAACAAATTACGTGATAAGTGTTTCGAAATTTCAATGGTTCACCATTGGGGGGCGTGACTTTGATACACGCTTTGAACCACTGATTCGAAACAAAAGATTTGTAAAGCTTTGAAGCTTCATGAAGCAGTTTTAAATACGTTTTAAATACATCTTTAGTAGCTTTCTGGGCATTAAAAGTGTTAATTGTCTTACTGGCCAATGCAGGCCTTACTGAGCCATTGGATTTTATGAAAAATATCTTAATTTATGTTCCGAAGATGAATGAAGGTCTTACGGGTTTCGAAGGACATGAGGGTGAGTAATTAATGACAGAATTTTCATTTTTGGGTGAACTAACACTTTAATTGCTGCTAACAGCTATATTATTATTATTATTATTTATTTATTTTTGCCTATATTTATAACAGATTACACTTGACCTACCACAACATATTCACTATCGAATTTTCAGATCATCTAATGAGGCCTTGGATAAACTTTGATCCTCGAGTTAAAAAAGATAGTTATGAGCAACTGGTTATGTTAGAGTAGATCAGTGAATCTGATCCGGAGATGGATTGTTCCTGGCCTTACACATCTGGTGCTTTCCACCCCCTTTGGGATCATATTCAAACACACGGATTAGGCTGATCTGTCTGTGGTTTTGTGAGTGTGTGTATGCACATATTGGTGCAAGAAAAAAGACTAAGAGTGGGACGACTTTTTTTTTTAATTTATCGCAGGATAGAAATGCTGATATTGCGTCATGAGTTTAATCTGCCTCTCGTTGAACTGTGTGACGCATTTGTATTATCTGCAGCGGGCGAAACCAGCTGCGCTCGGTTGCCCTGTTCATTGCTAACTGATGGGTTGTGATTTTTAAGTTCAGGAGTCAAAGCTCTCTGTTAGTATCTTTGCCCTCTTATTTGTGGATTTAAATAGTTATATAATAGCTTTGAGTCTTTGTCATTTCAGAAACAAATTCTCAGTTATTAATGTTTCCTTCCAAGGAAATGTAGGTCGTTTTTACTACTTTGTTCCTTTTTGAGACTTCCTGGTTGAATCTGTGAGGCTGTTTAACAGTGTGACATGAGAACTACTGTGGATGGACAAGTGCAGACATGAAAGGGCTCCAAGGAATTCTTTACCTTCTAAGCTTTTGACTGGTGAACTTTATTATGTTGACAGTAGGAGTTCAGATTACTCACGGTTCGGTTTGTATCACGGTTTTAGGCTTGCGGTTTCGGTACGGTTCGGTATGTGCTATGTTCAGGTAAAAAATGACTACTGTCAAATAAAAAAAAATAAAAAAAATAAGAACAAATAATCAAACAGCACAAATATATACAGTAAAGCGAATATACAAATAAAAAAAGCTTTTCAGGTTTTTCATGCATCCAGTTTTAAGGTATAGAAATTGAATAAAGAGGCTAATAAAAAACAGTGCATGTAATCTTCACTGTATAAATTAAATAAAGATCAATCATTATTAATTATTAAGTTACTATTCAGTCATGAGCAATGAGTGAGTTCCTTGTCTTTTGTTGTTTGATTAATATTAAAAGCACATTTAGACAGCAGGAATGCAAGGGCTGCTGTCTCTTTAAGACATATACACGGATCAGTACACTGATACTGAACACATGCATTCGTTCTCGAGTGTTTAAGTTCACTTAAGACATAACCGACTATGCTTGCTAGGATACTCGCCAAGACGGGCATGTTGACATAATCTTGTGTGAATTTGTCCGTTCAAGCACAAGACTTGAAAGAGACCACAATATTTGAGCGCTGTACACGTGTTCGGATGAGTGCACAAATCTTCTAACTGCGCGCACGTAAGTTCTCTTTCTCGCCTTGCACTCGAATGTTTAAATTGGCAAGGCTTAAATGAGTTTAGTTTAAACGCAGCTAGCAACCTGTGCTCTCACCTGTGCTCGCGTGCTATCAACACCTGGGTGATAACAGCAAAATTACTGGTCATATAGAGCATACGGCACCAGAATGTGTATCCATCGACAGAAACCTACATTAGCCTTACTCTGTCTACCTGTTTTATTTATTTTCTACAAACCATATTATAGATGCTTATGCGTCGTCAGATATGAGATGAGCCGTGGTGCAAATGCGTCCCGAACCGAGTGTGGAGAACGGTACAGTTCAATTTTTTTTACAGAGAACCGTTTCACCCCTAGTTGACAGTAGGTTTAGGTTAATTACTTAATGGCATTTTGCATAATCACATATGAAAAAAAACCATTAATATCACTAAGTACACATCAAAATATTGTTTGTTTTATTTCCATATAATTGAACACAAGACTGTCACTGACCTACAGTGCACAGCAATCCATTTTTAATCAAGTTTTTCAGTATTTCACACAGTTCCTTTATTCCATCTTGACTTTTTTTTTTTTTTTCCTGTTTATTGATCTGTAAACACAAATATTACACCGTTTTTGTCATTTATTATAATCATTTCACTTTCCTCTTGGTTTAGGTGTTTTAGCATGTTTGGATGTTTGTGTGAATGTGTGTTTTTGTTGGAAAGATGACCTTGCTTCAAACGTGTGTTTCCTGTGGAAAGTTGAGTGTCGTGGTCAGACATCCCTTCACACTTCCTTAATGGCTGATTCACCGTCACGGTGACCAGTTGGTCTGTTACACACACACTAATTCCATCGGAAGATTGCAGTTTTTGGACGCCCAATTTAAAGACAATGTTTAAACAAGGGTTTCTCAGCCTTGGCCTCGAGGTCCACTTTCCAGCAGAGTTTTGCTCCAACTCTAATCAAATACACTTGAACTAGCTAATCAAGAGCCCTTTCTCAGTATGCGTTCTTGTCTGTACTTGTATTCTTGTGGACTTGTGAAACGTCATCTGTTGCTGCCCAAGTACTGTTCCAATTCAGAGTTCACATCTAGCCAAGTACAGTTAAAATGGATGTGTTTTTGCTCTACCCCTTTTATCGAGCATGTATCAGGAAGTGACTTGTGCAAACTTGAGACAGCCAGGTATCCCAGAACTCATCTCGCACCAACTAGCAAGCATCAATCGTGCAGGAGAAAACCATGCATCATTTTAAAATTACTACTGCTATTGTGTCACAAAATGTTGTTTTAGGAGTTTTTCAGGTGCGAATATAGTTGTTTAAAGCTCAAATCTCTGTTTTATATATGCTGCAAACCATGGTATAAGCGGGATAATCCATGGCTAGGTGTGCATTACAAAATTTTAATGCACTTTGCGGAGACTTTGCTTAATAATGCATTGTATAATGCACACCTAGCTGTGGGTTTCCCATTATATTATATTATATTATATTATATTATATTATATTTAACATTTATTTTCCCTTACAAAACTACACTACCATTCAAAAGTCTGGGTCTTTTTAATGCTTTTAAGTCTCTTCTGCTCAACAAGGCTGCATTTATTTGATAAAAAAATACAGTAATATTGTGAAATATTATTACAAAAATGAACTGTTTTCTATTTGAATATATTTTTTTAAATGTAATTTATTCCTGTGATGGCGAGGCTGAATTTTTAGCAGTCATTACTCCAGTCTTCAGTGTCACATGATCCTTCAGAAATCATTCTAATATGCTGATTTGGTACTCAAGAAACATCTTATTTGTGAAATAGTTGTTGCGGCTTAATATTTTTGTGAAAACCGTGAATAACAGAAATGACATCAGGACGTTTGTATGGATTCACACCTATGAAACATTTTTACAGTCTGTGTGGCCTTGGTGTTAGCCACAGGAATTGTTTTGCTCGTGAGCTCAATGCTAGTTGCTAATCACATAGTAACACACGCTGCCCTTTGGCATGGCCCTTCCTTCTACGTTCAGACAGCAAAGACCTCTCTTGCTCGCTCTCGCTCTCTCTCTCGCTCTCTCGCTCGCTCTCTCGCTCTCTCGCTCTCTCTCTCTCTCTCTCTCTCTCTCTCTCGCTCTCTCTCTCGCTCTCTCTCTCTCTCTCTCTCTCGCTCTCTCTCTCACTCGCGCTCTCTCTCTCTCTCTCTCGCTATCTCTTTTTGTAATCCTCTACCTCTTTTCTCCTGCTCTCTATTTGTTCAGGCTGTCTATTATTCTCTCTTTTTAAGCAGGCTACATGCCAGGCCACTCAGCAGGGCTGTCTCTATGTTTCCGGAGTCCTCTCTTCCTGTTTCTCTCACAGTGAGGTGATTCAACTCCCAGTTGCTGCCATTTTTGCCCACTCTTTATGTCGTTATGCTCCAAGTAAGCCCAATTAATCTAGATACGGGACCCTTGTTATACCGTGGAGCTCTAACTCAAACAGCAATGCTGCTGATGTTCCAGCTTACCATCAAAAAACCCTTTCTCTGCTGTTTATTACAAAGCCAACACCCAATTTCTACAGTCTTTTGGGCTTTTTATGTAAATCATACTGTTTGTGTATATAAGCGGTTGTTTTACACTGTTGTGCTTGATAGCTTTGAGTGGACAGACTTGTCCTGTAGGTGTCAAGGAGTGGAAACTAGGTAGTGTGAAATTCAAAGCACTGTATGCAACATTGACAGTGACTGCAACACTGAGGCTTTGCTTTCTTTTAACCCTGAATCTGAAAAATATAATGAGAATAATAACAGTGTGAGTGAAAGATATTAGAGGAAAAGAATAATTTAAATTAAAATATACATTTTAACATTTGTTAACAGTAATGTTAATATATGTTAAAATTATGGTATTAAAGGATTAGTTCACTTCAAAATTAAAATTTCCTGATAATTTACTCACGATGCACATCCATGACTTCACGCATTGTCGCGTCGGAAAGGTCACGCAGTTTTTTTTTTTGTGTTTGTTTGTTTTTGTTTTTTTTGAAAATGACCTATCATTTTGCTAGATAAGACCCTCATTCCTCAACTGGGGTTGCGTAGAGCCCTTTAAAGCTGCATTTAAACTGCAATTTGGACCTTCAAACCGTTGAACCCCGTTAAAGTCCGCTATATGGAGAAAAATCTTGGAATGTTTTCCTCAAACCTTAATTTCTTTTTGACTGAAAAAAGAAAGACAAACCTCTTGGATAACATGGGGGTGAGTAAATTATCAGAATTTTCATTCTGGAGTGAACTTATCCTTTAATAATATTAATAAATAACTTGGTAACACTTATAAGGTTTAATTCATTAATACTTATACAGCATTTTATTCTTCTTAGCTAATGTTAATTTCTTAATATTCTAATAAATTTTAACAATTTGTATTAAAGTATTAGAAATTAACTTAAGTTAATGAACAACAGTGTATTTTATAAATTAGCGTTAACCAATCTAAAATAAAAAATGATTGTATACTTATTGAGCCTTATTTAAAGATGTTACAAAGTTAATTATTAATATAATATTCATACTATTAATATTACGGTTAACAAATACCATTTTTAAAGGTTAACATTTTAAAGGACTGTGTTCATTAACATATTTGTTTTGCTGTGGTATTGGAATTGTTATTGAAATTTCAGTGGCTTTGCTTCTGGCTACTGAAGTTTTAGCATTGTGACAACTCTAGTTTAAACACGCTATGTACAGAGCAAGAGCTGTGAGGGATCAATGAGTGGATTTCACTATTGATATCCTGTGTGTGTATGTATGTGTGTGTGTGTATGTGTTTTGTGTACATCTACAGAGCTCTTGACTGTAGCGTTAGACTTTGTCTTATTTGAGCTGATCAGGACGCCAGATAAGACAGTCACATAGTCAATACGCTTGCGTCTGGACATCTCACAGGTGCTGAGCTGTTCACAGACTGCAGGAAATGAATGACTGCTTTTAGACAACTTGCTCTACAAATACAGACAGAAGGATAACTCACAATTGTCAGGACAGTCTGTGAGGATTCATCATGTCTCAAGTCACTGCAGTCTATGAATCACAGCTGATGTGAATGATAACCCGCGTATATATATTACATATCAAATGCACATTATATTGTAATTTTTCCTGGTTAATTTTGCTATATGCGTTTCTTGTATGGAAAAGCAATTTTTTTTTTTTTTTTTTTTTGGGTGAACTGTTTCTTTAAGCACAGTTGTGTTGTATATTTAGGCAGTATGAAGTGCATTTGTTTGGTTTCAGCTCAGCAGCTGCTCCTCATTTTTAAATCTAAACATCGGTATATTAAAATGGGCATCACTAATGCAGCTATTCATCCATGTAGCCCTTAATCCTCATCAATGGTAATTAAAACAAGAACAATGGTGTTGAATTATTCATTGTTATTTGAGTGATTAAGAGGTTTTAGTTTCCACTCAATGGGGTCTTGCCAGTCTTCTCCTAAATGGACTGCTTTGACTTCAGTTTCACATTTCCGACAGTGAGTTGTCATGTTTCTAACTTACATACTGTCCTTTCAGTTGCAATAAAAGTGTCTCCGCCAGGACAGAGGCATGATTGGAGTCCTCTAGTCTTTCATTTTTCATTAATTGTGTCAGGCTTGAGGAATAACAAAGAACTGACTCGACTTGTCGCTCTTTTTCTTGGTTAGTATTAGTGGTATTCCCTGGAGGTGTGGAACAAATACTCAGTCTGTCACAGCAGCAACCATATCATATGAAGAAAATGTTAGCTCAAACTTACAAAATCTTCTCTTCTCCCCCCCTCAGAGTCCTCTCAAACAAAGACAATTAATTCTGTTTTATTACATCAAACAGTGCTTTATGGTGGACTTATATAAAAAAAAAAAAAATGCTTTTTGTAAGTAAAACATCTAATTCATCTTCATATTGTCAGAGGAAAAAAATGTTTAAATTGAATTGCTGGATTTTACTACACACATTTTTAATAATTCAGTTGCAGTGTCATGCATTAATGATGAACAGGAGGCTTAATTGAGGCTGTGATTTAGAGAGATGGTAGATAATGTTTCCAAGAATAAATGTGAAATGGGTGATGAATTCCTAACGGCTTTGGTTGTCTTCGCTTGGCAGGCTTTATCTGTTGCTTTCAATTATATGTCGAGGTCTTTATTGCAAAGAGGAAAAAGCTCAGGCGGTAAGTCTTTTGGGCTAAGGTTTCAGTCCTCTGTCTGGATTACATTAAGAGATAAGAGATGTATGAGACACTCTTTGGCTGGTGAAGGATGTATTGATTATTTCAGGCACTCAAAATTAAGATGGAAAGCTTGGCTTGAGAACCCATTTTTGGGTGCTTGCCACTTATTGGCAATGGAGATTAAATCATGTACTAATATTATATTGTTGTTATAATGTATGTTACATGTATTTTTAATTATTTGATATGATTTAAAAGTGAATAAAATCATTTTACACTTCTTAGTCAAGTGTGTATGACACCCTGACCTCTCTCGTCTCCATTTACAGACATCCCTTTTAGCGGGACCCCGCCTCCAGCATACGTTTATGATGGTGATCGAGGGGAGGACCAGCGTATGCAGCCTGATGTTGCATCCTACACGGATGACTCCCTCTCCTCTCCGCGCCTTCACCCAAAGGGCCGGAGCATTAGAGAGACCGCAGGGTCCCTGGAGTCCACTAAATCAGTAAGGGACATTGATATAAAGAGAACTAGCCTTTGCCTTCATGAAATTGTGGTGTTTACACACCTCTTCCAAATATTTTTTTTTTTTTTTTTGTAAGATTATTTTATGTTATTACCGTATCAGTTATTGGCCAATATTAGATATTGGATATTTAAAGGGATAGTTCACCCAAAAATAAAAATTCTGTATAAATGTCTTTGTTCTGCTGAACACAAAGGAAGATATTTGGAAGAATGTCAGTAACCAAACAGATCTCGCCCCCTATTTACTGCCATAGTAGGAAAAATAAATACTATGGTAAAACATCTTTATTGTTTGGGATGTTTCATATCAGTATATGGGATTATTCGATCTATAGTTGACCGCTGTAAATCTGTATGGGATAGGATTTAGGTTTTTATGAGGATTACCCTGCTGAGGAATTCCTAGGGCCTTTAGACTGGAATGTGTGTTTTTGGCTGAACTCTAAATGTGTTTTTGTAATGGGCACTTTCTTCATTCTTTCCACTGTCACCCTGGACATTCCAAGTCGGAGCTGGATGTCGAAAAAGGGCTGGAGATGAGGAAATGGGTCTTATCGGGGATTCTGGCCAGTGAGGAGGCCTATCTCAGCCACTTGGAGGCGCTCTTACTAGTGAGTAATACAGTCTTGCTAGGTCTGATTTACTGCATGCTTTCTCCCTAAAGAGGGTCAAAGATCACTGTTAAAGTGGTGCTGAGCTTTGCACATTACACTGTACCCAGATGGTTACAAATGGGAGCACATGGACCCCCCTTTGACCCCCTGTTTTTTATCACAGCCTATGAAGCCCCTGAAAGCTGCTGCCACCACTTCGCAGCCCATGTTAACCCTCCAGCAGATAGAAACCATTTTCTTCAAAGTGCCTGAGCTCTATGAGATCCACAAGGACTTTTATGATGGCCTTTTACCCAGAGTGCAGCAGTGGAGCCACCATCAATGTGTGGGCGAGCTCTTCCAGAAACTGGTGAGCATTGCTTTATTATATAGTTTAATACAAAACATACAGCATTCACGTTGGACTTTTGGTTTGCATTCAAGTTCAAAACAAAAAGAAAAAAATACAAGATTTAGAAGATTAAATATTCATTAAAAAAAAAAAAAAAAAAAAAAATATATATATATATAATAAAATATGGGATATTAAAATTCTGTACTATTTTGTCTAAATAAATAAAAAGTAAACACTAAAACCTAAAATCAGTCTTTTCAAATGTTACAGGTGTGTTTACTTAGGCATCACAACATTGTGTACAGTATGAAAACTTACAGTATGGAAATGGAAATTTATTATGAGACTTGCTAAAGATTATATTTAACAATGTTCCTAAATTATTAGTGTTATTTAAGATTTACATAGTGAACGTTAGATGACACAGGTAATCTAAAAGTAAAAATGGAAGAAAAAAGCATGCACAATTAAATATTAAGAAATTAAGAAATCTCTAATATCAACCGATAACCCATATGATACTGATAAATTCTGGGTTTTTTTTATTTTTTTATTTTTTTTGAATTTTGTATTGAGTTTCCAGCAAAATAAGTATATAATGATATAAACTGCTATATTATATAAAATTGTATCATAATATACGATTTTGGTCATACCGCCTTCCAAATGCTCCATTATTGAAATCACTGGTTCATAATGTACTATCATCTAATAATATGCCAATGTTACTGTTACTCATTGTAGCAACTGAATTGTGGTGTAACTTGATGCCACATGCACGTGTCTAATTCGGGTAATCCATACATGATGTTTCTGTCAGACCACCCCAGAGAGATCTTTTGAGACTGTTTATAAACGCAGTCATCATCAAAGCATGTCTTTCCAGTCCTCCCTAAAGAAAATTTCCTTTGATAACTGGTTTAGTGAGCTTCACGAGCAACAGCCACATCATTCCACTCGGCACAATTAGCTGTGGAAACTGAAACTTTACCCCCATCTTTATAGACGCCCGCAGGACTTGACGTTTGTGCAGATGAAAGCTTTCAGAGCCACATGACTGCATGTAAAGCAGCTAGGGGGTCTTGCTCTTATATCGGTGGGGCTGCGGTCAAAAATGCTGGGGTTGAAAGGTATTAGGGTGTTATAGCTGGGGGTGCAGATCTCATGGCAAACTTGAAAGTTTCTTTGCAGTATAATGTGTTCTTTGAGGTTTACATATAATGTTAATAAAACAAAATGTTGCAACAAAAAAATGTATATGCAGAAAAATTATTATTTTCAACCTTTATTATGATCATCTGTCAGAAATTATCTGTTTTTAAGGGGTGGCCCATTTAAGGCTTGTCAGTAAATGGCCATGATGGTTGAAGTCATTGCATAGGAAACAGTATTAACGCCCACTCACTATTACATGCGAATTATAAGTGTTTTGAAAACATTGTCCATATAAAACGTCATTTACTGTGCCAGCAAAACAAAATGCTCTGAACACACATATAATCCTCTGACACGATCGGGGACGACATTAAAGTAAAAAATCATCTTGTTTCCGACGCTGGGATCCTTCTGAAGTTTGTACAGATGCGTAAACGAGCTGCTTAAACTGGACGCGTCAAGGTGAACGTTCTTTCACTCTTCCATTTGTCCTGTTGTCGACAGATTCAAGTGTGTGGAGTATGTCACAAACTGAACGCAAATCTGTATAATGTATCCAGTCTACCAGTATCCAGGTATCGTTAAGGTTTTAACGCTATTACTACTCTTACCGATACTGCTTATCGATCCGGTACTTTAATGGTATTCTTATCGATACTTTTGTTTTTTTTATACACATATACATATATATACACTTACATATATATATAATATAATATATACACACACACACACACACACACACACACACGTGTGTGTGTGTGTGTCACATGTGTGTGTGTGTGTGTGTGTGTGTGTGTGTGTGTGTGTGTGTGTGTATATATAAAACACCAAAAATGCCTGCACACTATATAATATAAACCAAATGTTAATTCTGCTAATTCTGTGTGTATATATATGTGTATATATATATAATGTGTATGTGTGTGTATATATGTATATGTGTGTGTGTATATATACGTGTTTCCACATATATAAGCCGGTCATTTTAACATATTTTTGTGTGTATTTCATCGCTTGGACGTGCACCCGAAGCCCAAAGTGTAATTTGTTTGTCTATTTGCGGTCCGTTTGGCGAGCACACACATTCAGCCTGAGGAACAGCGTCTCTTGCGCTTATTGTGCTTTTAACGTTTTAAAACAATAATTATCAAACATTTACCGCTATTTAGCAACAGTAAAGACTGCATTTCACAACAATCACCAATTGTGCTGATTCTGACGTTAAGCTTGGGTTTAGGGAGGAACGAACGCGCACAGCTGTGAAGAGGATGAAGGTGTGCTAGATGAAACGCGGCTAGTTTTTAATAGTTTTACCTCAAATATCTTCTTTCTGATGATCCTTGGAAGCCAAAATTGAAATCAAAAATAAAATTAGCTTAATATCACAGGCCTAAAGAGTAAGCAGACGTTTAGTTATTTAGTTCTGTCCTCCATCGTCACAATTAAACAGGGCTTTCATGTTGTGAGCGGCTGCGGGTGCTGTAGCTCCTCTGCGTGAGCGCGATCTCTCTTCTGGATTGTGAAAAGCATAAATGCATCATATAGACAAATGTCCTAATATTATTGCATACAGAAACAGCTGGCGACTCTGGCGAGATAGAATTTGCAAGATAATGTCTATATAGCAGTAATAAATGTACGTGTATTTTCTTCATAATTTCTCCAGTACCGATAGCAGAACCGTTAACGTCAGAGCTTATAGATACACCGGTCTTTCATAATTTAGCCCCGGGGCCAATTTAATACCGGGTTTCGGTATTAAACCCATCCCTAGTGATGATGATGGGTTCTTACTTTTGACGCAACACTCACATCCAGTTAAGTGACTGAATGCCAGTGGGCGGGGCCTAATGTGTGATGTATAACACTTCTTCAATGACTTGTGACATCACAGATCAGATCCCACAATATCAAACTGATCCATTTTTGGAGCTTGAATAAATAAATGTTTGTTTATAATGTGGAGGACTTTTTAAGTTATAAAACTGTTGTTTCATGGGATTTTGATGGTACAAAGACCTCTTATATGTCAAAAGATCAGGGCAAATTTGATTTCTCATGCCATGACCCCTTCAATTGTTATGTGAGTTACATGTTTTTGCCTGGAACAAGGCGCATTCAAAAAACATCTGTGTTTTTCACCCTGTTTTTGCTTTTCACAATACATCTCTGAATTGTGACTTTTTTTCTTGTATTTTACAACTTTATACACTACCGTTCAAAAGTTTAGAGTCTGTAAGATTTTTTTAAAAGAAATTAGTATTCAGAAAGGATGCATTAAATTGATCAAAAGTGACAGTCAAGACATTTATAATGTAACAAAAGATTTCTTTTTAAAATAAATATTGTTCTTTTGAACTTTATGAATTCTGAACAAAAAAAGTATCACGTTTTTTACAATATATAAAGCAGCACAACTGTTTTTAACATTGATAAGAATAACAAATATTTCTTGAGCACCAAATCAGTATATTAAAATCATTTCTGAAGGATCATATGACACTGGAAACTGGAGTAATGATCCTGGAAATTCAGCTTTGCGTCACAGGAATAAATGACCTTTTATCATATATAAAAATAGAAAATAGTTATTTTACATTGAACATTTTTGAACAAATAAATCCAGCATTTGTGAGCATGAGACTTCTTTCAAAAACATAAGCACAAATTAGTGCATATCACCATGAGACTTTTGTATTTTCTCTTTAATGCGAAATGGGCTTCCATACATCACCTTTGCAACTGTATGAAAAAGTTAAGTGAAAATAAAGTGAAATTTAGATGTTGTGAAAACTAATTTCATTACATCTTGTGCCCAGACATTTGATATTATAAAACAAAACATGCAGTATTGAAAGCTGTAAATTAATGCTATGAAGTGAACTGCTGCAGGGTGTTGATCTGCTCCACTCATAAATGTTTTCACAGGGAAGTGTGGCCGAAGCCTGAATTCATTCATCTTTTATTTTGATTGTTAATCCCACAGGGATTATATTGTTAGCTGCAAATACCTGTGGTCATTATTTGAGGCATGTAGACGTGTAGAGTTGAGCATTTTTGTAGCTTGTTTCTTTTATCCTTGTGCATTTAGATGTGTTTGCATGGGTGAGTAATTCTAAAGCACAAATATTTGGGGGAATATGCCATGTTCCTTACCGTGTGTGTGTGTGTGAGAGAGAAATGGCATGGTTCTCTTTCAGGGCATGTGTATTTTACACAGAGAGGGGTAAATAAACAGGAAATCCCACAGAAAGACATGGTCACACAGAGTTTTCAGAGGACAGTGAGTCCAGTGTCTGCTCCGTTTCCCAGAAAGCATTATGTCATAGTGTAGGGCATGTGTATGCCCTGGAAATCCACCTACTGGGCATTCCCTTGCCCTCTCCCTCTCCCTATGGACCGCCAACTCTCATAGCATGGGATTTACTCACCCCTGACTCCTCAGTGTAGTTTAGTCCAAAAAATGGGCTCAGATGTTGTTTTCATACTGTAATGGATAAGGCCAGTGTTTCCTACAGAATTCAGTCCACCCTTCACTACATTTATATACTAACAACTTGCAGTGAGTGAGTCAGATGAACTCTGTTCAGTTGAAGGATTTGCCAGATTGATTCAAACGTGTCTTTTTAAACAATTCTTTATTTACTTATTTTTTTTTGCGAATCGGAATACACTGGTCAAGTTTTATGACTCACTAAAATAAACCAGCTCATTTGTGAACCAGTAAACACTGGTAGTGTTTACTCAATCAAATTCAATCAACTCAATCAAAAGACTTTTCCTCACTTTATTTCATGGTATTACATTATTTAAGTGTTTTTATTGCATCACTGCGAACTCACATTCACAGCTTAAATAAAATAAGATGTGACCTCAGAACACTTCACTAGAGGAGAGTCTTTAGAAAGTGCTTCCTTTCATTTTAATGGTTCTTTTCACTCTTTTAATGAATATTCATCTTTTATCAGTGAGCGGAGTTAACAGCACGATGTAATCCGTCTCTTTTCTGATCTCTGAGTAATGATGCTCATATTCTGGATCGCTTACAAGTTTCCCCAGTTGCAGTATAATAGCTGTGTTGAAGGAAGTGCTTAACCTCTCTGTCTCATGACAAGCCCCATCACAAGTCCTTCTCTTATTTACCCCAGTGTTGGCAGCACTCGAGATGTTGCCATGGAAAATGCTTGTTATGTGCCCATTTCACAGTTGTCTTTTGAATGGTGTTTTTTCTTCATGACACAAGCGCTCATTCACCGGAACATTTTGGCTTTGTTTACCCCAAGTAACTTCTTATTTGTTTCAGTATGCATTCACTCTCTTAATATGGCCTTTTTAGACACTCTCTGGAAAAAGTGTTATTGTGTGTTTAAAGAAGGAAATTACTAAAGGTTCTTTTTGTTTTTCTCTTGTAAGTGACATTTACCTTGATTTTAATTGGTTTTCTTCACAAATCACATGTAAACTTTACAAAAAACTTTTAGTTTGATGTGGTGAAATTGATGCCACAGCTGTGGAACGGTTGTAATTTTTGATGAACTTATATCAATCATTTTGACACAATAAATGGTTGTTAGTATTAATTTAACTGTATTTTTAGATAATAATAGTTTGTTTCAACTTGTGATAATTATTTTTTTTTTTTTTTTTATAGCTTAACCAATTACGTCATTGTCATAATGTGTCTGTTGTGGTGTGCTGTTGTCTTTGTTGGGTCAGGCTGGTATTTGCTTGTCTTTATATATATCAGAAGCTTGTCATCCATGGCAAACCAAGCCATTGTAAAACTGCCTGTTCTACCTTAGTAAGCAGAATTAAGCTGATGTAACATGCATGAGTAATCTGCCTCTAGCACTGACTTTTATCTTTAAACCACCTTCTCTCTCACTCTCGCTTTCTCCTGTCGTTTTATCTTCCCACACAGGCCAGCCAGCTCGGCGTGTACAGGGCTTTCGTGGACAACTATAAGGTTGCCGTGGAAACTGCCGAAAAGTGTTGTCAAGCCAATTCTCAGTTTGCCGAGATTTCAGAGGTCAGTTTTAAGAGCGCTTGCATTATACTGTCAAAACAATAGATGATATCTTTGCCTCTTTGTATATTTTATGTATTTGTTCCCCTTCTTGCCTTCAGAATCTGAAAGTCAAGAGTGCTAAAGAGGGTAAAGATCAGAATGCCAAGAACTCTTTGGAAAGTAAGAGATCATGATTCATTCACTAATTCTTCCACATTTACTTTTTTTTTTTTTTTTTACTACTTAGTATTCTGATCACTTCTTTGCTGTTCTCATTCTTCAGCTCTGCTGTATAAACCAGTGGATCGCGTCACTCGCAGCACCCTAGTCCTCCATGTGAGTGAAACTGAAAGAGCATACGCCTAATCACGAGTTTTTCTCAAGTGAAAACGTTTAGGGCTTAGTGGCGCATGTTTTATTTGAAGGTGCATGGGCTGTATTGATTTACACATTTAATCAATTGAGTGTTTTGCACTATTAGGCCCTGTTGACAGCTGTTATTAAAGGGATAGTTTACCTAAAAATGAAAATTATTTACTCATCCTCAAGTCATCCCAGGTGTACATGTCTTTATTTTAAAACGAACACAAACAGTTATATTAAAAAACATCCTGGCTGTGAATAGTGGGAGTGAATAGTTTTTTTTTTTTTTTTTTGAAGCCCAAAAAGCGCATCCATCCATCATAAATATAATCCATACGACTCCAGGGGGTTAATAAAGGCCTTCTGAAGCGAAGTGATATGTTTTTGTAAGAAAAATATGCATAATTATAACTTTATAAACTGTAATCACTAGCTTCCAGTAACAGCCATCCGCACGTTCACAAGAGATTCGAGTTCCGACGTAGGATGTAGGCGTAGCGTAAGCTTAGGTGAGAGTAGACGCCTCTCACGGTTCAAACAAATAGGGCTGGGCAATAAACTCAAGCTCCTCTGACATTTCTCCTTAAAAATTCTCATTTTAGACTTATAATTCATGACTGGTGTTTTGTTTTGCTCTATCTTCTTCACTTCCGTGTTCGTTAATGCGTCATGCGTCGGGTCAGAGGTCACTCTTCGACCGGAACTAGACTCTTGTACGGCTGTTACTGGAAACCAGTTATTATAGTCTATAAAGTTATAAATATGGATATTTTTTCTTACAAAAACGCATTGCTTTGCTTCAGAAGGCCTTTATAAACCCCTGGAGCCATATGGATTATATTTATGATGGATGGATGTGCTTTTTTTGGGCTTCAAAATCTCACCCCCATATTCACCACCATTATAAAGCTTGAAAGAGCCAGAATGTTTTTAAATATTCATCTCCGATTGTATTTGTTTGAAAGAAGATACATATACACCTAGGATGGCTTGAGGGTGAGTAAATCATGGGGTAATTTTTATTTTTGGGTGAACTAACCCTTTTAAGATGCGCTTTGGTCAATCAGATCAACAAGTAAACGAGAGAGACGCATTCCCGTTTACGCCTGCTGGTGGTCTTTTGTAGCTGTTTGAATGCGTTTTCGACTGCCTCTGGAAGTGGTCGAAAGTGGATAAGCTCAAAAGGTTTTAGACCCCGTTTACACCAGTATTTAGCGTCGTCCACTTGTGATCCGATTGACCAAAATGCATCTTAATGCCAGGAATAAACAGGGCCTTAGATTAGTCTGTGTGTTTCTTTAAATTTAGGACCTGCTGAAGCACACCCCATCCAGTCATCCAGATCACCCTCTCCTGCAGGACGCCCTCCGCATTTCCCAGAATTTTCTGTCCAGCATTAATGAGGAGATCACACCCCGTCGTCAGTCTATGACAGTGAAGAAAGGAGAGGTCAGTGCTGCCCAACTGTAATATGGCCAGTTTGTATTATGGGTCAATGACGTGACTTTTTTTTTTTTTTTGTCTGCATCTATTTATTAAAATTATTTATTTATTAAAAAAAAAAAAAGTGTTTATTAAAAAAATGCAATTAATACATTTTTATGACATGAATACACCTCTTCTATAATGAGCATGTTTTTATCTTCTGAATTGAAATGGGGGAGGGGGGGGGGGGGGGGGGGGGGTGATAAAACTGTCCTGAAATCATAATAAACTCTTTAATAGTTATTTAATAAATTAATTAAAATAATATTTTATTGAATCTGCTTCATTAATATTTGAAAAATATCCATCTAATCAAAGTTATGTGGTGCAACCAACATGCTGGAGGAAAAAAAACAACAAAACAAACAAAAAAAAGTGAGATCATATGAGGACCGTAATGACTGTCAAGGTCATTAAGTCTGATAAAATATCAGATAAATATAAGATAAACAGATAAAATCAGGCCTATAAGGTTTGCAAGGTTTGAAAAGTCGTGGTGCAACTTCTCAAAAACTTGTTAAATGATAATATTATCATGATAGTTGTAAAAATACTTTTTAGCTTGAAAAATATATTTAAAAGATGTGTACACTCAAATGTGTCCAAGGTGACCAGGCCAGAAGGAAAATCCTTACTGTTATTCTGTTGTACTGTAATTCTTAGGAATATTATCACAAGTGTACAAAAATTCATTAGCACGTTCTGGTTGCATAATCCTACAATGGTACCGTCAACAATATAATCATTTCCCGCCTTCCTGTTCCCCTTCCTCGTTTGTCAAAGGTCAGTTTTGCGAAATGAGAAGTGTCTCAACACCCTTCCCAGCTTCAGAATGAACACAAACACACTCTTGCATACTGTCCTGACCCCTTTGAATCATTTGACTTTGTACTAGACTTCCCCATAGATTACTGGAAAACTGTGTGGGAAGTGACTCTCTGATTGTAGGCTTGTGGACATACCAGGCATTTTTATTACAGAAAATACAGAGATTCAATTCAAAGATAGAGATCATTTATTATTTGAATGATTAAAAGAATGTCTGACAGATAAGCTGGAGAACAATACAGCTCAATTAATCATTCTTCCAGTAAAGATTTGTACTAAAATGAAGAATTTTTTTTATCACTGCAAGAAATTTATAATAAAAACATCATTATACAATTCTACGAGAAGTATTCATCAATATTCTTTTTCAACATTAATTATTACTGTGACTCATCGCCAGATACCCAAAATATCTCTTTGTATCTCCATTGGGATCCAACTAACAATTTTGTATTAAAGGAATATAATTTTTTTTTATAGAACAAGAAGAGGAACTTTAAAGACTGTTGATCCATTTTCCAATTTCAGTGAATTATAACTGAAGCTTTCAAGCTTCAACAATGACTCAGATGCACCAAAGTGACATAAAAGTAGCTTATATCTTTTGTGCACTATATTCCAAGTCTAATTTAATTGATTTTGTGGTAAAATATCACCAAAAACAAATGATAAATTTAATTGCATGTTTACATTTTCATTCAAGCTCTGACAATGGCTGTTCAGAAAGAAAATGTTGGATTTTCTTTATGACAGGACATCTTGGTCCATGTCCTGTGTAATTATTGTCTGCAAGATGATGGATTTCCAGTTCATGGCCATGTGTTGCTTCTCATCTTAGGCTGTTTTAGCAGATGTCTATGAATGCGGCCAAAGTCAATACTGTACCCATATATCATGTGGGCCAAATTCTGATGTAAAAAAATTCAGGTTTAAACATAAGGGATAAACACACACTCACTGAAGCCAGGGTCACAGGTCAGAGCCAGTGTTTTGAATGCATCTACACACACACAGACGTTCAAGCCATAAAAAAAAAGAGCAGATGTCTTTCACATATGTCACACACCCTTCAATTACTGAGGATTCGGTCACTCAAGAGTGCAAATGCACACCCATTTATAAAGAATGACCAGAGACATCTTTGGGAACATCTCGTACAGAGCTTTTTTGAAATCACTGTTATTTTAAGGACAAAATGAGCTATTTATGTTTTTTGTTGTTGTTTTTAGTAGAATATATTGTTATTCAGTTCATTTAAGGTTACATTTTTTCTCTAATGTGATTTACAGTAGGTAATCAAAGTCATATCTACCTTTTGTGAATCATCTCATCCAGCACACTTTTTTTTTTAATCCCATCTAGCCATGCTTGTCCAAGGTTGAAACCCCCTGAGGCTGCCATCATTATCATGAAAATAGCTCCTGTGACTCACCCACAATAGCCAGTTTCTTAAGTGTGTCATGCCTCCATTTGAGTGAATGAGTCTGAGCCTCTCATTGGCTGCTTTTCCTCCTCACCTACTTTAAATGACCTTCTGCCTCAGGCAAAATAGTGACTTCCATTGATTCATGGGGCAGTAAACAATACTTGAGCGCCCCCTATTGATGAACAGATGAAACTAAGTGTGTCAAGGTTATTTTTGTTTTGCAAAAAAATTGTGACAGACCCTTTTTTTACATTCCCTGAGTCTTCAGAAGCAAAAGTCATCATAGTTGGGTTAACTTACATAGTGGTGAACAGAAACTACAACAAATAAAAAATTTTTTATTCCAGTTTGCTCCAATAGCAAAAAAAAAATTACACCATAGCATTTCTTAGACTTTACAAAAGAGGAAAAAACAGAGAGATTGATTACATTGGTCAGAAGAGAAAAATATCAAATATGTCATCACTCCCTTTTATTAGAAACACTCGTTAGTAACCATGTTTCTGTAATTTAATGCAAAGGTGATATAACACAAAGTATAGTGTTATAAGTATGCATAAAATGGGGGAATTTTTTTTTTTTTTTGAAAAAAGTAATTTCTTATTTGAAAACACGTCATTGCAGCCTGTGAAAATGGTCTGTTAGTACTTGTTGTTATTATGATTATTATCTGCAATTATGCAGAAAAATAACAGAAAAAGACTATTGAAAAGTTATTGTTTTAAATATATTGTCCTGCATATTAACATCATCCTAATGTCTTTAAAGAATCGACAGCTTCTCAGAGACCAGTTTATGGTGGAGGTAGTAGAAGGGGCACGGAAACTTCGGCATGTCTTTCTCTTTACTGACCTGCTGCTCTGTGCCAAATTGAAGAAACAAACCGGAGGGCAAGTCAATCTATATTAAACATTTTTCTTAGTTAGTTTTATAAAGTTAAATAGTTTTTTTTATTTAATTATTATTATTATTATTTATTTATTTATTTATTTTTTTAATCACATCTTCATTGTCACATATTTGACCCCTGGTTTATGCATCTCCCCATGTTTAGGAAGGGGCAGCAGTATGACTGTAAGTGGTATATCCCGCTAGCTGATGTCACCTTTCAGACCATTGATGAATCGGAGTCGTCACCGGTCCCCCAGATACCGGAGGAAGAGATAGATTGTTTGAAGGTCAGGATCTCCCAGATCAAGAACGAGATCCAGAGAGAAAAGGTAGATGAATGTATTATTCATAAATGTGCTTCTACAGCAAACAATCAGCTTGGTGTTAACTGTTCCCCATCTCTTCTTGCTTTCATTCTCCCATGTGTTCAGAGAGTGTGTAAAGGAGGTAAAGTCCTTGATCGCCTCAGGAAGAAACTGTGCGAACAGGAATCGCTGCTGCTGCTCATGTCTCCATGCATGGCCTTCAGAGTCAGTAACAGGAATGGCAAGGTGAACCAGAAAATCTCCTAAAACTACATTTTTTTTTTTCTCAGATATCGGTGTTTGCATTTGCTAAAAAGTTTTTTGCTAAGACTTTTGACACTTAAAGGGATAGTTTACCCAAAAATTCTGAAATCATTTACTCACGCTAATATAATTTTCTATTTTAATGTTAATATTAAAATTCTATATTATCAAAAAATAAACATAAAACATACTAACACACAGAGTTTAAAACTGACAATTTAAACAAGCTATTCGCAAAAGTTCTCATTTCTTGTGTGTTTTATTTCTTTATTTCAGGGCTATACATTCCTTATTTCGTCTGATTATGAACGAGAAGAATGGAGGGAGATCATTCGGGAGCAGCAGAAAAAGTGTAAGCACTGCTATTCCGCACAAAAACCTTCCTAACTTCCAAGAAAATCCCAACAGGATTCCATAAACTGCTCTTTTCCTTTAGAGAGCGTGACTTATTAATGACTTATTCACTGACCAAGTCTCTCTTGATTTCTCAATGTTCTCTCCCAGGTTTCAAGAGTTTTTCTTTGACTTCGCTGGAGTTGCAGATGCTCACCAACTCCTGCGTGAAGCTACAGACAGTTCACAATGTTCCTCTGACAATCAATAAAGAAGGTGATCGTTTTTCAGTTGTTTCATTAAAATCTGTTTTGGATTTTCTTTCTTTCCACTGTATCTGAAGCTTGTCTTAACTGTAGTTGCTTTTTCCCCTAATAGATGATGAATCCACGGGGCTGTATGGTTTCCTGAATGTGATTGTCCATTCTGCGACAGGGCTGAAACAGAGCTTGAGTAAGTTGTCTGGCATGGAATGTCTCACCTAGTTTGAGAGACCGCAGCAGTGTTTTTTTTCCGGTGGTTTCAATTAGATGGAGTGAAATCCGGCTCACAGTAATCATTAAATTATTGAATGCCTCCCTAATATGTGCGCACATGCATGAAAACACCTGACATGCTCCCTGCTGTTGTTGGGCAGAGTTTTCTCTATGAGCAGCTGTGGAACGGGTGGATTAACAAGGAACACTGCGTTCCTTCTTAAATCTAACTCTCTATCATTCATTTCCATCTCTCTTTGTTCTCGCTCATTCATTGTTTCTGCTTTCTTATAGCCTTTGTCCCCAACAGCATCTTCTTTAATGCAGTGTAGGGTTGAGTGGCATGACTGTATAAACTAAAAGCGCTTCACATGCAGTGGGCAATTTAAGAAAAAAGCCTTTAGAGAGGCTGTGTTACAGTGAAGGCTGCTCTTAGGCACGATTTGAAACCAGTGTTTAATAAATAATCTAGAGTATAGTTCATTTAGGGTTAGTTGACTCAAAAATTTAAATTATCCCATAATTTACTCATCCTCAAGCCATCCTAGGTGTATATGACTTTATGACTTTCTTCTTTCAGTCAAACACAATTAGTTATATTAAAAATATAACTTCCAAGCTTTATAATTGGAGTGAATAGTAACTGATATTTTAAGCCCAAAAAAGCACATCCATCCATCATATAAGTAATCCATACCGCTCCAGTTGGTTAATCAAGGCCTCTTGAAGCAAAGCTATGCATTTTTGTAAGAAAAATATAAATTTGTATAACTTTATAGACTGTATGATGTAAGATTCCGATGTATGATGTAGGAGTAGCTTAATCTTAGGTGAGAGTAGACGCCTCTAGATATTCAAACAAGTAGGGCTGGGTAACAAACTCAAGCTTCTCTGACATTTCTCTTTAAGAATTCTCGTTTTAGACTTCCAATTCGTGACTGGTGTTTTGTTTTGCTCTATCCTCTGCGCTTCCGCGTTCTTCAATACGTCATGCGTCAGGTCAAAGTTCACTCTTCCGGCAGAATCGACTACTAATGAAAAGTAGATTGATCAAAAGTGACAAAACAAAGTAAAAGACATTTATAAGTGACAAAGCAAAGACATTCATAATATTTCTATTAAAGATTTCCATTTTAAATAAACACTATTCTTTTGAGGTTTCTATTCATCAATGAATCCTGAAAAAAATGTATCACGGTTTTCACAAAAATATTAAGCAGCACAACCGTGATAATAATAAGACATTGATAATAATAAGATTTTTTTTTCTTGAGCACCAAATCAGCATATTAGATTTATTTCTGAAGGATCATGTGACACTGATGAAAATTCAGCTTTGCCATCACAGGAATTACATTACATTTAAAAATATATTAAAGGTATTTTTAATTGTAATTATATCTCACTATTACTATTTTTACTGTATTTTTGATCAAGCAAATGCAGTCTTGGTGAGCATAAAACACTTCCAGAGGTCGCATAAAAAATCTCCAAACTAGTGTAAATAAATATTATTATTATTATTATTGTTTTTAACTAAAGTGTTATACAAAACAGCTGCTTTTGATGACTTATTTATTTCCATGATCTTATTTTCTTATATCTTTTTTTTCCAGTTTTATTTATAAAGCATTTTATTCAGTAAATTATTAAAAAAAAAAATATATATATATATATATATAAAATAAAATAAAATAATTATAAAATAACTTTCATGGAATATACTTGATGTCTAAGCTATAGATATTGTGATTTTGCCCTCTCCTAATACTTTTACCTTTAACTTTAATTGGAAAAGATACTGTGTGTAAAAAAAAACAAAAACAAAAAAAAAAACTTTAATTTTCATCATTTTTTTATATTTAAAAATGTTTTTATATGTAACCAGCTTGTTCCCTCTATCACCTCAGATCTGTACTGTACGCTAGAGGTGGACTCTTTCGGCTACTTTGTGAACAAAGCAAAGACTCGTGTGTACAGAGACACCACAGAGCCAAACTGGAATGAGGTCAGAACTGAACAGAATCTTCAGCATGTAGTTGCCTTCAAAAACATTAAATCATAAAGACACCTATATAGTGAAATAATGTTGGTAATTATGCTACTTTTGGTGCCACTAGTTGAGAAGAAATTACACCCTGCAGCTTTAAATATGAAAAGACATTATAATGCAAGTTGAATGGTGTGATTAAATGGAGGTTGGACTCTCTTTTCACAGGAGTTTGAGATTGAGCTGGAGGGCTCTCAGACCCTCAGACTGCTGTGTTACAGTAAGGTCAAACAGTGCAGGGATGATGGGGAGAACATGGATCGCATCATGGCCAAGGGACAGATTCAGGTATGCTTGCTCAGTATGTCCACTCATCACATCCAGGGATACCTTTAAATGATACTTGCATGTATTAAAGAGCTTTGAGATGGTGAACTGCTCATATAATTTCAGTAGTGGTTCCTCACAGGGATGACCTCACCAACAAACACCAGACTTTTTTTTTTTTTGGCATTTTGCCTTTATTGTGATAGGACAGTATGTAGACAGGAAGTGAAGTGGGAGAGAGAGGGGGAACAGGATCAGGAAAGGACCGCAAGCTGGAACTCAAACTCAGGTCGCCCAAAGCGCGAAGGCGCCACTTGTCGACACGCTGCCCACGAGGCTATCGGCGCAGACAAACACCAGACAGTTAACAGCACCGCAAATAATTTTTGAACACTGCAGTTATATTGTAAAATGTTGTTTAGATTTTGGAATTTCTCAGATTTTCTTTCACAGTACTTTTTTTGTAACAGTAGTACATTTTAGTAGGTTTGCAACTAAAATATGTTTATTCATTGATTCATCTTATGATTATATCTTTGATGAATTATTTTATCTGGTAAAAGTTTTATTTCATTCTACTTAATGTCCAGTTTTAAAGCAGAAGGACAAATTAAGAACAAATTAAATTAAATATTAAGTTAAATTGTTATATTAAATTATAAATAAAGTATAAGGTCATACCAACATGAAACTAAGCTTTGTGTCCTCAAATGATTTTTTTCCCATAGAACTACATTTTTCTACTGTAAAGTGATGTAACTGTTTCTCTGTGCACAAATTCAAGTATTCAGCAGTGAAACTGTGTCGATTATTTACATTACCGATCAGTCATACATCCCAGGATAAAACATGGCAGTGTATAATCTGCTTACACATAGTGACTAAGCAATTACATTTTTAATGCCTAATGCAATGAACAGAACAAAGCCGGTAAGTTGTTCAGGTAGATAATCCTGCCATATGCGGTGGTGTGGTCGTGTCACCAGAGAAAACAGCAGAGGGGTGGCCCTAGGAAAATGCTTAGATGTTGTGCTAGAGAAGGATTAGAGGGACTGTACTATGGATTGTTGTCAGAGTTGTTTGGAAGCGCTCCAGAGAGAAAGTGGGACATGACACACTGACAGAGTCCCAATGGGGCAGGTGCGAAGTTACGGATGGGAGAATGAAGAGTCTGCATCAGCTAATGAAAGCTTTTGTCTTAATCACATGACCCTTTGTTGCCATGGCAACCATAAGCATTTCCTTTGTGGCAACAAACTGTATAGTTGTCAGTTGTTTACCCCAAACACTCCAAGCAAGATCCTTTATACCTGTTTGTATAGAGTTAAAAGCTTCAGTTTCTTCTCAAATGATTATGACAGGATATATAATGACTGGAAGAACATTATATTGTCCTAAACTTTGGAAGTGCCACATTTCAGTGTTGTAACCAGA
Organism: Elopichthys bambusa; assembly: GCA_037101425.1. NCBI lineage: Eukaryota > Metazoa > Chordata > Actinopteri > Cypriniformes > Xenocyprididae > Elopichthys > Elopichthys bambusa. Next base: position 17,633,721 of record CM074446.1, read on the forward strand.
AAAACAACATTCGAAACACTTGAAATTGTCTTAAATATGTTGTTGGTAGGTCAGCTGCCACAGTGTAATCATCAGGGTGGGTGGAGATTCAGTAGTTAATCCCAGCGCTCCATCTGTGGAACAGCTCTGTCAGGGGAGCTCTGTGTGTGTGTACTCAAGAATATATCAGACAAGACATTCACAACAACAGGTTCATCCAGACCAGCATGAGAACGCTTTTCCCAAAACACGCACTGCTTCAGGATGACATGGAACGCCATCCGGCCATTGTGCTAGAAGATCTGAATTTGACTGTACTTCTGTGAGCGTGTTCCTGTATCCTGCTAATTCTTGTCAATAACAGTAGCTCCCTCTGAGGAACCTGAGTAAGATGGGCAATAAGGACCAGATCCAGAATGGTGAAGAGCATTATGGTAGAATGAAGGCTATGAGCAGTAAACTGATGAAGGAAGAGTTCATTAGCAGCTGTTCTGTGGAGGAAGAGGAGAAACAGGAGGAGGATGAGGAGGTAGATACTGGCCTCAGGAGAGGTCCCAGCACCGGGGCTCGACTCTGGGGTAGAGTTCGCAACACGCTGCTCAGGCAGAAGGTAACGAGAGCCTCACTCCCTCGTGTGAGGAATTTTGGAAATGAGAAACTCAGTTCATTAACTTTCTTTGAGATGATTATTATTAAGCAGGCTGGTTAGGAATTAAGATTGTGAAGTGTTTGATGTGGATTTTACCATCAATCAATGAAAGAACATTTTTTCTTTGGTCTGTAGCAGAAACTGTGATTTGAAAACTATTAAGGCTTGAGAATGAGTACATAAGGCTGCAATGTTGAGACACCCTGGTGTACAGCATGGATTTCATACCTCCAGGGGGCAGCAAGGGGCTGCTGGGGGTCAAAATGTATTTTTAGGACTGTCATAGTTAACATAAGATATAATTAAGATATTAAATCTGCTTTTAGTTTTGTGGGATGGATATATACATACACAAGAGGCCTTGCTGTATTGTGAATTAGTCATGGCTGAAGGCCATTGTTAGGCACGACGGGTTTGCTGCATGGTTTAATTTTTTTTTCATTACGAGCCGTCTCGAATGTTGCCATTTTTCAGCAATTATTTTTCAGCACTGGAGCATGATGGTTCATTTTTTCAGAAGTCTCCAAATTATTTTACAAACCACTCATTAATTTTCATGCTGCCTAATCAGAATTTACTTCAAACATGTTGGCCTTTTAGTTCTTCCAATATTTATGTTGCTAAAGGTGTTGCACAGTGATACACTACATCGTTGGGTGTGCTTTATCGTGAATAAACACAGCTATTGACTAATCAACATCAAGGACTGAAACTAACTGTGTAACTGTGTTGGATATGTTGTCAATAATAATAATATAATACTGATGATGAGTTTTCTTTACCAGTTATTTAATTTTAGAAACAATTGTTGTCTTTATAATAACACGTTTCATATTTTTCTGTTGCAGTATGCCTTTCAAAAGTTTAAGGTTCAGTAAGATTATTTAATATTTTAAAAGATCTCTCTTATGCTCACCAGGACTGAATTTATTATATATTAACAGTAATATTGTGAAAAATTATTACAAATAAAAATAACTGTTTCTTTCAATATATTTTTAAAATGTAATGTATTCCTGTAATGCAAAGCTGAATTTTCAGCAATAATCCAGTCTACTGGATACTCCAGTGTCACATGATCCTTTAGAAATCATTCTAATATGCTGATTTGCTGCTCAAGAAACATTTCTTATTATTATCAATTTTGAAAATAGTACTCATGTATGATGTATACAAAAGATGCATCTCCTGTCTGAACACTTTGGATGTTCCCTGAACATCTGTGTACAGAATATGGCATTGATTGTTGCTGTAATTTCACCATGTTCTAGTGTACCAGTTGGCTCTCAAATTAGATAAATCAGATTTGTTGGCATGAGTAAAACCAACCAATCAATACAATTCTTTCATTTGGCAGCAAGCTGGTAAATTATGTTGTCACAACACCCATAACAGACCACAATAAATACAAACTGACATCCTGGTATTAGAGACACTGGTACTGACAACCGACTATGAGGACGTTATATAATGCTGGGCATAAGACTAGGGAAGATGGGCATATCATAAAGAATTGAAAGCGTTTGAATCATAAGATTCTTTGGGTTGTGCATTTCCATTGATACATTTTTTTTTTTTTTTTGTTTGTTTGTTTTTTTTTAAGTTGAAAGAGTATTGTGCATTGATCTGCATCATTTACGTACTTGTGACAGCTCATTTGTCTTGGCTCAGCTCTATTGTTTATTTTTTTTGTAAAAAGTAGATACCTTCCAGTAGCGTGTTCTGAGCTGCCATTTTTTTAGCAGGTGATTCTGTGTTTGGATCACAATCAGATAAGGATTATCCTCTTGATTGACATTTGTCCCTATTTTCACAGCTGGATCCTCAATCGCTGCAGGGTAAAGACTGGCAGAGGACAGTAATCAGCATGAATGGGGTCAGTGTGGCTCATCCTGCACAATAATAATAACACCTTTACTAATATTAAGTGCAATCACTTTATTAAATGTTCAAAAGTCCATTTAAATAGGCCAGTACACTTGGTTAAGATCATCTGTATATATCTGGGAAGTGAATAATTGATGTTGCTGTGTCATTGCAGAAAACTGTGAAATATATGATGATATAACCATTCCCTAAAACTGTATAACAGATACATTTCGGTAGATTTCATTTGTCAAATAACTCAAATTGCGCTAAATTATCCTGTTCACAAATACACTCCTGTTCAAAAGTTGGGTCTGAAAGATGATTTTTTTTTTTTTTTTTTTTTTTTTTTTTTAAGTAATCTCACATGTTTAAGGCTGCATTTATTTGATCAAAAATACAGTCAAAAGTAATACTGTGAAATATTATTACAGTTTAAAATAACTGTTTTCTATTTTAAATATATTAAATATATTTATTTCAAAATCTAATTTATTTTTATGATGGTAAAGCTGAATTTTCAGCATCATTACTCCAGTCTTCAGTGTCACATGATCCTTCAAAAATCATTGTAATATGCTGATTTGGTGCTCAAGAAACATTTCTTCTTATTATTAATGTTGAAAACAGTTATGCTGCTTAATATTTTTGTGGAACCGGATACATTTTTTTCTCTTTTTTATAATTATATATATATATATATATATATATATATAATGACACATACATACTACCGTTCATATCCACTTACATCCCCCAATCAATAGTTCACAATTTTCTACCATCAAGTTTTATCAGTATGAAGCAGTGATGGATTATCTTGGTCATGTGGCTTGATATTAAGCTGATGGCCACAGCTTACAGTGATTTAATTCTTGATTATTTGATAGGTGCAGAGCTCTTTTGTTCTCATTGGTTAGATGTTTTTGTAAAAAAAAAAGTTACATTTATCACTCTTATTCCAGATTGAGGTCAAGCTGTCTATGCGGTTTACCAGTAGAGAGTTCAGTCTGAAGAGGATGCCCTCCAGGAAACAGTCCGGAGTGTTTGGGGTCAAAATCGGGGCTGTCACAAAGTGAGTCAACCTACACTGATAAAAATACATTATATAATAAACAGTATGAATATAATATATTCCAGTCATATCAGTAGCCTAATAAAAGCTGTTTTTCTTTACATGGAGCAGGTTTCCTCATGGTGGCTGCCATGTTACGATCACATGACCAGCCAAATATGACTTATTTTTACTCCATAACCCCCCTGTTTTTGGTAAATTTCATAACTGAAAACTAGATGTCAGTTTAAGACCAAGCTTGCCAAAAAGGCTAGCAAGTGCACCTTTAAGGATTAATATAGTTATATTGTATTGTAAAAGTCAATCGTGATTCAATAATAAAAGCAGTCACGTTTCACTCACACATCTCTCACTCCAAGAGCAACACCAGTCAGATGTCAGCCATGTTTCCCATAGTTTAGAGGACACAGGGATCCTTCTCAGTGTTTTCATAGACCCACATGACTCAAATGAGGGCTCATAAAAAATAAGGAGGGGGACACTTCCTTTTAATAAAGCTGAGGAAAGGTGGTCTCTGTCAGAAGGAATCTTAAAAACAGAAAGCAACCCCATTATGGACTTCCTGAGAAACAGGAAGAAATTATTATTAAAGGCAAGGGTTTGCCAAGGGCTTCCCTCAGAGGACTGCAATAAAAACAGGACTGTAGATTTAGGAATTAGACTCTCAGATATGCATTTTTCATAGTTTAACAGCAATGCATAAGGGGGAAATATTTCCCTCTAATAGTTGTTTTTAAAAAAAAACATGACAGTTTTGGGATGGATTTATGCTGGACAAAATGTTCATTTTCTTAGGTGGTCTTATTATGATGTTGATTTTGGGATATTGGAATGCTCTGTCAGAATAATGCAGATGTAGGTTTAAATATAGGCTGTGAGAACATTGAGACCACAAAGTAATTTTTCCTTTCATAGTGAACAAATAAACAAGCTTTTTGAATATGCTGGTTATTTTTATACGTCGCAGAAATGTGCCAAAAGATTTCCCATAATTTTCTGTGGTCGTAGAATTTACAGCTTTAATACTGAAAAACTGTATTCAACTGAAATGTATTTTCCAGACGCTCATTGTTGATTCATGCGTGTTTGTTCCTTTCAGACGGGAGCACTCAAAAGTGCCTCTCATTGTGAGACAGTGCGTAGAGGAGATTGAGCGCAGAGGGATGGAGGAAGTGGGCATCTATCGTGTCTCTGGTGTGGCCACAGACATCCAGGCCCTGAAAGCTGCCTTTGATGCCAGTGAGTACTGTAGTACTTCTTGCAGGGATGAACCTACAAATTAAATTAAATTAAATTAAATCATTTTTAATTCAATTGATAAATCTATTATATTATATTATATATTTAATATTATATGCATTGTGATATGGCTAAAAATGAGTATGTTTTGTGACTTAACAGACAATAAAGACGTTTCAGTTATGATGAGTGAGATGGACGTGAATGCCATTGCTGGAACACTGAAGCTTTACTTCCGAGAGCTTCCTGAGCCCCTCTTCACTGATGAACTCTATGCAAATTTCACTGAAGGCATTGGTCAGTTGAGAGTTTTTCAAGTTATGATGATTAATAGTTTATATAAAACAGTTCACATTAATAATTTATTCTTGTTGTTGTTTTTTTTTATTATTTCCTTCAGCATTGTCGGACAGTGTAGCAAAAGAAAGCTGTATGCTCAACTTGTTGCTCTCACTACCTGAACCCAACCTGCTGACCTTTCTGTTTCTGCTGGACCATCTGAAAAGGTGAAGACTGTACCATCAATCAATGTTTAATAATATGATTCCTAAGTGAAAATATACAGATTTAAACTGGTGCTTGTGAAAACCCGATCCCCATCTAGGAACCAAAATATCATCGAAACCACCTAAACCACCGCATAGCAGTGCACTGGAAAGATTTTTTTTTTTTTTTTCAAAGCTATATGCAAATTAGGGCTATCAACAGAGTAGAATAATCACAATTTATCCAATAATAGCAAGAAGGAAATCCTAAACTGTGTAAATAAATGAAATACATGTTTTTGTTTTTTTTTCTTCTTAAAGCTGGGTGCACACTGTACGATTTAGGCTGCGAAAATAAATCGATGCATCGCAAATTGAGAAATGATTCTGAATCGATTCCGAGATTTTCCGAATGCATCGATTCTCTCTCGAATCGATTCCGAGCTTAGTTTTTAACAGCAGATGGCACTGTGTGCTTTAGAAACAGCCGTACTCTGCTTGCTTTCAATTCCTTACACACACCACTTAAACCTAAAATAATCATATATAAAGTTCAAAAAGGTTGAAGCGAATTACAAGGGTGTTTGCAGTGGGCTGTTTACATTAATCTCACATCATAAAAGCATTCTGAGGTGCGAGTACATTCTCAGACTCAGCTGAACGCACGAGCGCTCTTCTTCGCAAGCATTTGAGCGAGCGGTTAAAAACTAGCCTACAGCGCCATCTGCTGTTAAAAACTAAGCTCAGAATCGATTTGAGAGAGAATCATGATGCATTCGGAAAATCTCAGAATCGAACCAAGAATCGAGAAGCGTTGATTTATTATCCGCAGCCCTAGTACGATTTATAACGTCGTTTACGACTGATGCTTGTCAGACTGTACGAACATGATCCCTGCTAGAAGCCATGTCACACTGTAAGATCTCAGCTGACATTAACGTCAGACTGTATGGCGGTCAAGATACGTTAAAAAGGGACACATGCAAGAAGACTCTTGGGTTTTACATAATCAATCCGTAACACAATGTGCAGGATAGAAATGGTGGCGAAGACGTGTGTCGAGAAAGTGGTGGTTTATTGTTGTCTCACTAATTGCGTCATCGGGTTCTGCGCTCCCATTGTTTTTGTATTTGACGGTTGTCGTAGGAGAAGCCACACTGCAGGACGGTGCCTCAAATCTTCTGACAATGCGAGAATTTAGTCGGACGTAAAATGATCGCAATGGTCATTAATCGGCTGTCAGCAAACATGTCAAACTATCAACCAAAGACTTCAGATTTTGGCCAAATATCAGAGGAATCTTTTAGGATTCACAAATTTTGTCTCAGACAGCCAAATCATGGCCAAAATCATACAGTATGAACCTGGCGTAAGTTAACTTTGACTACGTTTTTTGTGATGACAAGTTTTTTTTATGGGCAAGCTCTTCAGTATTCTTTGAATAATTTCCAAGAGTCAGATTTGTTTAAGACCTACAATGTTTACTGAAACGTTGTTCTTTATTTCCCTCAGGGTTGCTGAGAATGAAAGCTTCAACAAAATGTCCTTCCACAATCTCGCCACAGTGTTCGGCCCAACCCTTCTCCGCCCCTCTGAGAAGGACAGTAAAATTCCAGCCAATCCCACACAGCCCATCTCTATGAGTGACAGCTGGTCTCTTGAGGTTATGTCTCAGGTAACACATGTACACTACGTTCTAGAGTACTAGAGTTCTGGTTTTGAGGTCTGAAAGCATCTAAATAAGTTGTGTACAAAATAATGGTTCTGTTGATGTATTGGTTGTATCTGTTGATCAGGTTGTTCCTCTTTGTCTCTATAGGTCCAGGTATTACTGTACTTCCTGCAGTTGGAGACAATCCCTACTCCAGATAGTAAACGCCAGAGTATGCTCTTCTCCACAGAGGTTTGAGAAGAAGCTCAGGGGCATTACGGTGTGATATGCCCTGGGAATGAAGTGATTCAGCATGTGACCAATGGAGGGCACCAACAACCTACTGAAATCTTCCAAGTGGAGTGAATTCCCAACTGCATCAGTAGCATTCTGTTGATATTTCTGGAGAAATTTACAGTGAAGAATGACAAGTCAGTTTGATAACTTCTAACAGATTAACTGTTACAAGCACTTAAGAGTTACATTCAACATGCAGGTGATGTTGTTATTTTCTCTGTCATCCACTGTAACATTTCCGACTGAATGGCGAGTGCCAAGCTTCTCGTAGGTTATTGGATGGGGAATGTTATTCTGACATTTTGTCTTGTTCCTTTCAGCACTGTGGGTTTATAAAGAATTACACATTCCAGTTTTCCATGACCATTTTATTTGATCTGACATTTTGCTCACCTATGATTTATGTCTTCTCTTGGCGAGGGCTACGGAACATCTGAACACCGAAATCATGAGGAGGAACACATTTATATGGCCCATTTCTGATGGATAAAACACAACGCAGAGAATTAAAATGTGAGATTCTTTAACCAGTGTGTGACTATGGTCAACATAGTAGCTGTCTTAATGGATCATGACCAAAAAGAACTATACAGTATGACACAATTATAGTTTCTACCACTCCCAAGATTCCCAAGAAAATACATTACGTTTGTTTTATGAAAACATTTCTCTGTTTTATGTCACATAAATCCACTTATTATTGGATTACTGAGCCTATATTAAAACAATACAGTACACATGGGTAATATCACATGACATAGATCTAGAACATAGCATTTTTCAGTGCTTTTCAAAATGGAAACCTTACATAACTTAGAAAACAAAACAGTAAAATAGTTTTAAATCTATATGTAATATAAGGTATCGCATGTTATGCTTACATGCTTAACCGTAACTGATGGACCTAATACTGTATATTAAAATGAATATAGGAATTCTCCATCAGAATAATATCACTGCTACTACACTCCTATTACTGAGCAAACATTAACTTAATTCAAACACTGTAAATCTTTCTTGTTTAATGGTTTGGGATCATTATATTTTCTTTTCTTTTTTTGCTGTTCACAAAACTTGCAAGCACTTTGCGATCCTGAACAGTGCCAATACCTTGCCCTGTTAAGTGTCTATGTAAATTGTTTAGTTTATCATGGCTAATATGCATATATCTGTATTGTGTTGTTCAGAACAAAGGAGAGGTTGTGTATTGTTAGAATGTCATGTAACATGCAGGCATGTTGATTTGTTTATGACTTATTTTCCTATAGAGATTACCTTTAGTTATTGTATGACACAGAGTCTTTACGCTTGTGTATTTCCTTTAGAGAAAGGAAAACAGACATTCCTGTAATTGTGTTGAAAATGATTGCCTTTCTTTGTACTTATTCCATTGTATATTCTGGAATCTGCACTTCCTTTATCAAACTCCTACTGGAATTACAACTATAGCCATTCCTCGTTTTTCCTCTTTTATTTGGTCCATTACACACTGTACTGATGAAGATATTCCTGGCTGCCATTTCACAACCCAGCCTCCATGATGAGGAAATGTTCTGTATATGGATAAGTATTGCATTAAGGAGATGGATCACAATAAACTGCTTCATCCTCTTGTTTCCACAGAGCCGTTGACTGTTCTGTGTGTTTATCTGACCAATGGCCAAGTACATTAAACGTTTCTCAAAAAGAGATAGCATTACTACCCAGAAGACATTAGGACAGTGGTTTGCGTTCAGCATTCCTTCCTCTTCTGGAGCACCGTCTGTTGCTGAAACGATAGTCTTTGTTTATTGTTTTTACTGGACAATACTCTAACTGCACAATGCTACACTTGTATGGCAGACCTGTTCAAGTGTGGTCATAATGTGATTCTGTACAAAGTAGATGAATAATAAATATGAAGCTGGTTAAAATGATAATTGCAAATCCCATGTTTTTATAAACAATTAACTAACATAAAATTAACCTAGCATTAAAAATAGATTTTTTTAAATACAACAAATGTTACTCTGTTCATTTTTTTGGGAAATGTAAGTGTACCCGTGGCAGCTTAATTTAAGCTAAATTTGCTACCCTCTTGAAATATTTTATTTTTTAGTTTTATTTTTGTACATTTAATGATAGAAAATGGCTAAATCATACAAATAAGTGTTGTATTTAGACATTGGTAACAGAATTGCAAAATTGCTTCATAGAAAATAAACATTTAATATAATATTCAGTTCGATGATCCTGGTGATCAAAGTTTTTAAAAGGTAAGATTTAAAAGAAGTCTCTTATAATGAACAATGTTGCATTTATTTGATCAAATGTTTTTTTTTTTTTTTTTTTTTTAAATATATTTGTATTAAATATATTATATTTTAAATATATTTTCAATGTAATGTATTCTTGTGATGGCAAAGCTGCATTTTCAGCAGCCATTACTTTAGTCTTCAGTGTCACATGAGCAGAAATCAATCTAATATGCTGATTTGGGGCTCAAAAAACATTTATTATTATTGTAAATATTGAAAACAGTTGTGCTGCTTAATATTTATGTAGAAACCATGATAATTATTTTCTTCAGGATTCAAAAGAACTGCATTTATTTGAATTAGAAATGATTTGAAATAGAAATGATAAATTATAAATGTCTTTCTTTTGATCAATTTAATGCATCCTTGCTGAATAAAAGTATTAATTTATTTAAAAAATATTTAAGTTTATTAAAATTAAAGGTGCAATGTGTAAAATTTGGGAGGATCTATTGACATAAATGCAGTATAATATACATAACTATGTTTTCAGTGGTGTATAAAGACCTTACATAATGAACCGTTACGTTTTTATTACCTTAGAATTAGCCATTTCTATCTTGCACGCCGTGGGTCCCCCCTCCATGTCAAGTCGTCATTTTGCGCAACGTGTTTCTACAGCAGCCCTAAACGGACAAACACTCTACAGAGCGCGTTTCGTCACTATGTTGTTGTTCTTCTAAATCGTTCATGTTTTTAGAAGCAGCTTGCATCGCCACTACGTTGAATACACACAAAGAAGTAGTAGTAGTCTGGTTTATTAGAAGCAGAGACCTTTCTTTGTTAGAAGTAAGAAGAAACCTCATTGATTGACTGGCTAATGTACTCTCTTCTGTCTCAGACGATGACATCATTGACTTGTGTCGGTCAGACGGCCACCGTAGCTTCTCTATTTTGCTTCGAAAGGGAGGGGTGAGCTGCTGTTGGTTGCAGTTCGCAACCTCACCGCTAGATGCCGCTAATATTTACACACTGCACCTTTAATTAGAATATTATTTTATTGTAAAAATCCTACTGACCCCAAACTTTTGAACCTCCTTTCAGTGGCTATTTGTTGAAAAAGAAAATGCAATATTTTAAAGAGTTTTAGGTTTCCTACTTTATTTTCTACCTTATTCGTGGAAAGACTCAGTTATCATATCAATTTCACTTTCAGACTTGTGAAGTTCCAGAAAGACTTTGTAAAGTTCTAAAGTCTGACTTAAACATAATTTTATGTGCTTTGGACTGCATAACAGTAGCATAACTCACCCATATCACTGGTGTATGCTCAATGATGTCAAAGTGTATTATGACTAATGCTGCTGTATCTTGAGTTGCACGAATGATTAGCTGCAATGACTAATACAATACAAAGAATCAAGTGAATGATTGGTAGATTAAGAAGAAATAAGTCAGATTTGTAAAGATTCAAGATAGAGGGGGGTTGGAACAGCAGTATTGTCGTACATATCTCTGTGCATAACTCATACTTTTAAGCTACTACTGCGGATTTATAGATATATGAATTAGTACGACAAGTTAATACAGGTCGTTTTAAAAGTTTTTTTGTGTAGTAATATTCTAACTCAGTACAATTAAAAAAAAAAAAAAAAACATTTATTTTAATTTTTAAAACAAAAGTTGGTTGTTTCCAGCTAACAAAATTAATATTTCATGCTGCACAGCTGTAATATTGAAACATGTGGTAGGCGGGCGCAGAGTGAGTGTGTGGTGATCTGATCTACTGTGTGTTTGTCTACTGTCTGTCAGTCGCGCTGTGTTTGCAGTGGCCGTCAGTGTAGCATGAAACGGCTATCTGCCTCTCAGAAACGATGCCACAACTAAAACTCCGGAATACCCTTTATCATCTACCCTCGAATACTACAGAGAAGATCATCTACCCTGACGGGCGCTTATACAGACCGAAAGGAGGGAGCCAAGGTAATAAATGAGACATTTATTTCACCTCGCATCCTATTCAAGTAGCACATCCTGTTAGCATTAGCGGTTAGCCTGTAAACTCACAACCATACCGTGACAAACACAGGACTGCAGTGATGCATATTTTTGTATTTAGACAGATTTCGTGTTTCTCAGGCTTTTGTGAAACATGTCACGTTTGTAGGGATGGTTCCTAGTTCGCGAACTGTATAGTCAAACCCTGTTGGGTCATGGCAATGATTATCTGTTATCTGTCAGATTTATTTGAGGAGAAAAAAACAACAACGGTTTTTAGCTAACGGTTCACTGAATTGTGTATACTATTGGTAGATTTTTTTTTTTCTAAATTTCATCTAATTTAAAACATTCATTCATTGTAATGAATAAACATAGTGTTTCAAAACCTAGTAAGCTGCCTACCTAGGGAGCATTTTGCTACTCAGAAACGTTTGTCTGTGATGGTCAAATGCTGTCTAGGTTGGCAGCCTATCATAGATAGTGTCATAGTCAAATTGCAAATAAAGTTTTTTTTATTTTTTTTTATGGGTTTGGTAGACTAATTAGGGATGGTGACTGTAGACAACAGTTGAAACAATAAATTATTATCAATGTCAGATTCCTTCAAATGTTCAGATTATAACCGCTGTCTTTAAAGGCACAATATGTAAAATTTCTCCACTAGAGGCCGCTTATTCAAAACAAAGGCGTAGCTTGATGACGCCTTGATTTCGCAGAATCATGGGAGGTGTTGTCTTCACGTCTTCAGCCGGTGGAAAAGAATCAGGACGGGTCTCTCGGGCAGAAATTATGTTCATGAATGAGATTATTAATGTTACTGTAGTTTGAAGCAGAGCAGGGCTGAGTGCTGTGCGAGCAGAAACGAGGCCGTTAGAGCAATTGCTAATGAGAGACGAGCGCGACACGTCTCGAGAGCAGCGGAACTTTTATTATGCCGCAGTCGCCACTTCCGCTTCTTCTGTTCAAGCGTATGTGGGGTAAAGCAGTGCTGTTTATCATATTTGATACATTTGTGTGTTGAAAGTTGATATAGTGCTACTCTGCGTTCGCTCGGCAGCTGCTATGAGACACTTGTTGCACATTGCAGTAAGCTAGATCGATATTAGGCATGGTAAAACATGGTACTCACTGTAAATCAAGAAAATGAGATTTAAACAGTAAGACTTACTGTGTGGAACTATATAACATGAATAGTTTTCTGTCGATGAATGTATCTGTCTAATAAAACACATAATATATTATATTATATATAGTGTCTTTGGTGTTTCCATGGATTTCTACAAAATAAAATTGGAAAGCGAGGTTAACACGATAGGCGTCGCATGGATACGGTCCATGTCCTGATTAAAATTGCTTATTTCTCTGTATTTAAACATTCTTGGAAACGTTTGGGATAATGTAAGTTACACAAGTCAACAAAATATATAACATTGTTCTAGTGGTTTTTGGATATTTTTATATACACACACACACAATATCTCACTCTCTCATACTGGTCACTGGAAGTTCAACATGGCACCTCATGGCAAAGAACTCTTTGAGGATCTGAAAAAAAGAATTGTTGTTCTACATAAAGATGGCATAGGCTATAAGAAGATTCAAGACCCTGAAACTGAGCTGCAGCACGGTGATCAAGACCATACAGCGGTTTAACAGGACAGGTTCCACTCAGAACAGGCCTCGTCATGGTCGACCAAAGAGGTTCAGTGCACGTGCTCAGCGTCATATCCAGAGGTTGTGTTTGGGAAATAGACGTATAAGTGCTGCCAGCATTGCTGCAGAGGTCGAAGGGGTGGGGGGTCAGCCTGTCAGTGCTCAGACCATACGCCGCACACTTCAAAAGATGATGCACAAGAAAGCCTGCAAACAGTTTGCTGAAGACAAGCAGACTAAGGACATGGATTACTGGAACCATGTCCTGTGGTCTGATGAGACCAAGATAAACTTATTTGGTTCAGATGGTGTCAAGCGTGTGGCGGCAACCAGGTAAGGGAGTACAAAGACAAGTGTGTCTTGCCTACAGTCAAGCATGGTGGTGGGAGTGTCATGGTCTGGGGCTGCATGAGTGCTGCCGGCACTGGGGAGCTACAGTTCATTGAGAGAACCATGAATGCCAACATGTACTGTGACATACTGAAGCAGAGCATGATCCCCTCCCTTCGGAGACTGAGCAGTATTCCAACATGATAACAACCCCAAACACACCTCCAAGACTACCACTGCCTTGCTAAAGAAGCTGGGGGTAAAGGTGACGGACTGGCCAAGCATGTCTCCAGACCTAAACCCTATTGAGCATCTGTTGGGCATCCTCAAACGGAAGGTGGAGGAGCGCAAGGTCTCTAACATCCACCAGCTCCGTGATGTCGTCATGGAGGAGTGGAAGAGGACTCCAATGACAACCTTTGATGCTCTGGTGAACTCCATGCCCAAGAGAGTTAAGGCAGTGCTGGAAAATAATGGTGGCCACACAAAATATTGACACTTTGGGCCCAATTTGGACATTTTCACTTAGGGGTGTACTCATTTTTGTGGCCAGCAGTTTAGACATTAATGGCTGTGTGTTGAATTATTTTGAGGAGACAGCAAATTTACACTGTTATACAAGCTATACACTCACTACTTTACATTGTGGCAAAGTGTCATTTCTTCAGTGTTGTCACATGAAAAGATATAATAAAATATTTACAAAAATGTGAGGGGTGTGCTCACTTCTGTGAGATACTGTGTATATATGGGCTCTCTATTCCCTAATTGAGAGTATTTTCAGACATTAGTTTTACATTTGGATATCAAGGACTACTTCATTGTGGCTAATTTGTAAATTATTTTCAAAAAAGAATTGCTCTGTATTTTTTTATTTCCCTGTAGACCTTAGTCAGGGTAGCGCCATATTTAATGTTTGACAGGAATGAAAACGAGGCTGTGAGGAATAGAATACAGTGCATTCAGTAGACTGTACTGTTGTTTAACAACATACTGATTGTCCAACTGACGAAACGTCTTTCAGCAAAAAAAAAAAAAATTGAGTTGTGAAAATTACGTGATCTAGGACTGTCAAGTCTTTGTAAAGACTGTAAGTCTATCCTTCACAGCCTCGTTTTCATCTGCGTTAAATTCAGTGTAGCGTCTAAACTGTCTAAAGTCTATGGGTGTAAAACTTCCATTTAAGCAGAATATCTCAAATGGATATTGCTGAACTCTAGAATACTTGTTTGTCTGTGTTTTTGGTGTTTTAAAATCATTGGCGGCTCTTCCGTGGTGTAGAGAGAGCGCATGTGCACAGATTGCAAATATTAAGCAATAAAGATCTTTTAAAATCTTAAATCTTTTTAACAGAAAAGCTCTGATTGGAGAATTTAAAATTTTGACATCTGTCAGCCTCAAGAATGAAAGCTCATAGAGGCTTGTTAAAGCAGTCTGTAATATTTTGTCTCCTCTTTTTTTCGACAAAAACAAAGGGAGATTTTGGTGTTTAGTTGTTTAAACTACATTTTAGATTGTTTTTTTTTTTCATCAGTGATATTGCATGTTGATATAATCAGTTATCATTTAATGACGTTGGTGTCGTCTCGTCGTCATCATCTCGTCTTAGTCATGGAAAAAAATTTAGTCGAACATTTTTTCGTCATAGATTTTGTTAACGAAATTAACACTACCTCAGTGATTTTGATGCAGAGCAAGACATTTTCCTTCGCTTTCTCCCCTTTCCGTTTGTGGAAAAATGTCTTCTTCTCAAACTATTTATCACAACTGCAATTGTGTCCAGGGAAAGAGACTTATGCAACAAGAATTACAGCCTGTTTGGGCTGCTCTCAATCCTTGGCTTCAGCAGGACAGTCATCCCAAGTGAAAATGTTGAAGTTCTTGGAGGCCATCCTCTTAAGATCTAATAAACCACCAAAAAGGCCTCCAAACAAAACACATTCCTGGAGCTGAAGCAGTGGGAGGGTTTCTGTTGCAATGTGTGTATAGGTTCACATATAGGAAGACTGAAGGCCTGCTGAGATGTTTCAAAGTGTGTGTGGGGAAAAAGATGCCCTTCAGTGCGTTCTTACTGAGCATCATAACCCTTTCTGCATTTGTCATGTTCAGTGGTGATTTATGTTTGTGTATAAAGGCAAATATTTTTCTCAAATATCTGTGAATATGAATTCAAAATGATTGGTGTTTTGAGAAGATGTGGTGTTGGATGCTTCCACAACTAAATGAAGGGCTCACTAATTTTATTGCGTTTGAAGATTGCCAACAGATGTGTTGTTGGCGGTTCTGACGGAGCAAGATGTTGTTCAGGCATTTCACAGCGTTTGAAGTTCTTGTGCAATTGGTAGCGTTTCAGATAAAAGATGACGTGGAATATAGGGATTTCAGGAGCTGAACTGTGAACTGTCTGCTTTTTTACCCTACTCCAAAGATTTGTGGGCAGTAACTTGTTTGTCGGCAGGATATTATTTTATTTATTTTATACAAGGACATATTAAATTGAGCAGAAGTTACTGTAAGCACATTTATAATGTTACAAAAGATTTCTGTTTCAAATAAATGTTTCTTTTGAACTTTCTATTCAGAAATATAAAGCAGCAGCACAACTTTTTTTAACATTTATAATAATAAATGTTTTTTGAGCAGCAAATCAGCATATTAGAATGATTTCTGAAGGATCATTTGACACTGAAGAGTGGATTAATAATGCTAAAAAGGAAGTGAATTTGAGCTGCTAGCCGGAAAGTGTTACACTGGGAAACTGAAGCACTTTGCTAGCGGGTTAACAAACTCAACCAAATGCATCCTATATGAGATTTATCGGATATATGGCCTACAACATACAAGTAATATTGCAACTTCGGCTGATTTGGATGTTAAGTTTGGCTTAAAATGGAACGAAAGCGCACTGATGTGAAGGAAAGGGTGGTGTGCTGGACGGAATGTGGCAGTGGCACAATAATCGTTTTATGTCGATTATCTTTATTTCATAATCATTGGAAGCCAAAATCGAAAATCAATTACAATTAATCGCACAGCCCCACTGCAAAATTACAGCCAGAACAATAAAGACAAGTTGTAAATACTATTTGAAGACTATTTGTTCTATGTTCTGGACAGTTGTGGAACTTAAAGTTTTCACTGTTGTTTATTTGTCTATGTAGTGTTTTTAATATGCTTTAAGATAAACCAACGTTCTGAGTTGTTCAAAGCGTTTCTGATTGTTAGAAGGCAGCTGTCTGACTCTGACATGACGAACGGAAACATGGTTTAGTTAACATTAGCAACACATTATTAGCTGTTTGATAACAGTCAAGCAAAAGGCTATTCATAATAATTACCGTTATGTGTCCGATGTTGTAAAGAGCGATACCATTGTGCAGCATTTACCTCTGTAAGTTGAGCGTGTGAAGGCGGGGCTAATTTGCGTATTCATTAATCCGTGCATATTAAATGAGGCAAGCGTGTAGCATTACATTCAAGCTATTTTAAGGCATGAAGAATTTTTTTTTAATAGAAAAAAATGTTTAAATGTGTCATTTTGGTGATCAAAGATGAGTTTTAAGGGATAAAATTATTGACTACAGGGGGACTTTAAGGGATTTTTCATAAAATGTCCAATGAACCTCTCCTCATCCATGTTTGATGTTTAATATTCATGAGGAGCAGGATTTTGATCCAGTAAATTTTTGCGGTGGACTTTTTATGCACCAAAAGTGTGTTCTGCTTTGAAATATTGCATCACTGACTCGCAGAATAAAAATATTGTTTATTATTTTACATTTTTATCACAGTAAACACCACAATGTATTCCCACTCTCTGTTTCCACAAGGCTACCCAAACACAAACAGCCTGACCACACCGGGCAGGATTCCAAGACCTCCATCACGCTCTGATGAAGAGGACTAAACAAATAGTGCCATCCCATTGCTCCCGTAACTAACTCCACTGAGACACACATTTCCAAAGAGAAAGAACAAAGAGTCCAAACAAAGATAGACACAGGAGTCAATTCTCAGCACATTGACACCTTTTTTTGGCCATTTTGGCTGTGATTGCCTAGTTACTGAAAGGCCGAAACAATTATTATTGTGAATCGGAACAAATGCTGTTATCCAAGTTAGGAATCAAGAACCAGTTATTATTCAGAAGAGCGAGTAGCCTCAGTTCATGTCACGTGTGTCTTTTTATTAGGCAGGGTCTACAGTGTTATGATGACCTCATTGTAGTAATAAATCATATGTGAGCATTACACATGCAGCGCACACCTCATAATGTGACCTCATCCTGCACGGTCGTGACAGCAAGCAATGTCACGGTCAAGAGGTAAAGATAGTATAGAAGAAAAAAAAAACTCTAGTCCCACATATGCTTCCTTTTATTTCGTTCAGGCCTTGAAACCTTGGCCTACTAGATAATGGATGTATTTAGCTATCAGTATGTGATACACTCTGCAGAGGAGTGTTAAACCATTCATCTGTTTCTCTGTATGTGTGCAAACGTCTCAGCCATGACTCATATTTGAGGGATTGGCGGGTTGTTTTAGTGTTGAGTCTCTGTCAGCACCTCTTAATGCTCGCTCCATAGCAAGAGCCAGCTTGAGGTCAAATCCGGGAGCCGCACTGTACTTACTCATAACACTGATTTCTGCCATTATTTTTTGTTTTACATTTATGATTACAGTAAATCATTTAGCTGACGGTATTATCTTGGGATGGGGCTCAAGTAAGAAATGTAACATTATTGCCTACCAGTCATGGTGGCTGGCGAATGACCAATTTTACCAGTCACTAAGATTTTTTTTTTACCAGACATAATACTTTTATTCGGCAAAGACATTAAATTGATCAAAAAGGACAGGAAAGATGTTTAACCTGCAAATGTTCACAAAAGAAATTTGTCCACATGTTTCTCCTTCATCCCTTCCTTGTTCAATATTTTCTTTTCTCGTATTTTAGACATGTTTTAATAGAAATTACAGTTGTCATATAAAAATGTTTGCAAAATCTGCAGTGTATTTGTTTTGACAGTAAATATTATTTTAAGTGGTTTTACAAATAATAACAAACAAGTCAAAGGTGACATTATTAGGGCTGCCCTTGACTAACACCGTGTCTACACCAGACGCGACTTTTATCGCGTCGCACCGCAACAGCTAAAAGCTGTCTACACTGAACGTGACAAGACGACTGTTGGAAAGCACTTGGACTACATCAGAAATAGAACGGGGAATCCGTTTACTGTCGGGAATTTGTCGCATCGCATCTTGTGTAGACCGTACCATGGATTATAATGGGTTCTATTGTCTTTTGAGGCGCCGTGTCGCACCGTTCGCGTCCGGTGTAGACATGTTGTAAAGATTTTTCTAGTCGACTAGTAGTCATTCATTTAAGCAATTAGTTGACTAATTGCACTTGTATATTAATACGCCATATAAATCATAATAATGAGTCTTTAATTGCCTATATATAATACATAGCCTAATCAGCACTCAAGCGCATGCATAAAGCTTGCCACAGCGCACCGGCAAAAGTAATGATTATGAATGTGTCATGAAAAAACAGCAAGTAGACTGTATAAACATTCAGATAATTTATTGATAATGTTTTCTGTGTTTTTGGCTGGAGAGATTAAGTTGACGATGCTGAGTCATCATCTCCGCTCTGTGCGCAGAAGTGGATGTGCGTATATGCGCGTTTCATATGGATTACATAATATTAGTTTTCCGCTTGAATTGGTTGACAATCGCTTGACATTTCAAGCTTTCTATAGATATATTTATGTCTGTGTGGCAAGTATACACTGAATTTTGGTTTACTTTTTTGACGCGCTCAAGTTCACAGAGACTGAGACTGCAGAAAGCGCATCCTGTTTGTTTTCTTTATTTTACAAAGACACAACGTTTCCTTGTTATTGTGAGTTTACACAAATAAAAGTAGACCCTTTACAGTTTTGAATGATTAATGGCTCATTCATGTATCAATATAATATCCCCATGCAAAATATCGCAATACTATGTTGTCGTTTTTTTTTTCACCCCTAAATTATTTATACATATAAAAAGTACCCACATTTGGCTGGTGGTAGATGTTTACTTTGCATTAGTTTCACATGTGAAACAGCCATCATGGTCAACAGATGGCAAGCATGAAATTCAGGAAGTTATCTGCTGGGAAAAGAAGGACGAGCTAATACAAATAAACAAGCCGAAACAACATTTTCCTTAGTCTTAAAGTGCCTGAAGATTGGGTGGGATTCTACTGTTCTATAGTGGAAGTTGGGTGTGAGAACAGCTAAGTGCTTAGTCTTGTTAAGGGTGTGCCAGGTCACGTGTTATGGATGGTCTAAGGCAGGGGTGTCCAGACTCGGTCCTGGAGGGCCGCTGTCCTGCAGTGTTTAGCTCCAACCCCAATGAAACACACCTGAACCAGCTAATCAAGATCTAACTAGGCATATAGAAACTTCCAGGCAGGTGTTTTTGAGCTGGTTGAAGCTAAACTCTGCAGGACAGTGGCCCTCCAGGACCGAGTTTGGACACCCCTGGTCTAAGGGGTGAGTCATTATTCTTGAGGTCACCAGATGTAGAAGATGATTGTCTGTTTATTGGCTTGTATGCCAGGACGTGTTTTAATTGACTTCATCCCAGTAGGGATGTACATGTCATGACTAAATTAAATTTTTATTATTGAGTGTACTGTAATGTATATAAAATATAATATTAGAATTAATTTTATATTGTCAGCTATTTTTTAATTGTCTTAGTCCTATCAAATGTACTTTTTAGTTTTTATCATATTTAGCCAACCTTGTCCTGTTTTTGTTTAGTCAAGTTTTAGTTAAATATCTGTGCATTTTAGTCAATGAAAAGTTAGTTACAGTTTTGTCATGCTGCATAATGGTTAAATTGATAATCACAATTATTTTGCTCAAAATTATAAATCATTTGAGAAATTTATTTTTACATTTCATCAGAATTATTTCACATTCACCTATAAGCACAAATCGAGAGTGTCAACTCATATGGTTTATTTGACCTCATCCAGTTTCCTGATTTATTGTAGGTTAGTTATCATATAAATGAACATTCTCTGACTGTCTACATTATGAAAGCTGGTAAAACAAGAAACTTCTCTCAAAAATGAAAACAGTGAAATTCCTAATAGTAATTCCAATCATTCCAAATTACATAAATGTTTTTCTATTAAAACAACAGCAAAAAAGATTGTATTGTCACACAGAGGTTGCGTAAGTGCATTTAGGCCTATTCAGCAACCACATTTGCAAACAATATAGTTGAGATCCATGTTTGGATTTATTACAGTTCATCACTGAAAAGGTTTGATCGCAGATTTAGTCACCGCAAACAGCGCAAGCAGCTCGTGAAGGAACACAGACTGGCTGTATGACAGTTTCATTTGAGCAGAATATCTCAAGGGACATCGCTAAACTGTTTTCAGATCATCTGCGCTTCTTCTGCAGCGTAGAAAGAGTGTGTACACAAGGTTGCCAGATTGCAAAAGAATAAGTAAATATTGATATAGTCATAGTTATTGTTTAAAGGGGTCACGAACTGCATTGTTTTATTGTTTTATGTTTCCTGGGGTGCGCTTATAATGTTATTATGCTTTTTACATCAAACATATCATAATTTAGAAATAAAAGGCATTTTTCCTACCCTAATTTTAGCCCTCTTATTTGAACGCTCTGTTTGAAGGGGCGTATCTGCTGTGAGACTTCAGTGTAAACGCCCACTGCTGTGATTGGCTAACATATTTGCATATGAAATAGCTAAGTATTACTCTCTTAAACTTTTAGCACGTTTTTACTATTACAGCTCTCAAGGTTAACTAATCGTGAAATGTGTTGATTATAGCATTACATTTAGATCTATGGTATTATATTTAGATTGTGGCATGAAAGGCTGCAGTGATTACCATTGTAGCCGATCACAGACATGTTGTTGAGCACATGAAAGCAGTGATCTTGTCATTGCAACTCAATTTTTGCACACTAATGAATGCTTTCATCATAACTAACAGTGCATACACAATGTAACTAAGATTCGTTGAATAAAACTGGAGTTTTGGCACGAGTCCAGAACTGATAAACTTGCGCTGTTTGATTGTTTGATTATTTTCATGGATGTATCTCTCTATTAGTGTTATTAGATCTAGTGGAATTGCACTGGCATGGTTCAAATCTTACTTATCTGAACGTTATCAGTTTGTAGTAGTAAACGAAGAGATGTCATATCGATCACAAGTTCAATACGGAGTACCGCAAGGCTCAGTACTAGGAGTGTGTCTTTTCACTCTGTACATGCTACCCTTGGGAGATATTATTAGGAAGCATGGAGTTACGCTGATGATACTCAGCTCTATATTTCTTCGTGCCCTGACGAAACTTACCAATTCACAAAACTAACAGAATGCATAGCTGATATAAAAAATTGGATGACCAGTAATTTTTTTACTACTAAATTCAGAAAAAACAGAGATTCTAATTTTTGGACCAAAAACTTCTTCACGTAATAACCTAGATTACTGTCTAACACTTGATGGCTGCTCTGTTAAGTCTTCGTCATCAGTTAGGAACCTGGGTGTGCTCTTTGATACCAATTTTTCATTTGAAAACCGCATTCTTCCATCTTAAAAATATATCTAAGCTACAACATATGCTCTCAGTGACAAATGTGGAACAGTTAGTTCATGCGTTCATGACCTCAAGGCTAGATTACTGTAACGCTCTACTGGGTGGTTGTTCCGCTTGCTTGTTAAACAAACTACAGCTGGTCCAAAACGCAGCAGCTAGAGTTCTTACTAGAACTAGGAAGTATGACCATATTAGCCCGGTTCTGTCAACACTGCATTGGCTCCCTATTAAACATTGTATAGATTTTAAAATCTTGCTACTTACTTACAAAGCACTAAATGGTTTAGCTCCCCAGTACCTGAGTGAGCTCTTAATGAATTATAGTCCTTTACGTCTATTGCGATCTCAGAATTCAGGCCAGTTGATAATACCTAGAATATCAAAATAAACTGCAGGAGGCAGATCCTTTTTCTATTTAGCACCTAAACTTTGGAACAGTCTTACTAGCATTGTTCGGGAAGCAGACACAATCTAGACTAAAAACACATCTGTTTAAACTTGCATACACATACACATTATCTACTTTTATAATTCAATTAAATCAGCCGGAACCGGGAACACTTACCATAGCACCTCGCTACATAATAAGAAGAATGGCGTCTACGCTAATATTAGTCTCTGTTTATCCCGAGGTTTGCCGCAGCCTGCCAGATCCAGGCCGTATCCAGATGAGATGAAGAACCTGCGCCTTGACGTGACAATAACGCAGCCCTGACGTTTCAACTAAATTATCCCCTGCGAAGACCTCCTTCCCTTTCCTTTCCCTATGTATAGATATAACGTTATCAAAATTATTCCAGTTCGCATAGATCCTAATTTTTCTGTATTATGCGGACCAGACAAGTAATTTGGCAAATATCACTTTTTTTTTTAAATAAAGACCAAGCTTCTGCACACATACACACTCAAACACACAAACCTATAGACTAAACACGCAAATGAAGGGCAATAATGCATTAAAGGTATTCGGGTTTTTTTTTTCAGTAGGAAAGGTGTCATTTAAGCAGCTCCTAAAGTAATAATTAACAATTTTTACAACGGAAGTGATTCAATCAAAAACCAACTTTAGCTCGATAATAATTTTCCTATTGTCACTGTGAAGCTGCTTTGAAACTATGTATTGTGAAAAGCGCTATATAAATGAAGATAACTTGACTTGACTTGACTTGGCATTGATTTCCTCTGCTGAGGCACGTTTCATCTATGATAGATAGGCACATTCTGGGAAGAGTCGTTCGCTGGGCCTGGTGTCAATAAAATCTTTTATTGGACGAACAAGGACGTTTTCAGTTCTAAAACGTACAGGATATTCTTATAGTACGATGACCTCTCGTATATCAAAAGCTCAAGAAAAAGTTGATTTCTCAATTCATGACCCCTTTAATGTCACTGGTGTCATTAACAAACATTTTTTGTCATAGATTTTGTTAAAGAAATTAACACTACTGTTAATATAATCATGTTTAATTTGAACACCTCAGGCCTAAGTGTCAAAATATACTTTTGGGCATATTTGGCATATTTACTAATAAATGTAACAATTCACTCTTAATCATTATATAGTCTAGATAGAGTTTTTAAATTGATAAATAAATAAGAAATTTATATTGGAGAGTTCAGTTTGCATTTCTGGAAGTCTGACTAAGCATTTCTTTCAGGGTAGTTCTGAAAAAATCTAGCCAGAAGTTGTGCTCCAAACCTCTCCCTTTAAGGGAATGTGTGCTGAAGCCTTTTTCCATTGGGGGGTCTGTAAATTGGAAATGAGCGAACGTTCTCCCACATCCCCCACCCCCTGCCTCGCAACAGCTGTAACATATTAGGCCTTATTTTCTCTTCCATTGAGAGACAGGAGGAACAGGCTCTTTTGCCTTGCTATGATCAGGCTTGAGAGGACAATGGGGATCCATTAAATGAACAATCTGGAAAGATCTGCATCGTCCAATAACAAGTGCAGAGGACTGGGTTGGAAAATTGAAGTTGTGATTCATGCTATCTTGAAAACTACTGGCTAAGTTGCACAACAAAAACAATTTTACACTTTTTTCAGTGGTCTCTCATAATGACAAAAATGTTTGTAATAATAATTTGTAGAGCCCGACCAATATGGGTTTTGGGGGGCCGATGCTGATACCGATATTAGGGAGTAAAAAAAGTCAGATATCGATATATCGGCCGATATTCTTTATGTGTATATTATAGGGGTGCAACAGTTAAAATTATCACAGTTTTAGGGTCGTGGTTACGGTACGGTATGTGCTATATTCAGGGAAAATAGGACAACTGTCAAATAAAAATAAAGAAAATAAGAACAAATAATCAAACTACAAGCAACAGCAGGTATTTCAGGTATCTAACAGTAGTTTTCAGGTACAGAAAATGAATAAAATGATCAAATTTAAAATAACACTGCATATTATCTTCACTGTATAAATTAAGTAAAGATTAATCATTATTGAAGTTACAAAAGCTATTCAATCAAGAGCAGTGAGTGATTTCTTTGTCATTTGTTGTTTGATAAACATTAAAAACACAGACAGCAGGAATATTCGGCTTCTTTCCCTTTAAGACATAATGAACGATCCAGTACATATACTGTTGCACATGCGTTGTATTTCTCAACTGTTATATGTTCACATAGCCGACTATGTTTGCTAGGATACTCGCCAAAATGGTCATGTTGACATAACTTTTGTGTGAATTTGTCCATTCAAGTGCAAGACTTGAATAAGAACTAGTAAGTAGTATTTGCGCGCTGTCTGAGATAAACGTGTGCGCACTTCGGATGAGCGCACACAAATCTTCTCAGTGCGCGCAAGTTCACTTTTGTTGTTGCTCATGAATGTTTAAATTGGCAAAGCTTAAAGACAGATAGCAATGTGTGTCATCACCCGGGTGATGACGCCGTAAATGAATGCTCATATTCGAGCATAGGACTCTCGAAGTAAACCAAGTTTACAAAGAGTGACTGTTTTGTCCACGCTTTTTGATCATCGCTATTGTAACATATTGGGAAGCCAGAATGTATATTCATCAACTGAAACATACATTAGTTGAACTCTGTCTGTTTTAGACATTGCTATTTTCAACAAAAAATTATAGATGCGTCGTCAGATTTGAGATGAACCGCAGTGCAAGTGCATGGCCAAAATGTTCATATCGGTGGCATATCTGCGTCATATACACCGATGCAGATATATCGGTAACAGGCTCATATCGGCAGATAAAATTGGCAGACCGATAAATCGGTCGGGCTCTAGTAATTTGCATGATTGTATTAAAGTGATAGTTCACCTAAAAATAAAAGTTCTGTCAACATTTACTCACACTCATCTGTTGTTCTAACCCTGCAGTATGCAAAAGATGTTTTGAAGACTGTACTGGCTGCACTTTTTCATGCAATTACAGTAAATGAGGACTGGAGCTTTTAAGCCTCATAAAGAATGAAAAAGCATCATAAAAGTCCACTATTATATTCCAAATCTTTTAAAGCTATATGAAGGCTACTTGTGATAAACAGACTGAAATTGAAGTTATTCACTGATTCACTGAATTTTTGTTTCATGTTATTCACTGAATTGTGTCATTGTTTTAGGCTACTTTTTAGGTGATGTAGCCTTTCTAAAATCTTGCTTATATTTAAAGCAATGTCATATTATATATCATAATCAGTTTATATCACAATATTATTAAACATTTTGATTGATGATATCACAGTAGCCACTTTTTAATGGAAAGCAGCCACGCACATCGCAACACCTTAATTAAAAAGAAAATTTAAAAAAAAAAAAAGAATTATTAAATTATTGATCTGTTTTATCTGCTTTGTTCTGAGGCAAGCACACAACTTGCCCAATTTTGAATGTAGCCTTTCCGCTCAATGAATCAAATCAATGCGCTCGAGAATCAAATCAACTGGTTCATTGAAAATGCATAAAGTTATCTTATGGCTTTAGAAGAATATAGCACACAAGTTATATGCACCACTTTTATGGTACTTTTAAGGTATACTGTTGTGTATGTGTTTGTTTTTTAACAGTTTCTTCTTTTTGTGCTCC
The DNA here is from genome assembly GCA_037101425.1 of Elopichthys bambusa. Classification (NCBI taxonomy): domain Eukaryota; kingdom Metazoa; phylum Chordata; class Actinopteri; order Cypriniformes; family Xenocyprididae; genus Elopichthys; species Elopichthys bambusa. The sequence goes on from CM074446.1 coordinate 17,659,888, forward strand.
ACATAATGAAGTCATAGTTTTGAATATACATGAGGGTTAGTAAAAAATGTATGATTGAACTTTACTATAAATTTTATTGACATTGTGCTCTTTGTTGTGCTGTGATCTATATGAGTGGATTGTTTGTGGTGTGGTTAGCTTTTAAGCTGAATAGTGATATAATGAGGCTCCATCAATGCTCTTCAGATGTTCTTTCTGCGATAGAATCTAATAGCTCTGATCTCCAGGCACTATTAGTGTGTGATGCCCAGAATAATTACCATAGCTTGTTGCCCTCTCATTACTTGAAATCTGTTTCTTTGAACCACATGGGTCTGAGATCATGCTTTCACTCTTTAGTTGGAATTTGTCTATAAAAATAAAGTGAATAAGCTGAAGGTTTTCCCGTAGTGCAGATGGGCAGATCTGGTATTGTTATGTTGATCTGTTCTGAGCACATCCAGGATTTTGCTGCCTTTTAAGGCACTGTTTTTCAGAAGCATATACAGTAGAGAGCAACACCCCAGCAGACAGACAGCAGGCTCTTCTATGAACTCATAGTGAAGCCTCAAGCACAGCTGATGACAAGCTGTGCTTATACGCCTAGTTTGCCTTGGTGCTTTACCACACAAGGAACACATGTGAGACCGACCATGTCATTAGAACCAATCAGACCTTCAGCAACAGTCAGCATCATGCTAAATTTGCCAAAAGGCTGTTTCTGATAAACTAGCCTTGGGAAAGATGTGATCTATGCTTTCAGCCTTTAACCCAGTGGTGCATGTGCTCTTCAGCTGCTATTTTTAGTCCCTTCTGCCCCCTTGTGGAAGTAAAGATATTGACTCCGTTTCCTTCTGAACTTCTAATTTAAAACTTTCAAACCAGTCATTTTTTCTATGCAATAAAAACAATAAAGAAAAGCAAAACATTTATAGGTAAAATAAAGTTTTACTAGTTAAAAATGTGCCAGATGCCAAGTTTAAAATGTGCCAGACTAGTTTAAAATGTGCCTTATGCCAAGTATTTTTTAAATTATTTTTTTTTGCCTATATCATGTATGTATCATATGAATTGCAAAGCATTTATACAATTTCAGCAAACGTTTTGAAATGTATAATTTCAAACATAAATGTTTAACCATATTCCAAAGGTTGTTTAAATCCTTTTTTTAACATTGAAAAACATACATACAATTTTTAACAAGTTTTTTTTTATTATTTTAAATACTTTTTATTTTTTAATTGTAATAGGCTTATTTTTAAATATTTTTTTGATGTAAAAAATATTTTTACAAATAGCACAAGTTTATAACATTTCCCTGGAGTAATATGGTTTCACATGTGAACACAAATTATTCTGTTATTTTTAAGAGACTCACTGACCATGAGATAGTCATTTATTCTTTTATTTGCTTTCTTCATGTTGGTTATTTTTAGCAAATTTGATGTTTCAAATGTAAGTAATATTTGAAAACTAAACCGCTTCACTGCCTCTTATTCATATGCTAAACTACTTTAATGTCAGCCTTTTATTTCCATTCAGCAAACTTAGTCACAGTAAATCTATAAATTGTAACTTCTGTTCTCTCTCTCCCTCTGCATAGACTGAGGGGTAGATGCATCACCAGGAGCGAGCACAGTATGAAGAAAGCAGGCAGGCCAGTGGGGAATAAGGCAGCAAGTGGAGGAGGTAAAGGTGACACAGTGACGGCCGGAACCTCTGCTGGCAAAAGCGCTGTTAAGAGCCCTACCACAGCTCCACTCTCCAAGGTAACACCTTTCTTGCTCAAATCAAAAACTTGTATTTGAGATATACAAACGAATATTTGAATCACTCTGTTATTGTTACTTTTTTGGTGATTCATTAGTCTTTGATCAACAGGTCAAAAGCGATGATGATCTTCTAGCTGCTATGGCTGGGAGCAGTGCAGGGACAAACAGCAGTGTTGCCAAGGGCAAGAAATCAAACTCCACTCACTTAACATCCTGTGGAACAAACACTAATAACCCTGACACCAAGACCAAGACCAACTCAGGTATTTAATCCTCTGGTGTTCTTCTGTCATTTTTAACCGATTTTTTATTTATTTTTTTATTTATTTATTTTATAAAGTTTTGTACTTCATTGGATTGGTATGAAAGTTTGTAAAGGGTTTGGCACTTGCTATGTGAATACAAAAAAAAAAAAAAAACTCATGGAAGATTCGAAAAGGTTAAATGTTCCTAAAAAAAATAGTCACACTTGTGCTTCTCATGGTCAAAAATGTCCGCATTGGAAATTAATGGGAAACGAATTTCATCTAGTGGAAATGTTTGGTACTGCACCCAAACAAAATCTTACTGAAAGCTCATTTTTGGAGATATTGACCTTAAATTTGGAATACAACTTTTTATGTCTTTGATTTTTCTCACATTTTTAGAGTAAAATATGTTTTGAAAAATATATATTTCATATAAAAATTGAAATATTAGTTTTTCACTTCAGCAATAATCTGCCAAGTGTCTTTAAAAAGAGACCAACCTTAATTCTGTGCTCCAAAACAGTTTGACAATTTAAATAGGAAATTTCATTTTCAGGTCCATGTTTAGAAAGTGAATAAATGTATTATAACTACTGCATAAATAGAATTTAGTACTATAAAATCCTCTAAACATACTTTATATTAAATAAAAAAACATTATCGAACTAAAATATAGTACGTTTTTATATTTAAAGCAATAATATAATGATATATTACATAATATAATATGCACAATATTATTAAACATTTAGTTACAATGTCTAATTTTTAATAATAAGCAGCCATGCACATTGCAGTAAAACAACTTAAATGGAAAGATAAACAATTATTAAATACAATTTGATCACTTTCCATCATTTTTCAATACAAGCAATGAAGTGTCTCTTTTTAGACTCTTCATCACACAGTTTGCCCAATTTCACAGTTTTTACAAAGCCTTTGCATATATTTTACAGCATATATTTTGGCGACTATATAAACTGTAAAAGCTTAGTAAAGACATGAAACTTGTAGGTAAATTAACAATTAAAACCCCTTTATGTTAATATGATTCTTAATTTTGAATGGTTGAAGTTTCAGCATTGTGAGGTGTAATGTTTTGTTCAATTGTTCACATATTTGTTATTGTCTTCACAAGGCCTATCTGGCAAACGGACATCATCCACGGCCTCCAAGGAGTCAAACACATCACGAGACCGTTTAAGAAACTCAAGAAACTCCAACAGTAAGAAGCAGTCATTTACTGGTGCTTCTGATCGAGCCCAGCCTAGACATTCCCGTGGATTGGCCCAAACCTCGGACTCGGAGAGCCGCATGAGCAAATCGAAGTCTGACGGTCAGCTAAGTGATAAAGTGGCCCTGGAGGCCAAAGTGAAAAATCTGTTAGGTCTGGCCAAGAGCAAAGACGTGGAAATCCTACAGCTACGGGGTGAACTGAGGGACATGAGGGTTCAGCTGGGACTTCCTGAGGTTTGATCAACTTCTTATAATATTGCTGCATGATCATTTTGATTTTTGGTCCTAACTACATACTAAACAAAACAAGACTGTTTATAACATAGTTTATTGTTTTATTTTAATCAAAATAAAATGTTATTGTGAATGTGTCCAAAATGGAATAATGTTTAACTCTCATTTAAATATCTAGTGAGTCAGATGCATGTAGCCAGCAAAGGCTACACAGTAAACTAGTTTATGCATTGTCTATGAATTATTTTGTGGTACCCAATCTTTTTATCTTATCACATTAAATTCAGACTGCAGTATCACAACCCAGGTAAAATATAATTTATTTTCATAATGTTCTGTGGCACTGTAGATTCAGCAGTGGCAAAGCAATCCAAGAAAAACTGATCCAGCCTATATGCAGTACTACTGTAATTGAAAAAATAAAATGGTTTTTCATTTTCAAAATCTACTAAAACAAATGGCACAATCAGAAAAAAATGCTGTTTTTGGCAAGCCGAAGCATGTTCTGTTTCACTTTCCACCTGCCTCAGAGAAAAAATAAAAAATGTAATTGTGAGCTAAAGTTTAAAATAAGACACAATTATGAGATGTAAAGCCATGCTATGAGATATACTGTTGCGATTACGAGACTGTATTGAGTATTAAGTCACATTGACATTAAGACATTAAGTTGCAATTATGAGATATAGTCACATTGTAAAATATAAAGTCATAGTTACCTTTTTATTAACTGTTTTGTTACTCTGAGGTGGAAAAAGGCTTCCATAGTGACTCAATTAAAAGATATCTCTATGATTTTAACAAATATGGCAAATATTTGGTCAGCTGTATAATCATATTAGAATGTAGATAGTATTTATGTGGCGATACAAGTACCAGTGAGTAGTGTTGGTGCATCTGTAATGTGACAGAACAGACTTTAGAATAGACAAAAAAAAGCCCTCACCATGATGTTAATATACTCCTAGGAAGATGAGGAGGATGAGAGGCCACCCGAGAGGGAGGCGGCTGCAGTGATCACAGCTGCAGATGTGGAATCAACGTTGCTGCTCCTGCAGGAGCAGAACCAGGCCATTCGTGGAGAGCTCAACCTGCTTAAGAATGAAAATCGTATGCTGAAAGACCGTCTCAATGCTCTGGGCTTTTCCCTGGAGCAAAGACTGGATGGGGCTGAGAAGACCTTTGGCTTTCCCTCCACCAGTCCTGAACTTTCCTCCTCTGGAGGTGGTGGAGGTCATGGAGACTCTGCCACTGTGGCCTCCTCTGTGGAGGGATCAGCACCTGGCTCCATGGAGGACCTCCTTACTGGAGGCCAGCGAAGTGGCTCAACGGACAACCTAGACAGTGAGTCAAGTGAGGTCTACCAAGCGGTGACCTCCAGTGACGATGCCTTGGATGCTCCCTCAGGCTGTGGTTCCTCGTCGTCCTCCGAGTCTGAAGGTGGCGCCCTGGAATGTCGCAATTCCTCTCGTAAGGGGAGCAGTGGCAACACCAGTGAGGTGTCTGTGGCATGTCTGACGGAGCGCATTCACCAGATGGAGGAGAACCAACACAGCACGGCTGAGGAGCTCCAAGCCACTCTACAGGAACTGGCCGACCTGCAACAGATCACGCAGGAGCTGAACGGTGAAAATGAGCGCCTGGGAGAGGAAAAGGTTCTACTTATGGATTCACTCTGCCAACAGAGTGACAAACTGGAGCACTGTGGCCGTCAGATTGAGTACTTCCGCTCGCTCCTGGACGAGCACGGTGTGGCCTACTCGGTAGATGAAGACATCAAGAGTGGCCGATACCTGGAGCTAGAGCAGCGCTATGTTGAGCTTGCGGAAAATGCTCGCTTTGAGCGTGAGCAGCTCTTGGGCGTGCAGCAACATCTGAGCAATACTCTAAAAATGGCCGAGCAGGATAACGCCGATGCTCAGAGTGTGATTGCAGCACTGAAGGAGCGCAACCATCACATGGAGCGACTCTTAGATGTGGAAAGGCAGGAGCGATCCGGCATGGCGGCAGTGCTGGAGGAGTGTAAAGCTGCAGTCAACAATGACCAGGCTGAGCTGAGCCGCTGTCGGGCGTTACTGGAGCAGGAGAGGCAAAAGGTCGCTGAGCTCTACTCCATCCACAATGGTGGAGATAAGACTGACATCCACCAGCTCCTGGAGGGGGTTAGGCTGGACAAGGAGGAAGCTGAAGCCAAAGCCGCCAAGCTACAGGACGATTTGGGCCACGCTCGCAATGAGGTAGCATGTCTGCAGGACACCCTCAACAAGGTGAGCACGAGCACTGGTTCAGTTGATTTAAGAACTGTTAGGAGCCTGTTTGAGTACTTAGTCCATCTCTTCTCTTGTGGTGGTCCAGCTGGACGCTGAGTACAGGGACTTCCAGAGCGAGGTGCAGAAAGAGTTGGCCGAGCAAAAGAGGGTTTTAGAGAAGCAGCGTGAGGACATGCAGGAGAAAGAGACTGAGATTGGAGACATGAAGGAGACAATCTTTGAGCTGGAGGATGAAGTGGAGCAGCACAGAGCCGTCAAACTTCATGACAACCTCATCATCAGTGACCTGGAGAGTGAGTTTGACAAATTTTGATTTACACATGCTGATTTTGATCTTCCCCTGACCTAAACAAGTTTATTGCTTGTTGAACTGTTCAGCATAGTCTTGCAGTGTAAGATCTGATCTGTTTGGCAGCTTATTCTGACCAAGAACCACCCACTTACACAAGAAGAGACTGTCTAAATCAGTGTTTTAGGTCTAATTTAAGCCCTGTTTCCACCTGGCATTAAGATGCGTTTTGGTTGATCGGATCACAAGGGGACGAGGGAGACACATACCCATTTCCACCTGGTATTTTAATCAGTCTCTTTTGTCCACTTTCAACTACTTCTGTCCTGATTTCTTCGAGGGGAGGGTCTATGGGCGGGTAAATGTATATATTGACTGATTAAAAACCTGTGCATCCTGACTCCAAGAAGCTTCTTTGCAGTCAGGTAGTCTTTTCTCACATGCTTTTCAGTTCTGTGTGCAAGATGCATCAGTTAATATAAATATGATTATGGGAAATTCGGGTGCATGTTATGTTCAACACTAGGAGAAGCTGTAATTGGTGTATCTTCCTCATATCACCACATGGTGGTGCCAGTCGTTTAAGAACATGGTTCACTTATTGTGTTAGTAGTATGAAACAACAGTAAATGAATGTTTTTCTAACATCACTTGACTGCTACAGTACACAAATATCAGTGGAAATTGTAAGGAGAGATTATATCTTTTATTCAGTTGTCACCTTTTATCCTTGGTGGTGACATTTAGAATGTATAATGCTTTTATTACATCATTTCTGCACTGTAGCAACAGTGATTTTCTTTTTTCCCCCCCATATGAACCCTGTATGCCCTCAGTTCACATGCTCATTCGCTCTCCTTCCGGTTTCCTGGCAGATTCGATGAAAAAGCTTCAGGATCAGAAGCACGACATGGAGAGAGAGATAAAGATACTGCACCGCAGACTCAGGGTGAGTGAGGGCAGGGATGGCAGTTCATGCAGTCATCTGAGGACCCGACTTTCACAGACAGCCATTATTTGAAAGGGTTTCCTCAGCTTCTGAGTGTTATGTTAGGATAAAACCACAACAAAATCTTAATTTCTTACTAGAAAAAATTCATTCTTAGCCCCATTTTTTTTTTTTTTTTGTTGATTAATGTTTGACTTAACCCATTTATGTCCAGATCTTTCATATGAATGTACTGTGCAGTTCTTTTGCATTTTAAATGTTTTATTTTAATTTAAATATACCTTTTTTTTTTTTTTCGCATTACATTTATATAAATTTACTTTACTTTAAAAAAAATTAAATGTCTGTGCATGTCTAAAATTATTTTTACTAATATTGCGCCTCTGTGCTTGTGCATTTATGTATGTTCAGGAAGAGTCGGCAGAGTGGCGTCAGTTCCAAGCGGATCTGCAGACTGCTGTGGTCATTGCTAATGACATCAAGTCAGAAGCTCAGGAGGAGATTGGTGACTTGCGCCGCCGCCTGCAAGAAGCCCAAGAGAAGAACGAGAAGTTAGGCAAAGAGCTAGATGAAGTTAAAAACCGCAAGTAAGTGTTAAAGGCTGGGACATAGTGATATGCTGGTCAGACTGTGCATTATTCAGTGACTCTGTGGCAAAACTTGATACTTTTGTTTTTGGTGGTGAAGTTGTTTGTTTTTAATATCTTGCTTCAAACTCTGTTACATAAAATCAGTATAATTAAATAAAAAATACACTGATGTAGAAGCACCTAACCTTGCTTGTAAACCTTAACATAAACTGTAAACTTGTCCCTCAAATCTGATTGGTTGATTGTAATGTTGTTCCAGGATCAACAAAGATGTTGATCAAGGAACATGATGTATTTGGTGAAATCACGTTCACTGAGCCGACAGGTATATATTAGTAAGTTAGCTAAAAGGATAAAGACAAATTAAACGATTTTTTTACCTCAGTCCCCTCATCACAGTTATTTTTTTATTAATAATAAGAACAAAGATGCAAGTAACAAACAATAGGACAAATACAGTACAACAAAGACACAAATTAAAAGTGTTTTTTGTTTTGTTTTTGATTAACATTATAGATTCAGACAGCAGCAGGTAAGTACAGTATATTAGGCTGCTGTCACTTTAAGACCTAATGCATTATTCAGATTTTCTCCCAACTGTTTACATTCACTTAAGTCATAACTGTGTTTATGTGAGTGTTTGCCAGATGGGCATTTTGACATAATTGTGTGTGTATTTGTCCGTTCAAGCACAGTAAGTTGCGAAAGAGATCTGAATTTATGATTGCATGCTTTCTGAGAGGCGGCTTACTGTGTGCGCGCTTCGAGTTTGTGATAGTGCGTGAGTACTGCATTGAGTTCTTTTTTTAAAGGGCTTATTATGCTTAATAACTGTTTTTTACACCAAGCATGTCCCACGCTTTTTCTCATTCATGCAGGTTTTTTTATCACTCTATCAATAACTATCGAGTCAATAACTTTATCGCGATACCTTTCTAGTACCGACATATCGTGCTGTTTAGAACAACTTGTTGAAAATGTGACTCTGTGCTGTGTCAAAGGCAAGACGAGGAACGTGGACGTGTGTATAACTACATGAACGCCGTTGAGAGGGACCTGGCTGCACTCAGGCAGGGCATGGGACTGAGTCGACGCCCCTCCACGACTTCCGAGCCATCTCCCACGGTCAAAACTCTCATCAAAAGCTTTGACAGTGCCTCACAGGGTATCACACCATTGTTAAGCATTGCTTTAAGTTTCATGGCAATGAGGCATCTTTAATTTTCACAGAATGTTCATTTAGTCTGTTCTGGTGTGGCCACAGGTCCTGGAGCTAATGCTACTGCAGTTGCTGCCGCAGCCACCGCTGCCACAAGCACAACCACTGCCCCCTTACCCCGCACACCTCTCAGTCCCAGCCCTATGAAGACACCACCTGCTGCTGCTGTCTCACCGATACAGGTAGCTCAGAGTTACACAATGACACATAATATATTATGCAGTGCTGCAGAGAGAGTTATTTTCACTGTGAAGGTCAAACAGTAGCATTCTGACTCTTTTCCTGCTTGTTGAACCTCGGAAACCTCTGAGATAGCAGCACTTCCTCCTCTTTTGGGCCTCTTGACAGTTCTCACAGCAATCGGCTCATTCATTACAACTATGGAATTTCCACTGTGGGATAGTTTGGTTTCCTTTGTTTTATTTCTAGTGCAGGCGTCACTTAGTGCTATGTTAAGCTAGTAAGCTATGCAGTTAACTTGGTAACTAAAGAACTGAAAACACAAATAAAGTGAAATGTTTCATGTTTTTTTTTCTCACTACGCTAAGTTGTTAACTGAAAAACACGAAGAACAGGAACTGTTTAATTTGTGACTTTTTTTTCCTAGTTTGTCAAAATAGCTTTCTTAAGAGTTTAGCCTAAGTTGGTAGGTTAAGTTGTTAGCATGCTAACTTAAGGCTAACTGAAAACCAAAAAGGGAAATGTTTAATTTGTCATATTATATGGTTCTAGCTAATCAAAGGGGCTTTCATTAAGCAGTTAGCACAATGCCAAGCTAGTAAGCTAAGCTGTTAGTTTGCTAACCAAAGGTTTGGAAGGTGAATTAATTTGTCATGATATCTTGTTCTAGTTAATCAGAAGAGCTCTTCTTAAGTAGTTAGCGCTTTGGCTAGTAAGTTAAACTGTTAGCTTGCTAACCAAAGGCTAACTGAAAACACAAATAAAGGGAAATGTTTAATTTTTGTTTTGTTTTTAACTTATCAATTAAATGAGCATTCAAAACACTTTAGTACTATGTAAAACTAGTTTAGCTTGCTAATTGGAAGCACAAAGGAAGATACATTTTTTATTTGTCATGATATCTTGTTATAGCTAATAAGAAGAGCTTTTCTTAAGCAGTTAATGCTATGCCAAGCTAGTAGCTAAGTTATTAGCTTGCTAACCGAAGGCTAACAAAAAACACAAATAAAGAGAAATGTTTTATTTGTCATATCTTCTAGATATTGATAAGAGGTTTTTTTTTTTTTAATCAGTTTAACTAGTAGTCGGAGCTGTTAGCCTGTTAACTGAAGGGTAAATAAAAACACAAAACAGTAAAAAGAAAGGTAGATTTTGACCATTCATTGGACCATTTTAGCTTTAGTTATATAATGTGAGTAATATGTATTTTAAAAGTAGAATTTTGCCAGGGGGATATGATCTTTGCTTGACAAAGTTATTATCAAAACAACCAAAGCTTACATTGCAAACTGTGCACAGTGTATGAAACAATCCCAATCTCATTTCTCACCTCAGTGTAAGGCTTGGTGGACACAAACGGTTTTTGATATTGACCGCGTATATCAAAGTGACACCCTTAAAAATGTTCAGCACTGTAGTTATATAAGGATGATTGTCAGGGCATTATTGAGGTAGTGGGAAGTGAGGTGAAGACAGCAGACAAAGAGGAAATAGATCTAAAGTCATATCCTCCTGAGATGTTAAGTTGCAGTTTGCAGCCACTTTTGATTGATGTAGAAATCGAGTAGCGTTCTAGGGGAAGAGAGCAAAGCGGGTTTAACTGAAGCTGGCCACAATCCAGCTGTGAATGTGTAACCTGTCTAGCAGAAGTCATGAAGGGAAGGAGACCTTTTATGAGGATCAGATGCTGAGGTTTATAACAGCTACAGTACCATCATTTTTTTCAAGTGCAGAAAAGCGCACGTGGAGCTCTTAAATGAAATGGAAATATGAATCTATCGTGGTGTAGATTATTTGAGATATTTATCTTTTGATGACTTTCTTTCATAATCCTATCTCACCTGAAGTGACTCTGCTGTCGCTATTCAGTCACACTATCTTTGTTTCAGATCAGACCAGTTGATGAAAAATACTGTATGTATGCTGAATATATTGAGAAGATGGTTTAAATACCGTTTATGTTAATCACCTACAGAGACACTCCATCACTGGCTCCATGTCCGCTGCAAAGCCCCTCTCCTCGCTTACAGACAAAAGACCCAGCTACACGGACATCAGCATGCCAGGTGACAAACACTATTAAAGTTTCTCTTTCAGTCCTTTCAAATAGAAACTGGAACTAAAATTAACTACGAATAATGACCAATAAGGATATTATAAGTTCATTTCAGTTTCTTTCAGTACACTGGTTGATTTATTACCTTTTTGATTTATTGATTTATTGTCATGTCAGCTTTTTATTTCAGTAGCCAATGTCTTGTCAGCTCTAACATGTTCTAATCTAATTAATTGAATAAAAGTACATTTTTGTCATCGAATTCGGGTGATGAAAGGGTAATAAGAGTGTTCATTGTGTTGTTAATGTGCTGTATAAGTTATAATCAAATCACAGTCACAAAGTCAAAGTATACTATATTGACCCCATGTTGCTACATAAACAAAAGAATTACACATATTCAAACATTATACAAAAATATAAGTGCATAAACAAACAAACTCAAAATAACACCAAATTTTCACCAAATAGGTGGTTTAGAGCAAAAAAAGTATACATGCAAACTTAAAAAAAAAAAAAAAAAATTATTAATGACCTTTTATTTAGATGATTGGGTTATATGGTCAATACAATATAATAATTACACAACTAATAATTAATTATATATAATTAATAAATATATGTCAAGCTTTTACTAAAACTTAATCATTCAAGGAATTATTTTGTACATTAAAATTGTACAGGAAAAGTGATGAATATTGATCAAACCTGAAAAAATATCTAAATAAATAAAAGGAAATGTTTGTCAAATAGAGTGGGAAGCTTGTTGTGCCGCTCCACCCTGACCTGGAGAATGAACAAATGACTGCTATTTCATGGCTTATGACCCATTGCAAAAACAAAAATCGCATGCATAATGTGAATCACATCACCCAGATTTTCCTGAAGTCGTAATTGGGTGAATTTCCTAGGATTTAGATCTGTGAGGTAGTTTCCAGTCTCCTTCCCAACACCAGAAGTTTATGACCTAGCAAAAGCAGCTCTGAACTCATGGTGACCTCATAAGTGATAACCCGTGCGAAAATACACCAAGTATAAACACATACTCAGGTTTCAATGCCCCCTCCACACTCATTTTCACCATTATTATTCTGGAAAGAGCGGCAGTGTGTGTTTGTGAACGTGCAAGAGAAGGCATAGAGCCGTTTTGTTTTTGAGACGTTCGGCTGCTTACAGGGAACTCTTATCATCCTCTGGGGAAATGACAGTGCTATGATTAATGGGATGATTTTCATGTGGGGCCAATTGGTTGCCCCTCTGATCCTTTACAGCTATTGAGATTTGTTGGCTGTCAACTTTAGTTTTTTTCCCTCTAATGTTCCTTTCAATTTTATAGATTGATTTCTTTGATTATACTTGTAATAGCATTTGATTGTCATTGATTCAATGTGCAATAACATTTTATTTTTAATATGTCAAGTTAGTATTGTGTGTTTGTAGACTGCACCATACATTCTTTTCTTTCATTGTGTTTTTTTTTTCTAGAATTTCCAGAGTTACACTTAGGTCCCAGATGAAATGATGAGATATTAAAATCATGATTATGACAGTACCTCTGTCTTTCTCTGTCTGCAGCTGAGCATCTACTCAGAGCAGCCAATGGCAGTCGTCCCACTTCAGCTCTTCAGAGGGTCTCAAATATGGACACATCGAAGACCATCACAGGTGAAGCTCAAAGCCATTTAATACTAATACTGCAGCTGAAAATTCAGCTTTACCATCACAGGAATAAATTATATTTTACAATATATTAAAATGGAAAACGTTTATTTTAAATTGTAATAATATTTCACAATATTACTGTTGTTACTGTATTTTTAATCAAATAAGTGCAGCCTTGCTGAACATAAGAGACTTCCTTCAAAAACATTTTAAAAAATCTTACCAACCCCAAACTTTTGAAAGGTAGTGTACGTTCACTAGGGGTGAAAATATTTCCTCCAGTGGTAAAGAGCAACGAAGTATTTTTTACACATTTTTCAAGTATCTGTACTTCATTTTATCTAGAATTGTGCAGCTCTAACAAAAATTAAAATAACGCATGCATGTTCATCTTCCCCGCTACTGTAGCAATTTCTGACAAAAAAAGTTATGCATATGTTATGTCTGTTTTTATATTGTTTATCAACACACATTTCATATTATGTATCTGCATCCATAATCTTCCATCCATACTGACTAGTGCTGGCTATTTGACAATTCATAATCATTCATAATTATTTTGAGCAATAGGATTATATAAAATATATCATATAAAATTAAATTATATGAGTGGTCTATATAAAATTACAAAATAAACATTAATCAATCAGTACATTTTTACTTAAGTACATTCAAAATCAAGTACTTTTGTACTTTCACTCAAGTAAAATTCAAAAGGACCACTAAATACTTTCACTTGAGTAATATTTTATTATACGTATCTGTACTTTTACTCAAGTACTTGATTTGTGTACTTCGTCCACCACTGATTCCCTCTGACAACAATGACACTATTCATAATTATTATCATATTCTGAAGACACTGATGTAACTAGAGGGACAATTAAATGAATGCATCCATGCAGGAAGTAGATTAGATTTTTTTTAAAAGCAGTTGAAAACATAATACACTGAATTACAATGAATTTTATATCACTAGTATAAATTAAAGGAATAGGGACTACTGTTACCCAAATGATGATCAAGCTTATTCTTTCTCCACTGTTTAGTGTCTCGGAGAAGCAGCGAAGAGGCGAAGAGAGATATCAGTACTCCTGATGGAGGCCCAGCTTCCTCTCTGATGGCCATGGGCTCTGCTGCACCTCCTCTGTCCCTGTCTTCGTCCTCCTCCCCCACGGCCTCTGTCAACCCCACAGCACGCAGCCGACTTCGGTACGCACCTGCCTACACACATGCTGTATCGTACACACTTTTGTTTTGTTTCTCATATAAATGTAATGGCCATCAATGGACACGCACCTTGACTAGTTCAGAATATTCTGTGCTATGAATCTAAACTGCTGGAATGCTTCTTCTGAGCTGAATAATAACAAGGTTGCTAAAACAGTCATTATTGGTTTGTTTATCCATGTAGAGAGGAGCGAAAAGACCCTCTGTCAGCTTTGGCTCGGGAATATGGTGGTTCTAAAAGAAATGCGCTGCTGAGATGGTGTCAGAAGAAAACAGAAGGCTATCAGGTTGGTTCCCTAACATGTAAAACATTATATATACAATTTGTTTTACAGAGGTTTAGTTTTACATGTGCAAATAGCTGCATAAACAACATGAGGATTCACACATCGTCACACCATGCACCTGCAGCGCTTCAGTGAATGGAGAAAAATACAATAAAACAAAATATATAAAAGGAATAAATAGGTCTATACGTGAAATATATTTCACTTGCATAATTAACGGATTAACAAAATGAAAGAAAAAAAAACGCGACAAATAGTATATGCTGAGTTTACTATTTTTACTATATGTTTACTATAGTTTACTATATGCTAATTTTTGTGACGTTCACAGAACGGAAGCCGAGATGGCAGAAAGTGGCATCCTGTTTGTTTTCTTTATTTTACAAAGTAAACCCAGTCTCGAATGATGTCTTACTCTTATCTGTATAACCATAAATGATGGAGTGTTTTAAGTTGTTTCCACTGTTATAGGGAAAAAATTTAAGGATTTGTTGTGGAGTGAGGGGAAAAATAGGCTATAGCTATGTTTATGATGCTTGTAAAATTTTTATTTTAATTAAGTATAATTTTAAAAATGAGACTTATACACGACTTATCTTTTTTTCTCTCTCTCAAAAACACAGTTTTATATATGTAGCATATTTTTTAACCATGCAGCAAACGTTTAACAATATTTAGAATATTCATTTATCTGATAGTATTAATCGGTCAAAATTCTTGCTGTTGGTTAATGGTTAACCAGTTAATCATGATCATCTTTAGTTGACAAATCTCAGATGTAATCTTTGTCCACAGAATAATAGCCCTAATGCTGGTCTGTGTCTCATCCGTTATATACTTTTTTTTTTTTTTTTTTTCCTCTTGTCAGATTTCAGTGAAATGCTGTTTCCTACTTAAACAAGGTCTTTCTCTTCCACAAAAGCTTGTGTGGTTGTCATAGTCACTGTTTATCAAGATCCTCACCAGGAAGTCCGCTGGATTTCTCTGGCATTTTAAATGGCACTTGACGCAAAACAGGGTCGTCAGCAGCACTTCTGACAACAAAATCGTTGAATGAACATTTTTTTTTTTGTTTTTAAACAAGTACATTTTCCTTCTGCAACAAAGTCTTCAATAAATATTTTTTTGGTTTGTTAACAGATTTTTATTGTCTTCAGTAGTTTCCTACTACAAAAGTCATTACATCATAAACAAATGAAGCTTACTGTTATGGTTACCTCGCTTGTTTTCACATATTTTAGAGAAGTACAGAAACCATGAGTTTTTTTCATGTTTTTCTGGTTGTGTTAGTCAATGTTAACCACCAAGACAATGTTAACCACCAAGACTGATGAAAACTGATGATTATCAAAGTGTAACAAAAGAGGAATGGTATTATGCTTTTGTATTAGATATTGTTTTGCTGTTTTATTCCTTTCAGAACTCCCTAGTTATCCCTAGATAAGTTGTTCTGGAAAAAATAAGTAATTCTGCATTAAATGTCAGTTTGACTGTCAGTCAGTTCTTGAAGGTACAAGAACTGATGTTTCTGATGCTTCAGCAGTAGTTCTTACAGTACAAATGTGAATAGATGAGTTGGAGAGGCTGAAGGCTCTCTGCTCTTCTGCCACACATTTACAGGAGAAAAGTGGACATCAAGACATTGTAGAAGATGTTTGTAGAAATGGTTCTGAAACATGTTATTTTGCTCTTTAGAGCACAAATGAGGTTGTGGCAGAAGCTATGAACAGGAAATCTGCTTCACACCACAGGAAGATGAGAAAACTGCAGTTTGGGGAAATGTTCCATTGAATGTGTGCCACTGAATTGCTTACATTTTATGACTTTAACCTGGCATATCACATTAAAACCCTCTATAATCTGGTTGTAAATGTACTGCATCTTAAATGTCATAATCCCACGTCTTTAGTTAATGCTAATGCAAAGTCTGGGGGCTTATATGACATTTGTTTGTTTCACAGAACATTGACATTACCAACTTCAGCAGCAGCTGGAATGATGGACTGGCCTTCTGCGCTGTCCTTCACACATATCTGCCTGCTCATATTCCCTTTCAAGAGCTCAACAGTCAGGACAAGGCAAGTACACTACTGAGTTCTGCATCATGACTATGCCTAATAACACTAATGGGAGAATAATACATATTCACTGTCCCCAGTATTTGGACAGTTAAAACACACTTTAAAATAACAAATATTAAACCAAGATTTTTCAAGCCTATGAGAACAGATCTTTGTTATTTTTTTAGGCTAATCTTGGTTTATTATTTGTCGTTAATCTCACAACTACTTATTTGTTTTCAGAGACGAAATTTCACCCTGGCCTTCCAAGCAGCAGAAAGTGTGGGCATCAAGTCCACTCTGGTAAGTAGGTATTTTGCATTAGCTATATTACAACAGCTCATTCAGGCCAGCTGATCAAGTAAGTCTGTAGTTTGCACACAAATGGGCATGTTCAGTAATCAGAGTTTGCAATGGAGCAACGTGCACAAAGACCTAATGCAGATCTAAGGCACTCTATTAATTATCATTTCTGTCATCCACTCCCATCCTGTAAGCTGACAGCAGGTGAAAAGCTGGAAACACTTAATTATCATCCAGCGCTGTTTACTTATAGCACACAATATGGAATTGTTTCCTTATTGTAAACTGCTTAAACAATATGTTCAGCATGCACATACTGAAAGCAGCACTGAAGCTCTTAAAAAAAAAAAAAAGTCCTAGAAACAAATCAAATATTTAAAATCATGGAGAAGTCATACAAATGTATATACTGAACATAGACTATTAATCAAAAGGTTTTTTTTTTTTTTTTTTTTAAGAAATATATCTTATTCAGCAAGGAAATGCAATTGGTCAAAAGTGACAGTAAAGACATTATAAATGTCTAATAAATGCTGTTCTTTTAAATGTTATATTCATCAAAGAATCCTAAAAAAAGGTGAATCATAGTTTTCCCAAAAATATTAAGCAGCAAGTGTTTTCAAGGTAACACTTTACAATAAGGTTTCATTTTTTAACATTAGATAACTACATTAGTTAACATGAAATATAAATGTAAAATACTTCTAAAGCATTTATTAATCTTAGTTAATGATAATTTTAACATTTACTAATGCATTATTAAAGGTGCAATGTGTAAATTTTAGAAGGATCTTTTGACATATATGCAATATAATATACATAACTATGTTTTCAGTGGTGTATAAAAACCTTACATAATAAACCGTTTCATTAATAAATAAATGTTTTTATTACCTTAGAAGGTTAAGTCGCCATTTTGCGCCGGCATGTTTCTACAGTAGCCCTAAATGGACAAACTGCTCTACAGAGTGCGTTTGTTTGACTAACTACTCTCTGCTGTCTCAGACGACCACATCTTTGTCCTGTGTTGGCCACCATTGCTTCTCTGAATTGCAATTCTCAACCTCACTACTAGATACACACTGCACCTTTAAAATTAAAAGTTGTATAGTATGTTAATATTATTTAATGGACCATCGCTATCATGAACTAACAATGAACATTTGTATTTTTATTTTATTAAAAAATTGTAATTAATTTTTGTAATATTTTATTCATGTTAGTAAAGATGAATAAATCCTGTAACAAATGCACTGCTCAGTGTTAGTTAATGTTAGTTAATGCATTATTTACCATAAACTAATAGAACTTTATTGTAAAGTATTACAGTTTTTAACACTGATAAAAATAAAAAATCAACATATAAGAATTATTTCCGAATGATCATGTGACACTGAAGACTGGAGTAATGATGCTTAAAATTAAGCTTTGCCATCACAAGAATAAAGTACATTTTAAAATATATTAAAACAGAAAACCAATATTTTCAATTGTAATAGTAGTTCACAATATTACTGTTTTTACTGTATTTTAATCAAATAAATGCAGTGTAAATTGTTAATGTTGTGTTCTGCTCTAAAATATTTTGGATGGAATTTGATAGATTACATTGTTTTTTTTAATTATTAGAGGCATTTGTACACTAGTAATAAGTGTAATAGTTTAAAACAGCCTTGGTGATCTCTGTGAACTGAACTTCATGGAATTTCACTGATTTCTTCCTGCTAATAAGTGATAAAATGTTCCTTTTCTCAAATACACTTTAATTTTAAATCACATTCTCTCTTTCTCTTTTAGGACATCAATGACATGGTCCATACAGAAAGACCGGACTGGCAGAGTGTTATGACTTACGTCACCGCTATCTACAAGTATTTTGAGACCTGAGTACATGTCCTTTTATAAATTGTCACACCAATGCAACAAATTTCCAGCAACTAACCTGCGTGCAACACCCCACCATATCATCCAGGCCTAACCCTAGCACAAAGTCATATTACACCGATCACATTAGCGTACGCTGATATGACATGACACTGCATTGATTATGTAAAGGAAATCCTCTACAGTGGAACTCGGCTGCTAATGCACAATCAGTTTTCCTTGGCAATAATGCTTCAACTCAATGTCGGGAGACCCTAATACACTACAGATTTTACATTTAGTTACTAATTCTTGGTGTGGATGATTTGAGCCTGTGGATTTGAAATCAGTCTTGATGAACAGCGTGGACCCGCTTACAACCCCGTGCCTTTCGTCACCCTGAGTTCTTGCGACCAGACAGGCATTTGGAGCAAGTTCTTCACCTTAATTCACAAAATGCAACGATGTAACTTGTTGTAAAAGAGCGAGACTTGCGGATTGCTCAAAGCAGTGCCTAACTGAAACATTTCATTAGATAAGCACTTCAGTAGAGGAGAATTGTACGCTAATAGGAGTTATTCACTATAGCACACAGTCAGTGGTTTAACTTTTTACAGGATTGTTTTGAAAGCTCATCATGGGCGCCTTTGTTACGACTGTGACAGATCTTGGCTTGAAATACTACATATTAAATAGGGAGGACAGCAATAAGCTTATGTAACCTGTTGAGCCATTTCATATGACATTAGTGCTGCTCACCAACAGTAAGATACTGTAGGAAACACTATAACAGATTTGCAGCACATGTGCATGTACTGTCCAGTGTATTAGTCTGAAATAGTATACCAAAAATGAAATATGTCACAATGTCTTTTTGTTTGTGATGCAGTTAAGCTAACTTCCTTCAGTACTAATCAAATGGTATGTTCTTTCTCAGGATAAGAAAGTCTTATCGATATTTATCACAACGAATAATCATATGTGATTCATAATATGTTATGCACACCAATACCTGCACATTTTATAGTTTGCGAAGCACAAAAATCATCTCTACATGCACTAATTGAAGTTGTAAATGAAGCTACATTCCAGTGCATTAATATGGATGAATAGAATTGATATATGGAGATGTTCTGCCTGAGTGAGTGAGAAAAATCATAATTGTCACATATCCTGTTTTCCAGCTGTGCTGAATTCAGGCATCGCTCTCTTTTCATGAGTATGAAAGACTTTGACGTTTCCCACCTGTCTGCTAATAACACTTTAACAGTAATACAAGACATTACAATAAAAACGATAATGATAACATAGGAATTTTCCATGTGTGCATTTAAAAAAAAAAAGTGAGGTATGTCTCTTATTTTCTAAACGTTTTGATTCTTTTAATAGAGTATTTAATTTTTCCATTCCTGAGGAGCATTTCGAATTGTTTGAAATAATACCTATTCAAATTCCAGTGTGTGTAACTAAGCAGAAAGACAGAGAAAGACTTGAGATTAATTCCAAACTACATTACAGTTTAGTCATTTTTTTTATTATGTGCGTCTTTGGTTTTAACAGTTTAAGTTACTGCACTTTACCTTTGGACCATCATCACATATTCATGACAGATGGATCTTTGTTTGAACCTGACCAAATGTTTTGTTCAGGAGCCTCATATCAGCTTGATTTACTAAAGAGAGGCACGTTGAGATGGACCTGCATTCAGTATACGTCTGTTTGATGTGTTTCGTCCAACTTTTATCACATTAATATGAATGTAATACAGCAGAAGGCTTCTTCAGCTCTGTTGCCTTTTAGATTGTTACTTTATGGCAGTATATTTTCTGTTCTTGAATGCTATTTTGCTTCCATTTGTTTAGGTTTTTTATCATAATGAGAGCATTATCTTAATAAAAAAGAGGGTAAATGTTTTCCTTTTTATAAATAAATGTGAAGAGCAATCAATATGCTGTTTCTTCTAAATGAATCGGTTGTGGTGTGTATATGTTTATGATTTAGTTATGTTTTTCTTTGCAGTTTTGTTAACCTGGCTTTTATCTAGCTTTTTAATTCTCACAGGTTCTATAGCTCAGCATAGAGAAATCCCTTTTTGGCATTTTTTTAAGAGATAGATTAATTGGTCTTTATGAATCTAGGTGAACAACTTGTGAAATAACAAAAATGAAGTCTTAATTTCCTTTCCAGACTGGTCATTCAAGTAACATTGTAATGCATTGTTGTTGCCCTCCCATTTGACTGGAAGGCTTTTCTAATCTTTGTCTTAAACACATTTAACAGGTCATTTACAAACCGGCAAAAGGTCTGAGGAAAAGAGACGATGGGTCTTTATGTGTTTAGTTTTTGCTCGTAATTGTTATAAAGGATGGGTGTTGTGCAGCATGATTAGTGCATTTCTATGATTAGATATGACGTCAGTCATTACATAGGGAAAAATGTTGCATTTTGTCCTGAATGAGACCAAATAATTGGCCTGCTTTCCTTCACAGATCCCTATTGTCTGCCACAGTTGATTTTTTTTCACTGTCACGTGTGAATGAAACCCAGATTGACCTAAATATGTCTGGATTAACTTTGGGACTTGCTTCTCAAAGAAAGCAAAATTACATTTTTACCATAATTTGTGTGGACTAATATGAAATTATGTGAGTCTTTTCTTAGGCAATTTAAAGTCTCAGAGAAACTGTTTATAGATTTGTTTTTTTACTGACAGAAAGATTTCCCTTTAAATTATTGGTAAATCTCAATAAAACCTATTAAATTGTCAATACAAAATAGCAGCCAATTTGAATACTGTACTTTCTGCCTTTTAAGTTTCCTTTGTTTAATCTCTGAAGAGTCCTGGTGCTCGCAGTTCAGTTGTTTCACTGATACTTGGTCGCAGGAAGGAGCGGTATCAGTATCTAAACACTCGACCAGTGTGGAAAGGCCTCTGGCTCCGGATTGGTCAAGCACAGGCTCTCATAGGGTTCCTATAGTCTGTCATCTCTCAGTACTATGAGGGCGCGCGACTGTACCGGATCACACAGCTGACGCCTGAACGCGCCGACGGAATAATTAACGAATCATGAACCACTGAGGACTCCCAAGGTTTTATATCTCATTTTCAGAGGGGTTGCCTTTTTGTCTTTGTTTATAGGGTGTCCTGTTTGTTTTATTTTTCTTATTCAGTCATTCCAGGAGTTATCAGCCCTGATGGTAAGTTGAAACTAATAACTAACTAATAAGTTTAGAGCCCGCGGGGTTTCGAATGGATCGAATTTGTTTACATATATTTAAATTAAATAATTCGTGCACAGCTTGACTGCATTTTTAGTATTGAAGTGAATCATTCAAGTGAAATTGTTTCTAATAGTTAAAAAATGTATACAGTTCTGCTGGCGTCAAAGTATTTTAGCCTCAAAACAAACAAAAAAATCAAGAACAACCCCAATTACAACTGTTCTTTACCAATAATAACAGCTAGTGTACAACTAATTCATTGAGAAGAAAACAATTAATATACAACTGAATTGCGTTTCAGCGTAAATTAGCAGTGTAAATGAAACTGCAATGTATGGCAAGCCGTTTTAGCATTTATTCCTTAAAATTAACTATTATGTATTTTGTTGGTAGTACATCTTGTTTAAACTAGTGTTTTTATTTTTTGCTAGTAAGTATTCCAGTAGGAATTGGTATCTTTTTTCATTTCACCATTAACTATTAATTGTGTGCCTGTTACTACTTATTTCAACAGTGTCTGGATTAACTGACACTGACACTTAATATACATTAAATTAGCCTCTGCCATTCATTATTACATACTACTACTTCATTTTAGTCACTAGTTACTCATATCTATTCCAAATTTACTAGTAGGTACATATTCTTTCGACATACCTGTTTTACACTTTTTAAAAAATTGATATAGAAACCATTTTCATTCAGAATTTGCAAGGAAATGGCAAGTAACACATATAATTAAATGTGAAATTTTGAAGCAAAAAAAACTGAAATGGTATTTTCTTGTACAATGTAGTCCAGGAATCTTTGTTTACCACTTTGAAAAATTTTTTGTACAGTGTATAGACTTTATATGTTTATTCCGGTTGTTACTAGTATCATTTGTAATTGAACCATAAAGTACACAGAAAAACTGTCCAAAAATTAACACCCACAGTGTCCCACACCAAAGTATTAACTTTAACACCAATTTTGTGTTGATTCAGCACTCTGTTGTTATTTTATGCATTGCGTGTTTCTTGTATGTTACCAATATCAACTGGTATAGATGCTGAATACTGGTGTCTCATTAATAGGTGTTATTATCTAATAAATAAACACTAACCTGTTTACTAACCTGGAATAGATGCTATAACTATTGTATAGTTTCTAATTACTACAAAATAAGTAATTAATTAAATATTATAATACATAGTCATACAAGTCAGAAGTTAATAGTTAAAATCTATAAGATCTTGTATGACAATTACAGTTTGTTACCCGTATATATATATATATATATATATATATATATATATATATATATATATATATATATATTAGTTTAAGGAACATTGTGGTGGTTTTGTCAAATGGATCCAGATTAACATGATTTTCTTAAAATTTATGTTTTGCTTCTACTGATCTGCCTTAAATGGTTTATTTGTTGATGCTGGAGAACTGAAAGCTTTTCTTTAAGGGTTAGTGTTGTGATTTTAGCATGTTTTTGCTGTATTGGAGCATAATTTATATATCTAACTTGACCCACATTTTTCCTTTAACTTCATAACAGCAAATAAATCATTGAATATAAGAATCAAAACAGATTTTCAACTGAGAAATGGAGCATTTTATGATCATTTTTCATTTTATGATCCTATCAATCAGCTGAGGTAAAAGGAGAGTAAAACAGCTATAAAACGTACATTCACACACAGCTGAAGTACATCTGTTTGTTCTGAGCCGGTCCTGCTGTTTCATCTGAAATGTTTGAATTGGTTTGCTATCAAACCCTGATATTTTGGTTTAGGTAGGAATGAATTGGATTCTGAACCAGATATAGTTTGTGACTGTGTTCAGTGATGGATGGATGGATGAAGACTTTTCCATCATCCATCCACAAGGGTCCACTGTTGAGTCTGGTGTTGGCACAGGTTGTGGCCCACAATCTGTCTAGTATAGCTTAAACACTGTCTTCTTGTAAACACAAAGAACTGAATCCAGAAGACTTCTTTGAGAAACTGATCAAAGGGTTCATTTCGATGTTATGGAGACCCATTTCTCTGTTGTCCCATTGTCAGCCACTAAATTCTCACAGATCCATATCAATGGCTGTGAGGCTGGGCGTCAGGATCTTCTTGTTTAGTGTTTTCTCACCTGTTACAATCATTTTCACCTCCCCCACTTTCAGTTCTTGTCTACGACAGTTACCTATTCACATTCTTTTCATTTTTGTTATTTTTTTTCCAGGCAAAATCTTGTTTTAAGAAATTAAGCTGTGATTGAACACTCAGCATGTCATGAGACATTGTGTTGCAAATATTAGTCCACTAAGGTTGTCTATATGCTACTGAATTCCTAAAAGTTCACAAAATTTACTTAAAACATAAATAAATAAAAAATCCATTGAGGACCAATAGTATTCCTTCTAAAAAGATTGTACTGCATATATATAAATGCTATTTAAAAAAAATATATATATATATTATGATATTTACATTTTAAATATACATTGTAATGTATATTTGAAAACAGCAGTAAATTTAGCAGAGCAGCTGTTTTCTCATGTCTTTCAGAGGTGAATAACCTCAGGGAGTGTTTCTGCAGCAGTTTAGGAACACTTCGGGGTAAATAGCTCAGACGCTCAGTTAAAGGCTTCAGAGTGACTTCCCATAAACACTAAAACAAAGAAAAGAGCTTCTGGCTATCACTACTGGAGTGTCCGGTAAAGGTAAAGTCTGAGATAAAAAATAAAAAAATCCACTTCAAGATTCTTTTGTGTTCACATAATGTTTTTTAATCTTGCAAGGTGTTAGCTTGCCTTTTGTATTTACAAGAAAGGGCTTTGACTCTGGAAAAGCTCAAAAAGTCTTCTGTTATTAGTTAATCCTGATAAAGTGTCAGAATTTCATTGTTAGGCTTTAGGAAAAGGGATAATCTAATCTTAATCACACAATGTGCTGCTGCTTTACACTGTATTTAAAAAAAAAACATTGTTGTCAATGTCAACAATAATGTGTTAAAATGATTAGTTAATCTCATTTTTGTCAGATCATATATCAATCTTGTCATAAATCATATGATAAAATGCATCACAATTAGTAATAATTTATAGAGCATGAAACATTTATCAATTATCAATGTAATTACATAGTAATTATAAGTCTAAAATTCTTACTTATTTGTCCAGTCCTTCTCTTCAGAGCCTAGTTTGCCTGTTGGTGACATCATTTCATTTCTTCTTTCTCCAGGGAATGCAGTGGAATACTAAATGTAATAGAAAGAAGGGCAAGCAACATATGAAATGAGGACTGGACCATCACGTCTAACATCAAAGCATGGGATCATAATGGATTTTAAACAGATTTTTTATTAGTTTTATTTATTTAATGACAAATATTTTTTTGAAGATCTGAGGTGAAATTCTTGTCTATAAATATATTTTTTTTATTAGCGATTCAACAGTCTGGAACGGTTTTAACGGCGCAACATTCAATTATTCTTTTCAGTCTTCTGGTAAGGCTGACAATAGGCCTTGGTGAGTTGGCTGTTGCCTCGAGCTGCAGCTATGGACATTGAGGTGAGGCAACGTCCTTTCTCCCTAGCAACCTCACCATGCTGAACAATGTCTTCGACGTGTTGTACATGTTTCTGGAGCTGCTGATTGCCCTGCTCTCGATCCTGGGCAACGTGTTGGTCTGCTGGGCAGTGGGCCTCAACAGCAACCTCCAGAGCATCACCAACTTCTTTGTTGTTTCACTGGCCGTGGCGGACATCGCAGTGGGTGTGCTGGCCATTCCCTTCTCAATCGTGATCAGCACTGGTTTCTGTGCCAATTTCTATGGTTGTCTGTTCATCGCCTGCTTCGTCCTAGTGCTGACCCAGAGCTCCATATTTAGTCTTCTGGCCATTGCCATTGACCGCTACATTGCCATCAAGATCCCGCTAAGGTGAGTTCAGAAAGTTCATGTTTGTACATTTATTATACTTGTTGTTGTTTTTTTTTTTTATTCCTATTGTCAGCTAGATCGGTTTATTATTTTACATTTTGTAGACCATATGTTTCATGCCACCAATGTTAAATAGTTTTGGCCTTCAATAGAAACAGTTTTTTACCAGTTATCTTCCAAACAGCATGTGTTTTAAATGCTTTAAGTCCCCACAAAGACTCAGCGATTTACTGCAGAGCAAGTACTGAATGCAGTCAAATATTAGTGTCACTATCACTTGATGGTGAATCTGGTGAAGACGCGGTCAGCGATCAAAATAGTGGTTTTAAAGATGTTGAAAAAGATAGTTTTGAGAATATGGTTAAGATCTCGAATATGAGCCAGATGCTGAATGTACTGGGGAAATTAGCTCTGACGAGGACAGTGATGATGGTATAAAACATCTGCTCAAACTGAACCCTTCCAAGTTCCAAAAGGTAACAAAATATGCTTTATTTTATTATTTTGTCATTTTTATTAAAAATTTAGAGATCTATCCGTATTAGATATAGATCCGGATCGCTAAAGACCCAAATATGTAATAATGATTGGAGAAACATTCATGCATTTATGGGGTGACTAGCTTAACCAGCATTCTGCTTTCTAGTTGACCAGCATTTTTGGAACATCAAAGCAACTAGACCAGCATAACCCTTCTAAAAGTGCACCAGTATAAGCTGGTTTGCTGGCTGAAAATTGAACAAAACCTCTCTAAAACCAGCCCGACCAGGCAGAGAGACCACCTAAGACCAGCAGATCAACTTAAGCTGGCCTGTTAAGATGTTTTTTTTTTTTTTAGCAGAGAAAACCAGCCTGGACCAGTATGGAGATTCATGCTGGTTTAAGATGGTCTTTGCAGGAAATGAACACACATGGCACCGTTCCCATTTGTCGGGCAAGCCATGCCTTAAAACGGGCCAAAATTACTAATATGAAATAAATGTAGGGTTCCAGTAATAGGACATATTGTGTCTTTCCAACAAACATCAGATTCTTGGCTATTTTTTGATGAATATGATTTAAGAACATAGCAAAGTCTAAACTCTTGATTTTGAGGCTGTCCTTAAGCATAACCCCTCGTAAATCTGATTTACTTTGGAATGTTTTTGCTAATAGTTTGTACAGATTTCCTCAGCAAGTATCCACTTCTGTTTTTTGTCAGTCAGTCTTTTATCAGAAGCCATTTTTTCCCAACTCTTTATACCTCATAATGAGCCAATTAGCAATATTCAAAATGAACAGCTAACATGCTAAAGGAGATTAATGAAATGTTGGGATATTAGTGTCTCATTCTGTTTGGGAATGGTCAGTTCTGCTGCATTTAATGAGATGTGTGATAGACCGCGTGCATGTCCACGTCCTGTCAGCAGGTTTTGGGTGGGGGACGGGGATGTTTTCTCTGTGTGGCTCACTGAACTTCCACATCTGGAGAACGAGACAAATAGAGGCCAAGGAACTCAGCTGTTCTCCCACACTGGCCTAAAAAAGAATCTGAAAATAGATTTCTGTTCCAAACACTGACATTTCTGAGCACATTCTTTCTTCTTAATTGCTCCAATGGGATAGTTTGCTGGAAATACTGTGAATGGATGCTAGGATAATTAGCACTGTGTTAGCTTCAAGGTTTTTCTTATTCTCTTTTTCACGTTGTGTCGAGATTTTAATTATGAGATTCTATTTTGAGCTATATTAATATTAATATTAATTTCTATTATATAAATGTGATTTTGCTTTTGATGACAGGAAAAAGTATTAATCTCTACATTCACAAATGTATTCTTTTGCAGTATGCAAACTAGGTAACACTGGCTATAATAAAATGACAGAAATATGTGTAGATACTGTTTGGAATTGTTAGAAGTTTAAAAAAATTCAAATGTAATTATGAGATAAAGTTTAAAATAAGAAATAGAGTTACATTGTAAGATATGAAGTCACACTTGAGATGCGTCACAGTTTTGCAATATAAAGTTGCAATTATGAGAGCTAGGCATAATTATGAGAACTGTGAGATGTAAAGTCAGAATATAGAAATAGTTACATTGTGAGAAATGAAGTCACAATTGAGATAATAAAGTCGCGATTGTAAGGGTATGTCTCAATTACGAGAAAAAAAATAAATTGTGCGATATAATCACAATTACTAAAAAAAATATTGTAGTTGTGTGATATAAAGTCAGAATATAGAAAGTTACACTGCAAAATGAAGATGCGATTGTGAGACATGAAGTCAGACTTGTAAGATATTAAAAAAATCACAATTATGAGAACTAGTCGTAATTACGAGAAATAAAATTGCAATTGTAAGATATAAACTCAGAACTGAAAAGTCACAATTATGGGATATAAAGTTTGAGAAAGACGCAAAAGGTTTTTACTCTTAAGAAGCTCATAATTACATAATTCGGTCCCCCTTTATATAAGTTGGCCTTAACTACTATGTACTTATATTTAAATTAATCATTTGATAGAATGCACTTATTGTGTACATACATGTTTTTACATTGTACTTATATTTTAAAATATGCCTGCATGTAATTACATCTGTAAATCATTTCTGTAATTACATTTATAACACTGTTGACCCATACCTTACACCTTAACCCACCCTTAAACCTACCCATACCACCAAACCTGTCCCTAACCTCACCCATATCCCACCTCAGTAGCAGCAAATGTGTTTTGCAATACAATATGAACACAATAAGTACATTGTACTTATTTTTTTATGTAAGTACATAGTAGTTAATGCCACGTAACATAAAGTGGGACCCATAATTCCAGCATGATGTAAACAGTTTTTAAGAGGTGTCTAGGTTTACAGCCATGCTGTCATTTGCTTACTTTTGTTAGTACTTTGAACCTTTTAGATGTGCAGTCTAGACAATCTGGAACAAACATTTATGGCTTGGGAATTTTAAAAACATGATTTTCTCTCTCTTCCAGATACAACAGCCTAGTAACCGGGCAGCGCGCCAAAGGCATCATAGCGATCTGCTGGGTTCTGTCGGTTATCATCGGTCTGACGCCCCTGCTAGGCTGGCACAAAGTCTACTTAGAGAAAGCCAACGGCACCTGCCCGCCCGGCATGATGGAGTGTTTGTTCGAGAAGGTGGTAGTCATGGACTACATGGTCTACTTCAACTTCTTCGTCTGCGTGCTGCTGCCTTTGCTCCTCATGCTGGCCATTTACCTGCGGATCTTCATGGCTGCGCGCCACCAACTCAAATGCATCGAGTCCAAGGCCGTGCCATGCGAGCTCAAGTCCCGCTCCACCCTGCAGAAAGAGGTCCATGCCGCCAAGTCTCTGGCCATCATCGTTGGCCTGTTCGCTGTTTGCTGGTTGCCGTTGCACATCATCAACTGTTTCAATCTGTTTTGTCCGCAGTGTGATAAGCCACCTGTTCTTATCATGTACCTGGCTATAATCCTTTCGCATGCAAATTCGGTTGTGAATCCTTTCATCTACGCCTACCGCATACGTGAGTTCAGATACACCTTCCGAAAGATAGTACGCTATCACATCTTGGGCAGACGGGAGCCTATCTCTTGTAATGGGAGCACCCGAACCTCAACCCGAACGAGCGTGGCAGACTCACTTCGGATTAAAGTCAACGGCCTGGTGCGAGAACTCTACACTGAGCAGAGCAGCACCACCAGCAGCTGTGAAAGTGCCGAACCTAGCCACATGCACAGACCTGTTGCCACGGAAAACTCCATATTAGACAACCAGCCTATGGAACTCACTAATTCCCACAGACATCCAGCACCGAAGCATCCAGAGTCGCCGCTCACTGGGAATAATGAGCGTGTTGTGTGTAGGAAGCATGCTGTATTTGACATCACGGATGGGAAGGATCTGTCCTCACCTCTTCACATTAAATCAGCCCTGTACCTACAAACAGCCAACTGTATTGAACTCACGGAGGTTTCCTGATAAATAATACTCTCTGAATGATGAATTCAGATTATTTATTTGCTGCTCCAAAAAAACGATGGGCTAAAATATGAAGAATAAAGTGTATTTTTGCTTCTTTAAGGACTTGACATTGATGTGGACCCAGTAGCAACTCAGAACTGGGTGTGTACAGTTTGACGTTGTAATGATTTTAATGAAAAATTAAAAAAAATTAAAGAGCAAGACATGGCTGACTGAAATGGGCATCAATAATGAATTTTAATTATTTTTTATCAGATATAATTTTCAAACTTAAGAATGTAAAAATTCTGAATTTAAGAGTTCCTTTTCAGTTCATGAGTTGGAATTTGAACCAGTCACAGGATGTTGAATTGTCTGTTTTATATATTTTAATTACATTTAATACATTATTTTTAGTTTATGGATGATTGTTTAATGGAGGGTATGTTTCAAAAACTGCACTTCCATTTTAATTCATAAATCCAAATGTATATTTCAATTCGACATCCTGTTTGCTTCCTTAAATCAAATTCAGGAATTTAAAAGGCATTCTCAATTAGTTCTCATTGGTTCACACCCTATAAGACTGGGAGCACATGCTGATCATTTCCTTGTGACGGGCTGACAGCTGAACCCAGCAGACATGAACACAACCTCTGCATCTGCACTGCAACACAAACATGAACCCAAAGTTCTACATGTACAAATGTCCACAGTGATTTGTAACTGGGAACTGGAAGAGCATGTTAGTGAAAGTTAGTCAGCAAGACTCTGTTCCATAAGCTAGAACATGTACTTATGCAGCATTGCAATTCATGCCGTGTTGTTTGTCTATGTGTTTTGTATGCTTTGTAGAAGGTTTTACGTATTGCTCGTTGACTGTGGTTTTCTATCCACATATAGGATACATTTATGGAGTCCAGTTATTTTTGTTTTAAATCATTAGGGGCACAAATCCCATGCTTTTTGTTGTGAGAACTATTAGATGTATTAGATATCTAACATAAATTTGATGATGATCTATCCTTTCAGTCGTATCCGTTTTGATGGTGTCGAGCCAGCAAGTTCTTTGCCGTCCCCTTCTTCTGATTCCACTGACCATTCCCAACATTACTGATTTCTCTAGTGAGTTCGCTCGCATAGCATGGCCAACATAAGTCAGTCATAGTGTCGTGATTTCAGCTTCTAGTGATATCCCTGATTTTATGTGATCCAGTACTATTTGTTTCCCTGGCTATCCATAGGATATTCGTAAGTTACACCACATTTCGAATGCATCGATTTTCCTTCTGTCGACCTTTCTTAATGTCCAACTCTTGCACCCATACATCGTCGTGGGAAAGATGATGGTTCTGACTAATCTGCTTTTGGTAGTTTGAGTGATATCTTTTGAGTGATAGTTTGAGTGATATCTCTTCCAGATCTTATTCATACCAACTATTGCAGTATGGCCCAGTGCGACCCTGTGCTTGATTTCAGGGGTGGTTCTTCCATCTTGGTGAATTTTTGATCTGAAGAAGATGAAATTCTGAACTGATTCAGTTTCTTTGTCATTGATTTTAAACTTAACTTCTCCACTAGCTGTTGTCGTCATTATCTTTGTTTTATTTATGTTAAAGGGATAGTTCACCAAAAATTTTGTCGTTATTTAATCACCCTCAAGTTGTTCCAAGTTTCTTTCTTCTGCTGAACACAAAAGGAGATATTTTAAAGAATGTTGGTAACCAGACAGTTGATGGTAGCCACTGTTTTCCAAAGTAGGAAAAAAATAAAAAAAATACTACGGAAGTCAATGGCTACCGTCAACTGTCTGGTTACCAACATTCTTTAAAATATCTCCTTTTGTGTTCAACAGAATAAAGAAACTGATCCTGAACCAATCTGTATCACCATAGAGTGCTCGTACAGTTGCTTCTTGATCGCTGTACAGTGATCTAAGAAGCTTGATCAAATGAACTGGGACACCGAGGGCATGCAGAGCCACCCAGAGCTTGTCACGTTCAACGCAGTCGAAAGCTTTGCTGTAGTTCCTGTAGTACATACATTTATACCATGACAAAGGCTGCTTGTCTGCTGAAACGTTGGTAATAATAAAAATACTTAAGTAAGTGTGCAGTTATACTCTGTCTTTACAAAGTTCATTCCTTTAACTTGTACCTCAAAAGGTATGCACATCAAATGTCTATTCTACTTAAAATATTTTGGTCTTCTCAACTGTAACTTTTCATAATAACGTTGCTTAGTCATGTCCCAAAGTTGGTAACAGGGTTACAAAGAATTCAGACCTCATATAAAATGAACAGAAAACTAAAATGACCTTTTCTGCCTTATTTTGTTCTTGTTCTTTTAATCTGATTTGAACATTATTCTGTTGCAACAACAAGACATTGTAATGCCAATGTTCCTGAAACATGTGATTCCACATCAACCCATTACTTGTAATTTTGCGCTAATTCTTGCTGCCTCGTCATAGTGTTCATCTATAAGAGATCAGGTCATGCAGTATTGGGCCAAAGAAATGGCAATGTGGACTAATTTTTTTCTACCACATAAATTACAATTACTCCATTGCATATTGAGGGCTGCTGTCAAATAACCCATTTGATAGATACATTATGTAAATACTGTAGAGATAACAGAGTTCTACTGATTACAGCCTAATCATAATTTGTCACAGCAAACCAGTATTGTTATGAGGGAATACCAGCAGCAACCAGACCACATCTGAGCAGGAACAAAACTCATTATAGCTTTATAAACTTTTAATTTATTTTACAGACTTATTTTATTTCGTATTAGTCAGTCCTCTATTTTTTTCTGCAGGTTATATTGATACGCCAGTAGGGGGAAACAAGTGAGTCTTTATGAGTGAATCAATGAATCATTTACTCAACCGATTCATTCACAAACACTGATTCATTCACGAACAAAACACCTCTATTGTGTGTTGCTCAGAGACATGCGACATTGTGTTTTTTTTTTTTGTTGTTGTTGTTTTTTTAAACCATTTTCGTTGGCGAGCAAAAACAGGCGAAAAAAGGTGCAATGTTACTCAATATTAACTACATACATATTTTACGGTTGTATATTCCGTGCTCTTTGCTAGTCTGATATTGCTTAAATATTCAATGTAAACGGTAAATTACATTTACATTTAAATAGTTTACATAATCAGTATATTATTTGACCAAGTGTGATATAGCTTCAAGAACAAGCTATAAAATGATTTGTGACTTTCCTTCCAAAGAGTCTCCAGACATGAAGTTCTCATCCCAGGAGATTCCTCCTCTTGGGCTGTTGTACTCGATCACACGCTGAAGGCTTATATGAATCCTAGCATTGTATTTTTCCCAGCCTGCTTCCCAAGTCCCAAGAGATTCCAGGTTAAAAGGCTGCACTAGTTTATCTCAAGAGATTTCTAGAGTACTTTAGTGTAGTATTTTTCTGAACTGAGCTCAACATATACGTAGATATCACATAAAAATACATTAAAATACATAAAAATCTAGGAAGTGTGTCAAACCAAATGCAGACAAAAATACTGTTATGGATTAAAAAATATATATCAATAGTGGCTTTACTTCAAGCACGTCTAATTCAGATTGAGTCGTTTGCAGGCCGACTGCTGTTTTACTCATTCGTTCATCAGGCGCTCAAAAACTGCTGTCACTCCTGACAGATTTTACACAAAAACATTTACAGTAATCCAGCTCGAGTTATTGCAAACAAAAGCTCATTGTGTGCTGACACAAAAGGATGTTAAATGAATGATGTTCAAAAGGATGTTCAATGCAGTATTCACACCTATCCTCCCAAAGAACTCTGATTATGACTCCTGAGCTCGACTCCATGTCTGCCAGTGGAGCTTTTGGATCTTCTTATCAACAATAGCAATTTGTTCCTCAGACATACAGTATTCGTGCTGCAGTAACTACTTATATCTGCTCTATATGCTCAACTGGCATATTGTGGGAGTGCAGTGAGTGAATATATGTGTAGCATATAAGCAAACAGGATGATTGGTCTAAGAGGGCTCACAGAGGGCTTCATATCCCATCTAAAGTTGTGGAAAATACCTGTTAATGAAGCGATAATGTTTGCACACTGATAACATTTTTTTTTCCCTGAAAAGCAGTGTTGGGTATAACTGGAATCTGAGCTTATGACTGCTCAAGCTTATGTTGTCATGGAGAAGTTGCTGTTTGTGTCTCAACGACTGTTATTCTGGCCAGAGTTTCTGGATTGTGTATCAGCAATGGTGTTATAAAACAGGGGTTCTCAACCAGGGGCCTGGGGCCCACTAGGGGGCCTCAGTCAATATTGCAAAAACAGTAATATTGTGAAATTGTGAAAAACTGTTTTCTATTTTAATATATTTTAGTATGTTATTTATTATTCCTGTGATGCAAAGCTGAATTTTTAGTATCATTACTCCAGTCTTCAGTGTCACATGATCCTTCAGATATCATTCTAATATGCTGATTTGATGCTCAAAACAGTTTAATATTTTTATGGAAACTTAATATTTTTGTGGAAACCGTGATAGCCTACATTTTTCAGGATTCGTTGATGAATAAAATGTTTAGAAGAACAGCATTTAATTGATTTTTTTCTTTCTTTTGTGAAGGCATATAGGTCTATCTATATAAAAAATTGACTTTCATTTAACAATTTGTTAATAATTCCATTTAGAAATTTCCTCTTATTTAATATGTTCTTTTAGACGTCAACTAACTATATAATGATGAAGAAAGCACCAATCCTGCCTTTTTGTACCACATTTTTTTTTTTTTTTTAGCAGAAATAATTGAGAACACGAGTAAAACAATCAGATTGTTGTTGTTTTTGTGTTTTTGGATCATCTGACATCCAGCAGCATAGAAGTTGCACTCAAGGTTCATGCAGTTAGGATACATGGACAAAATTGCAATAGACATTTAAATGAATGAAGTTTGCTAACCTATTGGTCCTTCAAGACTCATTTCTTATGGCATAACTTTTTTTCTCAAGTTAATACCGAAATAGCCACAACTGTGTTGTTCTGTCACTGTTATGTTTAAAGTCATGGGAAAAAGACTATAGATCTGCTCCACACTCAGCTAGACATGTCCTGGAGAAGTACTTCAAAGAATCAAAGAACCTGTCTGTCTGTGTACTAACTCCATGGAGACAAATCAGACTGGTCTGCTTCATAAAAAGAACCCTTTCTCTCTTCTCCTTTCAAGGGGGTGAGAGAGAGAGAGAGATTGAGAGGCAGAAAAAGAGAGTGAGTAGAGAGTGAATAATGTAACTGGGTAATATGGTGCTGTTTATGTAATGCAGATTCTAGGCCAGGAGGGGAGTTCATCCATAGTTCAGTGGTGGCACAGCAGGATAAAATTCTGATCAAATTGAGTCTAGTCTGCCAATTATATTCAGTACTTTAGAACTCTTCAGCATTCCTCATAAACCAGGGCTTTGTCTCTAGGTATGGCTGTAGTCAACAACATTTAACTGTCTTTTATTTTCCTAATGTGTGAACAGACACGTTCATTACTGCAGGCTGAAAGAGTAGTGAGCGGTTTAGCACTTCACATCTTAAGACCGACATGTTCATTACCGTGATATTTGGTGGTAAGTGCAGGATTTATATGCAGCATTCATATATATTTCATTAATACATAGTTGTTGTTTTTTTCCATATTTTTGAAAGAAGCTAATGTTCACTGCATTTATTTAATCAAAAATACAGGAAAACAGTAATATTATGAACTATTACTGCAATTTAAAATAATTGTTTTCTATTTTAAATATATTTTTGCCTGCAATGATAAGGCAGAATTTTCTTCAGTGTCACATGATCCTTCAGAAATCACTGATTTGGTGCTTAAGGAACATTTCTTATTGTTATCAATGTTGAAAACAGCTGTGCTGCTTAACATTTTTGGAAACCATGTTACATTTTTCTTTACAGATTCTTTATTAATCAACAGAAAGCATTAATTTGAAATAGAAATCACTTGTAACATTGCAAATGTCTGTACTGTCACTTTTGGTCAATTTAATGCATCCTTACTATATATTATAGTTTGAATGTTTTCAAATATATATTTCTTACAGAGGGAAGAGAAGAGATATTGAACCTAAATTGCAAGATTATAAACTTCATCCACTGTATAAAAGAAAAATGCAATCTGGATCCCCAAGGTAAATCAAAATACGCTTCAGCTCAGGTCAAACATGGATTGACAGGGAAGATGAATTCAGTTACTTAAACGTTTAGTGTAAGAACAATTTCAAAGCTTAAGTTAGATTCTTACATGTTTTAAAGTATATATAAGTTGTGTTTGCCTGTGTAAAACCCACTACCATGATGCTAGGCGGTTGCTAAGGTATCCCTAGTGGTTGTTAAAGGGTTAGTTCACCCAAAAATGAAAATAATGTAATTTATTACTCACCCTCATGTCGTTCTACACCCGTAAGACCTTCGTTCATCTTCGGAACACAAATTAAGATATTGTTGATGAAATCTGATGGCTCAGTGAGGCCTCCATTGAGAGCAAAGCCATTCAAACTCTCAACGTCCATAAAGGTACTAAAACCATATTTGAAACAGTTCATGTGAATTCAGTGGTTCTATCTTAATAATATAAAGCGACAAGAATATTTTTTGTGTGCCAAAAAAAACAAAATAACAAAAATATATATATGGGCCGATTTCAAAACACTGCTTCATGAAGCTTCTGAGCTTTATGAATCTTTTGTTTCGAATTAGTGATTCGGATCTCCTATCAAACGGCTAAAGTACTGAAATCACGTGACTTTGGTGCTCCGATTCACTGATTTGATTTGTAAAGCTCTGAAGCATTGTTTTGAAATTGGCCCATATTGTTGAAAAGTCTTTATTTTGTTTTTTCAAGTATTCTTGTCACTTTATAGTAATAAGATAGAACCACTGAACTCACATGAACTGTTTCAAATATGTTTTTAGTACCTTTATAGACGTTGGAGTTTGAATGGCTTTGCTCTCTATAGAGGCCTCACTGAGCCATCAGATTTTATTAACAATATCTTAATTTGTGTTCGGAAGATAAACAAAGGTCCTATGGCTATAGAACGACATGAGGGTGAGTAATAAATGACATTATTTTCATTTTTGGGTGAACAAACCCTTTAAGGCTAATTCGCACTGCACTGACAGACTCCATCCAGTGGCAACACTTTGTTGGGTTCTGTTGGATCAGTGTTATCCCTGTTGCCGTTTGTCAGGTCATGGAATGCCTGAGAAGTGGAGTACTGTAGTCTGGTGATTGTCAGCGTTAGTCCTCATCTGTTGATACAGTGTTAGTTGGCCTTTAGATATGCAGTTTCTAGTGTGTTCTGATTGTTTGCTTTTGGCCTAAAAAAAAAACAAAACAAAAAACAAAAACAAGTGAAGTTTTATTCGGGTTTGGGGTTTGTTAAGTAACACTAAAAATCAGAAACTCGCTCACAAAGCTTACGAACTGTTGATTTGAAGATAAAGAGACTCATCAGTGTAGGAGATGTAAAAAAGAACTGTTCTCTGCAGAGACTGTGGACTTGATGGACAGGACGGGAGAGCTGGTGAACTTGGCAGAGAGAGCGCAGAGCACAGACCTCGTCAGCGGTTTGCTGAAGGAGAGAGAGAGCTATATTCCATTACGTGTGTCAAGTGAGTTTCCCCTAACCCACTTTAAGTACATCAGATACCAAAACAACTGTGAGAAAAGTCAGTA
Organism: Elopichthys bambusa; assembly: GCA_037101425.1. Taxonomy (NCBI): domain Eukaryota; kingdom Metazoa; phylum Chordata; class Actinopteri; order Cypriniformes; family Xenocyprididae; genus Elopichthys; species Elopichthys bambusa. Next base: position 17,697,160 of record CM074446.1, read on the forward strand.
AAAACACTGTATGTTCTCTTGCACAGGAGGTGAAGGCAGTGAAGGTCCTAAGTATTCTCCAGTGTATGACTTTGGCACAAGTTACCCTGAGCTAGCAGGCAATGCTTCTGTTTTTTATTAATCTAATTTAGTATAACGGTGTATGAAAAATTTAATATCAAGAAAACCACTAATTGCTTCCTCTTTCCTTTGTGTTGTTCCAACAAAATCGACATGTTTACTAATCACAGCAGTTTTCACAACGTGTTGAAATACTGTTACTGTTAACACTGTTAACATGGTACATTTTTGTTAGGGATATTAGACAAAATGTCTTTATTTTGTAGTTGTTGGCTGTTGGCTGTGCAATGTAATCTTTCTTTCTGCTAAATTTAGAGATTCTGAGAAAACTGTCAAATCCTTCAAAGGAGAGGGACAGAAAGGGTGGAGCATCTAAAAGGGGAGGAGTCAGTCAAAACCGCATCAAAGCTGCTATCAACTTTAAGAAAGCCATCACAACACCTCGGAGCTGAAACAGTGTTCTTTTACACTGTTATCAAAATTTTACTTAACAGATTCATTGTGTTACTCTTCTGTAATATCATTTATATCAATATAAAGAATACATTTTGTTCATGTATATTCAAAATCGTTCAAAAGTTTGGAGTCAGTAAGTTTTTTTTTTAATAAAAATTATAAGTCAATAAGAAATGATTACTTTTATTTGGCAAAATTGATCAAAAGTGACAGAAGGACATTTATAATGTTACAAAAGATTTCTATTCCAAATAAATGCTGTTCTATTCATCAAAGAATCCTGAAAAAATGTCTCACCGATTCCATAAAAATATTAAGCAGCACAACTGTTTTCAACATTGATAATAATAAAAAATGATTCTTGAACATCAAATCAGAGTGATTTCTGATGGATCATGTGACGCTGAAGACTGAAGCAATGGCTGCTGAAAATTCCAAATGTGGGTATCTGCAGGTCAGAAAAATGGGCGTGCCAAAAGGTCTTTACATTTGGTTGCGAAAGCTGCCTGTTAGGGTGTGGGGTAGGGTTTAGGGTTAGTTTCAGCACTGTGTACCTTTCGGCACGCCCATATACGACCCGCAGCTATCCTGGTCTCGAAAATTCAGCTTTGCCATCACAGGAATAAAGTACATAAATATAAATATAAGTCAAATATTTCAATGTATACATTACATTTAATGTATTTGTAATTTTATAAGATAACTTAACTGAATACAAAGATTTGTCCATTCTGTAACTCAACAGAAAGAGTTTAGGTTAAATTTTATGAATGTAAGGAAAAGTCTTGAACTTTAAAGGGTTAGTTCACCCAAAAATGAAATTTCTGTCATTTATTACTCACCCTCATGTCGTTCCACACCCGTATGACCTTCGTTCATCTTCGGAACACAAATTAAGATATTTTTGATAACAGAATGCTGTCAGATTTCCTTCCATTAACTGCCTTTGTAACTACCACTTTGACGCTTCAAAAACTTCAAAAAGAGACCAGAAGACTAATCCATAAGAATCAAGCATTTTAGTCCAAATTTTCTGAATAGAATCGATCGCTTGTTATGATGAAAGGTTAAGGTACGGTTACTCAGCACGTTCGAGCTTCCGGAAGAGGTTTGCTCTTGTACGTTATTCAATTTAGGTTGAGCTGCTGCTTATGTTCTCTGATGAATGTTTACATGCGAGTAAAAGCCTAAATTAAATCTTTTCATCATAACAAGCGATCGATTCTCCTCAGAAAAATTTGACTAAACCGTTCGATTAATATGGATTCGTTTTCCGATCTCTTTATGAACTTTTTGAAGCATCAAAGTGGCAGTTACAAAGGCAGTCAATGGAAGGAAATCTGACAGCATTCTATCATTAAAAAGATCTTCATTAGTCCTCCGAAGATGAACGAAAGTCTTATGGCTGTGGAACGACATAAGGGTGAGTAATTAATGACAGAATTTTCATTCTGGGGTGAACTAACCCTTTAAAAAAAGTCCTTTAACTGGTCACCATTTGTTTTTGAGCATTGTTTTGTTCATTTTGAATGGTTATGTGACAAATCAATTTAAAAAATTTTTTTTTTTTAATGTATAGGCCTACCATTTTCTACGTAATCTCTTAATGTAATAACTTTAAATATATAGTTTTAACGAATTAGGGCTATAGCATGTCAGCACAGCTGCAGAAATTGCTTGAAGCTAATAACGTAATAACGCCTACAGGTCAGGGTTTTGTGATCTATGGTTGTTATTCGTGACAGGTGAGCGCGTCAGTCTGGTTCAGCGCCGCGAGCCAAAGCTAGAAGGCAGATTTGAATTTAGCACGTGCCCTCGGTTTGAATGGGCATGACGCCTCTGACCTGGACCCCCTGTCGTGAACCGATTGCATAAGAACTGGACATGGGCTAGTTAAATAGTAATGTAAAGCGAGGTGAATTCACTCTCTCTGCAAACTGAGCACGAGGACGACAGCTCAAAATGTCTGGAAATGACTTTGAATCGCTAGAGAAGATTTTGGAGGCACATGTACCTGAGGCAGAACTGTCAGAAGTCAGAAGACTGCTTCTTGGAAAAGAGCTGAAGTAAGTCCAAAACGCACTTTCACTACTAAACGCAGACTACACGTCCCAGAATTCAGTTGACGTGCGATGACGGCTGACTTCAATTTTATATGGATATACCTACTATATGATGAAACTAGTCTAGGCTACATCTGATAAACCGGTTCAAACACTTCAAACAGAGCGAAAGCTAAAAGTATTTTTCTAGTGTCGTTGGTTCGTAACTAGATTTCATACAGTAAAGGTTGAAACTGTGTAAATGATTTATGGTGGACTTTGGCCACAAAAAAGGGTCTCAGGGCTTGACGATGACGCCATCGATTTGAATTTGACGTAAACTCTGACATGCTCTGATTTTATTTGACTATATCGCTCTCATAGATGTACCATAAAGTGACACTGTGTGTAACGTTTTCAGTGGTTTCATTTTCGCATTATTTAAAACAATAACAAAAACATTATGCACACTTGCAAAACATGGCATAGCCTAATAACGTTTAACATTAGGCCTACACATAGTTTGTTCCAGCTAACAAATTAGTATTATGTAATTGTGAAACGTTTAGGTTTTTGCTCATTAATTAAAAGAATGTTTCTCCAAAAACTTGGAAAATTTTATTCTTAACAAATAAGAGAAATATAGTTTAAAATCTACATTACACCATAATTGTTTGCTGGCTCTCTGCACATTCTCCATACTTTGGTCCCTCATTTTCATTCGTACTGAAAAGAAAAACATCTTTTGAAGGAGAGAGGACCACAGTTCAAAATGCATCATGCATTTACTGACCATTGCAATCATATCTGCTCTTCCCTTTTCTTTGAATTTTCATAATGCGTAGCAGTTAATCAGCCTTGTAATAAATGCATTTCAGGAAGCTCAGCCTTCCCCAGAGTGCAATAGAAGCTGCAGCGGAGCAAGATTTTGATCTGAAGGGTTATGTGTTTGAGGCTTCTCCAGAACAGCTCAGACAACCCAGAACTGTCCGTGTGGGACTCATTCAGAACAAGATAGTCCTTCCCACTGATGCTCCTGTGCTTGAACAGGTGAGAGAATGAAGTACTCACTACATATAAAGGCCAGCTGGCACATTTTGGCTTTGGCAGGCCCCTGCCAAAATCAATTACATGCTACAACAAATTTAATCTATTTATCGTTATAAATTTGAATTTGTCACACCCCAGGCTTTGTATTCTCATTCTGCTTTCACAGATCACAGCTCTGCACAAGCGTGTGGGGGAGATGGTAGAGGTGGCGGCCATGTGTGGGGTCAATATTGTATGCTTCCAGGAAGCCTGGAGTGAGTACACAAACACACACACACACGGACAACTACCTTCCTTTCTGCTGAATCCACGACTGTATCAAAAATGCAACTGGAATATGTACTGCTCTCAGGTGTCATATAAAATATAAGGCATCTTTTTTGTTAAATAAATGTATATATGTTTTTATTGGCCTAACCTGGTATTGCAGATTGCTGTTTTAATTAATCAGACCCTAATTGTTGGAATGTATAAATCAGCTGTAAGGTAATTTTAAAAGTATGCTGAAACACATTCATATGGGCATAAAATATTTTTTAAAACTTCATTTTAGGTTTGAATGTATATTATTTATATTTAAATGTATATATTTCAGTGTGTGTGTGTATATATGAATACATTTTGGTTTGACTGTATATATATATATATATATATATATATATAAACATTTTTTACACCATTTATTTATAAATTTATGTTTAATCTTAAATAATTAATAATCATTATTAATCTTTCAGCTTTTTGCAGTTCACTTCAATAGTCCTTTGGTGTGATTATGCAATTTTTAAAAAAAATACAAAAATTCCATGTAGTCTCTCAATCAATGCGCAAGATGATAAAATCTACATATATGAATATAAATGAATTTAAAACTATTTTACAAATAATTTTAGATGAAATATAGCATGTCACACTGCAGGACACTGTTCGACACATGACCAACTACCCATGTTCAGTCAGATATATTGCATTTTTTTTATTCCATTGGTATCTATAAATCATTTCCTGTTGTCCTCAAGGCAATTACTGGGCTTATTTATGAACAGAGCGTATAGGATCGGAAGGCTTCTTGACCTTCAGTGATGTAACATGCCTGTGAAGACATCAGCAGAATCTGGTTTACATCAGCAGAGCTCAGCAGGGCCGTAGTGACGAAGTTTAAGCTGCGCTCACAGTTTGTCTTGTTTGTGTTGGCCGGGCGTGCTGTAGCGATGCATGCTGATGAAAGGGAGTCTCATGCTCCAATTATAAACTTTCTAGGCATCCCAAAAGGTCATTCAGTCCCTTTGGGTCCTAATAGGTCCCGTTGCCCAGCTTTGAACCCTCTTAACCACCACCCCATGTAAACCTTTGACCCCTGGGCTCTGATTTCCTGTTTCAATGCAAATCTATGAAGTATGTTTGCTTTGTTAGTAGTCATTTAAAAATGCCATGTAAACAATGATCATTTCATCCTGCTCTAAACAAAACAACAACTGCTAATGAAAAACAAGACCATAAACTTGTCCACTGTACTTCTCATCCTCCCTCTTCGTAAGAAAAACAACATTTTATTGGACACCAAGGAGAGTCAATTCTGACAGATTAAACTCTCATAAATAAAAATCAGTTCTCGTAATAATGAAATCTTGTAGGGGAAAAAATAAGCATCATTCTGTCTCCTCTCCACCCATAGCAATGCCTTTCGCGTTTTGCACACGAGAGAGAGAGCCCTGGACAGAGTTTGCTGAATCGGCAGAGGATGGGCTCACCACACGCTTTTGTATTCGGGTAAGAATTGAATAAATGGATGTCTTCATGTAAAAAGTTACACTCATCTTGATCTTTAGCTATACAGTCAAATATTTAACCTCAGTCCCCAAACTGATTATTTGTTCACTCCTCAAACTCAAGATGAAGCTGTATTTCTATAAGCATGGACTGAATCATTTTATTCCCTTGTGCCAATTGCAAAGGGAGTTAGTTTTATATAGGGCATTTTTCTATTTTTTTTTTTTTTTTCTTACTGGTATGGTGCCTGTGCAGCTGCATTGAGGCTGGTGATTTGTTAATGGAAGTAGCAGGAGGTTAAACCCAGAGAGGGGATGGGGACGTACTGACCACAGCAACAGCTACAGACGATGAGCACTGCCGCACGTAACTGTGGAATCTTCTGACACTGAACTCTGAGGAATGACGTAGCCTTTGACTGTTTACAGAGGAACTGCATCTATCCATTCGCAAATATGTCCTAAGATGACATTTCTAGCACCATTCAGTGCTGTTATTATAAGTATTTTTTTATTTTTTGTACACTTTCCTGTTAATATTGTTCAACTGCATTTTTTCATCATGCAGATGCTTCAAGATCACTAGAGATTATGGCAAAAATTGAGAAGAATTTTGTCCAGGTTTATGAATTTATTCAAAAATACATTAAAAATACAGTTCGTTCATAAAATCTCTTCTACGATGAGAATGTTTTTAATTTCTAAATGTAAAAAATAAAATGAATTGAATTAATATTAAATAAACAATATTAAAACAAAATCTTCAACAGTATGTGGAGTATGTTTTTAATTTCTCTATTAAAATTAATTTTGTTTATTTCAGCATAAAAAAGTCAGGGTAATACAACTGTCCTGATATCATAATGAAAAAAAAAAAGCCTCATTAAAATGAAATTCTTTAAAAAAAGAAGAAAACTATATTATATTATATTATATCATATTAAGTAATATTTAATTTTTATACTAAAATAGGAAATATTAAAATATTTTAATGTTTTCTTAATATTTTCTTAATATTCACCCAAATCAAAGTCATGTGGTGCTACCAGCATGCAAAAGCATGTAGAATAAAAATACATAAAACAAGAAGAGATGACAATCAGTCTCTTAAAATATCAGATTTGACATTTAGGATAAGACAAAGTGATTTCATGTGGGAAAATGTCATGTAGTGCGATCACTCTGCTAATGCTAAAACTATTTGTGCTTGATTTTCATTTTGTAGCTGGCCAAAAAATACAACATGGTGGTGGTGTCTCCCATTTTGGAGAGAGATGAGATCCACGGTGGAACATTGTGGAACACAGCAGTGGTGGTGTCCAATAATGGCAATGTTCTAGGCAAATCACGGAAGAATCACATTCCCCGTGTGGGAGACTTCAACGAGGTCGGTGTCACCCTCTGCATAACAGTCAAACAACTGTCAGTGTGACACAACACAGCTACAGTGACACTCTATAGTTAGATCAATAGAGTGTCATCACCTATTTACATTAAGCTAACATGAGTTAATTAGGCTGTAAATTAAATATTAATACAGTGCAGTCCAATAGTGTGAGATCGTAAGTGAAAATGCTCCTATTTTGCATTTATAAAAATAACATTACAAATTATATTGTTACTGTATTAAAATATATTCTAGTAAAAGGAAAATATCAAAGATATATTTGTTTTAATGACAGCGGCATGCATGAATTCCACAAGTTTGTGTAAAACCTGAAGATCATGTTCTCCTATATTCTTGAGAATAATACAAAGAGCATCTTGAGATTCACTAGAATCTGATCAAGATGTCACAAAATTACTTATTTAAATAGTGACCTAGAAAAAGTGCAGAATCTCTTATTCATTTTATGTTCATTATTTATCATTTTTGAAATCCTATGCTTTTTTTAATTTCCAGTTTCAAGTGATTAAAAAATCCCAGATTTTCAGACCTTTACTGTACACACAGTGATCAGTATTTTGTGCTGCTTCATGGGTACTGTATAAATATTGGATAACTGAAAAGTTGTTCAGTACAGCCACTAGAGCTGCACGATTAATCGTAAAAAGATCGCGATCTCGATTCAAACACCCACGCAATCTAATTTTATAAATGACAACGATTCGGCCGAGTCTTTTAAACCTTTGACAAAATCATACCGGAATATTCAAATCTGTGTTCGTGCTACCGCGCTGATCCAGAGAGAGCCGTTTTGAACAACACAGTAGCTATTTCTGTGTAACAAATATTCAGATTATGACAGAAGAACTGAGGAAAAAAAGTTTACAGTTAAGACATAAACACTGTTGTGTACGATAGCGATCAAAACAGAGCAAACCACCATTTGAAACTAACTTGGCGCTTCAAATAATAGTTGTATGAATTACATCGTTACCCCACTGGGTGGCGACAAAGTGACTGTTAAAAAATGTATTTGTTATTGAATCATTCATTCAAAAGATTTGTTCAAAAACACCAATTCATCTAGTAATGAAACAAGTATTTATTAATGAGTCAATTTAAATATTGTTTCCAGCAATTCATATTTTGTCAGAACTATTTTTGTTATTTTGTTTAGTTGTCTTTTCGGAATTCACGGAATAAACGGAATCGTGATCTCTATTTGAAACCAAAAAAATCGTGATTCTCATTATATCCAGAATCGTCCACTAAACAGCCACTATAGAAATTCTTCTTTTCAGAGATTTGTTCCAGCATGTTGGGTGTCATTTTTCACCTCCAGGTTAAATGAGTTTGTGTGCGTGTTTATCTGCACTACATGATCCGTGGCACTTTAAGTGGTTGAGAGTGGTTGATATATCCCCTGCTGTGCTGTTTATCAGTTGTTCTATGTTGTTCCTTTGATCCGTTCCACACTGATAATGCTCAATACAGGAAATGTGCCCACTCTCTTTTCCTGGAACACAACTGTACCTGTAGGAACCAGATGGCAGAGACAGCTCTATTCTATTGTTTTCAGTAAAATAAAGTAGAATTTTGATGGCATGCTGGTCAACATTAGATGTTTTAAAAGGTTTACACATAAACTCTTCTAGGAAGTCCTGCTTAAGCCTGTATGGATTTTCATGCTGCATTATCTGCATTAATTTACGCTAGCATTACAAACGGTGGCTACAATCCAAAATGCAACATAAAGCATGTTGTTTTTTTTTGTAAGCTATGGTCTTTTCAGAAGCGGTTTGCACAGATGCTCTGCAGATGTTTGCATGCTCTGACAATTATCTTTTATGCTATCTTTACATAGTTGCTGAATCTTAGACATTTCCTAACACATGCCGTCAATGGCATGTAGTTTAAAAAAATGTTTGCATTATTTTGTGTTAATCTGTAGCTGCCTTTCCACTATTTCTGACATTCTCATATGATTGCTGAATTTGTCCCCCTAATGGCAGTCACGCAGAACTTTCAATTTTTTTGCAAAGCAGCCTTTCTCCTCTGCTTAGTCATCATGGTAAAATGAATAAATAGTGACTTTATGAATATATACACATAAAACAAAAGACAAGCCATATGTCTGAAAGAAAATCAGTAGATTTTCTAGGACTGATCAGCCTATTATAAAAACAATTATTTCTGACATGTCATAACCACATATCTTAAGGAATAATGTTTAAAGATTAACATTTAGTAGAAAAATAGACGCAGCTGACGCTGGTAGGTTACATGACAATGACAGTATGACGAATGTAGTCCAGATTATATACCTGTAGCTACACATGTACATATACAACATACTTTTTTTAATGGTCGCAAAGTAATTACTTGTTCAAAAGAACTACCTTCTCAGAGAGTATGTGATTTCGGACGCAGCCAATCACTTTCATTACTGAAAAAAAAAATCAGTGTGTTTAAAAGGATCAGCTCAGTAAATGATTCAATGACTCACTCACTCACCCACCTACCGGCTTAAAAAGTCACTGAAAAACCTACATTCATGACATGGCTTATCTTTATCTCTGCCTAACACATGTATTATAAACAAAGATTATCCCATTTGGATCTGTTCGCATGGCAAATACTGGTGACTTTTTAGGACATTAACCTTTTGATGCATGATGTCCACTACAGTGGAAAGGTCTTTAATACCTAGTAATTTTAAACAACAAAAACATTCATTTATAAAGCATATTTAAATTATATAAATTGAGCCAAAGTGCTGTATAATATGTATAAAAAATAAAAACTGCAAAAGCAACATTTATACATTTCTAAAGGCTAAAAATTAAAATACGATTTAAGAGTAGATGCAAAAATGTCGAACGAAGAGGCAAACCTGAAACAAATTCAGGATACAATGTTACATCCAAACTACTGTGGTTGGCCTTGCTCATATTCTTTGACTGTGTTCTTGTTAGCATTGTTCAGTTTATGACAACATAAATTCAGAATGCCAGTAGTGTTATGATGTTGTATCCAAAGTTTGGGGTATCTACTACTATCTTTTATTGAATATTGCAGTATTTATTATAAATAATTTATCTGTGCACATCCTTATTTTTTTTAATACATGTGCCCTCATAATCTTTAATCAAAATATTTTCCCCTGCCTCTTGCAACATCTCTTCTCTGATGACGTTTACTGGCGCGAGGGCGGGACAACCTGTCACTCACATGACATCACTGCAATAGCAAACCACAATGATCCAACCATCAAATCAGTTCCCGATTGACAAACTAAAAACCCTACATTTTTTCTTGTTCAGGAAGCCGTTTGACTCCGATGTACAGTACGTCACACAAGGAAGAAAAGACTTCAACTTCAGCAACTTCAGTTTCATGCCGATTTTAATGCACCAAAGAGTTAAAGAAATATAAACGAATGATACTAATGTATGAAGTGTTGCTTTTCTGCATGATACTGATGTTGCATTTCCATAAATCATCTGCTAAACTGACTAAACTGCTAATCTGCATTCTTCCTCTAGTCGACATATTACATGGAAGGCAACACTGGCCACTCTGTATTCCAGACACAGTTTGGAAAGATCGCTGTTAACATCTGTTACGGCCGACACCACCCTCTCAACTGGTTAATGTACAGCTTACATGGAGCTGAGATCATCTTTAACCCCTCGGCCACAGTTGGATCGCTCAGGTTTCGTGTTGTACCGCTGTCTTCTCATGGGAATGACACAGAGCCCGTATTCCCTCATGATAATGCAGGTTTTGTGTTACAGTGAACCAATGTGGTCGATTGAGGCCAGAAATGCAGCCATAGCAAACCACTGCTTCACCTGTGCCATCAACCGTGTGGGAACGGTATGTGCCACCTGTTGTCCAATAACTGTGCCAAAAAATTGTTAAAACTATCTTAATTTACATAAAGACCCAATAGATGCTCTTGAGTCTAAAATATACACAGAGCTTGCCAGAAAATGTCCTCTTTGCCCTAACTATGCGCTGTTTATACTGTGATGATATCACAACCACAACTGAAGTAAACTATATATATTCTAATATGATTAGATAAGCACATGCTAATAATTTAAACAGGATTATAAGCCAAACTGCAAATAATGTTACACAGATGAAAAAACAAGTTGAGCAGTGCCTTTTTTTCCCCCTGTGGCTCTGTGGAGTCTGGTCTCTGTTAGTGGTTATAATGTCTTAGAGGGATGACTTTTATTCTCAGAGTTAGATACAGTAAACCAATTATCTTTAAATTGGTTTAAATGGGAGTTATTGCAGTCTGTTATGCAGCATCTCACATGTGAAAGTGTTCAGATATGTGTTTTCTGCTGCCCTCTACTGATGATTTCTGCGCAGATGAGTCTTGATATAGATCTCTCTTTTCCAGGAGTATTTCAAGAATGAGTTCACATCTGGAGATGGAAAGAAAGGTATCCATTTAGTTTGAGCATGTGCATGTATCTGCGTATGTAGGCGAGTTTCTTTTATTGTGTTTTTTTGCTTAAACCCTTGCTTAAATCCAGAAAAATATCCTGTTTCACAGACAAGGTTTAAGCCTAATCCCAAATTAATTTTTTTTACTGTTTTTACAGTTTTAACTGAAAGCAACTTGTTTTGTCACAAGACACACACACCGGTAATGTTTTTTTCCAAGGCATGTTTATAAAAGCTACTTAAATGGATAGTTCACCCAAAAATGAAAATTATCTCATTATTTACTCGCCCTCAAGCCATCCTAGGTGTATACGACTATCTTCTTTCAGACAAACACAATCAGAGATATATTTAAAAATATCCTGGCTCTTCCCAATTTTATAATGGTAGTGAAAGGGGGGCGTGTTTTGAAGCCCCCCAAAAATGCATCCATCCATTATAAATATAATCCATATGGCTCCATCCCGGGGGTTAATAAAGGCTTTCTGAAGTGAAGTGATGGGTTTTTGTTAGAAAAATATACATATCTAAAACTTTATTAACTATAATAGGAATAGCTATAATAACTAGCTTCCAGCAAACGGCCATACGCATCAGTTTGCGGCGGAAGAGTAACCTCTGACCTGACGCATGACGCAATGACAAACGTGGAATGCTGAGAGGATAGAGCAAAACAAAACACTGGTCACAAATTGGTAACACTTTACAATAAGGTTCATTAGTTAAACATTAGTTAATGCATTAACTAACATGAACTAACCATGAGCAATACATTTGTTACTGTATTTATTAATCTTCGTTAACGTTAGTTAATGAAAATACAGTTGTTCATTGTTTGTTCATGTTACTTCACGAACCGTGTTACCCACGATTATTAAAATTTTAAAGAGAAATGTTGGAGGATTTTGATTTTGAAGAGATGAGGAGCTTGAGTTTGTTGCACAGCCCTATTTGTTTGAACCACGAGAGGCATCTAAGCTTATGATACTCCTGCATCATACATCGCGTCATTGGATTTCTCATTTTGCACAATTCGACTTGTGCAGTATGTGTACGTTCATATGGCGGAAGCTAGTTATTATAGTTGATAAAGTTTTAAATATGGATATTTTTCTTACAAAAACCCATCGCTTTGCGTTAGAAGGCCTTTATTAACCCCCTGGAGCTATATGGATTATATTTATGATGGATGGATGGATGCATTTTTAGGGGCTTCAAAACACCCCCAGGATATTTTTAAATATATCTCTGATTGTGGTCATCTAAAAGAAGATAAACATGTACACCTAGGATGGCTTGAGGGTGAGTAAACTTTCATTTTTTGGGTGAACTATGCCTTTAAATGTCCTAATTGAACAAGGCCTTTCCTGGTTTAATCTGAGCCCTATCTGTGAAACCAGGCCTAAAAGTTATTTTATATTGTAATCATTTTTCACAATATCACTGTTTCTGTTTTTGATTAAACAAATGCAGCTGTGGTGAGCATAAGAGACATCTTTCAAAAGCATTACTGACCCCAGACTTTTGAACGGTAGTGTATTCCTTGTCTTCCATTGGTCAAACAATTTAATTTACACATAGCTTACTTATAGTTATCTTTGCATATTAAGATGCATATTTTATCTTCCAGAAAATTAAACATTTCACTTTTAATGAACCTAAAATCTGTGTAATGAAGACATTTAGTGAGATCAAGTGCATTTCTCATAAGTCACTCATAGATGGCACTCTTAGCCTAGTAATTCAATTTGGGTCAAAACCTAAAGATCATTCCGGTCAGTATACAAATGTGAGTACAGCTGGCTCTTTCCCATAGCTTAGTGTCGCTGTGAGTCAGTGTATAAAGGATCTGCGTATCTGTCTGTCAATCTAGCATCTCTGTCGGTGACGGGCTGAGGACAAGGGACCTTGTTCAAAGGTGTCGTGTTCCTAAAGCTCTGGTCTGTCAGGCTCTGTTCTCACTTTCAGCCCTCATTACTGTTGCATAAGCCTTCAACCTGAACACAAAATCCCCCTCCGCTGTTTCACTTGCATGTACAGCCTCCATGTAACATGACCAGGGTCACACAGACATATGCCACAAACATATACAAGGGGCAGTTTTCCATGAATAAGGTACAAAATAAAGCCTAAAACTATTTAATAATAAACAATTTTTTCTTTCCCAACATGATCAGTGAAACAAGATGCTTAACCTTCAGAAAATGTCAGCCTCAGGAGATGAAACTAGATATTGTATGAGCGGTTTCATATTTTATTCATTTTCTATGAGATTTGCATGTTTTGCGATCCTGTTAATAAAATTTAGGACACAAGTAAATGCAGTTTAAAGTGATGTGTAGCTGAGTTAATGAACTTAAATAAACAGAAAAATTGATAGACAAAAAAAAAAAGATTAGGTAATTTAGGATCAAATGTTGATTTGTATGTAATTAATAAACTTACACTTCCATTCATAAGTTTGGGGCAGCAAGGACACATTAAACTGATCAAAAGTGACAAAAGACATTTATTATATTGCAAAAGATTTCTATTTCAATTAAATGTTTTTTTTTTTTTTTTTTGAATACTAAAAAAAAAAGATCAGTTTCCATAAAAAATATTTAAGAGCATATTTTCAACATTGGTAATAATAATAAATGTTTCTTGAGCATCAAATCAGCATAGAATGATTTCTGCAGGATCATGTGACAGACTGGAGTAATGATGCTGAAAATTCAGCTTTGCCATCACAGGAATAAATTACATTTATAAAATATATTAAAATAGAAAACTGTTATTTTAAGTTGTAATTTCACAATATTACTTTTTGTTCAAATGAATGTAGCCTTGGTGAGCATAAGAGACTAATTTTAAAATCACAAAAAAAAAAAAAAAAAATGTACTGAATCCAAGTTTTATGTATGGTGCTGTTTATTATATGATTTCCGATTTGCCTCACCCATAGCGCACCATGACTTTGGCCACTTTTATGGCTCCAGCTATGTAGCTGCACCTGACGGCAGCAGATCCCCAGGATTATCCAGAACCCGTGACGGCCTCCTGGTGACAGAGCTGGACTTGAACCTAAATCGCCAAGTTGCAGACAAATGGAACTTCAAGGTGGGAAAAAATCACTACAGTACATGTTCAACAATACATTTCCTTCAGAAAGATATCTTATCATGATCATCATCATCAAGGGGAGGTTTATTCCCTTTTGACAAAAGTCCTTCCAGGACTGTTCATGTCCTATAGATATTCGAACAAATATAGTAGTGTCTGTGTGCCATTCACACATGTGAATCTCTCCACAGATGACTGGGAGGTATGAAATGTACGCAGAGGAGCTGAAAAAAGCTGTCCAGCATGACTTCAAACCCAACATTGTTAAAGAGTAATCTTATGAGGAAGATGTGAGTGCCAAAAGCCCGAGAGGAACTGTGCTTTCTGCTGAAAGCCAAACGCTGCAGAAGAACCACATTATGTATTAGGGATATGTTCTTGTCTCTCTACTTGAATTTCACAAAATAACTAACATAATTGAATAATGGAATGATGCATTTGATTAAAATACAAATCCAATTTTATTCATTTCCTAAATGCAACTATATATTTCATAAAAATAAAGTTTGCCATGTCAACATTCCTTATGTTCTTTAAAAAAAAAAAAAAAAAAAAAAAAAAAAAAAAAACACAAGCTGATGTAATCGGATACCTGATGCAATGTCTTAAAAATCACAAAAATAACATTTTAACATGAATGATCAAAGATTAAATAACGGCTGGTGGAACACCATAGTGCAAGCATTTCATTCATCTGCTATTTTGTCACGATTTAACCATCTGGACCACTGAGCAGGCATAGTGTGTTTACAAGCAAACAGCAAAGCATTCACAACACTGTGTTCAGACCATTTCAAACGGTGCATGACTCTATTCCACAAAACAACTGACGTAAACCTCTAAACGTAGTGTTCCTGTTCTCTCTCTGAGGAATTAACATAGTGGAATTACACCAACACGTTATAATAATGAGAATTTAACAACAAAATATTGTCATTTACACAGAAATGGGTCTAATACTGTACTAGTGCTATGAGCGAGTTTAAAATGTATTTTATGGACAAGGTTCACGGTTGAGAGTCGCCCACAAAGCAGCCAAACTCTCTCTTGCTACTCTACATGAGGTTATGACAGACGTCCAGGTGATTTTGTTTTTGAGGAAACCCCCTGGAGTAAGTGAATCTACACGTATTGCACCTATGAAACATTTCTTTCCTGACAGTGGGATATAATTTAGCATACTGGATTTATCATATCTTACCTGAGTTTTTAAAAACAACCTCTTTCCTTTTTCACAATAATTAAAATCGTTCACTGTATGCTCAATTAAGTGGCTTCCAAGAGGAAAAATAAAATTAAAAAAAATTATCACAACCCCATGATTTTGCAAGGTTACCCTGATCACAAAATCTCTTATCTTTACATGAATGAAAAACATATACACTCCTCCTCTACCTCTTACAGTGGCAGAGACTATATAAATCAAATGTGCTAGATAAAAATATAAGTCCACATCACAATAATGATGAGTTACATATACATAGCATCTCCCTTTCCTTTCTGTGTGAATATTTCATTCTGTGGCCGATGTAGCACCATAGTAATGTTTTGTGCGACGCTATAGCTCTTATGAGGACCATAGCCAGAGGTGACACATACTACCTGCTATTGGCCATCAGCGCTGGTACCTGTTGGCAAAAAATGCTACCCAGCCAACCACAGTGGATGCTAAAGGTGTGTTAAATGCGTGTTCATTCAAAAGCGGTAAAGATTCAATCATCTTTGTAGATGAACAGAATGTCTTCGTCAGTTCCATAGCTTCTTCTGGCCTCCTCAAAATTGCTAAAGCTAGTGCAGCACACACCTGTCAATCAAAGAGAGGGCCATACATGAGACACACAGCTTTAATGTTCCTGCAACGGTTATAAAAATAACCATAATAAACGGGGCGGATGGTTCTAAGATGCAAGTGGTCTCAAAAAAGTATTTGAAAACTTAAAAATGTATAAATTGCATTAGATGATGAAGTATCAAACTTATCAAAAAGGCATCAGCAAACAAATCCACTGTCGTTTGACAATCTGCAAGTGTGTGTGTGTGTGTATACATATACATATATATATATATATATATATAATATATATAAGCCAAAATATTATGACCAGTCACAGGTGAAGCAAATATCATTGTTCATCTCCTAACAACATTATAGGGCCA
Source organism: Elopichthys bambusa (assembly GCA_037101425.1). Classification (NCBI taxonomy): domain Eukaryota; kingdom Metazoa; phylum Chordata; class Actinopteri; order Cypriniformes; family Xenocyprididae; genus Elopichthys; species Elopichthys bambusa. The sequence continues at coordinate 17,713,650 of CM074446.1, forward strand.
CATATTTTAGGATTAGTTCACCCAAAAATGAAAATTCTGTCATTATTTACTCACCCTCATGTCGTTCCAAACCCCCAAGACCTTCGGTGTTTACGTCCAGCACTTCTAGGTTCTACGTCAGAACATCGGCTCAGTATTTGCCGGCTCCTGCATCAGCATCACACGCATGTGTCGTGCTGCTCATGTGAACAGCTTCTGCCAATACCAAGCCGGCATTCTGATGTAGAACCCAAAAGCGCTAAATGTAAACAATGAAGAAGAATGACACAGAAGAGAAGATATTGTTGAATAAAGTGATTACTTTTGTTTTGTTTTTGCACACAAAAACGATTCTCGTCTCTTCATAAAATTACGGTTGAACCACTGCAGTCACGTCGACTATTTAACAATGTCTTTAGTACCTTTCTGGACCTTGAAGGTGGTGGTTAAATTGCTGTCTATGGGGGATAAAAAAACCTTTTTCTACGGATTTCATCAAAAATATCTAAATTTGCATTCCGAAGATGAACAAAGGTCTTACAGGTGTGGAACGACATGAGGGTGAGTAATTAATGACAGAATTTTCATTTTTGTGTGAACTATCCCTTTATGGTTAGATTAGATGGTAAACAAACAATCAGTTATGTAATCAACATGTTGGATGGGCAGCAATAAAGATCTAAACAACTCTGATAAGGGCCAGGTGACTGGGTCAAAGTATCTCTGAAACAGCAAGGCTTCTGGGTTGCTATCAGTCAGCAGTGGTGAGAATTTGTACAGGAATGGTTTGAGGAACATGATGAAGAGTTCAAGGTGCTGCTATGATCTCCAAATTACCCAGATCTCAATCCAACTGAGCATCTGTGGGATGTGCTGGACCAATAAGTTCGATCCATAGTGGCTCCACCTCACAGCCTACAGGACTTGAAGGATCTGCTGCTAACATCTTGGTCCAGATACTACAGGACACCTTCAGGACCAACAGCATATTAGGCAGGTTGTGTTGGTTGTTTTGGCTCATTGGTATATATATATATACATACACATGCTAATATTAGTCTCTCTGTTTATCCCGAGGTTTGCGGCAGCCTGCCAGATCCAGGCCGTATCCAGATGAGATTAAGGACCTGTGCCTAGACATGACAACATAACAACATAACGCAGCCCTGACGTTTTAACTAAATTATCCCCTGCGAAGGCCTCCTTCCCTTTCCTTTCCCTATGTATAGATAAAACGTTATCAAATATCACCTTTTTTTTTTTTTTTTTTTAAGACCAAGCTTCTGCGCACATACATACTCAAACACACAAACCTATAGACTAAACACGTAAATGAACGGCAAGAATGCATTAAAGGTATTCGTTTTTTTGTTTGTTGTTTTTTTCAGTAGGAAAGGTGTAATTTAAGCGGCGCCTAAAGTAATAATTAACAATTTTTACAATGGAAGTGATTCAATCAAAAAACAACTTTAGCTTGATAATAATTTTCCTATTGTCACCGTGAAGCAATATGTTTGAAACAATATGTATTGTGAAAAGCACTATATAAATGAAGATGACTTGACCTTGCGGTTTCAGAGGTATTCTGACCCAGTCACCTCGCCATAACAATTTGGCCCTTATCAGAGTCGTCTTGGTGCCAGATACCACAGAATGTATAGAATATATATATGTATATACACATATATATATATATATATATATATATATATATACACATATATATACATATATATATACATATATATATATATATATATATATATATATATATATATATATATATATATACATATATACATATATACATATATATATATATATATATATATACACATATATATATATACATATATATATATATATATATATATATATATACATATATATATATATATATACATATATATATATATATACATATATATACATATATATATATATGTATATACACATACACACACACACACACATACTTGTGCTGTCCGTAAATATAATGCCACTTGGTTTGATTTTTTGCTAATTCAATTGGTTTAAAAGCTCTTATAAATTTCAAAAGCAAAACTGATGTTTAGACTTATCCAAACTTCTCAATACATACGGTCCGAGTAGGCGGGATTGTTGTAGAAGATGCTGCCGGTTTTGCGGTTAAATCCACACACCACCACGAAGTGGCCCTGGTAATCTGGCTTCCTGCAGAAGCACTTCTGACCCACAGGGAGGAAACAGCAGTATTTGACAGGCGTGGAGCACAGCTCACACACCAACACCACTGCGTTGACCAGCACGATGGCCACATGACCCTGCTCCAGGTGGCTCTGAATCTCCTGAACTGTAACAGAGCTACAAGAGACAGATGTGATCAGATTTCTTCATGCACAGTTTCAGCTTAGTTTTAGCTGATATGCTTTGATAAAATCTTGTAATGAAATCCTGTAAATTTCAGATACGATGGAACTGGAAATCTATATACACAATAAAAGGCTGAAATTTGATACTATTTTGTCTAAACAGAATTAAAAATCAAATGTTTTCGATTGACTTTAAGCATTCCTGTAGTAGCTCTATCTGTAAAACTTAAACAATGCCATAGGGAATGGGTTTGATTCCCAGGTGAATGCATGAACGGAGAAAAAAATGCCTTCAATGCAATGTGAGTTGCATTAGTAAAAATATGAGGAAATGTTTATGATTAAATGCATAATTAAACACAATATCACAGATAGCAATAAATTAGAGTCTTCGATACGGTCCAATAACTGATATATTGTGCATGGCTATTTTTTTGACCAATGAATTGCCATGAGTTTTCCAGTCATGTTTGATTACAGCATAAACATTGTTTTATATTCATATTATAGAGATTGTATCAGCTGGATCAAATATTTTAAAGCTGAGCATAACCTGACAAACTAGAAATAATATAAATTTATATTGTATATACTTTTTCAAGTCTAGAAAAAAAAATTCCCTGATATTTCTAGGTTTTCCATGACGGTGGTAAATCTGTAAATCAATCACAAGTGACAGCATGCTCTACAGAACAAAAAAATCTGACAAATGTAGAAAAACCTCACCACTTCTTCACCAGGACTCCTTTGCTTTCAGCCTTCATAAAGAGTTCATTCACCCTGTCCTCCTCCGTTTCAAAATGCTTTTTGTAGAAAGACTGAAGCAGGAGAACACAGGAAACGGAAAAATGATTCAGATGCCAAGGTGTCAGTTATAACATCTGAGTCAAGACTGATCCTTTGACAAATTAAAGCTCCTCAATCATAAAAACTAATGCTTTAACACTGTCTTTTTCTTGGAAAAATGAACTGAATCATCCATTATTTTCTGCACTGCATGTGACACAAAGCTTGAAATCTATCTATTCTCAGTGATCAGTGACGACAGCTCATGTACCTGGTTCCTGAAGCCCTTGTCCACGCCGAGAGTCTGTGTGCAGAAGCAGTGTCTGATCCCCAGTTTACACATGAGATAAGCCAGGTCAATAGTCCACACGCTCTCTGTGAACTCCAAGTCCAAACACGCTCTCTGAAATTCCTCCTCACTTACTGGATGTAAATACCTGCACACACAAAGAAGAGTTTAAATATTTATCATTAGTGTAATTGTTGCAGGATAATGCATCACTTAGGATTCATACTTACTCCAGGACCATTCTCGAACAGGCCAAGCCACAATCCCAGTGGTACAGCTGCCGGATGACCGGTACATTTAGCATCACATCATCTGGTAGAACAAGGTCAGAAAAGAAGCTGGTAATGTCACTGTGCCACAATGAGCAGCTTTTGATCTATTCACATTATCATAAGTTAGGTTGTACTGAGGACAAATTAGTTTTGGTTGTGAACTGAATTATATAAAGCCACTCATTTTATTCATGTAAAACATAAACTCTTTTTAAAAACAGGTAAATGAGAGTGAATAACAACTTAAAGTTAAACACAAGCAGCTCAGGACAATACATGAACTGCTCATTTTAATTTAATATATCCGGGTTGTGTATTTCGTCCAATACAGTATATCAGAGAAGGATTATGATTGATTATAATGCTAGTTGGGTTAAACAGTTACCAGCCATCTAAGACGTTGCATTTGAATGTCATTTAACACAAACTCACCGTTCATAATGCAGTCTGTCTGTGTCTCTCTTTATCTCTGTTGTTGTGTTTCAGTGATGTTTATTATCAGAACTTGATTCATGAAGACTGTCTGCTAGCAGGGTTAGCCGGACAGCCGCTGCCCTCCTGTCCTCTACATCAGACACGCTAAAATCTGTCCATCTTCAGGTCGGTGAAAGATGCTGAGAGGCTGTTGGTGAAAGCGGTAAAACAGCTACAAACTAGACTTGTTTAACCCACGCCTTGTGGTCATTCCCAGGGATGAACGTTTCACTTCCTGTCAATCCAAATTCAAGTGAGCGTCGGCGCATTGAGAATAGGGAGAACTGCGTCCTCTGCTGGAAAGACGAGAAATAACAGCAAGACGCCACATTCATTTATTTTATGCTTATAAAATATTTATATGGCTTATATTTATACAATGATGGAAATGGCCTATATTCACTGGGGTCCCTAGGTGGGAACGTATTTCTATTTTAAACATGCAGAAAATCCCACTATTTATGTATGAAATTTGCATTAAAGATGGAAATCCTATTTTGAACAGTCCGCCATTGAAATTCACCCACACAGAGAGAAGCCTAGTAACAGAATTAATACATATAATTATTATGTTGTTTTTTTTTTTTTTTTTCAAACCGAGTGAATACTATACAGGTTTATGTTTGTATGTACGTATGTATTTCCAGTCAATAAAATAAAAAGACGAACCAGGATATTTACAGAACTTCTAAACTTAATTGATTTAAATTATAATTATATTCTATTTTAAGGAATTTATAAGCATATCAAATTAAAACAAAATCTGAGTGAAATGTTCGAGTGAAAAACGTTTGTTCCGTCATTCAGTCCAGTAGGTGGCAGTGCGTGTCTTCAGTACAATAGAACCCCCGGAAACGCCGAACGCCGAAGGCAAAACTGTTTGTGGACGTTTGGTGTACGTTTGGGTGAGTTTTGATTGATTTCTCTGAGAAAAAAAAGAAAGAACTGGAACGTGTTTGTCGAGAATTATTTGTAGATTTATGTTCAATAATGAACTCTAGTTATGTGGGTTTTTTCTTGCTTGTTTACGAAAAACCTCAAGATCTTGTCTGACCCATTCATTTAGTCTATTCAACTTCCAACAACAACAACAACATTTATTTATAAAGCGTTCCATTAGCGCTCTCCTCCTTGTAATACAAATATTTACCTTTTGCCGAAGTTATTCCTCATCTGCCAAATGTTCTGCAGTGTCTTTATTTTCTCTCTCTCTCTCTCTCTCTCCCTCTCTCTCTTACAGTTCACAGATAACTTGTTAAGATGTCGATTGGAGTGCCCATCAAAGTTCTTCATGAAGCAGAGGGACACATAGTCACCTGTGAAACCAACACTGGGGAGGTTTACAGGGGCAAATTAATCGAGGCTGAGGACAACATGAACTGCCAGGTACTTTTGCATATGTGTTGCAAACTAATTTAATGCGTGAAAAATAAATGCATACCATCTAAAATATGCTTTATTTTCCCCTATAGATTTTATTCTCTAGGTAGAGTTTAGTTTGTCGTTGTTTTATCAGTCATTCTTTCAATTCATAATAAGGGTTTGCACAAAATGACAGCACACCTCTGTCTGTTGTCTTGTTGGAAAGTTTGCCTTATCCTTTATTTTCTATCTTCCATTTCCTTCAGATGGCAAATATCACAGTCACGTACAGGGATGGCCGTGTATCTCAGCTGGAACAGGTGTATATTCGTGGCAGTAAAATCAGGTTCCTCATCCTGCCCGACATGCTGAAAAATGCTCCTATGTTAAAGAGTATGAAAAACAAAAATCAGGCAGCTGGTGCAGGTCGAGGAAAAGCAGCTATTCTCAAAGCCCAAGGTATATACAGCCTCTTGAACCCAGTCCACACATCTTACATCAGAAAAATGTTTTTTTGTTGTTGTTGTTTTTTATAGAATTAGTAAGACATTATTTATATTTTTTTGTTATAAAATGATGAAATTTGTTTGCATTAATGTTTTTGCAGTGGCTGCCAGAGGACGTGGACGTGGTGGACCAGGACGAGGGAACATATTCCAGAAGAGACGCTAGTTTTATATTGATACCCCTTTTTTATAATTTTACCAGCATTTTGGTTTGATCTATTTTATATTGTTCATTTTATGCTTTGGATAATAAATGGGTGATTTTGTTATTTTTCTGTTGATTCTGTGAGTTTTTCTGAAGTGGGGGTGGTGTGGTCTTTTTTGTTCAAATGTTTATAATCTTGTATACAGTGTTCATGGGTAGAGTTGGGAATACTCTGACTCAAGTACAACTTTTCACAGACTTGGACTTGTCATAGGCTTTGATGCATTTTTACTCGGACTTTACTAAAAATGCTCCCGAATCCAGGGATTCGGTGAAATATGCTCGGAACTGTCACTGGCCAGATTGGGTCAGTACTGCATTGTCACAAAGTCAATCTTTCGCATGTGATTTTCAGTCTTGCCTGTTCAGTCAGTTCGACACTTGCAAGCTGTCTAAGCTGAGCTTCTGTGTGACACACTCGCACTCAAAGAAAATTCCTATCAGTTAGCGCATGAATTGCGAATTAAATTGTCTCATTTTGCTTCTGTTCACTTAAAAACAAAGTGAACAAAAACTGTCAAAATGCCTGTTGCAGTGAGTATTCATGTAAATAGTCAGTTATGACTTAAGTGAATGTAAACAGTTGGGAGAAAATCGGATGTCAGTATATTGGATCTGTGCATTAGATCTTAAAGTGACCGTAAACTAATAAATCTGCTGCTGTCTATGTCTTTAATGATAATCAAACAACAAAAGAAAAATAATTATTTACTGCTCTTGGCTGAGTAACTTTAAATAATGATCACTTATATTTCATGCATAGAGTGAAGATTGGGGTTTACTTTAAGTGTCTGTAGTTGGCTATTTCTGTAGTAGCCTATACTATAGACCTACATGAAACCGTTTATTCAATTGTATTTTTTATTAATACATTTCTTTTGCTTGAACTTTTTACTTGCGTTATTTAGGCTAATAGTTTTTTTTTTTTTTTCTGTTGTAATGAAATTACTTTTAAAAAACAAACATGGTGGCAGCTTCTAGTTTCAAAGGGAAAATAATGTTTCTAACATCTTTGAAGCAGTGGTTTACATGGGTCAAAATTCAGAAACAACAGGAAATCCCTAGTGTTTTATATACTGTTTAATACTATAGCTTTTAACTATGGTAAATATGGAAATATATAGTATTTATGCAGGTGGCTCATCCACATAGTAAACTTCCAATAATGTAATTTGTTAATCATAAATGCATTAAAAAATTAAACAATTTTGTGTTGGCCCTAAGTTATGGAAATTACATGTAGGACCTTTATACACAGTGCATGCCATTGTAAAGACTGCACTTCTGTCCCCTCTTCCATCCCCTTACCACTGCATTTTCAGCTCTTCATTACCACCCCTGCCTTGAATTTATACATCTGTATTGATGAATAAGTCAAGTCCCACCCTATAGCTTTTTACATTCAAAAAGCCGTTTCACTCAGAAATCATCCATTACATGACTTTAAGTTTGCTGAGCAGAATACTAATGATGTGAAATGAAAATGGCAAGATGCAATAAAGGTTTGCTTTTGTTACCTTTAAATGTTTATATATATATAAGTTAAGGTTAAAAAAAAAAAAAATAAGAAAAGATGTTGACTTAATGAAATGCGGTTTTGTTTAGTTAGACTCGACTCGGACTTTGCCCTTTTTAGACTCGGACATGACTCTGACTCGACTGGTGGACTCAAACCCAACACTATTTATTGGTCATACTAAATGAACTGTCAAGTACGAAGACATACTACAATAAGGACATATTTTAGTGTATTTTCTGTTATAATTACAGCATATAAGGTGTTCAGGAGCTGTTGGTCATGCATGGCGGAGAGGATTTAACCGCTTGATTTACATGGGTTTTACACTGTTATAGTGACTGGCTTGCAAATGTGCTGAGTGCAAATGCTACTGGGTATCTAACGGGCGTTTAACCAAATACATGCAGGTAGCTATCAATGCATATCTTAACACTTCCATTATTCCTGTATGATAAGAAATGACATTCAAAGCATTTGTAAATTCTGTTGAGAAGTGTGGTAGATGTAAGGCTACAGGAGGACAGTGTTCTGACCTTACATCAAGTACTGTGGTTTCATAGTAGACATTTCTTCAGCAATGGGTTGTAAGGACTGCTGCAGTGCTTGCTTCCACTGTTTTTTTGATTATGAAACACCTGTAACGCTGGTTATTAGTAGCAAAAGAGTTGGAACCCTCTTCAGACTAATACAGTTAATGATCATCGCCTATGTTGCCATGTGAGTAAATTTTTAGATCATTTTAAAAGAAATATTGATTGCATCTACTTATATTCATTTTTTATGTCGCTTTGAATAAGAGTGTAATTTGATTTATGTAGAACAGGGAAGTCCAACATCCTGCAGAGTTTAGCTCCAACACACTTACCATTGGTACGTTTCCCAAAGCGAACTATGGTCGCAAGTTTCGTCGTTATCAATAGAGTTCAGTGGGACTTATGACCATAGTTGGCTAACAATGCTTTTGGGAAACGCACCCCTGGATGTTTCTAGTGAGTCTGATGACCCTGATTAGCTCAGGTGTATTTAATTAGGGTTGGAGCTAAACTCTGCAGAACAATGGCCCTCCAGGAGCAGGTTTGGACACCCCTGAGAAGCCTATAGTTGTCTATTTCAGTGGTTCCCAAGCTTGGTCCTGCTGGAGTACCTCCAACACCACGCATTTTTGATGTCTCTCTTATCTTACACACCAATCTGAGGTCTTGGAGTCTTTACTAATGAGCTAATGAGTTGAAGCAGGTGGGTTTGATAAGGGAGACATCTAAAATGTGCAGTGCTGGGGGTACTCCAGGATTAGGGTTGGGAACCACTGGTCTTGGCTAAATAAATATCCTCATTTTTGTATTCCCATGGGTATGGAAATGGAGAAATGGCTTGTTTATTAGGGACTGAGTTTAAAGTTATGATTTATATATATTACTCCCACATTTAAGTGTGTCATATTCTCAGTGAAATTCAATGCAGTCTTAACTGTTCAGTTTAACTCTACATCTGTATTATAATTAAAGATATGTCTGCTGGCAGCAGCGTGCTTACCAGGACCAAGACTCAGTCATCAGCTCTGTCAGTACAAAGGTGAAAGGAAACATTTTGACCAATTCATCCATTGAGGGAATTCATGTTTGGGATGTATCTGAATATGTCATCCCACCCCAGGTATCTAATTTATTTGACATAAACCCATTGCAGAGGAAATACAATGGTTTCTCTGAGTTATTTTGTTTGTCCAGCATGACGACATTTTTTTTTTGGGTGTAGGGAGAAAACTCTTTCTTTGTGTTGACAAATATGATTGTCACTCCTGGCCAGACACAGAGCAGCTGTCCTGAGGTACAATAAAACAGACTAAACATATGTCGTGTCCACTCTCAAACATGAAGGGACTGTTGCACGTTGTATTATGAATGATTTCTTTTTACAGATTCAAAGTGAATTCACTAACTGTGAATCAGACAGTGATTGTAAAGAGGGATTCAATGAAATCCGTGGCAATGGTGAGTTTTCATGTTCCGCATAATGTTTGCGATGTAAGACACAAGTCAATGCCACAAAGCAAACTCCATGATCCTCCTCACAGGTGTTCAGACTGGCCGATGTGTACAATACTCTGATGCGATCAAAACCTGTGAGGTGATGTCATGGTGTCCCCTTGAAAATGACACCGTCATTCCAAAGTGAGTGTCTTTAGTAAAAGTTAACAAGTTTGATGCCATTTGCACAACTGAACCTGGGGATATTAATATAGTTTGTGATCGTACAGACCTCCTCTTCTCGGTGCAGCAGAAGACTTCACAGTGCTCATCAAAACCAACATACAATATCCAAAGTTCAGTTTCAAAAAGTAAGTTTATTCATTTGTAGGTCATGCATTTCACTCTTAAGATGAACAGAAACATTATTATGGTGATCAATTAAATCTAAGGTATTTAATGATGACTGGTTGAGAGAGAAACATTATTTTACATTCAAATGTAAATGAATTTGATCCTTTCAAAGTCATGTTTTGTGTTATTTCTAGACGAAACATTCTGCGTCACATCAACTCCACGTACTTAAAAAACTGCACGTTTAATCAAAAAACAGACCCACACTGTCCCATTTTCCGTCTGGGTGACATTGTAACCGAGGCCGGAGAAGACTTCAGCATCATTGCTCTTAAAGTCTGTATCTTCAATAATGCTATATATCTGTATTACTTTATATACACTACTGTTCAAAAGTTTAAGGATAAAACTGTTTTTTGGGATACAATATAATGTAACCTTGATTTTATTGAGCAAGGATACATTATATTGGTCACAAGTGACCATAAAGACATGTTACAAAAGATTTCTATTTCAAATAAATGCTGTTCTGTCATGACAGCTCTCTGAGTGTTTGGCATGGTAATGTATAATACAATGTTTGGTCTTGGCAGAAAATATCTGCTACGCTGCTGATCTGAGTACGTTACTTGCTACTGCTAATACATACACGACAAGCTGCTTTGAGCAAGCAAGACATGCTGCTGCTGCGGTACAATTCATACATGAATTACCTGTAGCAGATCTATACAGGCGGAGCTGGGAAAGGTGGACGGTCTCTGAAAGCGCGCTGCACTGCTATAGCAAATGCTGACCAAGTATTTGAAGGTTGAGCACGTGAGCTCATTGGCCACTAAGACAGCAGGAACCAATCAGCTGTACCCTATAGAGAATGATGTGATTGCAAGCAAATTGAGTTAAGGACCTATTCGCCTGCACCATCTAGAGTTTCATGACAGAACTTTGTATTTCTTTTGAACTTTCTAGTCATCAAAGAATTTATTTGACTTGAATATTAGTGAAAGTTCTATGAGTTATTTATTGTAATTGACAGTGTGTTTTAATGTTAAAGGGTGGTATTATAGGGATTTTCATTGACTGGAGTTGTGACTTGGACTTCTCAGAACGCTTCTGCATTCCCAAGTATTCTTTCAGTAGACTGGACAACAAAAATCCTGAAAATAACGTTGCCCCTGGCTACAATTTCCGGTATACTCAACAATTTGATTTTTGATTGTAACATTTTGTATCTAAAGCTATGTCTATTTCTGTTGAATAACAATTTTGTTCTTCCCCACAGATATGCTAGATATTATAAAAACAATGAAAACATTGAAACACGGACACTGATAAAGGCCTTTGGAATCCGCTTTGATGTGATAGTGTTTGGGAAGGTTTGTCTGCTAGTCTCTAAGAGTATGCCATAATAATCGGCATCTATTTAGTCAACATTCAGATTTGTTTACTCTGTATTGTTTTGTCTCTGTAGGCTGGTAAATTCCATATTGTGCCCACTATTGTGAATCTTGGGTCCACTCTTTCTTTTCTTAGCTTGGTAAGCACTAGTTAGGTGTTTTTTTTAATCACCCATTTGAGTTAAATGTCTTTGAATCAAGTATTTTCATATTGTTCCTGAACTTCTCCCAGGTGAATGCGGTTTGTGACTGGTTCATGCTTAATTTTTTGAAGGACAGTGACTACTATTCCAAACATAAATTTATTCACCTGAACAAAAAAGGTGACTCTGTGCCACTGGTGAGTAAAAGTCATTTCCATTTTTCTGAGTGATTTATTTATTGTTTTGCAAAATTATATAATTTTATACTGTTATAGAGCTCCATGGAGACCACCTCATATGGGACTCCATGATGGAATTGGACTGGACACTTTCAGTGCACTTAAAACCATCAATATCAAATATGTCCTTGTTTTTTTCATACACTACCATTCAAAAGTTTGGGGTTGGTAAGGTTTATATGGTATATAAATAAATAAATATATATATATATATATATAATATATAATATATATATATATATATATATATATATATATATATATATATAATATTATTATTATTATATTTATTTTATTTTAAAGAAGTCTCGTAAGCTCACCAATGCTGCATTTATTTGATCCTAAATACAGAAAAACTATAATCTGAAATATTATTACAATTTAAAATAACTGCGTTCTATTTTAATGTGTGTTAAAATGTCATTTGTTCCTGTGATGGCAAAGCTGAATTTTCAGCATCATTAGTTAGTCTTCAGTGTCACATGGTCCTTCAGAAATCATTCTAATATGCTGATTTGGTGCTCAATTTCTTATTATTATCAATGTTGAAAACCGTTGTGCCGCTTAATATTTTTTTGAAATATTAGGCAGCACAATATTTTGGTCAATTAAATTGCTGAATAAAAGTATTAATTTCTTTAAAAAAAATCTTACTGACCGCAAACATTTGAACGGTAGTGTATACTAAATTTGATCCATCACATCTGATTAATATACTATAACATACTTTATTTATTACAGTTTATGAGTGTATCAGTGTAAATGATTAGTAAACCAGTTTGGCTATACATGCTTGACCTCTGGATTAAATTATTATTTTTTTTAGTTCAAAGGCATCTGTGTTAGTAAAAACTTAATGATATGTTCATGTTTCTTCAGGGTTTTTTTTTGTGGTTAATATGATACATTGTTTGCTTTGCAGGTTAAAATTGTAAAAATGACCCATGATATTCTGTATTTTTAATTGTAGTTAGTATCATTCCCTTTTATGCATAATCATAAGGCATTGTCATTCTGATTGAACTTCTAAAAACGAATAAAGTCTGTTATCTATTGAACTCTGTCTGAGATGGTATGGCCTGATAGAGTCTAAGGCCACTGTATTTCCCATTAGGGCTTGGATATTCTGCTCTTATCCTCCATATACAGCAACTGGGTATTACTGGAATAGCATCTCTGGGTGTGCTGTCACCAAACCGCCATCTAATGAATTGAGCATAAGCCCAGTGGCGCAGCTGTGCCCCCTCATGCAGCTCTGCTAGGGGATCCACATAGAACAAAGCAGTCTCCAGGACCGAGCGACCGACAACCAGTGTTGAAAAGAGCGGGGAGGAGGTTATGCAGCGCCCTTTTCCTGATCGACAGCACAGCTGCTCCTGCAAGATGTCAGAAGGCCGGCAGCAGCCACACTGACACCAGGCCGGACACCCAGACTGTGACGTCTCCAATAATGGTGTATTTGTGCTCTGTCCGCTGCTGTGTCTTCTGGGAAGGTTTTCGTTTACCATAAGCCTACCGCTCTGGCCATTCTGTACAGGCTCACTTCTGCTTTGGCTACACTGCAGAACACTCATCAGAGTCTTCATGCTCGCCAAATCATTCTGATAAGAGAACAGACCAGGGCTGTTATAGTTAACTAAGGGTACATTTACACGACAGAGATGTACTACAAAAAGAAAAAGTGTGTTTTGCGTTTTTCACGTACAGATGACAACGTTGTCAAAACGATCCCCGTTCACATAGATCCACAAAAAAACGATTTAAAATGCTGTATTATGCATGCCAGGCCAGTAGTTGGCTATGTCACTTTGTTAAGAAAAACTACGTGCCTACAGAGTGAACGTAATACGCATGCGCGTGACATCACAGTTTTTACAAATTTGTGTTTTTGTAGTTTACACGGTGACGATAACAGTATAGTTTTCAAAAACTTGACCTTTGAAACCCATTTTCAAAAGTTTGGATTTTCACGCCATTGTCGTGTAAACTGCCAAAACGCATAAAATGTTTTTAGTTGAAAACTGTGTTGTGTAAATGGCCACTGAAATGAAAACAATAAAAAAAAAAAAAACATTAACAGCGTTAACTGACATAAAAAATATTTTATTTTTAAATATATAAAAAATATTTTATTTCAGCTAGTTGGTGAGGCAACATTTCTCATTTTAATTTAGTTTAACTTCTAATAAAATAAACTAAAACTGAAATAAAATTAATATAAACTATACAGACATTAAAAAACTAATTCTAACAAAAAAAACAAAAAAACATGACAAAAAACATTTCTGTAAATAAAAACTACTTCAAAAAAATGAATAGTATTTCACTGATTGATTTTGTGGTAATGGAATGCCAAATAATAAATGAATCCACCCAAAAAATTTTAATTCCCTGAAAATGAAAGTCATCATTTACTTACCCATACCAGTTTGACTTATTTCTTTAAAAACACAAAAACCTAGATAAATTAATGAATTCAATACAATATCAGTACATATCGACTAGTCACCAAAATGCTGATACTGTGATATTTTCACAGTATTTAAACACAATTTTCACAAATTTAGCAGTAAAATAATTATGGCAAACCAGTGTAAACGATTCATTGATGGATTTTACAACTGATAATTTGACATTATTGCTTAAATAACCGGTGGATCCAATTCTTGGGAACAGCACCTGGGAAATAATGGAGTACTTGCTGACACTTCTGGGTGTTTAAGTGTTAAAGTGAGTCAGAATGTAGTTGCCATTGTATTGAGTTTATTGTGTTCTGTGGAAGAAAGTAAGTCATACAGGCTTGTAATGACACGAGAATGAGTAAATGATGACAGAACTTTCTTTTTTTGGGTGAACTAGTCTTTTAAAATAGTTTTATAAAACTAAAATAATGCTTCATTAAAGATTTAACAACAAGCATTAATTTACTGGCAAGTGTGTGACAATATAATAAGATGATCTTACTTTGCGCTGGTGTAAGGAAAGGGGTTTCGTCTCCTGCAGTCTTTTCTTTCTGGATTTTTTCACCACCCTTAACTTGTCCTCATCCACAAATGACACACAAAGGAAGCACTGCAACAGACACATTACTACAAGCTAGATTCATACATACAGATTGTGTAAAGCATTAACAGTGTCAAATCTCTGCCACACAACAAACTGAGTTAGTGTTTTTAATGCGTATTGACCTCTTCCCGGTCCTGAATGGCCTCAAACTTTCTCTCTGTGTAGTTCTGCTTTGCCTCTTTTGAGTAACAGCCGGTCCCAATAAGCCAGTCCAGGAAAATTGTTGTCTAAAGAAAAATAACTAATTACCATTGAGTTACTTCAAACTGTTTTCTGAATCGCCATCTGAGGGCTTAAGGGTTACTTACGATGGCATAATACGAGAGCGTGGATCCAATGTATATTATTAGCTGAATGATGCTGAACTTTCCAGCCTGTGAAGAATATAGAGAACTTTATATGTGTCTTAAAATCTAAATCGAACAGGCAAAGTTATGACAATATAGGATATGATCTCACCTTCCCAAACACCATCACATCAAACCTAATGCCATACATTTTATAGAGCGTTCTTTGTTCCACACCATTCACGGTAGAGTATCTCGCAAACCTACAAAAGATAATATCTTTAAGAAAGGACTGTTTAAGAGTTCACATACTTTTCAGTATGGTTTTAGTTGTTCACACCTGAAGTTGAGCCCAGGGTACAGGGTTCGGTTGCTTTCTTTTTCGTCCAAGCGACGAAACGTATATATGGGAAGACAGCTGTGAAAGATGCGGTTCAGGTCACAGTCCCAGTTGATCTGGATCCCAATCACACCACCCTGTGAAGCAGATACTACCAGCAATGAAAAATGGACAAGGCTATATTGGCGTGCTTTGTAACTAAATTACACAAATACACTACCATTCATAAGTTTGGGGTCAGTAAAAAAATTTTTAAGAAATTAATACTTTTAACCAATAAGGCTGCATTAAATTGATCAAAAATGACAGTAAAGAATTTAATAATGTTACAAAAGATTTCTATTTCAAATAAATGCTAAACTTTTTATTCATCAGAAAATCCTAAAAAAAAATTGTATCACAGTTTCCATAAAAGTTTTCAAAGTTTCCGTTTTCAGCATTAATAAAAAGAGTAAAAAATACTTTTCTTGAGCACAAAATCAGCGTATTAGAATGATTTCTGAAGGATCATGTGACCAGGGTTATTACTGCTAACTAAAACATTAACTGAAATTAAATCAAATAAAATATATAAGAATTATATAAGTATAGTGTATGTTCTAGTGTGCTTGGAAAGAAAGGCATTTACCTCCACTGCCATCTCGGAAAAGTTCTCCTTGGCCTGACTCACAATGTCTCCCAAACGAAAAATGGGGCAGTACGGATTTTTGTACTGGTTATAGATGCAACCTTTAAGGTCAGTGTCCTTCATTTCAGGCAGGATGTTTCTTCTAAGACAAATAGATAAAAGATGCCTATATTATTCGTTTTTGAAAAATGAATATTACCCTGGGCTTCCTTCTGGCTAGCATTTACTTCAAATACTGCTAACAGTTCACATATGCTTAGCGAATGTTAATTTGTGCTGTAATTGGCATTGCATTTGCTACTTATGTACTACCTTATGTAATTAAAGGCTGGAAATCTGATGTTATTCTTGATCATCACAGTGAAATTTTCTGCAGATGCTAAAAGAGCGGGTCTGGGGAAACAGAAATGAAAATGCCTGAACTAAGTAAACATCCATATACAGAATCTCAGTTTATTTAAAAGTGCTAAATAAAAGTGCATGTTCCTCATACAGGTTCCCCAAACATCTCTATGGCAGCACTGGCAAGTCTGCAGTGTCAACTCTTTTACTCATTTGTAACTTGTGCAACATCACAGCAAGTTTATTATAGAGTAACACTGCACATTACAGCACCTGGGATTCTTCTTGTTCTCAATGGGGCACCAAGTTGTAACTTCACATGTTTTCCTTAGAATGTCCAACTTCACACAGGCACCTGTTTGAACACCTTAGAGGCGAACACAGGAACAGACCTCAGATCATGGAAAAACTTTGGATAATGGTTTAGGTTTTTGTTGGAAAAAAAAAAAAAAAAAAACGACGCTTGGGTAGTATTATTCAAATATTTAAACAAATGATTGATTGAATGATCTGACATTGAAATTTCTCCTCTAAAGCTGCATAACAAATCTGCAGCCAGGACACAAATTGCATCTTCATATAATATTACCATGGCTATGTTGGTCAAAAAACCCTTTCTCGCAGTCTTTATCTGTTCGACACAGCTTCCCATGTGGTTGGACCTGAAGTAGAACATACAAACATCTGTTGAATGGATTATATTTGGCTTATAAGGATAGTGGAAGTGCGAATCATCACTTAATATCATGGCAACAATGGAAATAAATCTTCATGACTTAAGATATATTTCATATTTCACTGCAACAAAAATCAAAATAACACTTACCTCTGGGCAGTTACCTTGTTTTTGGTTCTTTGTGACTATGACATTCGTCGCAACAAAGAATGAGTTTTTTCCCTGCCGAAATAAAACAAGAACTTAATACATAACTTATTACCTTGTTTTCGAGTGTAACTGGAATTCAAACCTAAATCTGCTTAAGAACTAGCTTTTTTTTTTTTTTTTGTATGAAAAATAATAATAAATGGTGGTAGTGTTACCTGAGATGGTCCACTGTAGTCCACCACATCCCACACAACTTTTCCAATGTCTGGTATAGATATCTCTGCCACTCCCTTAACCTTTGTGGTGACAGAACTGACCACTAGATCATACTCCTGATATTCTTTATTCCATAACATCATGATACTGAAAAGTAAAGAAATACTCCCTGAATTGGGAGCCTGAGTGATGAATCTAGTTTGATCACTACATCTAAACACAGCATAACACATGTAAATGACACAAACTATCACATGAATGAGCTCTTGTTAAATGATGCGGGGGCGAAATGCATGAAAAACAGCGGAGACAAACTACTTAGAAACACTTACCAAATAAACATCAAGATCACTGCGTTTAAGGTCCATTTCAGCGACCCAAGTCTGACGCTCTTGATTTTGACGAGTTTTTGTGTATCATATTCACAGAGGTTCAGCAATATGCAAGGCATGGGCGTGATTTAGTAAACACTGTGGAAGAATGACTGCGGAGTGCTGCTGTGCTAAGCTTGCGCAGAAGAAGTAGGTCACATGGTCTTCTGGAAGACAGTTACAACACTCTTTCTTCAAAATGATTACATATTAATATCTATTTTCATTTCGGAATTATGCCGCAGTATTTAAAGAAAAAAGATAATTTAAATACATTTTCAATAAATATATTTTCATTATATTTTCATTTGCTTTTATGCAGTTTCATTCTCACATTCAAACTGTAGCCTACATTTTAACTTAAATAAAACATTTATTTTATATATATATTTGATCACTTTACCATTCACAGTGGCCCTATAAATAAAACAAAACATATATATATATATATCTTGGTACACTGTTTATATATATATATATATATATATATATATATATATATATATATAAACAGTAATATTGTGAAATTTGAAATAACTGTTTTCTATTTAAATATATTTTAAAATGGAACTTATACCTGTAATGACAAAGCTGAATTTTCAGCATCATTACTCCAGTCTTCAGTGTCATATGATCCTTCAGAATCATTCTAATATGATGATTTGATGCTCAAGAAACATTTTTATTATTATCATCAATGTTGAAAACAGTTGTGCTACTTAATATTTTTGTGGAATCCTCCACAGTCATTTTTACGGATTCTTTGATGAATAGAAAGTTTTATTTGAAATAGAAATCTTTCATAACATTATGTTTTTACTATCACATCAATTTAATGCACCTTTGTTGAATAATTTCTTTAAAAAAATATTTTTAAAAAAATGAACGTAGGCCTATATGAATGTTACTGAACTTGCTATGACATTACAGATCAAATCCAATTTAGCTTATTTAACTTATTTATCTAAGTTTAAATTTTGTTTTTCTCCTATCAAGCCATTGTCCCTACAGTATGTGAATGACCAGGAAGAGACTTTGACAGTGGAAAACTCAAGTCCCCACATCTTTTAGTACATTTGAATAGTAAAATTATACAAAATGCATTATATCCAACATATTCCTAAGTATGTCTAAATAGCAAACAAACAAAAATTTTGAACACCAGTAACATGAACATTCAGTAATGATGGTTGCATTTACATGTGAAAACAAAGTAGTTTCAATGTCTACATGACATGCATGAGTTGTGTATATTTACCACCAGTGAAGACAATATAATACATTCTGTTGTTTTAATTTTGTTTTGTGTAAGCTGAACTGTAATGAACATGGTGCATTTCTCTCATTTTACCTAATTTGTGTTTTCAGCTTTGAACACAGCCTGCTCTGATTCACTCACGCAAAGCCACTTTGCATATGAGATTCATCCCCCATTTCTCTGTAAGACAATGTGCATCTCACCAGATCTCATATCAGTGCAAGACTCTGGTTTGTGCGCTTCCCTCTCTGAACAGAACATCATGACCTTCATTGGGCACGTTCTTTTTTTTGTTGGACTTGTGTTTGTTGGTGTTTCTGGAAACATATTTAACCTGATTTTTACTCTACAACAGCAAGTGAAGACCAGGACCATTCAGACTGTGGGTTTGATCCTAAACGTCATCTCCATCAGCAACATTATCTTAGTACTCGCCACCTTCTCATTGGTGATGGATGTTTTTCAGAATCCCCAAATTTGGTGTGTCATACCATATCCTTTATCTATCCGCATTGAAACATATCTAATGATGACTTGCAGCTTCAACAGCTTCTGGGCCATTGCATGGCTGAGTCTCTTCTACTGCATCAAAGTCGTAAGTTTCTCCTCCGAGTGCTTCCAAACACTGAAGAAGAACATCTCTCCTGTGATCAACGCTGCAGTGCTGCTGAGCTGCTTGTTCTCATCCTTGTTGTTCACTCCTATATTCTCACTTGACATCGCGGATTCAATGCATAAAAATTACAACGTGAATGACAGGGCTAACATGACCTGTCCGCAGCCCTCTTTTTCTTTACAGATGGACGCAAATGCATACGCAGCTGCTATCATTTGTCTCCTCTGCCCGATCCCTCTGATGATCATGCTGCCAACCTCTATCAGAATGGTCGTCCATCTGTGCGTCCACACACTGGCACTCCAGAAGAACGAGACCCAGGTGAAGGGTTCTGACTCGTACCTCCTGGTGTGCAAACTCATCATCTCCCTAGTGGGAGTTTATCTGTCTACTTTGTGTATTGTGTTTTTGTTCATCATTATAAGATTAATAGGGCAGTTTATCACCTACCACACTTTAGCCAGTGCCTTTAGTTTTTACGCCGGGATGACTTCTTTACTTCTGACAGCTTCAAACAGGCATCTAAAAGACAAGCTCAGGAGTCTGTTCTGTTGTAGGAAGGTGAAGGAACAATCTAGCAAAAGCCAGACAGTTGAGATAGGGGATGTTTAATATGATAAGGGCTGCTTACCAGGTGACCTGATTTATAGACAACTAGCACTTCTGTAATATTTTTCTGATTTAGATGAATACTTTTGATAAAAACATATTATTAACTATATTGGCATCAACACCAATTCTGTTTATTATAAGCAGGCACAGTAGTTTTGTCATCTGCCACTTTAAATGCTCACAAGTGATTCCAACAATACTCTGTGTCCTTAAAGTTTTAGTTGTGGTGTGGACTCTGCTATTCTTTTAAATTTAGAACCATTTAGAGAAAAACAGACAACAAAAACTAGGCATATATCTTTATCGTTATTGTTATATCATCCTTAGTGTGAATGGGCTTTAATTTATTTGAATTTGTACAACCTCATAAAATATTTACATTTTCCCATGAAACTGGTTTGTAATAACTAGAAACAAGTTAGTATTTATATTTAATCTATAAATTGTTTTAGTGATATTGTGTAGAGTAATGAAATAAAATTTTATGGATTATTCTGAATACTGTTCCTGAACAGTGGAGCATGGCCAAACACTATATATACAGACATGTTTCACTCATATTACTCATATTTCACACATACTGCAACTGCTGTTAGAAGACTGGGATTGCATATGCGCATTGGCTTACTGATTTGAAATGTGTTATTTAAACGTGAGTTTGGCAAGCAGTTTTTGAGATTTCGGTACTTCCTCATTCAAGTAGATACAAGTTGGTATTGTATGCCCAAAATAACTGCCTGGAAGTGTTGCAAATATGGCCATAGTGTGAAATGTCTTTCCTTGAGAGGGATTTTAGCATGGCACTGTACCAGTGCCAAAGGTCATGGGTTTGACTCCAAGGGAGAACACACTGATAAATGTATGAATGCACTTCAAATTGTATAAATGCATACATGTAGGCATCGTTTTAATATAGCATTTTTATTTTGAATACAGTGATTTCACTATTGTAATATTTTCTAATCCATATTTGATCTGGTTTACCATATGACTGCACAGATGAAAAATGACCGTAAATCTAGACTATTAGTCCATGCAAAACAGACTCAGTTAAACATTTTCTGTATCCTTAGCTTGAGAAACTCTGGTAAACCCTTGTTTTCAAAGGTTTGTGGCAGCATATCAACATTCATTATAACCTTATGGGCTTCATCGAAGACTTCCACACCGATCTCCTTCTTCACTCTGTCTCTCCAGGCACTCAGAGCAGATCTGCCTTGAAACACATCTAGACCTGTACCGACCGGCTTCAAAACACACAAACAAAATTGGTCAATATGTCATGTTAAGGTGAAGCATTAGGATATCAAATACAGTACCTGCATCATCTCCACAATGGCTACAAGATCAGCCAGAGATATTTTCTCTCCAATTATAAAAGGTCTGCTTTGCAGAAACTTGTCCTCAAACATCTTCAGAGACACATTGAGGTCCTCCATGGCAGCATCCATCTTCTCCTTGGGCACCGGGGTGCCTGTGACCGCAGGCAGAACCCCCTAGAATTGTTGTAAAATGTCAGTTACAGCCCAACATCTGATTAAGAAAAGCATTTTGTCAAATATGACATATAGAGTTGCATACTTGATAACTAGGTAATATATTCAATTTATATGCAATAGTAAAAAAGGTTACATAATCACAATTTACTCAATACACACAGACACAACCAGTGATCTAATGTTTAAACAACGAATCTTACCCTGAACCAGAAGACCTTTGACCCATGAGTTCTTATGTTTGTGTGCTGCCAGGAAAGAAACTCGTCGACTCGTGCACGCTTCTGCAGATCAGCTGGATACCAGTGGTCAGGAGTGTGATGTTTTGCTGCCAAGTACTGCAGTATAGCTATACTATATAGAAAGTATGGTAGCATTTTATTTTACAGTCCTGTTCCTCGTGTATATACTATGTACTTATTATAGTAGTTACAATAACTGGGTAATAACTAACTATGAGCCTAACCTTAATCCATGTAGCTACCTTATATTACCAGTACTTTCTTGGGTAAGTACACTGTAAATACATGTAAGTGCATGTACTGCAAAATAAAGTGCAACCAAAAGTATATATAGGCTTACTTAGTATTAGGAAATCTAAACATGTATCAAATGTAAAAAAAAAAACAAACAAAAAAAAAAACAAACAACAACAACAAAAAAAACATACCTCTCTGTGAGAATAAAATCTCCATATTTGAGAACAGGAACTTTCCTTATGATGCTGACCTTGCCAAATTCATCTCCATATTGTTCACCTTTGTGCACAATGAAAAAAAACAAAAACAAGATATTATAGTGATGCCTATATAATGCAGAATATACAAAACTATTTCACTGAAAGCAAATGCTTTTGCATGCACACTGGAATATAACATTAACCTAAAAATATGCTTTATATAAAATATGTTTTTTTCAAAAAATATTCACTGTATCAACCAAAATACATTATGGTAAAACAATAAAACTACATTTAAGGTCTAGATAGATCAGGTAAAACAGTGCACAACTCCATAAAACAGCTAGATTAAAACAAAAATAAATCACCTGCAGATAAATCCACGGCTTTGAATTCAAAGGGAATTTTATTTATCTTGGCAAATAGGAAGACTGAGCGGCATGGCTGGGAATGCAGATCGAGATACAGCTCCAGTGGCATTTTGGCTGGGAAGTGTCCAAGATTAGAGCGATTCGCCAACTTCTCATCCTCATATGTTCTGTGTTTATGCTCCGCCCTTAAGGGGTCAATAGTACAATGTTCTTGCGACACCTACAATTAGGTTACCATGTTGTGGCTGTCCGCTTCGTTTATCTAATTGCGTGCTATTGATGTTATGATCAAAGACAAATGTCAGGAGCTGAGTAAAATTAGCATGTCATGAGGAATTTGCCTGAGATATGGTGAAGGGTTGAGAGCGAGATACTGTACTGTGAAGAAACTGCACTGTAAAATATATAATCAATAAGTCATGACAGCATATGTTTTTACATTACTTTAACTTATCAATATTTTCAACTTTTTATTAGTTATACAAGATTCAAAGTAAGTTGAAATGACTTGTGACAGTGTGGAGAGAAGCTTCAAATATTGCTAACACGTGCACTTTCCCCCCAAATGTAATGGTTAACTTGTTGTGCGTTTTGGGGTGTGTGTCAAGAAGGATTGCTGTAATGGGCCAAAGTCCAATCACATTCACCCCATCCGTAACAACTCTGTCACTTCTGTGCAGTTTCATAAGTTAATTCTTAATCACTAAAAATATTAGTCATCAAAATAGTAATTTGCATTTGTATTTGCATTTGCATATTTTAAAAGAATTATTATAGAATGCTGAAAATAGATTTAATTGGACTTAATTTTATGAGCAAAACCTGTTTATAGTTTAGATTTTCTTTTTTGTGCATGCATTCCTAAAGAGCTTGAAGTAATTCAATCATCTTTTTACTCCCACTGCTAGAATTTTCTCTTAAAGACTGTGATTTCAGCAATGCAGATGAAAATCCATATGCAACTCTTTCATGCTTAGTGTTCTTTTTCTTTTAGAGGTAGGCCTATCTTTCCAGCATTAAAATCTGCTTCACATAAAAGGATAATTCAATCTATGTGACCTGATGTTGCCTGCTATATAGAGAACATCAACATGTTTCTGTGTAGCTGGACACATTTACTTTTAGACATATCAGCTTGGAATATGTAATAAGTTAAGATTTTTTTCTGTTTTAGAAATTTGTATATTTTATAAAAACCCCTCTTGGTTTAAATTCTCATGAATTATGTGCACCTTTAATGCCAGGTCAGAAAGAAATGAAAACTTTCATCATTTTTAATTGAAAAATGTTGCCACAGGATGGCGCAAAAACACTTCTAAAAAAATGGACCCAAAATAATTAATTAATGGATTGTTCTAAACCTGTATCTCTTTCTTTGTCCTTGGATGGAAAGTTATTTCTCAAGCTCTAGCACAGGCCCGGTTCCAGAATCAAATTACTGAGGGTGCTTCTAAAATAAAGGCTGCTCTAGTAAAGTGCATGTAATGTTTAAGCAAACGGCTCCTCCATAGCAAGAATAGCAATATATATAGTGAAACATTTCAGATTATTTAAGTCATTACTTTTACAAATAATTGGAATAGAATATTTTGATACGAAAATTTTAATATTTTTTATTGATCTAGGCTAGCCTGTAGCCTAATGCGTAGATTTGAACACGTCATATATTTGTCCTGTGATATGGCAACGTCATTGAGATCTAATGACCAAACTAATGTAACCGTCATTGAGATCTTGTAACCCACCAAAACCAACCATCGTTGAAATCTGTTAAACCAGCAACACCAACCGTCATTGACAACTTGTAATTCACCAAAACCTGCCATCACTGAAATCTTGTAACCCAGCAAAACCAACCATCATTGAGATCTCGTAACCCACCAAAACCGGCCATCGTTGCAATCTCATAACCAAGCAAATTCGACTGTCATTGAGATCTCGTAACCCACCAAAACTGACCGTCATTGAAAACACGTAATTAAACAAAACTGACAGTCTTTGAAATCTCGTAACAACAAAAAACAACTGACATTGAAAACCTACCATCTTTGAGATCTCGTAACCCATCAAAACCAACCATCGGTGAAATCTCATAAACCAGCGAGACTGACCATCATTGAAATCTCGTGACGAAACAAAACCGGCCATCATTGAGAACTCGTAACCAACCTAAACCAACCACCATTGAGATCTTGTGACAATACAAAACCAGTCATCATTGAGATCTCGTAACCCACCAAAACCTACTGTCGCTGAAATCGCGTAACACCAAAAACAACTGCTATTGAAAACTCGTAACAAAACAAAACTGACCATCTTTGAAATCTCATCACCCAGCAAATCCGACCGCCATTAAGATCTCGTAACCAAACAAAACTGACCGTTATTGAAATTTCATAACCCAGCAAAACCGACCGTCATTGAAATCTCGTAATACACCAAAACCTACCACCATTGAGATCACATAACCCATCAAAATCGGCCACCATTGAAAACTTGTGACAAAACAAAAAGTAGTCTTTGAAATCTTGTTTAAAAAAAAAAAAAATCGCTTAATATAACCAGCCATTGAGATTTCATAAACCAACAAAACTAACCAACACTGAAATCTCATAAACCAGCAAAACCGACTGTCATTGAGATCTTGTAACCAAAACCGATTCGCAAAGGAACAAAACTGACCATCATTGAAAACTCGTAACGAAACAAAACCGACTGTCTTTGAAATCTCATGACCCAGCAAAACCGACCAACATTGAGATCTCGTAACCAAAAAAAAGGACCATCATTTAAATCTCGTAACCCAGCAAAACCAACCATCACTGAGATCTCGTAACCCAGTAAAACCGGCCGTCTTTGAAATCTCGTAATGAAAAACAAAAAGATTGATATTGAAAACCTACCGTCAATGAGATCTCGTAACCCACCAAAACCGGCCATCATTGAAATCTCGTAACCCACCAAAACCTACCATCGTTGAGAGCTTGTAACCCACCAAAACCAACCATCATTGAGATCTCGTGACAATACAAAACCAGCCATCATTGAGATTTCGTAACCAACCAAAACCTACCATCACTAAGATCACGTAACCTACCAAAAACATCTGCCATTGAAAACTTGTGAAGAAACAAAACCGACCGTCTTTGAAATCTCATATTAAAAACTAATAATTGACACTGAAAATCTATTATTATTGAAATCTAGTAACCAACCAAAACCTAGTAAAACCGACCGTCTTTGAAATCTCGTAAAGAAAGAAAAAACAGATTGACACTACAACCTACCATCATTGAGATCTCGTAACCTACCAAAACCTACCAGTACTGACATCACATAACCCACCAAAACCGACCGTCTTTGAAATCTTGTAATGGAAAAAACCAACTGACACTGAAAACCTACCATCATTAAGATCTCATACCTTACCAAAACTGACCATCACTGAGATCACATAACCCACCAAAACCTACCATCACTAAGATCTCGTAACCCAGTAAAATGGGCTGTCTTTGAAATCTTGTAATGAAAAAAAAAAAATAAATAGATCCATCGTTGAAATCTCTTAAACAAGCAAAACCAACCATCATTGAAATCTCGTGACGAAGCAAAACTGGCCATCATTGTGATCTCATAACCCACCAAAACCTACCATTATTGAGATCATGTGACCCACCAAAAACAGCTGCTATTGAAAACTTGTAACAAAACAAAACCGACCGTCTTTGAAATCTCATCACCCAACAAATCCGACCGCCATTAAGAGCTTGTAACTGAACAAAACTGACCGTTATTGAAATTTCATAACCCAGCAAAACTGACAGTCACTGAAATCTCATAATACACCAAAACCTACCACCACTGAGCTCACATAACACACCAAAACCGGCCACCACTGAAAACTCGTGATGAAACAAAAACTACCGTCTTTGAAATCTTGTATAAAAAAAAACAACTGATACTGAAAACCTACCATCATTGAGATCTCGTGACTCACCAAAACTGACCGTCACTGAAATCTTGCAACCCAGCAAAACCGACTGTCATTGAGATCTCGTAACTCATCTAAACCTATAACCATTGAAAACTCCTAAGCCACCAAAACTAGCTATCATGGAGATCTTATGACGAAACAAAACCAGCAGTCATTGAAATGTCGTAACCCACCAAAATGTACCATCACTGAGATCACATAACCCATCAAAACCTGCTATCATTGAAAACTCATGACAAAATAAAAACAACCGTCTTTGAAATCTCATATTAAAAAAAATCTCGTAACCCACCAAAAACGGCTGCCATTGAAAACACGTAAGAAACAAAACCGACCATCGTTGAAATCTCGTAACCCAGCAAAACCGACTGTCACTGAGATCTAATAATCCACCAAAACCGGCCGCCATTGTAATCTTGTAACCCAACAAAACCAACCGTCATTGAGATCTCGTAACCGAACAAAACTGACCATCATTGAAATCTCAACCGAATATGACCGGCCAACGAGATCTCGTAGACCACCAAAACTGACCATCATGGAAGTCTCATAAGCCAGCAAAACCAACCGTCATTGAGATCTTGTAACCAAAACCTATTCACAAAGGAACAAAACCGACTGTCATTAAGATCTCATAACCCACCAAAACCGACCATCGTTACAATCTCATAACCAAGCAAATCCGACTGTCATTGAGATCTCGTAATATAAATCTCGTAAAATAAATAATTAATACTGAAAACCTACTATTATTAAAATCTGTTAACCCACCAAAACCTACCATGACTGAAATCTCAATTGCAAGCCAGCAAAACCAAACGTCATTGAGATCTTGTAACCAAAACCTATTCACAAAGGACAAAACTGACTGTCACTGAGATCTTGTAACCCACCAAAACCGACCATCGTTGCAATCTCATAACCAAGCAAATCCGACTGTCATTGAGATCTCGTAACCCACCAAAATCTACCATCACTGAGATCTCGTAACCCAGTAAAACTGACCATCTTTGAAATCTTGTAAAGAAAAAAAGTGATTGACACGGAAAACCTACCATCATTGAGATCTCGTAACCCACCAAAACTGACCATCATTGACATCTCATAACCCAGCATAACTGACCGTCATTGAGATATCGTAACCAAAACAAAATCCAAGCAAATCCGACTGCCATTGATATCTCGTAACCCAACAAAACTGACTGTCATTGAAAACATGTAATGAAAAACAATGACTGACACTGAAAGTCTACCAATGTTGAAATCTTGTAACCTACCAAAACTTAACATCATTGAGATCTTGTAACCCACCAAATCTGATCGTGTTTGAAGACTAGTAACAAAACAAAACTGACTGTCTTTGAAACCTCATAATCTAGCAAATCCGACTGTCATTGAGATCTCGTAACCCACCTGACTCGCAACCATCTTTAAAATCTCGTAACGGAAAAAACTGACTGCCACTGAAAACCTACCATCTTTGAAATCTCCTAACCCACCAAAACTGACCATCTTTAAAATCTCGTAACAAAAAAAACTGACTGACACTGAAAACCTACCATCTTTGAGATCTCGTAACCCACCAAAATGACCATCGTTGAAATCTCAAAACCCTACCATCTTCTCAAAAAACCTACCATCTTTGAAATTTTATAACCCACCAAAACCTCCCATCACTGAGATCTCTTGTAACTCACCAAAACCGACCATTGTTGAAATCTCAAAACCCAGCAAAACCGACCATCATTGAGATCTCAGGACCGATCAAAACCAACTGTCTTTGAGATCTCGTAACCCACCAAAACCAACCATCGTTGAAATCTCAAAACCTGGCAAAACCGACATCACTGAGATCTCATAACCCAGCAAAACCGATCGTCTTTGAGATCTCGTAACCCACAAAAACTTACCATCATTGAGATCTCGTAACTCATCAAAACAGACTGTCATTGAAAACACGTAACCCACCAAAACTTACCATAATTGAGATCTCGTAACCCACCAAAACCGACTTGCAACAAAACAAAACCGACCATCTTTAAAATCCCATAACAGAAAAAACTGACTGACACAAAACCCGGCAAAACCGACCGTCATGGACATCTCAAAACCCGGCAAAACCGACCGTCATTGAGATTTAATGACCCAGCAAAACCTACCGTCACTGAGATCTCGTAACCCACCAAAACCGACCGTCATTGAAAACTCGTAACAAAACAAAACCGACCATCTTTGAAATCTCGTAACCCAGCAAATCCTACCATCACTGAGATCTCGTAACCCACCAAAACCTACTGTTATTGAAAGCTCATAAACCACCAAAACCTGCCATCACTGAGATCTCGTAACCCACCAAAACCGACCATCTTTAAAATTGCGTAATGAAAAAAACTGACTGATACTGAAAATCGACCATCATTGAGATTTAATGACCCAGCAAAACCGACCATCTTTGAAATCTCATAATCCAGCAAATCTGACTGTCGTTGAGATCTCGTAACCCACCAAAACTTACCATCATTGAGATCTCGTAATCCACCAAAACCGACTTGCAACGAAACAAAACCGACCATCTTTAAAATCTCAAAACCCGGCAAAACCGACTGTCATGGACATCTCAAAATCCGGCAAAACCGACCGTCATTGAGATCTCGTAACCCACCAAAACAAAACCGACCATCTTTGAAATCTCATAACCCAGCAAACCAACTGTCATTGAAAACTCGTAACCCACCAAAACTTACCATCATTGAGATCTCGTAACCCACCAAAACCGACCATCTTTAAAATCTCGTAACGAAAAAAACTGACTGACACTGAAAACCTACCATCTTTGAGATCTCGTAACCCACCAAAACCGACCAGCATTGAAATCTCAAATCCCGGCAAAACCGACCGTCATTGAGATCTGATGACCCAGCAAAACCGACCGTCATTGAAAACTCGTAACAAAACAAAACCGACCATCTTTGAAATCTCATAACCCAACAAATCCTACCATCACTGAGATCTCGTAACCCACCAAAACCGACCGTCATTGAAATCTCATAAACCAGCAAAACCAACCATCATTTAAATCTTGTGACGAAACAAAACCGGCCATCATTGAAATCTCGTAACCAACCAAAACCTACCATCATTGAGAGCTTGTAACCCACCAAAACCAACCATCATTGAGATCTCATGACAATACAAAACCAGCCATCATTGAGATTTCGTAACCAACCAAAACCTACCATCACTAAGATCACGTAATCTACCAAAAACATCTGCCATTGAAAACTTGTGAAGAAACAAAACCGACCGTCTTTGAAATCTCATATTAAAAACTAATAATTGACACTGAAAATCTATTATTATTGAAATCTAGTAACCGACCAAAACCTAGTAAAACCGACCGTCTTTGAAATCTCGTAAAGAAAGAAAAAACAGATTGACACTACAACCTACCATCATTGAGATCTCGTAACCTACCAAAACCTACCAGTACTGACATCACATAACCCACCAAAACCGACCGTCTTTGAAATCTTGTAATGGAAAAAACCAACTGACACTGAAAACCTACCATCATTGAGATCTCATAACTTACCAAAACTGACCATCACTGAGATCACATAACCCACCAAAACCTACCATCACTAAGATCTCGTAACCCAGTAAAATGGGCTGTCTTTGAAATCTTGTAATGAAAAAAAAAAAAAAAATAGATTGACAATTAAAAACCTACCGTTGTTGAGATCTCGTAACCCACAAAAACCGACCATCGTTGAAATCTCTTAAACAAGCAAAACCAACCATCATTGAAATCTCGTGACGAAGCAAAACTGGCCATCATTGAGATCTCATAACCCACCAAAACCTACCATTATTGAGATCATGTAACCCACCAAAAACAGCTGCTATTGAAAACTTGTAACAAAACAAAACCGACCATCTTTGAAATCTCATAACCCAACAAATCCTACCATCACTGAGATCTCGTAACCCACCAAAACCGACCGTCATTGAGATCTCATAACCCACCAAAACCTACCATTATTGAGATCATGTAACCCACCAAAAACAGCTGCTATTGAAAACTTGTAACAAAACAAAACCGACCGTCTTTGAAATCTCATCACCCAACAAATCCGACAGCCATTAAGAGCTTGTAACTGAACAAAACTGACCGTTATTGAAATTTCATAACCCAGCAAAACTGACAGTCACTGAAATCTCATAATACACCAAAACCTACCACCACTGAGCTCACATAACACACCAAAACCGGCCACCACTGAAAACTCGTGATGAAACAAAAACTACCGTCTTTGAAATCTTGTATAAAAAAAAACAACTGATACTGAAAACCTACCATCATTGAGATCTCGTGACTCACCAAAACTGACCGTCACTGAAATCTTACAACCCAGCAAAACCGACTGTCATTGAGATCTCGTAACTCACCTAAACCTATAATCATTGAGAACTCCTAAACCACCAAAACTAGCTATGATGGAGATCTTATGACGAAACAAAACCAGCAGTCATTGAAATGTCGTAACCCACCAAAATGTACCATCACTGAGATCACGTAACCCATCAAAACCTGCTATCATTGAAAACTCATGACAAAATAAAAACAACCGTCTTTGAAATCTCATATTAAAAAAAATCTCGTAACCCACCAAAAACGGCTGCCATTGAAAACACGTAAGAAACAAAACCGACCATCGTTGAAATCTCGTAACCCAGCAAAACCAACTGTCACTGAGATCTAATAATCCACCAAAACCGGCCGCCATTGAAAACTCGTAACAAAAAAAAACAACTGTTTTTGAAATCTCGTATTAAAAAAAATTGATTGACACTGACTATTATTGAGATCTCGTAACCCACCAAAACCTACCATGACTGAGATCACGTAACCCAACAAAACTGACCGTCATTGAGCTTTCGTAACCCACCAAAATGGACCATCATTGAAATCTCATAAACCAGCCAAACCAACCATCGTTGAAATCTCATGACAATACAAAACCAGAAGTCATTGAAATTTCATAACGGACCAAAACCTAGCATCACTGAGATCACGTAACCCACCAAAAACAGCTGCAATGGAAAACTCGAGGACAATTGAGATTGCGTAACCAAAACTGGCCGTCTTTGAAATCTCATAACCCAGCAAAACCGACCGCCATTGAGGTCTTGAAACTGTACAAAACTAAGCATCTTTGAAATTTCAAAAATTTCCAAAATCTACCATCACTGAGATCTCGTAACCCAGTAAAACTGACCATCTTTGAAATCTTGTAAAGAAAAAAAGGAATTGACACGGAAAACCTACCATCATTGAGATCTCGTAACCCAGCAAAACTGACCGTCATTGATATCTTGTAACCCAACAAAACTGACTGTCATTGAAAACATGTAATGAAAAACAATGACTGATACTGAAAGTCTACCAATGTTGAAATCTTGTAACCTACCAAAACTTAAAATCATTGAGATCTTGTAACCCACCAAATCCGATCGTGTTTGAAGACTAGTAACAAAACAAAACTGACCGTCTTTGAAACCTCATAATCTAGCAAATCCGACTGTCATTGAGATCTCGTAACCCACCTGACTCGCAACCATCTTTAAAATCTCGTAACGGAAAAAGCTGACTGCCACTGAAAACCTACCATCTTTGAAATCTCCTAACCCACCAAAACTGACCATCTTTAAAATCTCGTAACAAAAAAAAACTGACTGACACTGAAAACCTACCATCTTTGAGATCTCGTAACCCACCAAAATGACCATCGTTGAAATCTCAAAACCCTACTATCTTCTCAAAAAACCTACCATCTTTGAAATTTTATAACCCACCAAAACCTCCCATCACTGAGATCTCTTGTAACTCACCAAAACCGACCATTGTTGAAATCTCAAAACCCAGCAAAATGACCCAACAAAACCGACCATCTTTGAGATTTCGTAACCCACCAAAACTTACCATCATTGAGATCTTGTAACCCACCAAATCTGATCGTGTTTGAAGACTAGTAACAAAACAAAACTGACCGTCTTTGAAACCTCATAATCTAGCAAATCCGACTGTCATTGAGATCTCGTAACCCACCTGACTCGCAACCATCTTTAAAATCTCGTAACGGAAAAAACTGACTGCCACTGAAAACCTACCATCTTTGAAATCTCCTAACCCACCAAAACTGACCATCTTTAAAATCTTGTAACAAAAAAAACTGACTGACACTGAAAACCTACCATCTTTGAGATCTCGTAACCCACCAAAATGACCATCGTTGAAATCTCAAAACCCTACCATCTTCTCAAAAAACCTACCATCTTTGAAATTTTATAACCCACCAAAACCTCCCATCACTGAGATCTCTTGTAACTCACCAAAACCGGCCGTCTTTGAAATCTCATAACCCAGCAAAACCGACCGCCATTGAGGTCTTGAAACTGTACAAAACTAAGCATCTTTGAAATTTCATAACCCAACAAATCCGACCGTCATTGAGATATCATAACCCATCAAAACTGACCATCATTGAGATCTTGTAACCCAGCAAAACCGACCGTCATTGAAATCTTGTAACCCAACAAAACCAACCGTCATTGAGATCTCGTAACCGAACAAAACTGACCATCATTGAAATCTCAACCGAATATGACCGGCCAACGAGATCTCGTAGACCACCAAAACTGACCATCATGGAAGTCTCATAAGCCAGCAAAACCAACCGTCATTGAGATCTTGTAACCAAAACCTATTCACAAAGGAACAAAACCGACTGTCATTGAGATCTCATAACCCACCAAAACCGACCATCGTTACAATCTCATAACCAAGCAAATCCGACTGTCATTGAGATCTCGTAATATAAATCTCGTAAAATAAATAATTAATACTGAAAACCTACTATTATTAAAATCTGTTAACCCACCAAAACCTATCATGACTGAAATCTCAATTGCAAGCCAGCAAAACCAAACGTCATTGAGATCTTGTAACCAAAACCTATTCACAAAGGACAAAACCGACTGTCACTGAGATCTTGTAACCCACCAAAACCGACCATCGTTGCAATCTCATAACCAAGCAAATCCGACTGTCACTGAGATCTCGTAACCCACCAAAATCTACCATCACTGAGATCTCGTAACCCGGTAAAACTGACCTTCTTTGAAATCTTGTAAAGAAAAAAAGTGATTGACACTGAAAACCTACCATCTTTGAGATCTCGTAACCCACCAAAATGACCATCGTTGAAATCTCAAAACCCTACCATCTTCTCAAAAAACCTACCATCTTTGAAATTTTATAACCCACCAAAACCTCCCATCACTGAGATCTCTTGTAACTCACCAAAACCGACCATTGTTGAAATCTCAAAACCCAGCAAAACCGACCATCATTGAGATCTCAGGACCGATCAAAACCAACTGTCTTTGAGATCTCGTAACCCACCAAAACCAACCATCGTTGAAATCTCAAAACCTGGCAAAACCGACATCACTGAGATCTCATAACCCAGCAAAACCGATCGTCTTTGAGATCTCGTAACCCACAAAAACTTACCATCATTGAGATCTCGTAACTCACCAAAACAGACTGTCATTGAAAACACGTAAAAAACCGACCGTCATTGAGATTTAATGACCCAGCAAAACCTACCGTCACTGAGATCTCGTAACCCACCAAAACCGACCGTCATTGAAAACTCGTAACAAAACAAAACCGACCATCTTTGAAATCTCATAACCCAGCAAATCCTACCATCACTGAGATCTCGTAACCCACCAAAACCGACTGTTATTGAAAACTCATAAACCACCAAAACCTGCCATCACTGAGATCTCGTAACCCACCAAAACCGACCATCTTTAAAATTGCGTAATGAAAAAAACTGACTGATACTGAAAACCGACCATCATTGAGATTTAATGACCCAGCAAAACCGACCATCTTTGAGATTTCGTAACCCACCAAAACTTACCATCATTGAGATCTCGTAACCCACCAAAACTTACCATCATTGAGATCTTGTAACCCACCAAAACCGACTTACAACAAAACAGAACCGACCATCTTTAAAATCTCATAACGGAAAAAACTGACTGAAACCGAAAACCTACCATCTTTGAAATCTCATAATCCAGCAAATCCGACTGTCATTGAGATCTCGTAACCCACCAAAACTTACCATCATTGAGATCTCGTATTCACCAAAACCGACTTGCAACGAAACAAAACCGACCATCTTTAAAATCTCAAAACCCCGCATAACCGACTGTCATGGACATCTCAAAATCCGGCAAAACCGACCGTCATTGAGATTTAATGACCCAGCAAAACCTACCGTCACTGAGATCTCGTAACCCACCAAAACAAAACCGACCATCTTTGAAATCTCATAACCCAGCAAACCAACTGTCGTTGAAAACTCGTAACCCACCAAAACTTACCATCATTGAGATCTCGTAACCCACCAAAACCGACCATCTTTAAAATCTCGTAACGAAAAAAACTGACTGACACTGAAAACCTACCATCTTTGAGATCTCGTAACCCACCAAAACCGACCAGCATTGAAATCTCAAATCCCGGCAAAACCGACCGTCATTGAGATCTGATGACCCAGCAAAACTGACCGTCATTGAAAACTCGTAACAAAACAAAACCGACCATCTTTGAAATCTCATAACCCAGCAAATTCTACCATCACTGAGATCTCGTAACCCATCTTTAAAATCTCGTAATGGAAAAAACTGATTGACACTGAAAACCTACCATCTTTGAAATTTTATAACCCACCAAAACCTCCCATCACTGAGATCTCTTGTAACCCACCAAAACTTACCATCATTGAGATCTTGTAACCCACCAAAACCAATCATCTTTAAAATTTCAAAACAGAAAAAACTGATTGACACTGAAAACCTACCATTCTTGAGATCTCGTAACCCACCAAAACTGACCTTTATTGAAATCTCAAAACCCGGCAAAACCGACCGTCATGGAGATCTCATAACCCACCAAAACCGACCGTCATTGAAAACTCGTAAGAAAACAAAACCGACCATCTTTGAGATCTCGTAACCCATCAAAACTTACCATCATTGAGCTCTCGTAACCCACCAAAACCGACCATCTTTAAAATCTCGTAACAGAAAAAACCGACCGTCATTGAGATCTCATGACCGATCAAAACCAACCGTCTTTGAGATCTCATAACCCACCAAAACTTACCATCACTGAGATCTTGTAACGAAAAAAAATTGACTGACACTGAAAACCTACCATCTTTGAGATCTCGTAACCCACCAAAACTGACCATCGTTGAAATCTCAAAACCCGGCAAAACCAACCATCCTCGAGATCTCATGACCAAGCAAAACCGACCGTCATTGAGATATCGTAACCCACCAAAACTTGCCATCATTGAGATCTTGTAACCCACCAAAACCAAGCATCTTTAAAATCTCAAAACAGAAAAAACTGATTGAGACTGAAAACCTACCATCTTTGAAATCTCGTAACCCACCAAAACTGACCATCTTTGAGATCTCATAACCCACCAAAACTTACCATCATTGAGATCTCGTAACCCACCAAAACCAACCATCGTTGGTATCTCAAAACCCGGCAAAACCGACCGCCCTTGAGATCTCATGACCGAGCAAAACCGACCGTCATGGAGATCTCGTAACCCACCAAAACCGACCGTTTTTGAAAACACGTAATGAAACAAAACGGGCCATCTTTGAAATCCCGCAAAAACAAAAAACAATGACACTGACAACCTACCATCTTTGAAATTTTATAACCCACCAAAACCTCCCATCACTGAGATCTCTTGTAACCCACCAAAACCGACCATCATTGAAATTTCATAACCCACCAAAACGACCATCGTTGTAATTTCAAAACCCGGCAAAACCGACCGTCATTGAGATCTCATGACCGATCAAAACCAACCGTCTTTGAGATCTCATAACCCACCAAAACTTACCATCATTGAGATCTCGTAACCAACCAAAGCAGACCATCGTTGAAATCTCAAAACCTGACAAAACTGACCGTCCTTGAGATCTCGTGACCGAGCAAAACCGACCGTCGTTGAGATATCGTAACCCACCAAAACTTACCATCTTTGAGATCTTGTAACCCACCAAAACCAATCATCTTTAAAATCTCAAAACAGAAAAAACTGATTAGCACTGAAAACCTACCATCTTTGAGATCTCATAACCCACCAAAACTGACCATTGTTGAAATCTCAAAACCCGGCAAAACCGACCGTCGTGGAGATCTCGTAACCCACCAAAACCGACCATCATTGAAATCTCAAAACCCGGCAAAACTGACCATCTTTAAAATCTCGAAACAACAAAAAACAACGACACTGAAAACTTACCATCTTTGAGATCTCGTAACCCACCAAAACCGACCATCATTGAAATCTCAAAAGCCGGCAAAACTGACCGTCATGGAGATCTCGTAACCTACCAAAACCGACCATCATTGAAAACTCGTAACAAAACAAAACCGACCATCTTTGAAATCTCATAACCCAGCAAATCCTACCATCACTGAGATATCGTAAACCATCAAAACTTACCATCATTGAGCTTTCGTAACCCACCAAATCCGACCATCTTTAAAATCTTGTGACGGAAAAATCTGACTGACACTGACAACCTACCATCTTTGAAATTTTATAACCCACCAAAACCTCCCACCACTGAGATCTCTTGTAACCCACCAAAACCGACCATCGTTGAAATCTCAAAACCCGGCAAAATCGACCGTCATTGAGATCTCGTAACCCACTAAAACCTCCCACCACTGAGATCTCTTGTAACCCACCAAAACCGACCGCCCTTGAGATCTCATGACCGAGCAAAACCGACCGTCATTGAGATATCGTAACCCACCAAAACTTACCATCATTGAGATCTCGTAACCCACCAAAACCGACCATCTTTAAAATCTCGTAACAAAAAAAAATGACTGACACTGAAAACCTACCATCTTTGATATCTTGTAACCCACCAAAACCGACCAGCATTGAAATCTCAAAACCCGGCAAAACCGACCGTCATTGAATCTGATGACCCAGCAAAACTGACCGTCTTTGAGATCTTGTAACCCACCAAACCTTACCGTCATTGAGATCTCGTAACCCACGAAAACTTACCATCATTGAGATCTCGTAACCCACCAAAACCGACTCGCAACAAAACAAAACAGACCATCTTTGAAATATCGTAATAACAAAAAACAACGACACTGAAAACTTAACATCTTTCAGATCTCGTAACCCACCAAAACTGACCGTCATTGAAAACTCGTAACAAAACAAAACCGACCATCTTTGAAATCTCATAACCCAGCAAATCCTACCATCACTGAGATCTCGTAACCCATCAAAACTTACCATCATTGAGCTTTCGTAACCCGCCAAAACCAACCATCTTTAAAATCTCGTAACGAAAAAAACTGATTGACACTGAAAACCTACCATCTCGTAACCCATCAAAACTTACCATCACTGAGCTCTCGTATCCCACCAGAACCAACCATCTTTAAAATCTTGTAACGGAAAAAACTGACTGACACTGAAAACCTACCATCTTTGAAATTTTATAACCCACCAAAACCTCCCATGACTGAGATCTCTTGTAACCCACCAAAACCTTCATTGAAATTTCATAACCCACCAAAATGACCATCGTTGAAATTTCAAAACCCGGCAAAACCGACCGTCATTGAGATCTCATGACCGATCAAAACCAACCGTCTTTGAGATCTCATAACCCACCAAAACCGACCATCGTTGAAATTTCAAAACCTGGCAAAACCGACCATCATTGAGATATCGTAACCCACCAAAACTTACCATCATTGAGATCTTGTAACCCACCAAAACCAATCATCTTTAAAATCTCAAAACAGAAAAAACTGATTGCCACTGAAAACCTACCCTTTTTGAGATCTCGTAACCCACCAAAACTGACCATTGTTGAAATCTCAAAACCCGGCAAAACCGACGGTCATGGAGATCTCGTAACCCACCCAAACCGACCGTTTTTGAAAACACGTAATGAAACAAAACGGACCATCTTTGAAATCTCGTAACAACAAAAAACAACGACACTGAAAACTTACCATCTTTGAGATCTCGTAACCCACCAAAACCGACCATCATTGAAATCTCAAAACCCGGCAAAACTGACCGTCATGGAGATCTCGTCACCCACAAAAACTTACCATCATTGAGATCTCGTAACTCACCAAAACAGACTGTCATTGAAAACACGTAAAAAACCGACCGTCATTGAGATTTAATGACCCAGCAAAACCTACCGTCACTGAGATCTCGTAACCCACCAAAACCGACCGTCATTGAAAACTCGTAACAAAACAAAACCGACCATCTTTGAAATCTCATAACCCAGCAAATCCTACCATCACTGAGATCTCGTAACCCACCAAAACCGACTGTTATTGAAAACTCATAAACCACCAAAACCTGCCATCACTGAGATCTCGTAACCCACCAAAACCGACCATCTTTAAAATTGCGTAATGAAAAAAACTGACTGATACTGAAAACCGACCATCATTGAGATT
This sequence comes from Elopichthys bambusa, assembly GCA_037101425.1. Classification (NCBI taxonomy): domain Eukaryota; kingdom Metazoa; phylum Chordata; class Actinopteri; order Cypriniformes; family Xenocyprididae; genus Elopichthys; species Elopichthys bambusa. The sequence goes on from CM074446.1 coordinate 17,753,226, forward strand.
TAATGACCCAGCAAAACCGACCATCTTTGAGATTTCGTAACCCACCAAAACTTACCATCATTGAGATCTCGTAACCCACCAAAACTTACCATCATTGAGATCTTGTAACCCACCAAAACCGACTTACAACAAAACAGAACCGACCATCTTTAAAATCTCATAACGGAAAAAACTGACTGAAACCGAAAACCTACCATCTTTGAAATCTCATAATCCAGCAAATCCGACTGTCATTGAGATCTCGTAACCCACCAAAACTTACCATCATTGAGATCTCGTATTCACCAAAACCGACTTGCAACGAAACAAAACCGACCATCTTTAAAATCTCAAAACCCCGCATAACCGACTGTCATGGACATCTCAAAATCCGGCAAAACCGACCGTCATTGAGATTTAATGACCCAGCAAAACCTACCGTCACTGAGATCTCGTAACCCACCAAAACAAAACCGACCATCTTTGAAATCTCATAACCCAGCAAACCAACTGTCGTTGAAAACTCGTAACCCACCAAAACTTACCATCATTGAGATCTCGTAACCCACCAAAACCGACCATCTTTAAAATCTCGTAACGAAAAAAACTGACTGACACTGAAAACCTACCATCTTTGAGATCTCGTAACCCACCAAAACCGACCAGCATTGAAATCTCAAATCCCGGCAAAACCGACCGTCATTGAGATCTGATGACCCAGCAAAACTGACCGTCATTGAAAACTCGTAACAAAACAAAACCGACCATCTTTGAAATCTCATAACCCAGCAAATTCTACCATCACTGAGATCTCGTAACCCATCTTTAAAATCTCGTAATGGAAAAAACTGATTGACACTGAAAACCTACCATCTTTGAAATTTTATAACCCACCAAAACCTCCCATCACTGAGATCTCTTGTAACCCACCAAAACTTACCATCATTGAGATCTTGTAACCCACCAAAACCAATCATCTTTAAAATTTCAAAACAGAAAAAACTGATTGACACTGAAAACCTACCATTCTTGAGATCTCGTAACCCACCAAAACTGACCTTTATTGAAATCTCAAAACCCGGCAAAACCGACCGTCATGGAGATCTCATAACCCACCAAAACCGACCGTCATTGAAAACTCGTAAGAAAACAAAACCGACCATCTTTGAGATCTCGTAACCCATCAAAACTTACCATCATTGAGCTCTCGTAACCCACCAAAACCGACCATCTTTAAAATCTCGTAACAGAAAAAACCGACCGTCATTGAGATCTCATGACCGATCAAAACCAACCGTCTTTGAGATCTCATAACCCACCAAAACTTACCATCACTGAGATCTTGTAACGAAAAAAAATTGACTGACACTGAAAACCTACCATCTTTGAGATCTCGTAACCCACCAAAACTGACCATCGTTGAAATCTCAAAACCCGGCAAAACCAACCATCCTCGAGATCTCATGACCAAACAAAACCGACCGTCATTGAGATATCGTAACCCACCAAAACTTGCCATCATTGAGATCTTGTAACCCACCAAAACCAAGCATCTTTAAAATCTCAAAACAGAAAAAACTGATTGAGACTGAAAACCTACCATCTTTGAAATCTCGTAACCCACCAAAACTGACCATCTTTGAGATCTCATAACCCACCAAAACTTACCATCATTGAGATCTCGTAACCCACCAAAACCAACCATCGTTGGTATCTCAAAACCCGGCAAAACCGACCGCCCTTGAGATCTCATGACCGAGCAAAACCGACCGTCATGGAGATCTCGTAACCCACCAAAACCGACCGTTTTTGAAAACACGTAATGAAACAAAACGGGCCATCTTTGAAATCCCGCAAAAACAAAAAACAATGACACTGACAACCTACCATCTTTGAAATTTTATAACCCACCAAAACCTCCCATCACTGAGATCTCTTGTAACCCACCAAAACCGACCATCATTGAAATTTCATAACCCACCAAAACGACCATCGTTGTAATTTCAAAACCCGGCAAAACCGACCGTCATTGAGATCTCATGACCGATCAAAACCAACCGTCTTTGAGATCTCATAACCCACCAAAACTTACCATCATTGAGATCTCGTAACCAACCAAAGCAGACCATCGTTGAAATCTCAAAACCTGACAAAACTGACCGTCCTTGAGATCTCGTGACCGAGCAAAACCGACCGTCGTTGAGATATCGTAACCCACCAAAACTTACCATCTTTGAGATCTTGTAACCCACCAAAACCAATCATCTTTAAAATCTCAAAACAGAAAAAACTGATTAGCACTGAAAACCTACCATCTTTGAGATCTCATAACCCACCAAAACTGACCATTGTTGAAATCTCAAAACCCGGCAAAACCGACCGTCGTGGAGATCTCGTAACCCACCAAAACCGACCATCATTGAAATCTCAAAACCCGGCAAAACTGACCATCTTTAAAATCTCGAAACAACAAAAAACAACGACACTGAAAACTTACCATCTTTGAGATCTCGTAACCCACCAAAACCGACCATCATTGAAATCTCAAAAGCCGGCAAAACTGACCGTCATGGAGATCTCGTAACCTACCAAAACCGACCATCATTGAAAACTCGTAACAAAACAAAACCGACCATCTTTGAAATCTCATAACCCAGCAAATCCTACCATCACTGAGATATCGTAAACCATCAAAACTTACCATCATTGAGCTTTCGTAACCCACCAAATCCGACCATCTTTAAAATCTTGTGACGGAAAAATCTGACTGACACTGACAACCTACCATCTTTGAAATTTTATAACCCACCAAAACCTCCCACCACTGAGATCTCTTGTAACCCACCAAAACCGACCATCGTTGAAATCTCAAAACCCGGCAAAATCGACCGTCATTGAGATCTCGTAACCCACTAAAACCTCCCACCACTGAGATCTCTTGTAACCCACCAAAACCGACCGCCCTTGAGATCTCATGACCGAGCAAAACCGACCGTCATTGAGATATCGTAACCCACCAAAACTTACCATCATTGAGATCTCGTAACCCACCAAAACCGACCATCTTTAAAATCTCGTAACAAAAAAAAATGACTGACACTGAAAACCTACCATCTTTGATATCTTGTAACCCACCAAAACCGACCAGCATTGAAATCTCAAAACCCGGCAAAACCGACCGTCATTGAATCTGATGACCCAGCAAAACTGACCGTCTTTGAGATCTTGTAACCCACCAAACCTTACCGTCATTGAGATCTCGTAACCCACGAAAACTTACCATCATTGAGATCTCGTAACCCACCAAAACCGACTCGCAACAAAACAAAACAGACCATCTTTGAAATATCGTAATAACAAAAAACAACGACACTGAAAACTTAACATCTTTCAGATCTCGTAACCCACCAAAACTGACCGTCATTGAAAACTCGTAACAAAACAAAACCGACCATCTTTGAAATCTCATAACCCAGCAAATCCTACCATCACTGAGATCTCGTAACCCATCAAAACTTACCATCATTGAGCTTTCGTAACCCGCCAAAACCAACCATCTTTAAAATCTCGTAACGAAAAAAACTGATTGACACTGAAAACCTACCATCTCGTAACCCATCAAAACTTACCATCACTGAGCTCTCGTATCCCACCAGAACCAACCATCTTTAAAATCTTGTAACGGAAAAAACTGACTGACACTGAAAACCTACCATCTTTGAAATTTTATAACCCACCAAAACCTCCCATGACTGAGATCTCTTGTAACCCACCAAAACCTTCATTGAAATTTCATAACCCACCAAAATGACCATCGTTGAAATTTCAAAACCCGGCAAAACCGACCGTCATTGAGATCTCATGACCGATCAAAACCAACCGTCTTTGAGATCTCATAACCCACCAAAACCGACCATCGTTGAAATTTCAAAACCTGGCAAAACCGACCATCATTGAGATATCGTAACCCACCAAAACTTACCATCATTGAGATCTTGTAACCCACCAAAACCAATCATCTTTAAAATCTCAAAACAGAAAAAACTGATTGCCACTGAAAACCTACCCTTTTTGAGATCTCGTAACCCACCAAAACTGACCATTGTTGAAATCTCAAAACCCGGCAAAACCGACGGTCATGGAGATCTCGTAACCCACCCAAACCGACCGTTTTTGAAAACACGTAATGAAACAAAACGGACCATCTTTGAAATCTCGTAACAACAAAAAACAACGACACTGAAAACTTACCATCTTTGAGATCTCGTAACCCACCAAAACCGACCATCATTGAAATCTCAAAACCCGGCAAAACTGACCGTCATGGAGATCTCGTCACCTACCTAGACCGACCGTCATTGAGATCTCATTGCCCAGCAAAACCGACCGTCTTTGAGACCTCGTTACCCACCAAAACCGCCATCTTTAAAATCTCGTAACGAAAAAAACTGACTGGAACTGAAAACCTACCATCTTTGAGATCTCGTTACCCACCAAAACCGACCAGTATTGAAATCTCAAAACCCGGCAAAACCGACTGTCATTGAGATCTGATGACCCAGCAAAACCGACTCGCAACAAAACAAAACGGACCATCTTTGAAATATCGTAATAACAAAAACAACGACACTGAAAACTTAACATCTTTCAGATCTCGTAACCCACCAAAACCGACCGTCATTGAAAACTCGTAACAAAACAAAACTGACCATCTTTGAAATCTCATAACCCAGCAAATCCTACCAGCACTGAGATCTCGTAACCCATCAAAACTTACCATCATTGAGCTCTCGTAACCCACCAAAACCAACCATCTTTAAAATCTCGTAACGGAAAAAACTGATTGACACTGAAAGCCTACCATCTTTGAAATTTTGTAACCCACCAAAACCTCCCATCACTGAGATATCTTATAACCCACCAAAACCGACCATCGTTGAAATTTCATAACCCACCAAAAAGACCATCGTTGAAATTTCAAAACCCAGCAAAACCGACCGTCATTGAGATCTCAAAACCAATCAAAACCAACCGTCTTTGAGATCTCTTAACCCACCAAAACTTACCATCATTGAGATCTCGTAACCCACCAAAACGATCATCGTTGAAATCTCAAAACCCGGCAAAACCGACCGTCCTTGAGATCTCATGACTGAGCAAAACCGACCGTCATTGAGATCTCGTAACCCACCAAAACTTACCATCGTTGAGATTTCGTAACCCACCAAAACCGACCATCTTTAAAATCTCGTAACAGAAAAAACTGACTGACACTGAAAATCTACCGTCTGTGAAATTTTATAACAGACCAAAATCTCTCATCACTGAGATGTCTTGTAACCCACCAAAACCGACCATCATTGAAATTTCATAACCCACCAGAACCGACCATCTTTAAAATCTCGTAACGAAAAAAACTGACTGACACTGAAAACCTACCATCTTTGAGATCTCGTAACCCACCAAAACCGACCATCGTTGAAATCTCAAAACGCGGCAAAACCGACCATCTTTGAGATCTCATAACCCACCAAAACTTACCATCATTGAGATCTCGTAACCCACCAAAACTGACCATCGTTGAAATCTCAAAACCCGGCAAAACGGACCGTCCTTGAGATATCGTAACCCACCAAAACTTACCATCATTGAGATCTTGTAACCCACCAAAACCAATCATCTTTAAATTTTCAAAACAGAAAAAACTGATTGACACTGAAAACCTACTATCTTTGAGATCTCGTAACCCACCAAAACTGACCTTTGTTGAAATCTCAAAACCCGGCAAAACCGACCGTCATGGAGATCTCGTAACCTACCAAAACCGACCGTTATTGAAAACTCATAACCCACCAAAACCTAACGTCACTGAGATCTCGTAACCCACCAAAACCGACCGTCATTGAAAACTCGTAAGAAAACAAAACCGACCATCTTTGAGATCTCGTAACCCATCAAAACTTACCATCATTGAGCTCTCGTAACCCACCAAAACCGACCATCTTTAAAATCTCGTAACAGAAAAAACCGACCGTCATTGAGATCTCATGACCGATCAAAACCAACCGTCTTTGAGATCTCATAACCCACCAAAACTTACCATCATTGAAATCTTGTAACGAAAAAAACTGACTGACACTGAAAACCTACCATCTTTGAGATCTCGTAACCCACCAAAACTGACCGTCATTAAGATCTCGTAACCCACCAAAACCGACCATCGTTGAAATCTCAAAACCCGGCAAAACCGACCGCCCTTGAGATCTCATGACCGAGCAAAACCGACCATCATTGAGATATCGTAACCCACAAAAACTGACTGTTTTTGAAAACACGTAATGAAACAAAACGGACCATCTTTGAAATCTCGCAACAACAAAAAAGAAAACACAGAAAACTTACCATCTTTGAGATCTCGTAGACCACCAAAACTGACCATTGTTGAAATCTCAAAACCCGGCAAAACCAACCTTCATGGAGATCTCGTAACCCACCAAAACCGACCGTTTTTGAAAACACGTAATGAAACAAAACGGACCATCTTTGAAATCTCGCAACAACAAAAAAACAACGACACTGAAAACTTACCATCTTTGAGATCTCGTAAACCACCGAAACTGACCATGGTTGAAATCTCAAAACCCGGCAAAACCGACCGTCATGGAGATCTCGTAACCTACCAAAACAGACCGTTATTGAAAGCTCATAACCCACCAAAACCTACCGTCACTGAGATCTCGTAACCCACCAAAACCGAACGTCATTGAAAACTCGTAACAAAACAAAACCGACCATCTTTGAGATCTCATAACCCAGCAAATCCTACCATCACTGAGATCTCGTAACCCATCAAAACTTACCATCATTGAGCTCTCGTATCCCACCAAAACCGACCATCTTTAAAATCTTGTTACGGAAAAAACTGACTGACACTGAAAACCTACCATGTTTGAAATTTTATAACCCACCAAAACCGACCATCATTGAAATCTCAAAACCCAGCAAAACTGACCGTCACTGATATCTCATAACCCAGCAAAACCAATCGTCTTTGAGATCTCGTAAACCACAAAAACTTACCTTGATTGAAATCTTGTAACATACCGAAACTGACTGTCATTGAAAACATGTAACCCACCACAACTTACCATAATTGAGATCTTGTAACCCACCAAAACCGACTTGCAACAAAACAAACCCGACCATTTTTAAAATCCCGTAATGGAAAAAACTGACTGACACCGAAAACCTACCATCTTTGAAATCTCATAACCCAGCAAATCTGACTGTCGTTGAGATCTCGTAACCCACCAAAACTTACCATCATTGCGATCTCGTAACCCACCAAAACCGACTTGCAACGAAACAAAACCGACCATCTTTAAAATCTCATGACAGAAAAACTGACTGACACTGAAAACCTACCATCTTTGAAAATTCATAACCCACCAAAACCTCCCATCACTGAAATCTCTTGTAACCCACCAAAACCAACCATCATTGAGATCTCAAAACCCGGCAAAGCCGATCATCATGGAGATCTCGTAACCTACCAAAACCGACCGTTAATAAAAACTCATAACCCGGCAAAACCGACCGTAATGGAGATCTCGTAATTCACCAAAACCTCCCATCACTGAGATCTCTTGTCACCCACAAAAACCGACCAAAACCGACCATCTTTAAAATCTTGTAATGACAAAAACTGACTGACACTGAAAACCTACCATCTTTGAGATCTCGTAAACCACCAAAACTGACCATCATTGAAATCTCAAAACCCGGCAAAACCGACCGTCATTGAGATCTCATGACCTGTCAAAACCAACCATCTTTGAGATCTCGTAACCCACCAAAACGACCATCGTTGAAATCTCAAAACCTGGCAAAACCGACCGTCATTGAGATTTAATGACCGAGCAAAACTGACCGTCATTGAAAACTCGTAACAAAACAAAACCGACCAACTTTGAAATCTCATAACCCCACAAATCCTACCATCACTGAGATCTCGTAACCCACCCAAACCGACCATCTTTCAAGTCTCGTAACAGAAAAAACTGACTGACACTGAAAACCTACCATCTTTGAAACTTAATAACCCACCAAAACCTCCCATCACTGAGATCTCTTGTAACTCACCAAAACCGACCATCGTTGAAATCTCAAAACCCAGCAAAACCGACCGTCATTGAGATCTCATGACCGATCAAAACTAACTGTCTTTGAGATCTTGCAACCCACCAAAACTTACCATCGTTGAGATCTCGTAACCCACCAAAACCAACCATCGTTGAAATCTCAAAACCTGGCAAAACCAACGTCACTGATATCTCATAACCCAGCAAAACCAATCGTCTTTGAGATCTCGTAAACCACAAAAACTTACCTTCATTGAAATCTTGTAACATACTGAAACTGACTGTCATTGAAAACATGTAACCCACCACAACTTACCATAATTGAGATCTTGTAACCCACCAAAACCGACTTGCAACAAAACAAACCCGACCATTTTTAAAATCCCGTAATGGAAAAAACTGACTGACACCGAAAACCTACCATCTTTGAAATCTCATAACCCAGCAAATCTGACTGTCGTTGAGATCTCGTAACCCACCAAAACTTACCATCATTGCGATCTCGTAACCTACCAAAACCGACTTGCAACGAAACAAAACCGACCATCTTTAAAATCTCATGACAGAAAAACTGACTGACACTGAAAACCTACCATCTTTGAAAATTCATAACCCACCAAAACCTCCCATCACTGAAATCTCTTGTAACCCACCAAAACCAACCATCATTGAGATCTCAAAACCCGGCAAAACCGACCGTCATTGAGATCTCATGACCGATCAAAACCAACCGTCTTTGAGATCTCATAACCCACCAAAACTTATCATCATTGAGATCTTGTAGCGAAAAAAACTGACTGACACTGAAAACTTACCATCTTTGAGATCTCGTAACCCACCAAAACCGACCATCGTTGAAATCTCAAAACCCCCCAAAACCAACCATCCTCGAGATCTCATGACCAAGCAAAACCGACCATCATTGAGATATCGTAACCCACCAAACCTTACCATCATTGAGATCTTGTAGCCCACCAAAACCAATCATCTTTAAAATCTCAAAACAGAAAAAACTGATTGAGACTGAAAACCTACCATGTTTAAGATCTCGTAACCCACCAAAACTGACCGTTGTTGAAATCTCAAAACCCGGCAAAACTGACCGTCTTTGAGATCTCATAACCCACCAAAACCTACCGTCACTGAGATCTCGTAACCCACCAAAACCGACCGTCATTGAAAACTCGTAAACAAAACCGACCATCTTTGAGATCTCATAATCCAGCAAATCCTACCATCACTGAGATCTCCTAACCCATCAAAACTTACCATTATTGAGCTCTCGTATCCCACCAAAACCGACCATCTTTAAAATCTCGTAACGGAAAAAACTGACTGACACTGAAAACCTACCATCTTTGAAATTTTATAACCCACCAAAACCTCCCATCACTGAGATCTCTTCTAACCCACCAAAACCGACCATCACTGAAATTTCATAACCCACCAAAATGACCATCGTTGAAATCTCAAAACCGACTGTCATTGAGATCTCATGACCGATCAAAACCGACTATCTTTGAGATATTGTAACCCACCAAAACTTACCATCATTGAGATCTTGTAACCCACCAAAACCAATCATCTTTAAAATCTCAAAACAGAAAAAACTGATTGGCACTGAAAACCTACCATCTTTGAGATCTCATAACCAACCAAAACAGACCATTGTTGAAATCTCAAAACCCGGCAAAACCGACCGTCGTGGAGATCTCGTAACCCACCAAAACTTACCGTCATTGAGATCTCGTAACCCACCAAAACCGACTGTGATTGAAAATTCGGAACAAAACAAGACCGACCGTCAATGAAAACTCAAAACCCCGCAAAACCGATCGTCATGGAGATCTCATAACCTACCAAAACCGACCATCGTTGAAATCTGAAAACCCGGCAAAAACGACCGTCATGGAGATCTCGTAATCCCCAAAACTGACTCGCAATGAAACAAAACTGACCATGCTTAAAATCTTGTAACAAAAAAAACTGACTGACACTGAAAACCTACCATCATTGAGATCTCGTAACCCACCAAAACCGACCATCTTTCAAGTCTCGTAACCGAAAAAACTGATTGACGCTGAAAACCTACTATCTTTTAAATTTTATAACCCACCAAAACCTCCCATCACTGAGATCTCTTGTAACCCACCAAAACCAACCATCATTGAGACCTCAAAACCCGGCAAAACCGACCGTTATTGAGATATCGTAACCCACCAAAACTTACCATCATTGAGATCTCGTGACCCACCGAAACCAACCATCGTGGAAATCTCAAAACCCACCATAACCGACCGTCACTGAGATTTCTTGTAACCCACCAAAACCAACCATCATTGAGACCTCAAAACCCGGCAAAACCGACCGTTATTGAGATCTCGTAACCCACCAAAACTTACCATCATTGAGATCTCGTGACCCACCGAAACCAACCATCGTGGAAATCTCAAAACCCGGCAAAACCGACCGTCACTGAGATCTCATGACCAATCAAAACCAACCGTCTTTGAGATCTTGTAACCCACCAAAACCAACCATCGTTGAAATCTCAAGACCCGGCAACACCGACCGTCATGGAAATCTCGTAACCCACCAAAACCTCCCATCACTGAGATCTCTTGTAATCCACCAAAACCGACCATCGTTGAAATTTCATAACCCACCAAAACCGACCATCTTTAAAATCTCGTAACGAAAAAAACTGACTGACACTGAAAACCTACCATCTTTGAGGTCTCGTAACCCACCAAAACTGACCATCATTGAAATCTCAAAACCCGGCAAAACCGACCGTCATGGAAATCTTGTGACCGATCAAAACCAACCGTCTTTGAGAACTCGTAACCCACCAAAACTTACCATCATTGAGATCTAGTAACCCACCAAAACCGACCGTCGTTGAAATCTCTAAACCCAGCAAAACCGACCGTCATTGAGATCTCATGACCGAGCAAAACTGACCGTCATTGAAAACTCATAACAAAACAAAACAAAACCGATCATCTTTGAAATCTCATAACCCAGCAAATCCTATCATCACTAAAATCTCATAACCCACCAAACCAGACCATCGTTGAAATCTCAAAACCCGGCAAAACCGACCGTCATGGAGATCTCGTAACCCACCAAAACTTACCAACATTGAGATCTCGTGACCCACCGAAACCAACCATCGTGGAAATCTCAAAACCCAGCAAAACCGACCGTCACTGAGATCTCATGACCGAACAAAACCGCCCGTCATTGAGATCTCGTAACCCACCAAAACATACCATCATTGAGATCTCGTGACCCACCGAAACCAACCATCATGGAAATCTCAAAACCCGGCAAAACCGACCGTCACCGAGATCTCATGACCGAGCAAAACCACCCGTCATTGAGATCTCGTAACCCACCAAAACATACCATCGTGGAGATCTCGTCATCCACCGAAACCAATCATGATTGAAAACTTGTAACAAAACAAGACCGACCATCTTTGAGATCTTGTAACAAAAAAAACTGACTGACACTGAAAACGTACCATCATTGAGATCTCGTAACCCACCAAAACCGACCATCTTTCAAGTCTCGTAACCGAAAAAACTGACTGACACTGAAAACCTACTATCTTTGAAATTTTATAACCCACCAAAACCTCCCATCACTGAGATCTCTTGTAACCCACCAAAACCAACCATCATTGAGACCTCAAAACCCGGCAAAACCGACCGTTATTGAGATATCGTAACCCGCCAAAACTTACCATCATTGAGATCTCGTGACCCACCGAAACCAACCATCGTGGAAATCTCAAAACCCACCATAACCGACCGTCACTGAGATCTCTTGTAACCCACCAAAACCAACCATCATTGAGACCTCAAAACCCGGCAAAACCGACCGTTATTGAGATCTCGTAACCCACCAAAACTTACCATCATTGAGATCTCGTGACCCACCGAAACCAACCATCGTGGAAATCTCAAAACCCGGCAAAACCGACCGTCACTGAGATCTCATGACCGATCAAAACCAACCGTCTTTGAGATCTTGTAACCCACCAAAACCAACCATCGTTGAAATCTCAAAACTCAGCAAAACCGACCGTCATTGAGATCTCATTACCCAGCAAAACCAACCGTCTTTGGGACATCATAACCCACCAAAACCGACCATCTTTAAAATCTTGTGATGAAGAAAACTGACTGACAATGAAAACCAACCATGTTTGAAATCTCGTAACCCACCAAAACAGACCATCATTGAAATCTCAAGACCCGGCAACACCGACCGTCATGGAAATCTCGTAACCCACCAAAACCTCCCATCACTGAGATCTCTTGTAATCCACCAAAACCGACCATCGTTGAAATTTCATAACCCACCAAAACCGACCATCTTTAAAATCTCGTAACGAAAAAAACTGACTGACACTGAAAACCTACCATCTTTGAGGTCTCGTAACCCACCAAAACTGACCATCATTGAAATCTCAAAACCCGGCAAAACCGACCGTCATGGAAATCTTGTGACCGATCAAAACCAACCGTCTTTGAGAACTCGTAACCCACCAAAACTTACCATCATTGAGATCTAGTAACCCACCAAAACCGACCGTCGTTGAAATCTCTAAACCCAGCAAAACTGACCGTCATTGAGATCTCATGACCGAGCAAAACTGACCGTCATTGAAAACTCATAACAAAACAAAACAAAACCGATCATCTTTGAAATCTCATAACCCAGCAAATCCTATCATCACTAAAATCTCATAACCCACCAAAACAGACCATCGTTGAAATCTCAAAACCCGGCAAAACCGACCGTCATGGAGATCTCGTAACCCACCAAAACTTACCAACATTGAGATCTCGTGACCCACCGAAACCAACCATCGTGGAAATCTCAAAACCCAGCAAAACCGACCGTCACTGAGATCTCATGACCGAACAAAACCGCCCGTCATTGAGATCTCGTAACCCACCAAAACATACCATCATTGAGATCTCGTGACCCACCGAAACCAACCATCATGGAAATCTCAAAACCCGGCAAAACCGACCGTCACCGAGATCTCATGACCGAGCAAAACCGCCCGTCATTGAGATCTCGTAACCCACCAAAACATACCATCGTGGAGATCTCGTCATCCACCGAAACCAATCATGATTGAAAACTCGTAACAAAACAAGACCGACCATCTTTGAGATTTCGTAACCCACCAAAACTTACCATCATTGAGATCTCGTAACCCACCAAAACCGACCATCTTTCAAGTCTCGTAACGGAAAAAACTGACTGACACTGAAAACCTACCATCTTTGAAATTTTATAACCCACCAAAACCTCCCATCACTGAGATCTTTTGTAACCCACCAAAACCAACCATCATTGAGATCTCAAAACCTGGCAAAATCGACCGTTATTGAGATCTCATGACTGAGCGAGACCACCCGTCATTGAGATCTCGTAACCCACCAAACCTTACCATCATTGAGATCTTGTAACCCACCAAAACCGACTGTGATTGAAATCTCAAAACCCGGGAAAACTGATCGTCATGTAGATCTCATAACTTACCAAAACTGACTGTTATTGAAAGCTCATAACCCACCAAAACCTACTGTCAATAAGATCTCGTAACCCACAAAAACCGACCGTCATTGAAAACTTGTAACAAAACAAAACCGACCATCTTTGAAATCTCATAACCCAGCAAATCCTACCATCACTGAGATCTCGTAACCCACCAAAATTTACCATCATTGAGATCTTGTAACCCACCAAAACCTACCATCTTTAAAATTTCGTAACAAAAAAAACTGACTGACACTGAAAACCTTCCATCTTTGAGATCTTGTTACCCATTAAAACCGACCATCGTTGAAATCTCAAAACCCAGCAAAACCGACCGTCATGGAGATCTCGTAACCTATCAAAACCGAGCGTTATTGAAAGCTCATAACCCACCAAAAGCTACCGTCACTGAGATCTCATATCCCACCAAAACCGACCATCTTTAAAATCTCGTAACGGAAAAAACAGGCTGACGCTGAAAACCTACCATGTTTGAGATTTCGTAACCCACCAAGGCCGGCCATCGTTGAAATCTTAAAACCCAGCAAAACCGACCGTCTTTGAGATCTCGTAACCCACTTAAACTTACCATCATTGAGATCTCGTAACTCACCAAAACCGACCATCTTTAAAATCTCGTAACGGAAAAAACTGACTGACACTGAAAACCTATCATCTTTGAAATCTCATAACCCAGCAAATCCGAACGTCATTGAGATCTTGTAACCCACCAAAACTTACCATCACTGAGATCTCGTAACCCACCAAAACCGACTTGCAACGAAACAAAACCGACCATCTTTAAAATCTTGTAACGAAAAAAACTGATTGACACTGATAACCTACCATCTTTGAAATTTCATAACCCACCAAAACCTCCTATCACTGAGATCTCTTGTAACCCACCAAAACTGACCATCGTTGGTCGGTTTTGACACTGACACTGAAAACCGACTGTCATTGAAAACTTGTAACCCACCAAAACTTACCATCATTGAGATCTCGTAACCCACCAAAACCGACTTGCAACGAAACAAAATCAACCATCTTTAAAATCTCGTAACGGAAAAAACTGACTGACACTGAAAACCTATCATCTTTGAAATCTAATAACCCAGCAAATCCGACCGTCATTGAGATCTTGTAACCCACCAAAACTTACCATCACTGAGATCTCGTAACCCACCAAAACCGACCATCTTTAAAATCTTGTAACGAAAAAAACTGATTGACACTGATAACCTACCATCTTTGAAATTTCCGGCCATCGCTGAGATCTTGTAACGGAACAAAACTGGCCAGCATTGAAATGTCATTACTGAATAAAACAGATCTCATTGAAATCTTGTAAGCAAATTTAACCAATCCTCCCTGAAAAATCTCAACGGAATAAAAACGGCTGTCATTGAAATCTTGTAATGAAACACAATTGAACGTCTTTGAAATCTCGTAATGAAAGAAAAAAATACTAACACTGAAAACCTACCATCATTGAGATCTCCTAACCCACCAAAACCTACCATCACTGAGATCTTGTAACCCAGCAAAACTGACCGTCCTTGAGATCTTCTAATCCACTGAAACCTACCATCACTGAGATCTCGTAACTTGATAAAACCAACTGTCTTCAAAATCTCGTGATGAATAAAAAAAAAGACTGACATTGAAAACTTATCATTATTGAGATCTCATAACCCACCAAAACTGAAACATCGGCAAAACCGACCATCGAGATCTTGTAACCGAAACCAACCGTCATTGAAAACTCGTAACGAAACAAAACCGACTGCCATTGAGATCTCGTAACCAAACAAAACCGACAATCACTGAGATCTCGTAACCCAGTAAAACCGTCCGTCTTTGAAATCTCCTAATGAAAAAAAAAAAGATTGACACTGAAAACCTACCATCATTAAAAACTTGTAACCCACCAAAACCGGCCACCTTTGAAAATTCATAACTAAATCAAAACGACTGTCTTTGAAATCTCGTAAGAAAAAAAAAAGATTGACACTGAAAACCTACCGTCATTAAAAACTTGTAACCCACCAAAACCGACCATCATTGAGATCTCGTGACGAAACAAAACGCCATCATTGAAATCTCATGACCGAATAAAACAGATCTCATTGAAGTCTTGTAACCAAATTTAAGCGACCATCCCTGAAAAATCTCAACGGAATAAAAACGGCCGTCATTGAAATCTCATAACAAAACACAAATGACCGTCTTTGAAATCTCGTAACGAAAAAAAAAAAAGACTAACACTGAAAACCTACCATCATTGAGATTCCGTAACTCATCAAAACTGACTATCACTGAAATCTCATAACCCAGCAAAACCAACCGTCATTGAGATCTTGTAACCTGCCAAAACCTACCATCATTGAGATAACGTAACCCACCAAAACCATCTGTCTTTGAAAATTCATAATGAAACCAAAATGACCATCTCTGAAATCTTGTAATGAAAAAAAAAAAAAAGATTGACAATGAAAACATTCCATCATTGAGAACTCACAACCCACCAAAACCAACCATTGCTGAAATCTCATAACACAGCAAAACCGACCACCATTGAGATCTTGTGACCAAACAACACCAACCATCATTGAAATCTCATACCCCAGCAAAATTGTCATTAAAACCCACCAAAACTGGCCGCCACTGAAAACTCGTAACGAAACAAAAACGACCGTCTTTGAAATCTTGTCGTAAAAAAAAAACAATTGACACTGAAAACCTACCGTCATTGAGATTTTGTGACCGAACAAAACCGACCATCATTGAAATCTTATAACCCACCAAAACCAACCATCATTGAATTCTCATGACAATACAAAACCAGCCATCATTAAGATTTCGTAACCAACCAAAACCTACCATCAGATCATTTAACCCACCAAAAACAACCACCATTGAAAACTCGTAACAAAACAAAGCCAAATGTCTTTGAAATTTCGTAATAAAAAAGAAATATGATTGATACTGACAACATAACATCACTGAGATCTCGTAACCCACCAAAACTGACTGTCTTTGAAATTTCATAACCCAGCAAAACTAATCGTCATTGAGTCCTCGTAACCCACCAAAACCGACCATCATTTAAAAATCTCATAACCCAGCAAAACCTACCGTCACTGAGATCTCGTAACCCACCAAAACCTACCATCACTGAGATCTTGTAACCCAGTAAAACCTCTCTTTACTGTGATCGCATAACCCACCAAACCCGGCCACCATTAAAAACTCATAACAAACTAAAACAACCGTCTTTGAAATCTCGTAATAAAACAAAAACAACTGATCATTAACTGACCATCATTGAGATCTCGTAACCCAGTAAAACCAACTGTCATTGAGATCTTGTAACCAACCAAAACCTATCATCACTGAGATCTTGTAACCCACCAAAACCGACTTGTAACCAAACAAACCCAGCCAACATTGAAAACTCATAACAGAATAAAACAGATGTCATTGAAATCTTGTAACTGAATATAACTGGCCATTGACATCTTGTAACCCACCAAAACCGACTGTTATTGATATTTCATAACCCAGCAAAACCTACCATCATTGAGATCTCGTAACCCACCAAAACCTACCATCACTGAGATCTCGTGACCCACCAAAACTGACCGTCAATGAAATCATATAAAGAAAAAAAAACAAAAAAAACAATTAACATCGAAAACCTACCATCATCAAGATCTTGTAACCCACCAAAACCTACCATCACTGAGATCACGTAACCTGTCTTTGAAATCTTGTAATAAAAAAAAGATTCACAATGAAAGCTTACCATCGTTGAGAACTCATAATCCACCAAAACTGTCCATCACTGAGCTCTTGTGACTGAACAAAACTGACCATTACTGAGATCTAGTAACCCACCAAAACCTACCATCATTGAAATCTCATAACACAGCAAAACCAACCATCATTGAGATCTTGTATCCCACCAAAATTGACCGTCATTGTGATTTTGTGATTAAACAAAACAGACCATCATTGAGATCTAGCAACCCACCAAAACTGACCATCACTGAGATCTTGTAACACAGCAAAACCGACGGTCATTGAGATCTTGCAACTGAACAAAACCAGCCATCACTAAAATCTCGTAATCCAGCACAACCGACCATCATTGAGATCTTGTAACCCACCAAAACCGACCGTCATTGAGATCTCGCAACCGAACAAAACCAGCCATCACTAAAATCTCGTAATCCAGCACAACCGACCGTCATTGAGATCTTGTAACCCACCAAAATTTACCATCGCTGAGACCTCGTAACGGAACAAAACTAGCCATCATTGAAATCTCATGACCGTATAAAACAGATGTCACTGAAATCTTGTCACTGAATTTAACCAACCATCCTTGAAAACTTGCAACGGAACAAAACTGACCATGCCTGAAATTTCGTAGCCCAGCAAATCCGACCATCATTGAGATCTCGTAACCCACCAAAACCGACCATCATTGAGTTCTCTTAACCAAGCAAAACCAACCGTCATTGAGATCTCGTAACCAACCAAAACCGACCATTATTAAAATCTCATAACCGAGCAAAACCTTCCATCACTGAGATCTTGTAACCCACCATAACCGACCATTATTGAAATCTCATAACTGAGCAAATCCAACCATCATTGAGCTCTTGTAACCCACCAAAACCGACCGTCATTGAGATCTCGTAGCCAACAGAAAACTATTTCACTGAAACCAAATGCTTTTGTATGCACATTGGAATATAACATTAACCTAAAAATATGCTTTATATAAAATTAAAAAATATATATATATTCACAGTATCAACCAAAATACATTATGTTAAAACAATAAAACTACATTTAAGTGTTAGATACGTAGATCAGGTAAAACAGCTTACATCAAGATTCCAGTGCACAACTCTATAAAACAGCTAGAATAAAACAAAAAATAAATCACCTACAGATAAATCCACGTTATTGAGTTAATGAGATAATGAGATAATTAGGTGATAATGAGCAGAATCATAAAAGGACAGAGGAACCATGGATGAGTTTTGTATGAGGCACCCAGAATGCATTGCAGCATGAAGCATATCACCATTGATGAGATTCATACACTGATTCTTGATGTCTGTGTGCAGGAGGTTTAGAGAACAATGCATTTTTCAAATTTTTGGATCAAAATGGTTGTATTGTTGTAATTCTAGAAAAGATCCAGCACAAAGACAATCACACTTTTCTCATAAAAACCCAGTTGTTAGATCAGTGAATTATACCACCAAATGATAACATTCTTATCATCTAGCAGCTGACCACATTGTCTTTTGCTTTTATTGTCAGTACAGACGATTAGAGCAGACAGAGAAAAACCAACATTAAAACAGTCAAGAGTAAAACTGCCTAACTGAAGTAAGCACTGACCTCGATTATTGTGACATCAAACCAAACTTATTTTCAACAAATCATCAACATCTAAACCTCCGGTGTTCTCAATAACAACTTCTGTAGATATATGAAGTAGAAATAAAGTCAATCTGGTTAGTAATAAGTGAAGCTGGTAATTCTGTTTGTGGAGTTGTTTATTCAGAACTTGAGAGATTTAATGTATTTTATCTTCAGTTGATTTCATCTAAGGCTGTGGTTGAAATCGTAATTCTTGATTATACATTCACACATGACTTTTGCACTGATTATACATTTCTAATAAACTGCATGTCAAGCATTTTGTCATTTTGCAGCTAAATTTGGTTGTCAGTTCACCTTAGTGCTTAATCGCGTTCTGTACACAGAGTTCAGAAAAATACGGAAGTAACAACCGCATTTCTACAACCAAATTAACTCCCGAAAAATACAGGTAGTGACAACCGCATTTACAGAAATTCTACCCCGCTAGAAATTTTACGTTCCCACAACATTCTCAGAACGTTCCCACTGGTGTTAAGGATGTTGCCTAGTAACGTTCCCAGTACGTTCACAGATAGTCACGATGTGTTCTTTTAAGGTTTGGGGGACGTTATTTGGTGGACTTTCACAGAACTTTCAAGACATTCTCTGAATGTATAGGGAACCATATTTTATTTGGAAATGTTCTCAGAACGTCCCTGCTGCCCTTGTTAAAAAACGGAATTGAAAATTAGAGCTAAATTGACTAACGAAAGTGGCTGTTCAAACAAAAACTTTTTTCTAAATAAAAAAAAAAAAAAAAGCTTTTTACAGATACTCCCTGAATTATTATGAAACCTTTTCTTTAAAATGCAAATCTTTTGCAGTAGATCATTAGCTGACAACTAATGTCAATACTGCATCAGCAACTACACAGTTACTGTCTTTAAATAAAGCAACATGCAGTAGAACATCAGTGTTTTGGGCTCATCACTGACTGAAGCACAGGCTCTACTCTTCAGCACAATGGTAACCTCATAAAACTCAGATAACAGAAACAGAACATTAAACACTAACAGATCTCTCTAGATCTCAGAATCTTCACTTATTACAAACCACTGATTTTATTTCTTTCATACAAATCTTCTTAATGAGGTGTTGATATTTTATCAAAATTTATAAATGTCACCATTACGGAGGTAAGCACTTGTTTTAGTTGGACTCCTGACCCTTGACATGTTGTCTTTGCTTTTCCTTCAATTGTTGTAACTGTTTCTAAAGCACATTTTTGTTTAAATGGTTCTGTTTATTCTTTATTGGTGATTTTGTTGTAGTGAATAAAGCAGCTTTATTCACTAATAACTAAATATTGTATTTACTTCTTGTTGTAGTTTGACAGTAATACACACAATTTTCTTGCTTAGATATTTTTAAAAGCTTTTATCATTCACACAGGCATCAAGATTCTGCGTATGAACCTCAACAATGGTGACAAAATTTTCAGGTAAACAGATCAACGCTAAGCATCACAAAACAAACTGCTAAAGTCACAAAAAAGATTTTTGTTTATTGTCACAATTGTTGAGGTTCATACGCTGATTCATGATGTCTGTGTCTGTCTAATAATTAAAAAAAAAAAAAAACTCATGGAAAAGAAAAGCTAACCATTAGTTAATGCAAAACTAACAGTTAACACTCTCAAAGTTCAGTCTCTGAAGAGAGCAGTAAATCAGGCCACACCATGATGATGAAATCTATTGTTAAAATTTCAAGAATCCAGAGCCCATCTAAAGCAAACGTTCACCTCCATAACAGTGACTTCAAACTTTATTATTTTCTATATCCCAGAATGTTCAGAGATGGTCATGATGTGGACCTTCAGGGAACATTTAGGAGGTTCTGGGAATGTTTAGGGGACTATTACTATAGGACGTTCTGTTAACTTCCCAAATGTCCTCTTTGTAACATTCTCAAGTGACTCTAACATAACCAAAATAGAATGTCCCCTTAAACTCATATTGGGAACGTTATTAAATGATCAACAGAGGACCACGTGGGAACCTTCTGTTAATGTCCCAAATGTCCTCTTTGTAACGTTCTTTTCTGACCATAAAATAACCAAAATGGAACGTCCCCCTAAAGTCATATAAGGAACCTTAAACTGCAGCACTTTCATTACCAAAAGAGGACGTTTTAACACTCTCAGAAAATGAAACACAACTACAACTGACTTAAAGCCACACAGCCTGAAATCAACTGATAATAAAAGAAGACAATCAATCTCTCAAGATCTCAGCAGAAGTTCTATTTTGAGAATTAAAAGGTTAAGATGTTGATGTTTTATTGAAAATGTTCGGTCACCATTTTGGTGGTCAGTGTTTCCTTTAGTTGGGTAGTTTGACTCTTGGCTTTTTGTGTGAGTTTGTGCTATTTGTAACAGTGTTAATCAAAATACATCATTTGTTGCAAGGCAAACCAGAAACAAAGTTATCAAGCTGTCTCACAAAGTAGAGTAGTTTATTGTTGAGATTCATATGCTCATTCTTGATGTCTGTGTGTTTAAAGATTTTTTGCATATTAGTTATAACAATTCAGAGTGCCTGATCTGTAGCAAAGAAATGTAACTATATAATTTGATCTTTGTTTCTAATTTCTTTGCAACAAATTGTGTTTTAATAAACACTGTTACAAAGACCTCAAACTGCCCAACTAAAGGAAACACTGGCCACCAAAATGGTGACATTTTCAATAAAATATCCGTATCTAAACCTCTGTTAATTCTCAAAAAAAAACTTCTGCTGAGATCTTGAGAGATTTAATGTCTTCTTTTATCTATATATGATTTCAGGCTGTGTGGTTTTAAGTCAGTTGTAGTTGTGTTTCATTTTCTGAGAGTGCAAGCATGATGTTGAACTAACATCAATGCTATTTCCATTGATTTTTTTTTTTTTTTTTTTTTTTGAAATTTCAACATTTTTTCAACATTAATTGCGGGTGCAAAAGGGATATTGATTCAATGCGGTTAACGTTGACACATTAACATTGATTTAACATTGTTTCGATCATTGCTTGCTATCTGGGTAGTGGACTGCCGAGTCGCTTTCACCCCAAAATGGCAGAAGCGTAGGGCTGCTGCTGGGTGCTGGTGTTGCAATGGAACGTTCTATTAAGTTTCACTTCTTGTCAGTACAAGTTCTTTGACAGCATGCAGAACTCACTGCTGAACAAAAACTCCAGCGTTGAGCGGTGAGTGAATTTTAACTAAATTAAACACTCTGATTGGCCATTGCGTTCCAGAGATCAACAAACATGTCTGTGATTGGCTACATTGCACACTGCTGCAAAAACACGTTGTAAATAGATACACTTGACGTGCTCCAGAGTGCAAACACAAATACGTGCTGAAGCGTTTGTCAAATCTGTGTAGTCAATATGATATTATTACAGTATCAACAGAGGGTACTCTTGCTTTTGTTTGATGGTGCTTTTAGCACCCTCAAGCACCCCTGTAGAACTGGGTCTGCTCTATCATCAAAGGATGTTAGGCTACTTGTTGGGGACTATAGGGGATTCTTACTTATCAGATACACATTAAATCACAAACTTCTCAGAAATGATAAACATATCCAGTCAGCTTCCTAAAACCATTATGGAGATTCATCTGAAATGACTCTGTGTTGCACATCCTCTCCTCAAACATTAAAGAGTGCTTGGAGTTGACCTTCTCAGTGAGGTCATGGTTTGAGTGTGCAGTCTGGATTTTAAAAGGGTGGGTTATTGTTGGTTCTGTGTTGTATTTCAGAGGAAAAGAACAATAATGAGATGCACACACCACCCTTTGATAATGATACACTCACTGACACACCTTTACATCATATTACACCGCACAAATTTATTCTTAGGGAAATCACAAACTCAAATCTCAGATAGCCTATTATTACCGTATTTAACTCGTCTTTGTATCGCAGTCTGTTTAAGTGTTAGATCATCCACCACAGCCCCATCAAACTCCAAAGAGAAGTAAACAAAGAACGGTTGTGGTTTGGAATAACCAATATAATGGTTCTAGTGAGGCCAGTGGGTTTTTCCTGCTGAGGCTCCCAGCAAGACTTCACTCAAAATCTGGTTTGAATTTAAAGAGGCATGTGGTTTCGGATTATAGAAGATACACAGATAAGAACCAAAAGGTCTGTGTAAAATGGTCTGTGGCTGAGATTGTTCTCCATGTTCTACTATTAATGGAATACTTCATATTCACTTCTATTTCTAAGAGACAAGCAATGTTTGTGCTAGATTTGGTAACAATAAATATGTATTTTATAACAAAACACAAAGAAATCCACATATATCTCTACCTTGAAGGATTGTAATTTTTGTTTGTTATAATTCTTAATAGGAGATAACAAAAAAGAAATATCATACGAAAAGAAGAAGCACATTGCTTCATTATTTTGATATTATTGTATAATTTGATGCAACTTGAATGAAAAATTATAATTTGATTATAGTGCATTCATCTTAATGAGCCTCAGAATTTTTCTAAATATGAATATAAATAAACCCTTCCACGTGACATAAGTAGGTATACTTCACAATAAGGTCCTATTAGTTATTGTTAGTTAATAAATCAGCTAATGAGTTGTTTAGCCTATAGGATTAAATGAACAATACATTTGTTACAGTATTTGTAAATCTTTGTTAATGTTACATACTGTTTGTATTAAGACTAAACAACTGATGTTTACTGATGTTAATCTAATTGGCAAAAAATTCCAGCATCATCCCATTGGCTTTTACATTAACTTGTGGTCAGATTTTGATCAGGTGAGGTAATGGGATGCAAGTTGTGACTTTCTGTTTTCCTCTCCTAGGCTCATTGGGGAAATTCTCTGCTATGAGCTCATCCCCATCTATGCAGGTGAACTTTCTTGGAGTTAACCCATACACCCATGACCTTTGCATCTATATCATATATCTATGTGCGTGCAGGACATGCATCATTCATGTGGGCTTATAAGTAAGTGAATACGTTTTCCAGCTTTCTTTAACAAAGATGATAATTTTGTGCTTAAATAAACATTGTAGGTTGACGCAGTGACAAAGCTATGAACCCTCAATGAGGCTTAGCAGGGGAGGGAAAAACAACATCTGAAGCTCATAGTGGGGCTTTAAAAGTAAGTGAAGCCTCATTAGTTTTTTGTGCTCTCCTACACCTGCATCTTTGGTACAACCACATGCAGAGTTAAAAATTCAAACACTAACTTTGACATACATAAGCATGTTTTATAACAGAAACAAATTAATCGTATTTGTGTTTATTGTATTGTGCTGCAACCTCTTGATCATAGCAACAATTGTGGTATTTTAGTCATTACAGTATAGAATGTGCAAAGATCTGTGGTGCTTTCAATGCTTCTGTAAACAGAATTCAAAAAGCCAGAGTTGACTAAAAGAAGAGCTCAATTCTTTTTGTAGTTAGTAGTCATGAATGGTCAGATTTTGCATGAACTTCATTTGTAAAATTAAGTATGTTAGAAAAAATAGTGAATGGATGCAGAGTCAGAGCGATATCTCCCCATTATCTTTTGAAAGAGGTTTCCTTTCGACTTGGTCTCTCAACATTGCATGCTAAGGACATGGGGTATCCCACTCCTTCCTCGAATACTGAAGCCTGATTGCATCGCGCCAGTAAAAAAGACTAGGCAATGGCGTTCGAGCACACAAGTGAGGGGTGGAGCCATCCACTATATAGCTCAGCGCTCATTGCCATTGGTCAGAATCTTTCTCCTTAGATTACTTCTCACTGTTTAAGATACTTTAAGAGGCTACGCTTTCACTCGCCGTTCTCCTTTTTGCGATCCGGCAGAGATACGATGTCCATCAATGAGTGTGGGGAGGGCGGTGGACCAATTGAACTCCCTGATCTGCATGATGCATGTAGCTTCTGCTTGGGCCGTGCTCATGCAGAGGCCACGCTGGATAGGCCTAACTGTTTTTTCTGTGAGGATTTCTACCATCTTGTACTGTGCACCTCCCATTGCCATCAAGCCAAGAAAGAAAACACTGAGGCAGCCATGTGCAGTAGGCCTCTTAGTTGTCCGCACCCCGATGCAGCTCCAGTGTGCTCATCATTGGAGATCTCTGGTAAAAGCTGTGAGCAGCTTTTGCCCATCTGACGAAGCCCGTGACCTGGTCTCTTTTGGCACCGCTGGTCAGGACAATGTAGATGATGAGGATGTCATGTCAACTGCGACTTCAGACTCCAGCGGTTGGTCCTGTCAGGTGTCTGAGGCTCTTCATAGTGAGCTGATTGAAAACAGTTGTTGACAATGAGCTGTTGGGGTCTTGGGCCTTGATTGGTCATTTCTGGAGCAGCCAGTGATAGACAGGATGGATATGTGATTTCTACAGCAGGATTGCTGCATCGCCACCCCCAGAGACATGCTCCATTCTTCCCAAATGTCCACAATGAGATCTTGCGGCCCTGGCTGTAGGACTGCATCTTTTCTCTTCTGTTGACGGAGCCGACTGTTTGGTATGCACTAAACTGCCGTTCGTCGAGGAGGCTGTTGCAGCTCATCTGTACCCAACCACTTGTGGGTGGAAGTCATTGTCATCATTTTCCTCAAAGCCATGCCGTGCTACCATCCACATTGTTGGCCTTGGTTTGTGTCTGTGGGTTTGAAAGACATGTATTTTTATATCCAGATATAAACACTGGCATTCAAGGACACTGCGTATCAGTTCAAAGTCCTTCCTTTCAGGCTGGCTTTGGCTCCAAGAACTTTTACAAAGTGTCTGAATGTAGTTCTTTCTCCTCTCAGGCAGAGTGCAATGCACATTCTGAACTACTTGGACAATTGGCTTATCATAGCCCAGTCTCAAGATGTGCTAGAAAGCCACAGGAAACAGCTTCTGGATCATTTGCAGTGCCTAGGGCTGTCTATCATGGAAGAGCATGCTCCATTCCTTGTAGAGCATCGCATTCTTGTGTATGATCCTAGACTCACACCTGCCTCAGGGCCGCATACAGTTGCTACTCGCTACCCATATTCAGGCTGGGGAAATAGGTTTCTTTGAAGTGCTTTCAGAGGTTATTAGGACTGATGGCAGCTGCAGCAGCAGTGTGCCGGCTTGGACTCCTGCATATGAGACCATTTCAGCTTTGACTGAAAAGCCTGTGTGCCACAGTCTGTGTGGTGCAGAGGACAGATGCACATTTTAGTGACTAGTGGCTGTATGGGCACGATGACCCCTTGGCTTGACAAGACCATGTAAAGTCATAATGAAGGATGCGTCGTTAGTGGGCTGGGGAGCCTTTAGCAAAGGCAGGCTGGTTTGCAGCATTTGAGTGAGTGTGCAGTCAAGGTGGCACATAAACTGCCTAGAGCTGGAGGTAGTATCTTTAGCTTTGCAGCATTTCCTTTTGTTTGTGAAAGACAGTCATGTTCTGGTTTACATGGACAACACTTCAAAGGCTTGTGGAACATTTCCTTTTGTGAGCAAACAGGAACTTCCTATCGATACAGGTAGTCCATGTTCCTGGCTGTCTGAATTGCGGTGCGGACATGCTGTCTAAAGGTGGCAAAGTTCACAGAGAATGGAGGCTACATCCTCAGACAGCCAGGATGGTTTGGAAAAGCTGAGGTCGATTTTTTTCGCCTCGGAGAAGAACGTGCTTTGCCCACTGTTGTTTTCACTGACCAGTACTCCCATAAAAGGGAATGCGTTGTCAAGTTGCTGGCCAAAGAAGTGCACATATGCCTTTCCCCCAGTCAAGATCATGCTGCTGGTGGCCTTTACGCTTTGAAATGGAAAGTCTTCATATCCTGGTGTAAGGTGAAAAATATCCACGTCTGGGTGTCAGGTACCTGTTTGGGATTTGTCTTTGGTGCTTAGCGCACTTTCCGAGCCACCTTTTGAAGCGCTGCATGCTATAGAGCTGAAAGCGCTCTCATTCAAGATACTGACACGGCTTGTATGGAGTTTAGTAGAGATGACTGTATGGTCAGACTGACACCCAGACATCGATATGTGCCCAAAGTGTTCTCTACACTGTTTAGAGCACAGGTTATAACGCTGCAAGTGTTTGCACCTCAGGAGACCACATCAGCTCCACATCTTTTATGCCATGGCCTTGGAATAAAGAGATGTTGATTGAGGACATTTGTTTGATGGCAGGTTGGTCTTCTCAGAACACATTTGTTAGATTTACAACCTTGAGATTACCTCTTTTGCACCTCATGTTTTGTCTGTGCAGAGAGATGTCAGCTGATCTGTTATTGGCTGTTTACAACTCCCTTCTCTGTGAGCTGAGTGGTTTCAACTGAGTCCGGTACCAAGCTCTGTTCTGATGCACTGGCTCAGCCGCTTTGATTGGAGCATTTATTCCAGGGTCTTAGCAAAGCGCTTGAGCTGTTCGACTGTGGCTTGTGCCTGATTTGTCGATTTATATTAACAACAGATGCCATTTGTTTATTCATCAGTTTGGTGCTTGCAAGTGGTACAAGTAGCGATGCTGTTACTAGTTCATCTGCGGTTTCTCGTTATGAGTGTGTTACCCTTGAGTCAGCTCCTCGCCCTGTTATAGGCTGTTTTAGGTCAGCTACTTTACCTATGTGGTTGGAGTGTGTGACCACCATTGGGTTTTGATGTAAAGGATGCCACACACTGAATCGCCCTTCACAGTTCACAGCCCTTATCATCCTTTTATTCTTATTTTATCCATATTATTCACAACTCTGCGAATGTTTATAGGCGTGAAATAGAAAATAGTTAGGCTACTTTACATAACCATTTAATAATTAATTTTAAACATTCAAAAAATGTTAAATATTAGATCAGTTTAGCACAGAATCAACTTTGCTCTGCTGCCTGCGATATTTCCATGTGCATGGTAAAAACGCGGATGTTTAAGGAAAATGCTGCAACAAGTTTTTGTGCCATCTAGTAGTTAAGGGGATAATAAAATAAAACACTCCTTTAGCCCCGTTGTATGTAGGCTATTTATAAAAATGTCCTTTACAATATAGCCTACTAACCAAATATAATTATTATTCTGTAATTTTTCCCCCTGTAAATCTTAGATATCTACCTAAAAATATTAGGCTTTACCTAAAATGTTAAACACTTAAAGAACATGCAAATTAGTGATTTAATAAGGTCTAGTGGAAATTACATTTGGAAGTTATTCGAATCTGACCAGATTAGGGCGTTTTTGTATGCACTAGATTAGGCTATGTATAATGAGTGGCACATAGAGCTCAGTTGATTAGCTCTCTTCAGAGGCTAAAGAGTTAAAAATCACGTGGTGAGACAGGGCAATATTGTCACTCCGGCCCATAAGAAGAAGAAAAAAAAAAGCCGGTGTATTTGAGGAAAGAGAACAAAGAAATCATTGCATATAAATTGCTGCAGTCTCCGCAGCAGCAGTCGCACAGGCATTGCGCGAGTTGTTTGCACCGCTATTCTCACGCATTTACACTTCCAGCAGCGGTGCTCGAGGATACAGGAGGAGGATGCGGGTCTCCGGGCTTCTGTCAGGCGCTTTCGCTCTGCATGTGTTCCTGACCGTGAGATGCATGCCTTTGCATGGGGGGCGAGGAATGATGAAGCACAAAGAGCCCTCGGTGAGTGTATTAATGCCAGTACTCTTATTTCATACATTTGAATGCATTGTTTCGTTCCAGCTCTTAAAAACCGGGTAGGCTTTAGTTATTATACGTTTTATCGTTGCAATTTGCAACAAAAGTTTAAAATGTGAGATTTACTTAAAAAAGTTTAATAAAATGCTTTTTATTTTACTTTCATGCAACATAAGAAATAGAACAAAATGAACAAAGCTGGATTTGTTGAGTTTTGGCTTGTTACCAGACTCATACTATTATACTGGGTCATACATAATCATCATCAATCATAAGTAAAACAGCGCCTGAATCCTCTACAATACGAGCCAGAACCTGTCAGTTTCATCTGGGTTTGTTAACGTTTTATGATTCATGATTAGTAAAGAATGCTTATGAGAGCAAGTTTATCTCATTTAACTTTTTAACTGCCATTAAATGCTCTAGAGAAGTATTTTTCATCAATTTAAAATATACTCAGAAGCTTACTGCTTTCTTTGTGGTTTTCTGTTTATGCCCCATATTTGATGTATTTGTTTGCTTATTAAAATGACACAATCAACCTGTGATCATAATCTGAGTACTGAAGAATGGCTTTTTAGTGTTGTGTCTGTGATGACTCAGGTGTAAAACTTATATATAATGCTGTCAGTTTGTTCCCTCAGCAATGACAAAAGAGTGAGGGATTGTGCAGGCATGGGCAAGTTTGTGTTTCTGTGCCATCTGGAGGGACACACACTCCCTCTCTCTCACACACACGGATGCATAGCCTACTGTAGAGAGAATTTAGGGAATGTGATAGTCTGCTCACAGAAACCGCACTGTCCTTGTTCCTGTTACGATTATTTTGGCCCCATGCTCCCAGGCACATCCCCTGCTGAAAGAGAATAGTTTGTGTAGTTTGTAAGCCGTGGCATTCAAAATGTTTTGTTTATTATCATTATTGTTTTCACATCCCAGTCCCATTCACATTAATGTCTGACCCAGTCACAGGGAGCAGAAAATGCTGGTAAAGGAGTAGACTTTAGGACACTCAGCTCACTCAGTGTATAGGGAATAGGCTATACACCCCTGTACAGGGACTATGTAAGAGTAGTTATGTAATATGTAATATTGTTTTCATTTTTTTTTTGTGCAAAAAATAAAGCCCTAATTTGGTGCAACTTATTACATTTAAAAATTGTATGTATGATCACATTATGTAAGTGCTTAAGATACTGTGTAATACAGAAATGTAACTCAGAACCTTATCTGTTTGGTAATCTTGAGATGATCTCTTTTAGATTGTTGCATCTTAACTTAAGACTACATGGGAAATTGTATGCTTATGCAATTTGTCCGTAAATTAAGAAAAGATTTGTCTGGTCCGGGTCCTATAGTGCGTGTATGAGAGAGAAAGAGGGAGTTTTGATGTCACAATGTAATGACTTTCGCTCTTATAAAATCATCACCTGTAACCAAGGGTACACCACAAACCATCGTCTGCGTAGAATAGCAGAGCCGAAGCCAAAACTCACAAAATTACATAACCTATATCAACAAACCTATAGAGGGCCAAAAGTTACATATTGTAGATTTAAAAGTTTCTGTAACACAGCCTCTGAAGTATACGTTAATTCACCTGCAAACCAAACAGCATTTCAATCACCAGCAACTTTGTGGTTTATGTATATTAGTCAAGGTTAGGTGTCTCACTCACCTTAACTTATTGGGAAAATGTCCCTGCTGTGATTTTGACAGGGTCATTCAAGGAAAGCATGATATCATTTTCATGACTTCCTGAATGTGCCAGAGCAGGAATATGTGTGTGTGGGACAGGGAGAAAATAGGTTTATGTGAATAAGCCAGGTGCCAAAATCCTTCAATCATTGATCCAAACTTTGTAACATTTACTACAGCTGGTAGATAGAGGACTGAGCTGCTGTGGATAAAGTTTAACATCACTGAAAGCTACTTGAAAGTCTCCTTTAGTCCTGCAGTGGACCACTCATCACTCGCAAAGTCAGCTGCAGCTTCTAGGGGATTTACCTGTGAATATTTGTTCAAATGGTAATCCTTTAAAGCTTCATTTATCATGCCACGAAGAGCTGTGATATGTTGGTGTAAGGATTAGCTTTTCTTTTTTCTCTCCCTGTCTGATGTCTGTAAACCAGATTGGACAGTGACCCAAATCTTTCATCCTGCACTCTAACCATCCAAAAGGTATTTATAGGGTCAAAAGACTCATTTAAATACTCTTGATAAATGTGTAAAGAGGAGGGGCTGACAACTATCATACTTAATCATACAATATTCCAACATACACCATGATGCTTATGGGTTCAGTTCAAGTTAAACTCAATTAACAGCATTTGTGACATAATGGTGATTAAAATTAATTCTCCTAAAACCTGTTTGAACTGTAAAGTTCTCATCAATTTTATGGTAATTTAAAGGGGTCATATAATGCCACTTCTACAGGATGTAAAATAAGTCTCTGATGTCCCCTATGTGTCTATGTGAAGTTTTAGCTCAAAATACCCTACAGATAATTTTCATAGCATGTTAAATTTGTCACTTTTTGAGGGTGAGCAAAAACGCTGTTTTTGTGTGTCCCTTTAAATCCAAATGAGCTGCTGCCCTCAAAAGGGGGCGGAGTTTCAGGAGCTCCTGTTAGCACTTAGCACTCACATTACCTCACACAGACTCACTGAAAATGTCAGAAACTGTTCAGCCTTTTATGTTCAAAATGGAGTCAGACAATGATGGAGAGACTCAAGAAGTGAAAACATTTTGAATGCAATAGGACGCTTCTGAACAGTTAGTTGATGAATTTATGTAGCTGATGTGGAGTTAACTATCTTAAAGTCATTGATTAGCATATTCTGTCATGATAATCTATAAATTGCTCGTGTGGGAACTGCTGTAAGAGGCATACAGAGCCAGAGAATATATGCTGCATGAAGAGAGTGGCTTTAATTATGGTTATAACTTGTCATTTTGTCATCTCGCTTTTATGACATGCTATTGCATTTTCGTCACATACTGTAATGCAGTAAAATGGCCTCACCCACTTTGTTGCGTGTTTTTGGGGGCAGGGTTTATGTAAATTCTAGGGTTAGTGATGTCACCAACCTGAGAAGAAGCTCGTTGTAGTCCCTACCAGACATTTGTTGTAGTTATTAAACAGAGAATTCTCCATTTGCATTGAAGTTTGAGTGTTGTAACTTTGCAGATGTTGTTTATGCTCAAGCAGCAACATTACACAATAACTAAAGTTAAAAAAGTGAAATTGCAATGAACCACCCCTTTAAAGGCTTTCCACCGTTATGCTTGTCATGAAACAAAATTGAAAAATTTGTCATATATGTACACAGTAAAGGTTAGTCAGCAATTTTTTTCACTATTACACAGTCTTTTGAAACAGAGGCTGTATACAAATATACATACTTCCCTATTCTATAGTAGGCGAAAAACATTTTGTGAAAAGAGTTGTACGTCCAAACTCACAATATTTATAAAACAATGTGCAAAAAGTATCTGGATGACTTACCACTGCTGGCGAGATTCTAAAGTGCACATCCAATATTTTTGAATGACAGTGAAGAGATGCAACTGACTGGTAGGTCACATTACAATGACAACATGACGAATGCAGTATGTCTGTATTCATTCTACACACATTCATACTCGCAGTAATTACTCATTCAAAAAAAGCACCTATTCAGAGAGTGTCATTTCGGACAAGGCAGTGAGTGAATCTCATTCACTTCCATTGTAAATCCACTGTAACCCATATTTTTGTTTTGTTTTTTAAAGAAAATGAGGGCAATGTAAAAATTAGTTTTTGTGGTAATCAACACTAAGCCACAATTGCTGTCAACTGAGCATAACATACTGAAACCAGAATATCCCTTGGAGCAAACAGATAACACCACAGATCTACCATTTACACTTTTATGAAAATCAGCCTGCAAATTAGTTTACTTACAGTTGACTCTGTATTGTCATATGGGATAGGTGAAAGTATACATACACATGTAAGCTTTAAAGGGTTAGTTCACCCAAAAATGAAAATTTCTGTCATTAATTCCAAACCCGTAGGACCTTTGTTCATCTTTGGAACACAAATGAAGATATTTTTGATAAAATCCGAGAGGTATATGACTCGTCCATAGACAGCAAAATAATCAAAACTTTCAAGGTCCAGAAAGGCACTAAAGACATTGTTAAAACAGTCGACGTGACTGCAGTGGTTCAACCTTAATTTTATGAAGCGACGAGAAAACTTTTTGTGTGCAAAAACAAAACAAAAAGAATTACTTTATTTAACAATCCTTTTTATTCCCTGTCATTATCGGTACACAGTTGACACAGTAAGCACAGTGAAGGCTTGCTTGTTTACGTCCCAATGCAGGCTCAGTATTGGCAGACGCTGTTCACGTGAGCAGCATGATGCACGCGTGTGATGCTGACATGAGAGCCAGCCAATGAGTCGCTGTTCTGACGTAGAACACGTAAGCGCTGGACGTAAACAACGTATAACAATGACACAGAAGAGATAGGACCCGGACCAGAGAATAAATTTGTTATTTTTGTTTTGTTTTTGTGCACAAAAAGTATTCTCGTCGCTTCATAACATTAAGGTTGAACCACTGCAGTCACGTCAACTGTTTTAACAATGTCTTTAGTAACTTTGTGGGCCTTGAAAGTGTTGATTAAATTGCTGTCTATGGACAAGTCATATAGTACCTCTCGGATTTCATCAAAAATATCTTAATTTGTGTTCCGAGGATGAACGAAGGTCTTATGGGTGTAGAATGACATGAGGGTAAGTATTTTTGGTTGAACTACCCCTTTAAATCACTGTTTTGCTACTGAAAGTAGCTTGTACTCTCAGCTGAGTTAGTTGAAAGCAATGAGGAAAATCCTTACAATTCATCCATTATGTCTCACAAGTACCTGACATTTTTTGCAACATAATGGTCCCATATTCACACAATATCAATCTTTCTAATCAATCTTCCTCAACAAAGGCTTCTGAACAGTTCAAATATGATTAACCTGAATTTAGGATCTCTGCTGGTGTTTTGCAGTAATCTAGGGCATAGTTCTCGAAAACAGTACATATAGGGGCAAACAAGCCGCTCAGATGCACCATGCCAGGACCTCTTATCAGGATTTCCTCTGTGCTGAAAGCATGTGTGAACACAAGAGATAGGCGGGGGGACGTGGGAGCTCTAGGCATAGACAGGCAGTGTTCTATGGGAGTGAGGCTCAAGCACAGACCTCCACTGGCAAATTTAACCACACAGGAAAGGAGACAGCAGCATTCATAACTTGGTTTTATCTAAAAAATACATTTTAAGTCAAACTATACAAGCAAAATGCTGACTCAAAATATCTCCAGCATAAAAAATGAATCAGAAAGCATTGTTGGCTACCTTTCAAACTCTCTAAGACCATTTTTTTCTCTCCCTGTCTGATGTCTGTGAACCTATTAAGCACTGACCCAGAATTTTAATCCCACTCTAAAAGGTATTTTCAGTAACTCTAGGGTCAGACGGTTCATTTAAACAATGTTGATAAAAGTGAACAGCTACATTCTCACAATTCGATCTGATCTTACTTCCAGTAACTGCAGTAAACCCTTAGCATTCCTTTCTCATGCCACTACCTTGGTTTCCATTTTGTGTATCTAAAGTGTGATTTTGTTGCTTTAATCTTCTCAGACATTTAATGAAATAAAGTGCTTAAACTTTGGGGATTGCGTTTTGGCAGAACATCAGGGCACCTTGGGCAATGCTTTCTCTTTAGATTACCCACACATACACACACACGAAAAAGCAACCTATTGTGTTGACTTCATTCCCCCCTGCATAGTATAGCCAAATGTGTCCTAACTTGCCCTCCATTTTTGAAAAGTGGGTCATACACATATACACTTTGAACTGGAGTTCTAAAAACCTGCATTGTAAATGAACAATGCAGAAAGCACCTCATCTTTGTATTTGCCAGATGTGGAATGTGTGTGTTATTCCAGGGTAATGGCCGATCTCTCCCACTGATAGGTCAGGAGTCATAATGCAGTCAGATGTTACAACTGAGAAAATAAGAAATTTAATCAATCATCTGGTTCGAATCTCACTTTGTAATCAGTTTTGTTCATGACATTTGATTGATCTCTACAGTGCTTAGTGTAAATATTTTAAATGAAAAAAGATGATGCCATACACTTTTAATGAATATTTCTGTGAATATAGAGGTTTCATGAGCTTTTTTCATGCATTTTGTGAAAGGAACATGCGGAGAATTTTGGAAACGGTACTGAAATGCAATATATATGTAAGCAATAAGGTACGAGAGGCTGTGCTGTATTGTTAGACACGATACGAAGCGAAGTGCCTGCAACCCCTTCAGCCGTGAGTTATTCCTCGAGCCTCGAGTACCTTATTGCTTTTATAAAACTGTTACACAATACAAATATTAAAGCCAGAAATATGTATCAATGCAACTTTCATGAAATAAACTTTCTAAAAGCCTTCCTTCCGCCTGAAAAAAATAGTCCCTGACCGTGAACAGCAACAGAAGTTACATTTTCACGGCATTAGATGGCGGCAAAGACTGTCTTTATGAGTGTGTCAGTCAGTAGCAAAGACTTTTACATTGAAAAGACTGAATTGTTGTGAACATGGAACAAGACGCAACTGACAAATGCTTTGACTAGCGCTGTCTGTCACGGGAAAACCCCTTAAATGTTAAAAGGACAAGATACTACATCAGACATTTAAACAGATTTTTTATTATGAACATTGGACTGACCTGAAGGAAAATGCTAAATCTGAATGCAGTTAATAAACTCGCGTAATTGATCACTTTCTCACAACACTCTTCTACATAATACAGTAAGCTTCAATAAACAATATCAATTGAGTACACAGTTTACGTTGCTAAGAGTGGTTGCTAAGGGTGTTGTGTAGTGATACACCGTTGAGTGAAGCGTTCATAGCTATTGACCATTCAGAATCAAGGACAGGAACTAACCGTTTTATAAAGGCTTATATATGTGTATATATATATATATATATATATACACACACATT
This sequence comes from Elopichthys bambusa, assembly GCA_037101425.1. Lineage (NCBI taxonomy): Eukaryota > Metazoa > Chordata > Actinopteri > Cypriniformes > Xenocyprididae > Elopichthys > Elopichthys bambusa. The sequence goes on from CM074446.1 coordinate 17,789,001, forward strand.
TCTAAGAACTTGGCATATTCATTTTAAACAAGAATGTTCCTTTTCTTTATTGTGGACACCGTTATTTGTCATTGAGTGAATTAACTATTCACAGTAAGCAAAGTATACAGTAAGCAATACCTGTAACTTAATCCAAAACACAAATAGGATAATGAACCTGAACTGTCTGTGCACATGTTGAAATCAGCGTGCTGGTAGAAAGTCTCTCTCAGAGCACAGGGCACATTCCATAGTTCCTGCTGGGCATTGTCTCCAATATAGCAGCTCTGCCTCACGCATGAGGAATCACTGCTGAGCCTCCGTCCCTGGGAGAGAGACACGGGGTCATAGAGGGGAAAACGTTTAGCCTGTTTGCTGTTTCTTTGCAAAAGTCCTAAACATTTTATAATATGTTGTAAACCAGTCAGGAAAAACACAAGGGCACCAAAAATCTTGTCACAACTGTGCTTTTCTTACATTGTAAAAACTTAAATTCTTTAAATCTAAACATTTCACTTTTTGAAATAAATTTAGGTTCTAATGATTTAATGTAAATTAAGTATTTAGACATCTGGGGTCGGTAAAAGTGGGTAAAAGGTAAACCTGTACATTAAAGCTGAAGCATCCTGAAGTTTAAAGCCTCTATAAATGCCTCAAAATTCTGCCTTAAAGCACCACAGTGCTGCCCTCGGCATTTTTCTCTGTCTTTAACGCCCATCTTAATGAACAGCCATTTCCTCCAAAGAATGTTTAGAGACACTAACCAGTCCATCCGCAATCAGATCTCAGAATAAGTAAACAGCATCAACCACAGAAAATACATAATTTGGCTTTTTGTATCCGATTATGTTGGTTTGGCTTGTTTGTTTTTATTTAATGTTCCTTAACATATTTATGTTTGGCCTTGCCAAAGGGGTCAGTATGTTAAACTTTAAAAAAAAAAAAATCTAATGCCAGTTGATCATATTTGAGACTTCAGTTAAATAAATATGTCATGAACAATTACTCTCAGTTTACTTTGATATACAGTACACTACAGTTCAATGGATTAGGGTCGGTAAGATTTTTTAATGTTTTTGAAAAAAGTCACTTATGCTTATGAAGGCTGCATTTATTTGGTAAAAAATAGTAAATATTAAAAACAGTAATATTGTGAAATATTATTACAATTTAAAATAACTTTTTTTTTCTATTTTTATATATTTTACTATGTAATTTATTCCTGAGAATATTTGTCACATGATCCTTTAGACATCAGTCTAATATGTTGATTTGTTTTCAAAATTGTTCATAACAGGCTAGAGCAGAGAAGAAAGTCACAGAGTGAAACAATAGTAAAATCAGATGGGTTTTTTCCCCTATTAAAAGTTATGAGTCATAACCTCACAGAAGGAATTTCTTGATTTCTCCAATACACAACTACTTTTAAATGCCTTTCAATGGAGAAACATGCTTTTTATGGTGTAATTATGGCATCTACCAGCAGGGCTAACTAGCTAACCATCATTAAGTTCATGCAGGTCTTTTCATCTTTTCATGACAGGTTTTGTCACAGATTCCTCATTTGCACTCTGAGAAGAGGAGAGACACCTTTAGAGACCCTCAGGACACCTTTAAACCTCAAACAAAGGGTGAGCCACAGCTCAACATCCAACTCAGGAACAGCTCCGGGAGTGCAGGTCCACTGCGCTGTGGCGTCCCAGACTACCCTGACCAGAGAGAGGTGCATCTCAGCAGGCACCCTCGACAGAAACGCTTTGTGATTTTTGGAGGACGCTGGCCAAAAACTGACCTCACTTACAAGTAAGGTGTACAAAAAAAATGTATATTATAAAAATACTATAAAATTATAAGTAATATATAATAAAATTAATTATATTACCATATAAATCCACTAAAAAACTGGGCAATTAGAAAACATCATGAATATTAATTGTATGATTTCATTAGTGTTCAGTAGGTGCTTTTGTCTTACCTCATGTTATTTCATTCACACCAAGCTAAATAGTAACAAGTGATTAGAAGTGAAGTAAAACAAGTCCCAGATCTTTTCAGTGTCTCAGAGCCTTTTTGTTTTCAACAAAAGGGTAATTTCCCCCATTTTTTCTGTATCTGAATGAATGGTAATGTTTGTGTGCTGATAGCACTTTTTATCTCTGTTCTGATCATACTTTAGCAGGCAGTTTATGTGGAGGAATGCAGGGGCATTATAGTCAGACCTGTGATGAGGCCTGTCTTTGAAAAAGGAAGTAATCAGCCACATTTCTACAAGAATCTATTCACTGGCAGCACAGTGTGTATGCATCCGGTGGAAGATATAGAATACACTCTTTTCTTTGTATGGTCGTGTTGCTGGATTTTTTTGTGTGTAACATTTTTATGGCTGAATGCAACATCATAAGATAAACTAGATGTTTACACACACACACACACAAAAAAAATACAAATTGTCAATTTTGATTTCATGGTGAGCAAAGTTTTTTATATTTTAATTTTTTTTTTTTTTTGTATTGTACATTTATAACACTATACTTTGTGTTATATTGCCTTGAAATTAAATTTCAGAAAACTGGTTAACGCTGTTGTGAGGGCTTCTAACACAACGGAGTGACTGATAATTTCACATCATTTTGACTAGCGGAGTTGTAACGTGCGAGCAGGCATGAGACAGAGTGAGAATCCAAATGCAAGCACAAACGTTTAATAACAAAAACAAACAGATAATCCATAAACAAGAATTATCCACAGAGAGCACGCGAGAGCAACGGCAGACGAACACACACGAACGAACACGCACGCACGTTTAAATAGACATGTTAACAATGGGCTGATGAGGGACAGGTGTTGGTGGTTTGATGTCATGGTAACTAATGAGGGTAACAAGGCAAAACAGGAATCAAACACAGGAAGTGAAGACAGAAACAAAGAGAACTAAGATTACACTTCAACATAAAAGTCCTACAAAACAAGACAGCACAGGGATCGTGACAGGAGTCTTTTCTCTCAATATATTTTTTCTCCTTTGTAAAGTCATAGTAATGCTATTTTTTTCTTTTGCTATTGATTCAATTCAATTCACATTTATTTGTATAGCGCCTTTCACAGCTTTACAGAGAATGCATGTCAACATTACAATTTAGAGAATGCAGTTAGCTAATAATGTAATAATTTAGGCAATTTAATTTACAATCACTGTTATCAGTTTAATTGAAGGTCGAAGCGATGAGCTCCTGGAAATATTGAATTACATATTAACAATAATTAGGATATATAGAAAACTGGGAATGTTCATATATTGGAGCATATAAGAACACAAAAATATACAGTTGCAAGAAAAAGTATGTGAACCACTTGCAGAATCTGTGAAAATGTGAATAATTTTAACAAAATTAGAGAGATCATACAAAATGCATGTTATTTTTTTATTTAGTACTTTAGTAAAAGATATTTTACATAAAAGATGTTTATATATAGTCGACAAAAAAAAAAAAAAAAAAAGCTGAATTTATTAAAATGACCCCATTCAAAAGTTTGTAAGCCATTGATTCTTAATACTGTGTGTGATTACCTGGATGATCTACAACTGTTTTTTTGTTTTTTTTTTGTTTTGTGATGGTTGTTCATGAGTGCCTTGTTTGTTCTGAGCAGTTAAACTGCCCAATGTTCTTCATATAAATCCTCCAGAACCTGCAGATTCTTCAGGTTTCCAGCATCTTTTGCATATTTGAACCCTTTCCAGCAGTGACTGTATATAGAAGTTTACCCAACTATGACGACTTCTGCTTCTAAGAAACCCAAAAATGTGAAAGGACACAAGTGTAAACCCTCCTGTTCGAACCACCGGCTCTAAGGGGGACTCAAACCCATGTCCGCCGGCATGGGAGTCGGACGCACTAACGAGGAGGCAAAAGCCTGCAGTCTCTAAAGTGCCTATTGAGATCAGGGGAGTGAGGTTTACATGCACCGCTCTTACTGGCCTACATCCGTTACACTCACCCCCCTAAACCTCACACCCATCCAGGTCACGGCACCAATGTAACCCCTCCTGTTTGAACCACCCGCTCTAAGTGGGAGTCAAACCCATGTCCGCCGGCATGGGAGTCGGACGCTCTAACGAGGAGGCAAAAGACTGCAGTCTCTAAAGCGCCTATTGAGATCAGGGGAGTGAGGTTTACATGCACCGCTCTTACCGGTCTATGTCCGTTACACTCACCCCCCTAAATCTCACACCCATCCAGGTCACGGCACCAATGTAACCCCTACTGTTCGAACCATCTGCTCTAAGTGGGACTCAAACCCAGGTCCGTCGGCATGGGAGTCGGGAGTTCTAACAAGGAGGCTAAAGATCAGGGGAGATCAGGAAGAGGTTTACATGCACAGCTCTTACCGGCTTACATCCGTTACACAAGCATTAAAAATTAAAAATCAGAATAGCTAAGCTGGAGGGGCTGAATCGAGACACATTCCATGACACAGACAGGTGTGTGCGCCCTCTGATAAAGCTTGGCTTCCTTTATTAAAATGTGCATTTCTAAATAATTTCTGATACAAGTAGAAACAGCTAGCTACACAAATTATTACTGCTGTTCAACACAAAAATTTGAAGAATGCTTAAGTGCTTACATTTGTGTAAATGACTATAATAAAAAGTTTATCATGCCTAAGTTGTAAATGAAGATCCAGAACAGTTTGAAATGATACAGTGTTTGTTTGAGGTTACATGATTCCTGTTGAGTTCTGCCTGTCAGAGAACTGGGTCATAAAGCTGCACACATAATACCACCACAACCGCAGTTTCATTTTGCTCATAAAATAACCAATCAGAACACATTATGAGATCATGTGACATGCTCACCAGACAGATGCCTATGGTGATGAATAATAAAGATAAATCACTGGTGGTCTCTGATGTGGGTTTGTGTCGGTTGGTGGTCCAGCGGTGAAAGGCCGGTGGTCTGGAACACAATGTGTTTATGCAGGGGTAAACGTGATCACATGTTTTTTGTTGATAAACTCTGAGCATGACTGTGTCTTTCTGTGTTCAGGATCCAGCGCTTCCCGTGGCAAATGAGTGAGGATAAAGTGCGGCGAGTTTTACAGGAAGCTCTGAAGGTCTGGAGTGATGTCACACCCCTCACCTTTACTGAGGTTATCAACCAAGAGGCTGACATAGTCATTGACTTCACAAGGTAACAATAAAAAAATTATGTTTCACTATGCTTAGGTGTAACAAAGTGAAGGATTAGGGATTTTGTCATTTTTGCTTTAGGTCTTCAGCTCATCTTCATCTTCCTAAACAACTAATAAGACTTCATACTGACATCTGTTGGCATAAATGCAGTGCTATGGTCTCAAATCATGTTCTCAATTAAACTTATTTCTGAAATACCCTCATCACAGGTGTATTTGTCATCCTTGATTAATTCATCCTGCAAAGTGTCCAGTAATACAATATGGTTGCAAGGTAAAGTGAGTATTAGTATGGTATTCAGTATAGCTATAATATTGTATGATATTACAGAACAGAAAAGTATAGTAAAGTACAAGTAAAGTACAGACAATATAATATAGTATAGTACAGTGCAGTACAATATGCTATATACAGTACAGTACTGTTCAAAAGTTTTGGATCTGTAAGAATTTTTTATATTTTTGAAAGAAGTCTATTATGTTCACCAAGGCTGCATATATTTGATCAAAAATATAGTTAAAACGGTATTATTTTGAAAAAATTTAATTCTCTATCTGTTTTCTATTTGAATATACTGTATGTTAAAATGCCATTTATTCCTGTGATGGCAAAGCTGATTTTTAGCATCATTACTCCAGTCTTCAGTGTCAAATGATCCTTCAGAAATCATTCTAATATGCTGATTTGCTGCTCAAGAAACATGAATTATTATGAATGTTGTAAACAGTTGTGCTGCCTAATTTTTATTTGTGGAAACTGTGATAATTTTTTTTGTCCTGGCATGAAACTCTAGATGACGCTGGCTGATAGGTCCTTAACTCATTTGGTAGCGATCACATCATTATCTTCATAACACAGCTGATTGGTTGCTGTGGTATCAGCGGCTAATGACCTTGCTGCTCAATCATTCAAATACTTGGAATTGTTTGCTGTTAGCAGTCTGCAGCGCACTTTCAGAAACCCTCCACCTTCCCCAGCTCCGCCTGTATAGATCTGCTACGGGGTTTATTTCTTGTATGTTATATATGCAGCAGCAGCATGTCTGTGAATTGGCAGTAGAAAGTCTCTGTACTTGCTCTGCAGCAGCAGCAGCAATAATCAACAACAGCAGCAGCGTAAGACTAAATACATTACATTGCCATATCCATTACCATGTCAGTCTCTCCGAGAGTTGTCATGACAGAACAAACCATATATTTGAAATAGAAAACTTGTAAAATTATAAATGTTTTTACTGTCAATTCTGATAATGCATTTATGCTGAATAAAAGTATTAATTTAAAAAAAATCTGCTGGACATGTGATCTCAAGATAGAAGTGATAATGAGGGGTGACCACCCTCATCTAGAATAAAGTAGCTTTTTCTTGACCACTGATTAATTTTTTTTTTTTTTTTTTTTTTCACATTTGTCTTTAGTTATAAAACTAAAGAAATTAATATATGGAAAAACATTAAATTATTGCTATATGTCTTATATTAGGTACTGGCATGGTGATAATTTGCCCTTTGATGGCCCTGGTGGGATCCTGGCTCATGCTTTTTTCCCAAGGACGCACCGGGAGGGAGACATTCATTTTGACTATGATGAGTCCTGGACAGTGGGCAATGAACTTGGTAAGTTGTAAAGATACAATCCTCATCTTACTGCTTCACTGCCTGCTACTCACTTGGAAATCCCTAATACAGATAACACACATTCTTGGTTACGAATCAGTAAATGTATCATAGATTTTGTTTTCAGTAAAAATTACCTGGAAATTTCTGATACATCTCTGATAAGACTTTGTGCAGACAAGCAGAAAAAATGTTTCTTTCTTTTTTTTTTTCTTTTTTTTTTTTGCATATCTGATACAAATCTCGAGCACGTTCCACATCTATATTGGATTTATCTGATAAACTGATACATTTTTTTAACCATTTGAGATTTGACTTGTGTGTGACATCATACAAGTTTGTGTTATTGTGTAACATTTTTAGTGAGATGTCATAACACATGAGCAGATGCAAAATTTCTAGTATTACGTCTCTCATTCCACACTGACAGCAGCACTCAGCTGTTGTATAAGTAAGTCTTTTGGCATCCTGTTAACGCTTACATCATTACTACAGAAACCGATGCAGAAGCACCAGATATTGACGAATCAGAAAAGATAAGAAAAACAAAATGACAATCATTCCTTAAGATCACATTTAAAAACCAAATAAGATTTGTGTGGGGGGAAAAAATAATAATTTCATGTGTCATCCTACAGGAACAGATCTTCTTCAGGTGGCAGCACATGAGTTTGGCCATGTCCTGGGTCTACAGCATTCTCTGGAGCCTGGAGCCATCATGTCCCCATTTTACAGCTTCTCCTATCCCCTCCAGCTCAGTGAGGATGACAAGAAAGGGATCCAATACCTCTACGGCCCCCGTCCGCAAGCACCGCCCCAAATTCCTATGGAAACCAATGAGATTATCACTAGTGCAGTGAGTCGCAGAACGCATCATCCCACTTTACAGTTTATCTGCAATCAATTACACTTAATAAATTATTATTATTAACATTGAAAAACATTAAAGGAATGTTAGCAGCAACATCAACAACAGTATAATGTTTATATATAGTAATAAACATTATACTGTTGTTGACATGTATATATGTTAACAGATTGGCCCCATTCACTTTCTATATAGAGAGAGGTTACAGTGAAGCACTTAAAATAGTAGTGAATGGGGCCAATCTGTTAACATTAAAATACTTATTGTTTCAATAGTATATGCGTATAACATTTTAGTGTAAAAAAAAAAAAAAAACACTAACTTTTTATTTATGAAATTATATCCAATTTCACAACTTAAACCCTAAAATGACCTAAAAAAGATGATTTAAACAGCTCTACAGCTCAAATAATACTAGTATATAATACAATAATTATACAAGTGCTTCACCTCAATTTTTAAAAAAGAAAAAAGAAAACCTTCATAAATATATATTTTTGTGGTAATCAATGTTATTATTATTATTGTATTACAAAGATTATTGTATTAAACCAAGAATGTGCTCCCTTTTTTTCACTCCCGTTATTCCATCTCCTCTTCTCCCACTGTCACTGACTGTAGCCTGACGCTTGTCACACAGATTTCGATGCTGTGTCTATAATCCGTGGGGAATTGTTCTTCTTCAAGGCCAGCTATGCCTGGCGCATCAGGGAGGGCCGTCTGCAGGCGGGATACCCTGCCCTGGCCTCCCGACACTGGAGGGGCATTCCAGAGAAAATAGGCGCCGCCTATGAAGACAAAAAGGGCAATATCTGGTTCTTTGAAGGTGGGTGAGTTCAGCACCGGTGGCTGACTGTGGTGATTTGTGGTTGGAGGACAGGATCAGACAGGCCTGGTTATATACATATCTACACATGGTGACGGGTGGTGCGGTACTTCCCCTTGACCCATATACGAAGCATCCTGAATTGTGCCTCTAATACAGGGCATGATAAAACACGACCATGTTGAACGTGCTACTAACAACAGATAAGTGTTGTGCAGTACAATATCTGAACAGAATTGTACACTTATAGGTGGTTGCTGTAGCTGAGATGGTACTTTCTCTGAATTAATTTTGACTGAATGAAATTAAATGTAACTTTTCAAGATTGAAAATTTGGTTGAAATTCAGTTCATTTAGACTAGCATAGTTTCAGTCAAACATGGGGTACATTGTATTGCTGTAAATGTACCAAATTTTTTCACCACTAGAGGGAGCACCTGTGGTAGTGACTCAAGACAATTTTATAGACAAAAGGTGTTTGTGGATCCCATTAAAATGTCTTAAATTCACTTTTTCATAAATTAAGGCCATTAAAAAATCTAATCATAACATTTTTGTGGTCTATTTACTATTGAGATTCTGTACTTTTAGAGCTTTAGAGGGCTATAGAGTACATTTTTATACTGATTTATCTAACCACAGTTGAAAAACATCTTCTTAAGCCATCATAGAATATTGAATATCATTCAAAAGGCTAAAAATAGCAGGATTTTGTTTTTATTTCTTATCACCTAGCCTTAATCACATACTGAACATATAGATGTATTGTTTAAACCTCACTATTTTGATAATAAAAAAAAATAGGCTACATGATTTACAAAATGGATAGTGAATTTCCATTTCATCCCGAATTTCAACATGCAGATAGCCTAATACATATATTATTATTTGTTTGTTTGTTTTACAGTAGACAAATATTTAATACTATATATTATTAAATTGTGTAATTGGAGACAAATTTTGTAATTCTTTAAATTATTAAATCTTATCATTTGCCTTTGCCGTTATCAAAGTGCAGTGAATTTGCAGATAGGCAAACATGTAATGCTAAAATGAAATATAGTTATACTGAATTAAAATCATACATTAATGCAGTCATATTTATAACACACTATTTTTCTTGTGTCCTCTGTAAGGTTCCAACTACTGGGTGTTTGATGCAGAGCGCAAGATAACAGGACCAGAACCTCTGGAGACTATAGGCCTCCCTGTCGCGCACATTCAGGCTGCACTGCGCTTAAAGGAGCACTACGGCCACCATACGTACTTCTTCAAGTCAGGAAACTACTGGCGCTTGGATCCCCAAGAGAACAGAGTGGACACGGCCTTCCCACGCAGAATTCAGCAGGACTGGTGGGGCGTCCCTGATGAGATTGATGCTGCCTTCCAGGATGCCCACGGTACTTCCAGCTCAGCCTTTTTAATACATATCAGTGAATGTTATGTAACATGAAAGAAATCAGGTCACATAATTAAGTTAAGAAAGTTTGCTGAATTTTTGAACAAATCAAGTGACTTATTCAATGACCCATTTCTAAATCACTTGCTTCATTTCTGAATGAATCAGCTGTTTTGAACCAACCGTTTGAATTAATGATTCAATGACTTGCCACCACCTACTGGCAGTTTTAGTTTCATATTAAAAGTATATTTTCAGTTTTCAAATAATTTCATATTTAAATTTTCAGAATGTCTTAAAACATTAATATAACAGTTTTATTTATGCAATTGTAACTACATGAGTTGCATTAAATAGTCTTTGTAAATACATCTAAATGCCACTTCAATTCTGTGCCACCTCTGTAATTCAAAGATGGATTTTGTTGATTTGATTGGTAACAGCCTGATTGTGTCTTATTAATCTGATTGAATTTGTTGATTAAATGGAAGAATGGACATAAAAGATGATGGATACATCTAGTAAAGTTAGAAAAAAATGGCCTTATATAGGTAACAGTTAATTTACCTTTATAATTAAAAGTTAACCCCGCTTAATAGAATAATTCATTTCTGTCACTGCTGCAAACTAACCACTGCACAGAATATGAAGAATTTGAAAATGTTGGTATATATGATAGTATGAATGTTATTGTGAAGGACTAGACATGGAGGCGAAGGTAGAACCCAAATGCAGGAAGTTTAATAAAATCAGTAAACAATTCCAAAACAGAGACGTAGTCGATGAAGTAGGCAAGGTAATCAGTGACAATTAATCAATCCAACCAGGCAAACAAAGCAAAAACAGTAGTCTAACCAAGAAAAGTACAATGGTCATAACAAAAAGACAATGAAACAGGCAATGGAAAACTGCTCAGTAAGGCAGCGAAATGACTGGCAATACTTAGCAAAGTATCTGTGGTAAGGCATGGCTATTTATACAGGTGATAATACCAGGAAGTAACCATAAAAGGAACAGTTCATGGCTAGTATTCGGGAGAGGACTCCCTCTGGTGGTTAGCTGAATGGATACCAGCCTCATTCATTACAGTAATCATTAACACAATCCCCTAAAAAAAATGTTTTGTCAGTATTGGACATCCTTAATCTCAGAACAGTCGTATGGAATCTAAATCTATTTGTAACTGCTGCACATGAACATATGTGACATATGAATAAAATTACTTAAATGACTTCATTTTGAGTCACTTTGACCCAGAAACAAACAAACAAACATTTTCTACATTATACTAAACAGACTTTTTAGTGGATAAAACTCAAAATGTGTTTGTGGGTCAAAGTGACTGAAAAAGATGCAGCAGGTCATGTTAATGGAGTAAAGTGACTCATAAATATCTTCTTAATTCAGTATAATACAATTGTGTACAATTGTACTGTGGTCATTTTCTTATTTTGGTGAGCTTCACATTGATTTGCTGCCAAATTACGGTGCTTCAAGTTCAATCCAGGAGTAGGAATTGTAGAGAAATGTCATAGGCAGTTTGATTTGTTACTGCTTTGCCAGTTTTAATTGGTGAGGGTGACAGACCTCTGACAGAAGAGGGTGATATTTCAGCAGCAGCAGTCGGTCGTTTGTTCCATCACATACTACTGCACACTCATGTTTGTAATTTATAATGGGAAAGTATAAAAACATTGGTTTATGAATTTAAAAAAGTTTCCCATTAATACTTTTTCTTACATGAGATCATGTAAAACTGTTGTATACCCCACAGGCTTTGCTGTCTTCATCAGTCGCCAACAGTACTGGAAGTTTGACCCAGAGCAGCGTAAGGTTTTGGAAGGTTACCCGCGCTACATTGGTGCAGACTTCTTTGGATGTAGCATGCCATAAACCCTCAGGAATCTTTTCTGTCTCTTTCACCGTGTTCTCACACTCTGGTTTGAAGCATACAGTGTAAATGTCCCAACATTTTCATGATGACGAACTGTACTATGTAACCTAAGTACTTGTTCGCCTGGGCATTTCTCTTCCCTTCACCTCAAAAATGTCTGAATAATCGAATTTCTTCTCAGGAAATCTTGCACATCTGAGCTTTATGAACCACGAGCAGCTATGTCTGTATTTGTTGTATATCAAGCAACCACTGTGTAAGAAGACATAAATACCCTGTTGGTAAGGTGCTAAATAAGGTGCTAAAACATTTGTCAGGGATCTTTGCATCAGTTGCAATGTCCGTAACTCTTATCTAAAAGTTTTTACAATTCTCTGCGAGTTTTACTGTATCTTAAACTGTGCAGTTTGTATTGATTAAATAACACAAGAAAAATCTAATTAGACATAAAGTTTCTCTCATTCAAAATGATTTTTAAATGAGAGAAAAGGTAAAAGGCGAAGGATGTTATGTGTTTAATAATGTTTTTGTAAGAACACAAAATCTTGACACAAGCATTTGTTTGTGATGTTGAGACTGTATGCTAATATATCAACAGACAAACTAGCACTCTTCAGTGCAGGACACTGACAATGTTTTAAATCTTTTTTTTTTTTTTTTTTTTTAAATATACTAGCTTGGAATTTGTTTTTTCCATCATCTGTGTAAATTTTTTCCCTATATTTTCTCTAGCCTAGTTTTTTTTTTTTTTTTTTAGCTTTTACACTATTTTCATCTGCTTTTCATATTTACTGTGTAAATACTTTTATATAAAATGTGTGTTGTATTTTGGTACAATTAAAATATTCCCAGACCATTTATTTGTCTGAAATTTTTTGTGATCCACTCATTTATAATTGTAGTTTTATTCATAATTGTACTTATAGTTTTATTCGCAATTTTATTTATTTATCCATCCATCCATCCATTTATCCATTCATTCACTGCATTAAAATGAAAACAAATACAAGGAGAAAAGTAAAAAGTTATGCACAGTTTCATTAAAATTAATATAAATAGCCTACGTTTTTATCTTATATAATTAATATAATCTATACATTTTCAATTTATAAAACAATTTTTATCTGTTACATTTGAAGGATTAGTTCACTTTCAAATGAAAATGACCCCAAGCTTTACTCTCAAGCCATCCTAGGTGTATATGACTTTCTTCTTTCAGATTAACACAATCGGAGCTATATTAATAAATATCATGAGGCATCTAAGCTTTATAATGGCAGTGAATGGGACCAACGAGTATGAAACTCAAGAAAGTATATCCTTTCAAAGCAAAACATACTCCACACGGCTCCGGGGGGTTAATAAAGGCCTTCCAATTATAAATATTTAAAAAGTTATAAAGTAAAATATCTAGCTTCCGCCAGACCACTTTCCATATTAAACTTACGAAGAAAGTGTAATGCCTCTCGCAGTTCAAAACGCTTAAACTACGTCCTACACCCTATTCAACTTACGAAAAAAGCTTAACTGACGCGGTGCGACGTTAAGGCCACCTGGCGGAAGCTATATATTTTACTTTATAACTTGTTAAATATGGATATTTTTCTTACACAAACGCATCGCTTTGCTTCAGAAGGCCTTTATTAAGCCCCCGGAGCCGCGTGAAGTACGTTTTGCTTTGGATGGATGCACTTTCTTGACCTTCATAAACGTTGGTCCCGTTCACTGCCATTATAAAGCTTAGATGTGTCAGGATATTAATTAATATAACTATGATTGTGTTCATCTGAAAGAAGAAAGTCATATACACCTAAGATGGCTTGAGGGTGAGTAAAGCTTGGAGTAATTTTAATCTGAAAGTGAACTATAATCCTTTAAGCAAATATCTATTGCATGACGTCAGTGAAACGTGCAATCACATTGGTCCACGGAAGAACAAGAGAGTTTTGCTTACAAACACGTGGAGGTGCTGAAGCGACTGCTGAAGCCTGGATGTCTCACTCCGCCCCTGTTAAAACACTCATATCCAAACGCAAACATTATAAACCATTTAAAAAACAGTTAAAGCTAACACTAAACGTGGACATGGATCTATCGAGGCATATAGCCTATCCACACTGAGCCGATCTATTGTTTGTTAGCGTCAGTGTATTGAAATGTGATGTGAGATAGCTGACCCTACGGAATACACAGTGAAAGTGTTCAGAGGAGTTTAGATACGCCGGAGAAACATTATGGCAAACAGCGTCACTCAAGAGTACATGCAGATCCCGGCCGTGACGCGAGCATATACCACTGCATGCGTCCTGACAACTGCAGCTGTGGTAAGTAACCTTTGTGTATTTACATTTTTGTAATGTAAAAGTTCTTCCCTACATAAAGATTCAACGTCAGTGTAAATACTTAAAGACACAACACCCTTAATAAAAAAATATATATATTGTTTGTGTGTAGGTATTTTTTTATTTTTAATATTAAGCATTTATTTTAATATATAATGTAATTAAATATTTATATTTTGTTTACATTATATTTTATATAGTTTATATAATTATTGTTTGTATGTATTTTATTTTAGGTGCTGTAACTTCACTTGTTGTGTTGTATTGTTTTTGTATTATATACAATAATTAGACATTTGTGTTTTTATATGAAGGATAGCTTGTTGCACTGTCAACTACCCAAAAATCACACAAATTAAGAGTCATGTTTATTTTAATTTTTCATGGCCACTAACTTGCTTGACATTATTTTGTGTATTACAGCAACTGGAGTTCATCACACCATTTCAACTTTATTTTAATCCTGACCTTATATTAAAGAAATACCAGGTTAGTTCCCAAATATCATTGAAACATTGCTGCATTTATGACAACACCTGTTTTTTGTTTTGATATTCATGTATCTCTTCCTTCTTCCCTTACGTAGATATGGCGACTGATCACAAACTTCTTGTTTTTTGGACCTCTTGGATTCAGTTTCTTGTTCAACATGATTTTTCTGTATCCTTTTTGATCAGTATGAATATTTCTCTCTGTTGGTTGGTTGGTTGTATGTGAAATGGAAGTGTGTACACAAAAACACATTCAGAGTTTCACAGTGTGTTTGCTTTGCATAACAGCCGTTGGCTCCTGTGCAGCTGTGCTGTAGGTCATCTGAATTTACATCCTTGACTGAGCAGATATCGTTACTGCCGAATGCTGGAGGAAGGCTCCTTCCGGGGGCGAACGGCAGACTTTGTCTACATGTTCCTGTTCGGTGGTGTTCTTATGACTGTATCCTTCAACATTTATCACATTAAGAACAGCCAAGCATGCATCTCATCTCTTCATTTAGGTATTGGGTAGGATGATTAAGGGATGTAAAATTATTGTCATGCAGAATAAGGCATTAATATGTGCTTTATAAGTACTAATAAACAGCCAATATCCTAGTAATATGCATGCTAATAAGCAACTAGTTAATAGTTTGAACTGGACCCTAGACTAAAGTGTTACCAAAAGTTTTTGGGCTACTGCCAATTTTTTGTGGAAACCATGATACATTTTCTTCAAGATTCTTTGATTTATAGAAAGTTCAAAAGAACAACATTTATTTGAAATAGAAACCTTGTTATAAATGTCTTTACTGTCAATTTAATGTGTCCTTGCTGAATAAAAGTACAAAAAATAAATACATTTGACTTTTTGTCAGTTTTGACTGTCATAATTATGACTCAATTTCAACTTTTGTCATGATGACTTTTTATTTAATAAAAATCAAAAAACAGATTTAGGATTGTCATAATATACATTTAAAAAAATAATTATGTAATAATTATGATGTTTTATCTCAGAATTTCAGCTTTTTATATTGTGAATATGACTTTTTATGTCATAAATATGACCTTTTTTTTTTCTTATTTGGAGGGAACAGTGTTCCACTGGTTGAAGACATGTAAATATAAAGTTTGTTCTTAAGGAACATTTTATCTTTTCATATTATTTAGTTGTAGTAATGAATGAAAGTTAGTCTTCTGTTTTTCTAATTTCTTTAACTTCAATATCTGTAGCTCTTTGGTCTATTTGCCAACCTGTTCTTTTTAGGACAGGCTTTCACTATCATGCTGGTTTATATCTGGAGTAGAAGGAATCCTTACATCCGCATGAACTTCTTTGGCCTTCTCAACTTCCAGGCCCCATTCCTTCCCTGGGTGCTCATGGGATTCTCATTATTATTGGGCAACTCCATAGTTATTGATCTCCTGGGTATGTTAACTTTTGTCCTGAAATCCTCATGATGACTTTTGATGTGATTTTGCATAAAGAAATTTATGAAATAATGCACTTTAAATCCCTTCCAAAAAATGCTCACCAAGACATATTGTAAAATGTTCTTAAAATTTAAATATTTAAAAATTTAAAATGTAATGTGATGGCAAAGATAAATTTTCAGCATCATTACTCCAATCTTCAGTGTCACATGTTAATATTTTTTGGAAACCATGATACTTTTGTCAGGAATCTTTGATGAATAGAAAGTTCAAAAGAACAGCATTTATTTGAAATAGAAATCTTGTGTAACATTATAAATGTACATATTTACTTTTGTATAATGGCCGAGCATAATATATTTAGTGTGTGTGTGTGTGTAGGGATTGGTGTAGGACACATCTACTACTTCCTGGAGGATGTATTTCCTAACCAGCCAGGAGGCAGAAAGCTTCTTGCTACTCCAGGAATTTTGTATGTATGATTATAAATATTTTAAGTTTTTTCTTTTTATAATTTGTTAGGCTTCAACACAAGAAACAAACTAAATCGCAAATATTCATTCATGTTTTGCAGTCGAGTTCTGTTTGACGCGCCTCAAGAAGATCAGAATTACGCCCCCCTTCCAGAAGATCAGAGTGGGATATCCTGGAATGGACAAGGTGTAGAAGATACTGACCAAGGTCAAAATGAGGAGGATCCACAAGGAGAAGACAACTGAAGGATTCAGTACCACTATGAAAGCAATGTTGTCATACTTTTTAAGTCCTACTTGTTTTAGTTGAGAAAGTTTATATCCAAGTTCTGTAAGTCACAATATTTTGAAGACACTCCTTGTGAAAGGGACGACACTTTAGCATACAGTCCACTGTGGATCCAGGAAAGACGGAGATTACAGTCACCGTAGTGCCTTTGTGTACAAAAATAAATGGATCCAAATTTTGCATTCAGTGCCATGCACATCACAAAACAAGTTTTCCTTTGTTATTTTGTTCTGGAAGAACAATGCCTTTCTGTTTTACTTCACACCACATGGTTTGAAACAATTGCCGTTTTCTCATCAAATTCTGTTTCATGAATATTACAAAGTAGTGGTGGCTGGCAGCGTTGGAGTTTAAAGAGAAACCATTCAACCTACTGAACTGTAATCCATCATTTTGGAGGGAGTGCGGACGCCACAAGAGGGTATTTTCTTGGGTACAATACTGTAGCATCTCTCTTTTCCCACAACACAGTGAGCGGTGATGCAGGTGGACACATTCACAAATGTGCCGACTATCTGAAATGCTAAATTGAACTGCAGACTATGCATTTTCAAGCCTTTGGTATTTGTGAGAACAGCACCATTGCAAAATACAAAAGGCTTTGTGTGGTGAAACAAACTGTCCAGAAGAGTTGGCGCTTCAGAAAAAAATTACACTTCTTAAAAACCATGTATATATGTGCAAGGAGATTTATTTGCCTGAAGACTGATGAATAAAGTTCATTTTTGCCATCTGTTTGTTGGATTTTCTGCTTTAAAAAAGGGGGTATATCCATATCTAAAGCACTTTAGTTTGCTAGTTCAGAACACAATACTGACTTTTATTTCACCCTGAAGCAAGAAACTCCTTGAAAGTGTTTTGCAAGCTTTTTGGAACAAACAAGATTTTTTTTTTTTTATCTTAATTTTATTTAAAAGCACATTATGTTTACAAAATGGCATCTATACACAAACACAAAACAAGACAAATAAAGATACCATAAAATACTTTCAACATTTCAAGACAGAGACCATCTGTCTCTGAGCAGACAGATATCGGGTACAGGGGAAGGTCACGACACTGGCTTTGACTAGGCCAGACTGGAGCAGACGTTGCTGTAGTTCACATTAATTTACTCTGATCTGGAGGGACTGGATCTGGACTGGCCAATGGAATGTCTCTTATGTTTTTATGTCAGTAATGCTGGGTTGTAGCTCTAATGGCATTTCCTATTCAGATTTACATAGTTGTGGGAGAGGGCTGTTATCTTCACCATGCTGGGGCTGTGTTTGCAAGTCGTCTCATCCGCCTGAAATACACAGATAAAAGTTTGATATGACTCAGTACTGGAATGGTCACAAACACCCCCCAAATCTCCAAATTATGAGTACATTATTCTTCCTGTGCTGAAACTGCAGAGCAAATATTATTGGTCTTAGAGCAATAATAGTTTGTCATTGCTATATGGCTTGCCTCTGTAGTTTGGTACACGTCTGCTATAAGGACAAAATGGTATCTTAAGTGAGGCAGTTCATTCTCTTACCTTGTGTTTCTGTCCTGGTCCCTGATCTTTTTCTCCATCTCAGCATCTGTCAGTGTCTCCAGCAGTGGACACCACTGGTCAGCATCGCCTGTGTTTCGGATGGCAATCTCCACCGTAGGGAGAGGGTTCTCACTACAAAAACAGAACACAGAAGCTTAAATCCAAAGTTCTTTTGAGTCAGATATTTTTCAATTAAAAAGGTTCACAAAACTGGGCTGAACGATTTTAAAATTGAAATGAATCATCCTCCCATCACTAGATCAGAACCTTAGAATTATTAGTACAAAACATTATGTCTTCCACCCAGAGGAAAAACATGACCCTTCTAATGGGTTTTGTAATGTAACAGACATGAGACAGTCTGAAAACATGTCCAACTTGGGAAAAAGTTCACATTGGAAAATTGTGAATACTCCTATGCTCTTTATCACATAAAAAAGGAGCAACATTTTAAAGTCAAACTCAAAAAAATCTGTGTAATAATATGGGGGTGTTACTTTGTGCTTTATCAACATACAGCAATACAATAACTTCAGTTTTTACTACATTTTATCTTATGCAGTGAAAAAGCTTTAAAAGGATTCATGCTCAGCCAGAACTGTGATAAAGTGAATTTGTGTGCGAGTCTGTACCTGAAAGCATAGGTCCTCTGATGCCAGCTGAGCTGGCCACGTATGCTGTATGCGATAGTGGTGACAAACTCTCCGCCCAGGCCCAGCTCAGAGCACAGCTTCAGAGCAAACTTCTCAGGAGAGTTCTCCTTCTCAGACATGTCCCATTCAAACTGGTCCACCAGAGATATGTTCCCAACATGGATGTTTAACTACAGAGATAAAAACAACAGCATTAAAAAGCCAAGAACATAATGACTGAATAATAATAATAATAATAATACATTTATGTATGTATATATTTTATACATACCATTTAAAAGTTTGGGGTTTGTAAGATTCACCAAAAATTTTGTACTAAAAATCATTCTAAATTACGAAAAATATAGGAACAACTAAAAGCACTCGTACGCAAAAAAAGCATACTCTGTATGGTCTTATAATTGTGTTAAGAAGTTATAAATATGAAAATTCATCCTAACAAAACTATAATTATATTAAAGTATGTTACATTAATTTTATTATATAATCCATATATAAAGTTATATAATAAAATTATTATACTACTACTATTATAATTATTATATATTCGTAATAATACAATTTAATCTTAAATACGTCATCATATACAGTGATTATGTTCAGCTGCTCTGAATAACGCAGATATATGCATATGTACAGCTGGCTCATGAGAGGTCTGTAATCTGGGTCTATATGAAAGGTGTTTATTGTGAGAACGGGTGAGAATGACATGCTTGGCACTTCTCAAGGATCAGGGGAGAGCACGTCTTTAAACAGCGGCATGTCTGACGAGAGTGACATAAGCCTGTTAGAAAAGCGTGCGCAGAAAGCACTTATACGGACATGGTTTGGGCGTGTTTTATGCAAACGATTAACCTTGTGCACGCGGCCGCTCATTTAGAATACTCTAAATTCACTAAAATAAGAACGAGGTTAAAGAACAAATTCATGTTTGTATGCATGTGTTGTGAATTAGGCTGAGATTTTTCGTGAGAAGTTCCCCTGTGCGTACAAATACAAAATAATCTACGCAATTATTAGTAAATGAGACCCAATATTTTGGTTCTTGCATCAAAGTAGCCAGAGCAACTTTTCTCTATTTGCATACACTATAATGCCAAAAGTATTAAGACACCCCTCCAAATCATTGAATTCAGGTGTTCCAATCACTTCCATGGCCACAGGAGTATAAAATCAAGCACCTAGGCATGCAGACTGCTTCTACAAACATTTGTGAAAGAATGGGTCGCTCTCAGGAGCTCAGTGAATTCAAGCGTGGTATGGTGTGGGGTTGTTTTTCGGGGGTTGGGTTTGACCCCTCAGTTCCAGTGAAAGGAACTCTTAATGCTTCAGCATACCAAGACATTTTGGACAATTTCATGCTCCCAACTTTGTGGGAACAGTTCGGGGATGGCCCCTTCCTGTTCCAACATGGTCCATGAAGACATGGATGAGCGAGTTTGGTGTGGAGGAACTTGACTGGCCTGCACAGAGTCCTGACCTCAACCCGACAGAACACCTTTGGGATGAATTAGAGCAGAGACTGCGAGCCAGGCCTTCTCGCAAACATCACTGCCTGACCTGCGCTTCTAGAAGAATGGTCAAACATTCCCATAAACACACTCCTAAACCTTGTGGAAAGCCTTCCCAGAAGAGTTGAGGTTGTTATAGCTGCAAAGGGTGGGCAAACTTCATATTAAACCCTACGGATTAAGAACGGTATGTCATTAAAGTTCATGTGCACGTTAAGGCAGGCGTCCCAAAACTTTTGGCAATATAGCGTATCTCTATTCACGCACGGGTGAGTGACAAAAAGTAGGCAATTTTCCGCAAAAAACATTCTGCGAGGTCTCAAATATAAACACTTATAATATGGTGAATCAGGGTAAGACAAAAACACGTTTCGGAAGAAGGATTGATGGTATATTGATTTAAATGTTTTTAATTTTAAACAAAAAAAAGTTACATAGTGCACCTTTAAATAAATATCACATTTATCTTTGCACCAAAGAATCACATAAATAAGTTGTTGTTGTTTTCAATCTTATATTTCGACGATACACCAGATTTGCCAAAATAGTAGAGTAATGAGATCTGACATTAAAAGATGGGATTACAGAAATCAAGGTGACCTGACAGAATAACGCATGTACCTTGATGATGACTCTCTGGTCCATCTGCTCATCCAGTATGCTGTCTGTGGGGTAGGACTCTATCTGCTGTCTAATGGCCGAGGCAATGGCTGGAACAAAGGTCAGTGGGCTCAGGTCCAGATCATCACAAAGGATTTCAGCAAACATCTCTGGAGTCATTAGCTTTTCTATCGGGTCAAGAAAAAATATGAGAGTTCAGGATTTTGTGTAATGCGTAATAACAAAACAAAAAACATTAACTTCAGTGAATGCTGCTCAGGAACTGTGTAAGAAACAATCTACCATTCATGTTCCATGTGAAAGCATCACGCAGTTTCTGCCCGTCAATCTCCATGTCCAGTCGGATGGGCACCAGGATCTCAGGCTGGGTGGCATTCTCATGAATGACAGCAGGGTCATGATCATCAAAGCTGTAATAGCACATATCCAGAGGTCAAACACAGTAAGAAAATGAAACCAGTGAAATTATATAAATGAGTAAGCAAACCCTATGAAATCTGTTTTTACTTTTTCCCAGATATCCATTGTATTTTTCCTAACTTCTGTTTTCCATTTTAATTTTTTTCTGGATTCTGTTTTAATGGTTAAATTAAATTTTAAAACTTGAACAATTCCTTTTTGACAAACAAAGTGCTGCATAATAGAGGATTACTGTTTAATGTCATCAACCATGAAATCAAAATTGACTATTCTTTATGGAATATTGCAGTATTTATTATAAATGATTTATCCATGCACATCTTTACTTTTTTTTAAACTTGTAATCTTTAATCAAAATAACTCTTGCAGCAACATTTCTTCTCTGATGATGTGTTTACTGGTGTGTGTGAGGGCAGGTCACTCACATGAGATCCACCAATAGCAAACCACAACCATCCAATCAATTCCCCATGCACAAAATCAAGTCCCGCCCTACATTTTTTCTTGTGTGAGAAGCTGTTTCACTCGGATGTGTCACAAAAGGGAAGAAAGACTGTTGCAACTTCAGATTTATGCAGACTTTAAATTAAAACATGGATGAAAAATCTGTGATGCACAGCTCAACAATGTGAGATTGAAAGATTTTTTTTTTTTTTTTTTTTTTTTTTAAGTGAAGTCTCACCAGAGGGGGAAAGTCCTCTTTTTGTCACGGCCCAGTCGGTTGCGGTTAATCGTAGTGGAGCAAGGCACAGCGTCTAAGTGATGGGAACTGTTGGGAAGAGTGGGAACCCACTGACTGTTTCTCTTGGCTTTCTGCTCCCTGTGAAGAAAACCATAGGTTAAAAAAGCAGATGTGCTGTCATGCAACAACTAAGGCTGGACAAAACAAATATTAACAATGAATTTGTGGGTGACAAAATTACTATGATGATTTAATGCACTTTTTATTTGGTCACCAAGTCTACTAAATAATGTATCATTAGACTAATTCCATTACACAAAAATATTCACAGGTCTCTGTGTGGCATTTTCCTATTAAAATGTTTTAGTTAAAAACACATGTGGTTAATATTTATGTTTATGTATTGAAATACTGGTGCATAAAAATGATTAAATACGATTGTTTCTTTTGGGTTGTTTGTCGAAATCGAAGAGAAAAAAAATCTCAACCATAATTTGAGATATTTATATAAATATAATTTTTATTTCCAGCAACAACGGAGGAAGGAAGAAGCTAAAGTACTTGGCATAGTTCACCCAAAAATGAAAAGTCTGTCCATTGAAATTCTATTCACCCAAAATTCTGATGTTTCAAAAAGTTAATAAAAAGATCATAAAATAACTATCTGAATTTTGGGTGAATATACATTTTCAATAGAGGAACAGAAATCTTTCATTAAAAATATCTTCACTCGTGTTTCAAATAAATACAAAAGTCTTATGGGTTTGGAACAACGTGAGAGTGAGGAATTGATGACAGAATTGTCATTTTTGGGTGAACTAACCCTTTAATGAATGTAATATAATGTATAATAAGAGTATAAAATAAGAGTATAAAAATAATCAATTATGACAAATGTAATTATAATTTGTATTATAAAAAAAGAAGAAACCTCTGAAATGAGCATGTTCAAACTTGAAGCAAGTGCGACTGCATTGCATTACCAAAGGTGAGAAATGGTTTACCTGAGATAGGCTGGAGGTTCAGTGCTGATTGACACAGCCTTGTACTTCTCGTCATGTCCCTCAAATATCTCTTCTACTTCTGAGGCCTTCAGCAGCGTCACACTGGTGGCTAAAGTGGTGTAACCGTGATCTAACACAACAAAACATTGCTTATACTGTAAGATAGAAAGTGCCATTTCCAGCTTACTTTTAACCTAGCCCTTAGATCTCTTACCAAATGTTTACAGTGAATTCAACACTTACCGTGAGATGATGCTACTATCTTCTTTCTCTCCTCTACTGTCGCTAATCTTCTTGAGAGTGACGGGTAGCGCTTATATAAAGACCCTCTGAACATACGCAGGTAATTTCCCACCTAAATACAGAAACATAACGGAAAATGTAGGATTGACTAACTAAATAGCCATAACCAGTTCTATCAGTGACTGTACTGTTTATCTCTGGACTTTGGTAATCTAGTATTGTGTATAATACAACTACATCAGTACTTGAGGTGTAAAAACTCTAATAAAACCCAATTATTTAACCAGTTATCGATATTATCACAAACGAAAACAATCTTAGCCAGCTAGCTAACGTATTAGCACCCAATGCAAAACAATATACGGTTCATATACATAAAACCTCGTTAAAATGATTGGTGCGTTTAATTACAAACCTCTGATCCAATCATGTAAAATTCTCCATCCTCTTCCAGTTGGAATTTAATAGGTTTTTGTCCGTATGTTTTGCTTAGAGCCATGTTGAACATTAGCGCGACTCGTTCCGCTAAACATGAGTAGCGAGCGCCGACCTGTGTGGCGCAGGAAAATGACGTATGCGGACTCTATAACATTTAGGAAATACAGGAATACAATTCAGTGTGAAATACAGGAATTTATCTAGTAAAATATTTAGTGCTCAATGCCTCTCTCATTTTTATTGTAAAATGTAAAATGTACTAGCTGCACTGAATAATCCACTAACGTGGATGAAAAGTGCTTTTATTTAGTTAATTTAGCTATATTTTTGACCAAATTTCAGTTTCATGAATGCAAGTTTAGGCTAATAAAAAATATGGTTGTTTTGACTGTAGTAAGATTGTACATAGACCGAGACCAATTATATACTCTCTGAATAAAAATCTATAAAGACTAAATAATCAGTATTTATATATGTATGTATATATATATATATATATATATATATATATATATATATATATATATTTACATATATAAATACTGATTATTTAGTCTTTATAGATTTATATATATATATATATATATATTTATATATATTAATACTAATTATTTATATTAATAATGTTAATGTTTAATTAATAAAAATGAAACAGCAGAATTCTATCTCCTCCTCTTGATTCAAATCCTATGAAAATGTCATTTAAAGCTTTTGTTCTATTTAAAGAAATAACAAGACCACAAGCTTTTATGATTTTTAAAGGTCTATCAAAAAATATCAAAACCTCAGAGAAATGTCAAGCCAAAACCATTGAAATTGTAATTCAAAATAGCAAAATGAATTTATAACTATTTCCACCTTTCAGTCTATTCTATTTTATTTTATTTTATTGTGTGATTTGCCATTTTGGCCTAAAAATTAATGAATACCTGTATTAATTTATAAGTGATTAATATCTTTATTGATATTTAATTTCTTTATTGATGTTGATGCCATATTTGGCTATCTGACATATTTTCTTTAGTTCAAGGAACTACATTTCATAGGAAATTTTTTTTCAAAGCAAGGTTGTTTCTTGTGATTCTGCACAATTTGAAGGACACTAATCAAAGAAGCAAATTTGTAATATCGATCATATAAACTCTTTGTACAAAAGATGAGTTATTTTTACTTTCATAATAATAATAATAATAAATATTATTGATGTAGTAAGATTGTACATAGACCGAGAGTAATTATATACTCTTTGAATAAAAAGCTATAAAGACTTTAAGTTTGTGAGACATGTGGCTTATGTGGGTGAAATAAAAACAAAACATAAACTTCAAGTACTGGGGTCTCAGCGGCCCCACATTTATTTGTAAGTTCTTAAAAAATGTAGTGCTTTATTTTACATACAAAGGTGCATTTATTAATTTATCTTCACAACAGTAAAATTATAAATAAAACAATTATAAACATATAAATAAATAAAAATGGGGCAATGGCACCAACTGGAATTCAACATTCAAACTTTGACATTAACATTCAGAGTTAGATTCAGACATACAAAGAGGGTAAAAAAGGGGACAAAACCAAATACAAAATCAAGTCTGGATATGGCACATGTGTTGAGTGACAAGCTGCAGGCAGTAACATTTTAATTCATGTTCGTAGCTTCCTAACAGCATGTTTGAAAAGGAGATATTTATAACAGTGGAATCCTCACTACTGGCATATATTTTCTCCATGCATTTTGATCTTTTCATAAATCATAAATTAAGCACAATCTATATTTTGTTCCAGTTATATAGTTGGCATAGTAGCAGAAACACTTGGTAAACTTCTTTCATCATACTACAATATAAATTCCTCTCAAAACACATACACTCGCACTAACATTCACCTCTGGCTGAGTAAACATCTGAAAATCTCTCCTGATGGGAACAAAATCCCCTCAAATTTTCTGCTCATCATACTAGACCACATGGTAAGAAAGCACTCATGGATATTGTTCACAATGCAAAAAGGCTTAGCAGGGTGAAGCCACTCACAGTGTTTGGTACAAAAAAGCCTTTCTGTAAAGTTACAGCGTTCTATTATGTGAAACACAGAGAGAGGCCAGCTGCAAATAAAAAAGAGAACGGCTTTGGCATTGATATATAGACATGGATGACAACATTTGCATTCTATATGCATTATGCATTAATAATATTATGTATGGTTATTAAATAACCATAAATGACAGCGTAAATCCTGCACCTCAAATCTGTCATCTCCTCATGCTCAATTGTGACTATGTGATACCCTCCTCAGGAAGGTAACCAAGTCACTTGGCAGTCAATAGAGAATCCTTCAGTCTCGAGTGATGTGAATATTGCCGGAAAAAAGTTCATTTCGGGCTGTAATCAGTTCTGGGAAAACAGGCGAGCTAAACTGGCAGCAGCAACAGTCAAAACTGTTATGTAAAAGAGCAAAAAGCAAAGAAAAAACTATACACTTTACATAGTTTGTACTGTACATGTAATACTGTAGTCATACCATGAGCAGTCCTAATTTCTGAGAGACTGTGATAGCAAATTTTGCTATCGAGTCCGAAGGGAGAGCCTGTTTAAAGGTGAATTAAAAGAAAACCCATTTTATATTTGAAAAGGACCAAGGACCACATCAGCTCTCCACAAATCTCTTGCTTTAAGGACCGTTCTAAAGTGCTTGAAATGTTTTTGTTTAGTGTGCTCATGCATGAATGACTGCATCTGGTAAATGCTTCTCACACATAGTGTGGCTCTCATGTGCAGTCTTAAGGCAAACCTTGTAAGAACCACAGTGTTCCTCCTGTGCCTGTCGCATAGCCCATAGGGACAGGAAATACAGGGATAGCTTCCTGTAAGAAACAAGCAGCTCAATAACGCAACAAATCCATTGGATAAAAGATCCAGATAATACTGTGGGGGGTTAATAAAGTGACTCTTGATATATCCAACAGTTTCAGGCTTTCAGAAGAAGCCCTTGGGTATTTTGAACCCTTTCTGCTTCATGCGTGGTAGAGTCAGGCTTGGGGAGCTCTTTGAGCGGCAGGTTTTGGGGGCACCCCGCTTCCTCAGCAAGAAGTCGTAGTTGGCAGATGAGTTCATGGCGTAGAAAACGTTTCCATTATCTGGGATTCTGAGTTCTGTGGGGTAAAAAAAAAAGGTTAGAAGCTTAATTTGGACACTGAAAATCTCATCAGAGTCAGAATTGGAGTTTTGCAGCTTTTAGTCAATGTGTGTTAGATTTGAGACTATTTAAATGCTAATGTACTCCTAAAAAGTGACTAAACCTTTAGCAGATATACACATTTAAAACTACAGGCTTTCTTTTCCTGGAAATTGGACAAAAATATTGACATCTAATTTTTTTGACAATTTTTTTGTCAAATAAAATGCTCTTTAGAATGAGAGAAAATACCAATAATAAAATTCTGTTGATAATTAGTCGATAATTATTTTAATTTTATGGCTGATAATCAATAAATGGCTAATATTATTATTATTTTAAAATTATTTTATTTTAAATAATAAAATTTAATAATTTTAATAACTACAAGTGAATTTAAAGCATCATAGCATTATAATGTATAGTGTGAAAAATGGATATTAATTTTAAGATTTGCTAAATCTCAAATTTTACAGTGTAATTCAATTATTGTTGTTTTTAAAGATAAATTTGGGAGAGCGTAAGGTAATTTAAACATAACAATAAGGAAAATTTGCTTATAAAAAAATCATCAGATACCAATAGATTAAAAAAAACTAATTGTAACTGATAATGTACCAATATATCCCTAAAAAAAACAAGCCCTTCGATATTTCCTCTTTCAAGTTTTTACCTTTATGTTTTGAGACCCTCTGTAATAGTTCATAGTCTTCTGACTTGTCATTGTCCAGGTTGTGCTTGGCCATGGCTTTCCTAATGACACCAGGGGTTTTGTCCTGGCTAGTCACCTGAAAAAAATGTCCATCAAGATTAATTCCATTACTACATCCCCAACATTCCTTCATCACATATCTCTGTCCATCTCCCATCCATGTCTCTCACTTACCAGGATGCTCTTGTACATGTTGCCGTTGTCCGTGTCAAGGCTGACTCTGATGATGCAGCAGTCGTTCACCTGCTGGTTGTACAGCGGCAGGGAGAGAGACGAGTAGTCAGAGACACCAGAGACCGACCGTTTGTGGAAGTGGAAGGCCTGCCCAGTGGAGGCGGACACTGAGGATGAGGAAGAGGAAGAAGAAGATGAGGTGGAGCTGCTGCAGCCAGACTCCAAACCCAAGCCTGATACAGAAGCCTCCAAAGATGAAGGGGTGGACGACTCCCAGAGCTGGAAAATATACAAATAAGTGAACAAGTTAATAAAATCAAATATAATAATTCAGTTTAAATGATAAAATATGCTCAAGAAAGTGCAAATACCTTGGAAGAGGAATCAGACGTAAGCTCCCCTGTATCTGAAGTTGATGTAGAATGTTTCACAGTTGGTGTGGATGTCTGAAGAAAGATTTAATAGTCAGTTTAATACTTATATTAATTAATTAAAATAAGTGTAAAATGTAAAAATAAGGGAAATGAGCATTCGCAATTCAATATCCAACATCGGCCGATACCGTGAAATAAAAATAAAAAAACTTTAATTCTGATTGCTAATTGTTTTGGTACTGCTATATTGTGCATTACTGCCAACAACTGTAGAATTTTCTATATCTAAATCTATATCTAAACAAAGATAGCATACCATGAGGACTGTAAATAAACAATATGGTCTTACTCTCTTATTCCCTGATTCTGGGGAGTTCAACAGACTGAGACTCGTCTCCTCTACATCTGAGCCGCTGGATCCCACTGAGGTGAGGCTGAGGGAATCTGCTCCATCTTTGAAGCTGTCTTTGAACTGGCTTAAGCGTGGTTGCTCAAAGGACTTCGAGTGTGACGTCCCTGCGCTGCTGTAACCCGACTCCTCGCTCATGCGTTTAATGATGCCCCCGTTCTTTTTGCACACTGACTCAGAAGGCGGCTCGATATCACAGGACATAGAGTAGCTGAAACAGAAAAGACACCAAAGATAGTAAATATCTAAAATTGTCACTATCATTATCTCTCTCAAATCTTTTGTTTTCATATCCTTGCTATTTACTTTTTCTTACTCACCTCTCAGTCTCTGTAAGTTTCTCCACTCTCTTGAACCAGTCAGTGAAGCGCTGGTTTCTGGTGAAGTTGTAATAATTGCAGGTCAGCTGCAGCAACTTGATCTGAGCGATCACTTCAAATTCCTAAACAAATAAACAAAAATGATGTCCTTTATTTATTTTTATTCATTTTATTTAATGATGAATACATTTTAGTTATGCATGCATTTATGCAGTGTTGGGTAAGTTGGGTAACTAGCTACTAATTACATCTTCAACAGCGTAATTAGATTACTGTACTAATTACTCTCTCTAAAAAGCCATTAGTCTATTACTTATGACTAATTACTTTCTAAATCCCATATCAACCTCAACCAGTTGAACAATACAAGGATAGACATGACACTGATCTTTTAATTCTTTCAGTTAAATAATATAAAATTGCATAAAATATTCTTGAACTGACCAGGGAGGTTACATTAAAAAAAAACTTTATTTTTAACATTTCATTTTAACATTAGACATTACATTTTGATTTTAAATCCACTATTGTTTTATACAGAATTGTTCTAAAGTCTATACAGTATTTAATGCAATTAAACTGTAATTACATTTCTGAAAAATGTAAAGTAATCCCTTACTTTTCCGAGGGGAAAAGTAATTAAATTACAGTGATTAATTACTTAACAATACATGCAGTGTAATGCATTACTTAGTTTTTTTTTATTATTATTGTTTAATAAAACTGTTCCACTTAAGACCCATTAACACCGACAACGATAAGTATAACTAACTATATTAGCGTCCACACCAACATTATAACATCCTGTTTATTATTAGCGTGTGGTTCAGTTATGTTGTCTGCTGCTTTAATTCACGGAGATCGTTAAACTCAGGTGGATTCTGATTGGCTGTCAATGTTTTTATTATTCATCAGCTAGCAAAAATCGTTCTGAAAGTAATTCCAACAATATCATTCTTTTGTGTTGTTATAATTATAGTTGTAGTGCGGACTTGCTTATTCTCATAGAATTAGAATGATTTTTAAAACATTATTGTCATAGTCATCATTATAGTTATTGTCTTCAGTGTGAATGGGCCTTTAGTCCAGCCTTTACTTAACCAATAATGTTTAAGAGGTCATGAAATACTGTGGATTTAACAATGACATTTAGCTTTGCCTTTATTTACAATATACTGCTTTAGAAACAGTTACTACACATTTAAAATATTGAGGACATACATTTTCATAGAAAATATTATAGCAAATTCAACCTTCCGCAATAAGATATAGTCCCTTATATGTAAATAATAATAATGTGTAGGTGTTTCACAGCTATTATTACAGTTATAAATACAGTTTAGTTAGCATGACTGGAACATTGTATTGCCCAATCAGCACCCAGGGATGGAATTATACATTTTATAAAATATAATTTCTGTGCGCAAAGACTCACCTTCCTTCTCTTTTCAAAGTTGATCAGCCCAACCTGAAAAAACCCCCCAGAAATTAGAAAACAGAATATTTTCAAATGACAAGAATATTACTGAGCTCCATTTCTTGATCTCTGTCCACCTCACCTCAAGTTGGTCTTTCATAGCAGTATCCAACATAACTAGGTCAGTCAGAAAAGTGCCAAGGTATGGAATAGTTCCTTGCACGACACCCTAAACAGCAGCGAGAAGAATAGATACACTAAATAAATCAATAAACATACTGTTTACATTCTATTCAGGACAGTTTCTGTGAGCTCTACAAACTGTGAGCAGTTTTAAACTTAAGAGGGCGCTGTTGCTTAATAAATATATTTCAACTGACATTTATGTGACATTTATACCTGTACATACCATGTCTCTTTGCTGCTGGTGTCTTCTCTGGGCTCCTTTGTGGTTAATCTCGACGATGGCAGATTTGGAGGTGCCTTCCTGTGAAGATATTAGTTTCACATCATCATTTTGAGTTTCAAAAGGAAAGCATTTGCATTGACGCAATATTAACCAGCAGTATAACCTAAAGGCAGATAAGGATGTCAAAGTGGAATCTTAAGACTGCACTGCCAAGATATACCATGACGCAGAATGGACGTGGAGTTTAACTGTATGGCATTTAAAGATAGTGCAAGTCAACACCCTGGGAAAGACCTTTGGTATTAAGGAGGGGCGTTTATCTGGCCATACATATGGCCTATGACCTCATCCTAGGAATTCCCTCATAATGAATGGTAGCAACTGCTAGTTTCTCAGCCCCAGCACACATACCAAGGATGCTTTCCGATGTTCTGCTCTAGTTTGCTCTCTAATGTTTGAATGTACGGAAAGGAAAGCTTTCATCATGCTTTGTTTCTTTCTGTTGAGGTCAGCTATTTTCAAGGCAAGTTACAAAAGTTACTTCTGCGGTGGAGATATCTAGATAACATCAACACAACTCAAACTATTTTTAACTTTCTTAGTCACATTTGTGTGTCATGGAATGACAGGTTGCCACAACAAGGTCTACTTTTGTCTTGTATGTTCAGCAAAATATCAAACATCCTTGAAACAAGATACAATTACTTGAGGAGCACAATTGTGCAAGATAAAACTTATTTTCAGAGAATGTTCATTAACATTCAGAATTTTAGGGTAAGTTTTTGAAAAAAGTCTCCTATGCTTACCAAGTTACCAAATATTATTACAATTTAATATAACTGTTTTCTAATTTAATGTTTTTAAAAATGGCAAAACTGAATTTTTCAGTAGCCCTATTATTTTATTTTATTTTTTTGCCTTTACAGTCTTCAATGTCACACAATCCTTCAGAAATCATTCTAATAAACAGATTTTGTGTCTAATACATTGTCTTCAGGACAATACATTATGATACATTTTCTTTCTGAGGATAAAATTACTATTCAAAATTCACTCTATTCAAAGTTGCATAATGCTTTTAACACTAATGGATTTTTTTCAAGATGTCTATCAAATGCAGAAGCATGCCCACTAATGAAAAGTGCAACAAAGGCGTCTCAAAACTCAGCAGGCCATATAGAGCCGAGCGATGAGCAACAGGCTGCATATATTGTGCAATTGAATATGACTTTTCTGTTTACCCTGTGGTTGCTATAGAAACATAGTTTTACAGGTGCTGAAAGGACTGGTAAGTCACTAAGCTTTCATATGGATGACAGTCTGATATAACCACATCCTGTATTCCCCTAGCAACAGATATAGTAAACGTTGGTGGCTTACAGTGCACTTTTAAAAATTTGAAAAATGCTGGGTGTTTGAACATGTGACTGTTAACGTAAGGCGACTAGATTTTTTAAAAGAAAACCGGGGACATTGTCTAGTTCAGTGGTCAAAATATCATTGAAATATCAATTGTTATTATCTATAAAATAAAAATAAAAAATTGTTGTGTGTTGAGTTCCATGTACTATTATTATATTTATAAAATTATTTTAAGAATTATAAATATACTTTATACAGTAATTACAACTTTTAAAAAACTTTTCAAATGTTATTTTATGCTTGTGCTTTTGGAAATGGATCTAAAATTTCCCTTATTAGGCTAATTATTTTAAATTTTAGGCCCATTTTGAGAAAATGTAATTGTTGAAAGTGTAATTGTTTATTATTTATTGGCAACACTTTACAATAAGGATCCATTTTGTTAACATTAAATATATTACATAACATTCAACTAACAATGAAAAAGAATTTACTAATCTTAGTTAATATTAATTTCAACATTTACTAGTAAATTATTAAAATTAAATGTATCTATTTATATTAATGAACTAAACTAACATTTGTTTTTGTTTTTTTATTAACTAATATTTGACAGATAAATACTGTAAAGAAAAAAAAAATTGCTCATTGTTAGTTAATGCATTAGCTAATGTTAACTAATATGACTTCATTGTATCTGGGTTCTAAGTTAAGATGCCTGTGTGGGAATTACTGCATTTTGACAGCAGACGTACATGTGCAAAACACATGCAGACCCCTTCAACAACCTTTTAACTCACCTTAATAAGAAGCTCTCTGCTGAGGGAGTAATTATTGTCATCTGAGAAGATTTCAGACAGCTCTTGGAAAGTGCGATAGCTTTCCCTGTAAGCAGCAAAAAAAACAGCTTGAGTCATAATCTGTTACATCTATGTGAAATCCAAACACTGTAATTACCTAGCATTAAATCTCCTCTGCTTCTCTATCTCCAAATGCCTCACTATACAATAAGTCTTTCATAAAGCTGTTTTAGCTGTTTTAGCTTTAACTAGAGGTCTGTATGACTGAACATACAAGAAGCTAGCACAAACTAGAAATGCTACTATTAATCAGTGGCTAATGCTAATGCTAACGTATTATTGTTAACTGTGGCTAATCATTGCTGACAGAAATCCAGTCATACTCTTACCGGGACACATCATCCCAGGTCCTCCTCAGTCTGTGGATGGCATTACTCTGCAAGGCGGACAGGATGGCTTTTAGAGAGGAGAAGCTCTTCAGGATACGACATTTCTGATGGCAAGACAAACAAACAGATGTTAATGAACTACAACACTTAAGGACTGCTTGAGAATAAAATAATGCCCTGTATATACAACAGCAAGTCTTGTGTTCCTATAATACAGCAAAACTATTGAACCAAGCCCATGCAGAACTTGTTGCCACAATGCTATGTTGCCATGGGTGGTTGCCAAGTTGTTGATATGCGGTTGTTCAACGTGTTTTTAGAGCATTTATTCATGCGCTTCACATTGCAAGTGCCATACTGTACCAGGTGAGCTACTAAGCAAGTTTACTATGTCACATACATATGGAGCTGGTTATGTAAAATATTATATAAAAACGTCAAAGTCTATTGGTTTACAAATCATGCACTATAAAAGTGTTATAACATTCATTATATATAACATTATATATAATCATAACATGAGGTATTGTGCAAGGAACAGGGCAAAAATAAGTCTTTATTGATCAATAATCTGCCTCTGTAATCATAATTTCTATGAAAAGGAATTAAAGTTGTTTGTGTTTTACTGCCACTATTGTTCATTTCAGCTAAAAACTGCAGTGAATGTATGTATAGGTATGTTTTTGGAGTTTTGCCAAAATTTAAATACAGGCATGTTTTCTTCAATGAGCCTGTGTTGCATTTTTGCACCTCTGACAATATCACATGACAAAAGTAGTGCCTCACCCTGGCCACTTCTATCCAGTGTTCAATGCGTTTCGCTCTTTGAAAGGGTCTGAGAGACCTGTTATCCAGGCAGGTGGCAATCACACAGTTGGTCACGCTGTTGAACTGAGCAACAGTGGCACGGATGGTGGGTGCCAGGTGCTCTTTGCCCTTCTTATCCCGCTGGGACCATATGCCGCCCAAACAATGGTAGGGAACAACCCTCTTAAACAGCTCCTGTGAAAAACAATGAGTTCAGTCGCATTCACCAGTTTATTTCGTTTTGAACCCTTACAATGTTCTGCAGGACAACTTTATTTACATTTATGGTATTTAATGACTTAGAAAAGTAAATGATTTTCTCAGGTTTAATTCTCTCAGCTGACCATAAACTTTAAATGCTTCAAATCTACCAAAAAACCTGCTGACTAGCATATACTTTGTGCACAAATAGGCCTCATAAAGCAACATGGGGTTGAGCACCTTGTTCAAAGGTTGTGGTGCAGGACCGTCCTTGTTCTCTCTTCAGTTTCCCTACTCATTTGCAAACAAATTAACCTCTAACCTTGTCTCTACCAGCTCAGATCCTCAACCATAGATTACTTAAGACTTTTTAGACAAAATCTTGATGTCTTACCGCATCCATAACTGTTAACTGCTCAGCGACTAGGGCAGGACTGAAGGACATGAAGTGTGAGGGTGAGAATTCATCCTCCAAGCTGCTCTCCTCTGGTGTGGCAAAGGGGCAGGTACACAGATCCCCTGCAAAAAATAAGGGAAGTTGTCACACAGTCAGTTTGAAATGCCATTTTTCAGTTGTTCAGAGAGTCAGTTGTTTACATCTTTAGTGAAATTGTACCTTCAAGCTCAACCTCTGACTGCTGCCGATGCTGGAAGTGTTCCAGCAGGTTATGGGCCCGTCTCTCCAGGTCTGATCCAGAGAAGTTGAGTTCCAAGTAGGATATGAGGCTCTGCAGGCATCCGTGGTCTGGAGGGCTCCAGAAATCCTCAGAATACTGATCCAGCCATGCACCCAGGATAGATGAGACAGTACTGCCATGAACATAAAAATAAAGATGCACCAATATTAAATTTATGGGCAGTACAGATAAGCCAATTATTATTTTAATGTAATGACAGATAACAGATAAATATTGACTGATAACATGCTAAAATCCTCAACTTTTAACAGCAGCTAAATTAATTGGGTTCAGCTGAACAACATACTTTTTAAGTTCTGTGTGGTCCTCAGAAGAGAGTTTTGGCTTGCCTGAAACTGTCTGATCGTGCAGTTTGGCATACCTAAGATAGATAAGAATGCGTTTTAGGTATATTGTAGTCTATGATTTAATATTTCCAAAAGCACTAGGGATTGATGACCCGTTTACCTGTTAAGCAGCAGGTCCAGCACTTGTTTGGTAGTGGCAAAAGCTCGGTAAGTGCAGAGGAAAATAGTGACATATGTATAGTCCTTCCCTTTGAAAGCTGAAACCATGTACTCCACCAGTTTCTCCAGTGTGCCAGCCTTAATGGTCCGACCCTTGCAGGTCTCGTACAAACTAAGGGCGGAGTCTGTCTCCACACCCAGCCATCGCTGCCCCTTACTGGCCGTCTGGTGGAGTTGAACCTTTCGGAGCGTGATGGTATAGATGGCTCCGTCCTCTACCTCTTCTCCGATCTCCTGAACTGAGCTCTACAGATAAAGAGGGAAGAAGGATTGAATATTCTGGTCCTATATCCATTTTATACATGTCTTGAATATCTTGAATATATTTTAAAATGTAATTTATTCCTGTGATGGCAAAGCTGAATTTTCAGCAGCCATTACTCCAGTCTTCAGTGTCACATGATCCTGCAGAAATCATTCTAATATGCTGATTTGCGGCTCAAGATACATTTCTTGTTATTATCAATGTTAAAAACTGTTGTTCTGCTTAATATTTTTGTGGAAACCATGATGCATTATAAAATTATAAATGTCTTTACTGTCACTTTTGATCAATTTAATGCATTCTTGCTGAAAAATTAATGAACACTGGCGTACATAACTAGGTATTTAAGGAACAATGTACAATTCATTATCACAAAAAATAAAGTATCGATGATGAGATCTGACAAGTATCATCCAGACAGAATCAGTTTTTTGATCATGGCCAGCAGCTTTTTGTACATTTTTTTTTACTTATTACACAGCTACTTACAAAATGAATGTAACAAAATAATGAAATGAAATTTGATTTGAGTTGAAATGATTTGATTATGTGGTCAGAAGAAAAATACTGCACTAGCACAATGTAGAAAATGGTCGAATATTCCAGAGAATCATGTAATAAATCATTACAGAGGTAGATTCTTCCATTCAGTCTCACACAGAAAGTTCTATATTAATCTAATAAAAGCAAAGATAACTGTTTATTAATCAAATAAGTGCTGTTCTTCTCACTGCATTGTTTGGTGAATTTGCAAGGTCATACAGTTCTAACACAGCAGGGGCTTTAAGGGTGAGTCTGGGATTACTGCTCATTTCCTTACTAATCCGCACACAGCCTTAACACCAAGTGCACAAGACCAAGAGTGTGGCTCTTTATCGGCCACTGTCACATGGCTTACCCAGCCCTTTAACTCCACATCTTAAATGTGCACTAAGCAGTTAAGTTTCTCTGCCAGATACAACAGAGATCTCAGACTTTATACTGACATCTATTGGCATGGATGAAGCATGATGCAAACAGTTTTGGTCACCAGTGTCATTGCAATAATATGTGCCACCTGTGACTGATTTATTCAGCAATACTAGGTCTAAAACTTTTGAGTCTAAATTCTCTCCACAACCAACAAAGTCATAAATTATCATAAAAACATATCTATGGTTTAAAGGATTAGTTCACTTTAAAATTGAAAATTACCCCAAGCTTTACTCATCCTCAAGCCATCCTAGGTGTATATGACTTTCTTCTTTCAGATGAACACAATCGGAGTTATAATTATAAATATCCTGATGCATCCAAGCTTTATGGGACCAACGAGTATGAAGCTCAAGAAAGCGCATTCATCCATTATTAACGTACTCCACACGGCTCTAGGGGGTTAATAAAGGCCTTCTGAAGTGAAGTGATACATTTGTGTAAGAAAAATATTCAAATTTAACAAGTTATAAAGTAAAATATCTATCTTCTGCCAGACCGGCTTCCGTATAAGAGTTTTACACTCGAGTGTGAGTAAAGCTTGGGGTAATTTTCATTTTAAAATGAACTAATCCTTTAATTCCATAGGTATCTCATACATAAAGCTAAGTTAAGAAAGCCTGCAGCCAGTAATTTAAAAAAGGCTACTAACTCAAGTACTGTACCTGACGTCATTATGGAAAGTAAGAAGGAACTCCCAGGGAAGTGTGGGAAGTGACCGTGAGCTTTGCCTTAGGCAAAGAGCCAATCGTGTGAGGGTGTATCCTGTGTAAGTGTGGGTGTGAGTCAGAGAATGGTCATTAGAACAGCTTTCTCTACAGGAGATAACCTAACCACAGCTCTCTGCCCAGGAGTAGCTATGGTAACAAACACACAAACATGCACGCCATACAACAGTTTCTTTCAAATATTGTTTCTGCGACATTTTGGAAGTCGTCAATGGGCAAAAAAGGGAACAACGTTTTTTTGCTTTCAAGCTGAAATGTTGCACAAACACACAAGATGTTTGATATCTGTATGCGAGACAATTTCCTTCTGATGATCACAGTGATGGTCATGGAGATCTCAGAGTATATATATTATATTATATTATTATATAAAGATGAACTTGGTGTAAGTGAATAAAGAAATAAAAACAAAACTAAAACATTACCAAACAAAACAAAACATTAATCTATGCAGGTAGCCCCTCTGACTCATTTTGGGTAGTAGCAGGATCGGCCACAGAGACCTGACAAAAAAAAGTCCTGACACAACACAAGAGCACTGTATTGGACTGTCTTTGACATGTGACATTTCAAAACAGAAACAGCACCTATATGTACTTTCTAAGGGAAAATTTACCTCAAAACTACCAACCGCCAGGGAAAGTTCACTTTTGTTTGCTGAAAGATTATTGTTTAGCACAAATCACACGCTTGCTTTTTACCTGAATACATTTGCTTAAAATGTTATGGTATAAGGTGATCAAAGTCACAAAAAGCCCAGCCTTATGACAGAATGCATTAAACAGTCCTCGAACTCTGCTACATGCTGTGAACCCCTCGACTACCTCTGATCAACTAAAGCCACAGGGTTTCCTGTGAAAAGACAAAGAACGCTGAAAAGTTGCTGCATAACAGCTTCCTTGACAGATGCATCCTTCACAAACAACTCTTAGAACACTGCAGAATTCCTGCTGTCAAAATCAGGGAGGAGTCCAAAGATGTTAGAGGACAAGCCCTATTATGTGTCCTCTTTAACATATTTACATTACAAAACAATCAAGAAAAACAAGATATTTTAAAAATAGACTTTAATATCAACAGGCTGTGTTTTTGCATTCAAAAGCATTCATATGACATGGCAGGACTTTTTACACAAGTCATTTTAATACACTTTGTATTTTTGAAAGCAAAACTAGCTGTTTATATGTGAACGTGTTGTGTGACTGCACTGCTCATGGCATGACATGCTAAAAAAAACAAAAAAACACCGAGACCTGTCGCAATGGACAAAGACTGTCTGATGTGTTTACAGCTGAAATGCGAGAACACTTCATATATGAACAGCCTTGCAGCTGTAAAAACAAAGTGAGAAAGTAAATGAGTGAGGTCAGATTAAAGGAATTTGAGGCAGCAGTGATCAATCTGCTTGTGCTCTGTGTCGGGTGTCCTCCTGTTGATCATTAATAAGCCTGGCTTCAAAAGGCTAACATTCATTCCTATTCTTCATAATGTGTCATAACATTGTCTAAATACCTAAGCATGTTTGCTTTTATCGACTTGGCTGCATATGATGCATAGTGTGAAAAATATTGTCTCTCAGAATTATTTTATTTTGTAATATGATATTTATAAATGCCCTAAACAGATCACTGCTTAAGCCACTGTAAGCTGTGACTAAATCTCTTTTCTGTTAGTAATAGCCAGAAGCAAAACAATGCTTATTTGTTTTTTGTCATGAGAGTTATGGATTTGGGTTACGTTTCATATGTTCTCTCGAGATTCATGGTCCTGTACGATTATTAACCTAGAGAGAGATGGGATATGTCGAGCGAAGCTGCAGTCTGTGTATTTTGGCATTGGCCAGTAGGTTTTTCAGCACATTCAGCTTTAGCACATTAAACCTCAGCACAGGGTGATGGCCATTCACTGCTGCAAACATCTACAATGAAAATAAAGGCAGAGAAGGGTGAAAAGGTGATTTCTCTTCTTATCCACCGTTTCCATACTCTTCTTTTTTTCTATCCACTGACTTTTTTTGACTTCTAACTAGTGTTCAAAGTATGAGAGTGACACAATGACAAGAGTCGGCATAAAAAATGCCATGCAGCTTGGAATACTGATGCTTTTTTCATCAACTACACTATCGTTTAAAAGTTTGGGGTCAGTAGGATTTTTTTTGGGGGGGGGGATTAATACTTTTATTCAGCAAGGATGCATTGAAGTGACTGTAAAGACTTGTTACCAAAAAATTTCAAATAAATGCTGTTCAATTGAACTTTCTGTTCATCAAAAGAATCCTGAAAATAGCAGCACAAATGTTTTTACCATTGATGATTATATAAATAAATGTTTCTCATGCACCAAATCAGCATAATAGAATGATTTCTGAAAGATGGGAATAAATTACAATATATTAAATTAGAAAATTGTTACTTTAAATTGTAATAATATTTCACATAACTGTTTTACTGAGCATTCACTTTCACCAAAACATTGGGTATTGAGCTGCAATCATTAACCTCTGATGAGCTTTTCTTCATTGTTTGCTATTAATATTTTCCATTAGATAAATGGCTTTATCAGTATTTTTCTGGCCTGGATGTTGTTAATATTAACTGGATGATACTGTTGCTTTTTTGCCTGTGTTTTGGTTGTGCCAAAGTTTTCATGAAATCTGCTCCAGCATTTTGGAATGAGATTAGCAGAACCAAGGAAGGAATTCTCCAATATAAGCCGTGGAAAAAGATTTATCCAACTCTCCCTGAGTGCAGCTCAGAACTGCTGTGTGCGGTTGCTGTCCAGAATAGAGCAGATGTAGATATAAGGAATATATGCATGGTGTAATTCTGCATGAAAGCAGAATATTTCTGCACATTAGAGAATTGTATTTGTATTTGCAGACATTCTACATTAAAAAAACACAATTACTGTATCATTTTGGTCATAATTATTTCGCGTATATAGATCACAAAAAGGTGATTTTTTTTTTTTTTTAAAGTATGTCATGGCTTCTTTTTTCATGTGATGAACATAAATGGGGACTGGATCTGTCAATTTTCAGTATGACAAAAAACTAAATAAAATAAAAGTTGTCCCTGTGTGTCTGATGACCAAAATTCATTGATGTTGTGTGGCTTAATAAGTCTTAGAATATAGCGAATGAGGATGGATACTTCAATGGTGCTTTTTTGTCATTTTGGAGTTTGACAACCACAGTCCCCATTGACTTTTATTTTATGGAAAGGAAAGACAGAATGTTGTTCAAAAATTTACTTCATATCATGTCCCATGTAAAGTCATACAGGTTTGAAATGAAATAAGGGCGAATAAGTGAACCATTCTTTTTAAAACTCTAGCAGTAGGATATTCTATTCTATTTTGTTCAGTTACTTTTACACTGAAATATTCATTTATTCAAAGTGTTTTACAGTGCATTTTATCAGTATGTGAACTGAACCCATGACCTTGGCATTGATAACACCCATGTTCTACTAGCTGCTTTTCTAAATGTAACCTAACAAACCTGATGCCTTATATAATTGTTTAATTACATCAACGCTCACCTACATATTCCTGCCTCTTCACTCTGCCACTTTCCCCTTTCCTGCCTCTCACATCCATGTTTTCTCTTAATCACCATCCTACTGTTCCTCCCTCTCATCCCTCTCTTTCCATTCAAGAGATCTTTCACGACAAAAGCGCCTCTGTATGTGTCAATGTAACCCCTGTCTGTTCTCCTCATTATACAAAGCTCAGCTCCGCTGTCCCCACTATGGCGTTCCGAGTTCAATCTATCATACAAAGACCTCTTTAAGAAGAATGGAGAATTTGTAAACACTTTTAACAAACACAGGAGAACAATGACAATAAGTATTATAGCAATAACCCAGTGTTCCCAGTTCCCAAGTTTGGGCTCAGTGAGATTTATTATTGGTTGAAAGTGACAGTAAATAATGTTAGAAAATATTTCTATTTCAAGTAAATGCTGTTCTTTTGAACTTTATATTCATGAAAGACTCCTGAGAAAAAAAAATGTATCAAGGTTTTCACAAAAATATTAAGCAGCGTTAATAATAATAAGAAATGATTCCTGAGCACCAAATCAGCATATTATAGTGATTTCTGAAGGATCATGTGACATTGAAGACTGGAGTAATGATACTAAAAAAATCAGCTTTGCCGTCACAGGAATAAATTACATTTGAAATTATATTAAAATAGAAAATATTTATTTTAAATTACTGTAATTTTTGTCAAATAAGTGCAGCTTTGGTGAGCTTAAGAGACTTTTTTCAAAAAATCTTACTGATCTCAAACTTGGTTGGTAGTGTATATACAAGAAGTCAGTTTATGACAATAACACAGCATTAAAGTGCTCTTACACAAGATCTTAAACTGGATCCTTTATGGCGGCTGTTACGTTAAGAGATTAGCTGATTTATGTACTGAGCTTGTAATGATCCATTATACAAGGGTACTTTTACATCTGGCTGATTTGGTTTAGATCTTCAGGGCTGATGTAACTAATTCTGAGCTTTTGCCAAGCCAGAGATAAGTGCCTGCAGTGCCCACTAACCCCCCCCCCCCCCCCCCCCCCCCGCCTTTTTTTTTTTTTTTTTTTTTTTTACAAGCCATCCCATAAAAGAGGATGAGAGAGTTAGAGATAAGAGAGAGGGATTTATAGCAAAGTTACTTGACCAGTGCAATTCCATCCATCAATGGTTACCCAAGGGCCAACTTTTTGCAGCAAATCTCCCATTCCCCCACAAGTCGATGCAAATACGGCCACAAAGAAGAAGGGCTCTAGTGCTGTGCTGGGTGGAATTGGAGATTTAACCATCACTAATTGTGTAATGAGAGCAGATTAGATTTAGTCCAGTGAAGGTTAGCAGCTGGTGACACACTGGAACCTTCTTTTTACGCGACTAGAGTAAAGCTGCAATGTCATAAACAAGTTTTGGTGTGAACTGCTGTTTAAGTCACAACAATGTGCTGTTGGCATTAAAATGCAAGATAAAAAAGGAACATGTTGTTCACACACCACAGACAGATATCTTAAGTTTAGCATAACAACCTAGCAACCGTAAAATCTGTGACTGCCATGATAATAAAATAATTTCGGCTACTCGTCTTCAAAAACAACCAGGAAAACATTTCGAGCTGGAGAGTTTGAGAAGTCACGAATAGAAAATCAATAATGAAAGTCTCATCACATCTGACAGGAAAATGTGCTGTCATGTCTTATATAAGAGGTTCTCAAATATAATCATCCATTCTCAGCTGACATATCTGCACTATTGTGGGCAATCTCATCATAACAAACAGCTCTTGTTAGACTCTGAAAATAACATAACATAACATAACGTCTGATTGTATTAACCATATTTTAGCATTTCTTTCCATGTCCTTAGCTAAATCATCTTGAGGGGAGACTGTTTTCATTTAATACCTGAAGGGAACATAAATCTCATTTGACTGTTTTATTTCCATGGCTTTTTTTGGGGAGAGTTTAGAGAAGGGAAAGTTGGAGAAAAAGAGAAAAAACAGAGTACTCTTGCCAAAATTATGGTGAAGACTAAGTTTTGGTTTACTTCATGTGTGCCTACAAGCACAAGAAATTTGTGTAAATGCATTTATGCTGTCTTTTTGTGGAATATATGCCACTTCAGATACAGCTTCTGTGCAGTTTAAAGATGGCATAAACCTTATACAAGACAAAGATCATATAAAGCCAGTACGAATTGTAACTGAGGTAGATGAGCAAAAGTATTTGAAG
The DNA here is from genome assembly GCA_037101425.1 of Elopichthys bambusa. Classification (NCBI taxonomy): domain Eukaryota; kingdom Metazoa; phylum Chordata; class Actinopteri; order Cypriniformes; family Xenocyprididae; genus Elopichthys; species Elopichthys bambusa. Next base: position 17,832,353 of record CM074446.1, read on the forward strand.
ACGTTTACTCAAAGCTGCTCTGACTTAAAAGTTTTTTATAAAAGAGAGAAAACAATGACGAAGTAGAACAAAAACACTCATGCCAGCTCAGCAACATATCTCCCCAGCTAACAAAAAGTTGTCAGAACGTTTTGTTAACATTCCCTTTAAGTTATGAAAACGTTGTCGCTCAACATTATGAGAACATCAGTCAAGTACAAATAACATCATAAGAACGTTCCAACAATGTTGTTCTAAGAATGTTTCCTCTCAACGTTATGAGATTGTATTTTAACTATGAAAACATTATAAGAATGTTCCTGAAACATTATTTTAGGCATGTTTTTTTTTTTCTAACATTTACATAACTTTTACATAACGTTAGTGAAAGTTATGGAAACGTTCCGTTATCTGGGTCTATACACACAACGACACTATCTACATAAAAATGCCTAGAAAAATGGGAAGAAACGTAAAATTGACCAAAAAAAAAAAAAAAAAAAACCCAAAAACAAAACTAATATATCATATAAACAACCATTCATTTCAAAGCAAGAATACAGACAAGATGTTCCCATTAACAAAGCAAAATGAAATTACATTTCTAACTAGTTCGGTTTTTAAACATATATAAGAGTTATAGCCTATACAGAAATGAACGAATGTGATTTAAGTCATGACGTTTAAATCGGTGTATTACCTCCAGCATAGGCAGATCAGGGTCCAAATGCGTAAAACTATTTAAGACCACCGGACATCCATCTCCGGCCGCGATCTCCAGCTTCACCCCATCCCAAATGTTTTTAATTCTCCAAGTGCTGGACTCAAACAGCTCATCCAGGGACGTGGGTTTGACACCCAGAGCGTCCGACTGTATCCCAGTAATGTAGACCATAACTAAAAGACTGTCACCTCTATTTACGATGTATTATTTTATAACGAGCTCCATATTCTGCTGTCATTCAGACTTCTGCTGTAGTAAAGAATGCTTGTATAGGTTCGGGTGAAGCAGAGAAGGGAATACCCTGAGCCGCTATGCCCCGCCCCTCGCGCTTCAGCCATCCGGCCTTCCTCCCCGAGCGCGCATGTGGCCCCGCCCCTTTTATGACTAATCGTGATGTCAGGTTCCGGGAAACTCTGTTGTGAGCTACTAAAAATATCACTTTTAATTGTTTGATTATAACTTCACAGGCCATAAAAAGACGGGTGCAACTGAAATAATCATATGACATTAATTAAACTATTATATGATTCATTATCAAGCTTAGGTTTAAATATAATTTGTGTATAAATTTGTGTATAAATAAGAGGATCTGCCCACATGTATCAAATTGAATAAATAAAAAAATAATAAATAATAATAATCAGTGCATTTAACTCTTCTATTGTCTCTAGATTTCACATAACTTTTGGAATTGTGAACCAGGCTTTGTGACACTATGAAGAATATCTAAACAAAACAATAAAAGCACTTAAGAACACGTATGGGCTTTTAGCATATTGTACAGCCTTGGTTTGTTGTAAACCTATTAATCAAATTTTCTAAAATTTAGCCCCAGCGTACTCTATGAAAGGGTACAAGGACGTCCCATGTTTAATGCTTATACCGCGCCACTAAAATAAAGATTAATAGTCAAATTGGAATGAAGTGTCAACCAGGCACACTGTATATAAATAACCTAAATTGTAGGTTATTCACGTTTCAACCTCAAAATATTTGTTGAGCTGCAAGCCTAGTTACCACAACAACACACAACCCCAGCATTATCTTACCAACGTCATGACCCTGACTTTAATACACACTAATAGCGCCCTCTGTTGGAAAATACTGGTAACTTATTCTTCGGGGAGACTGCAAAGCTCCAGTGAAAAGGAAACTCAAACCCTCCAGAGGAATAGCATTTTGCGAGAAAGAGCAGCAGCTGTGTGAGGCACTGCTTTGGATTGATGGTGTTTTCCCATCCAAAATTTCCCCTGAGGTAATCATTATGATGATATAGTGAAATCTGACAAGACAGCTGTTTGAAAAGCAGTCTTTGTGCTATAAGAGCTGTGGAGATACTTTAATATTAGGCTAAGGTGCCCTGAAATATTTATTTATTTCTATTAAAAATGTAAATTATATTTAAAAAAAAGAATTTGATTAAATGGTTTACACCCACATTAGATTAAGACCCTAGAAAGAAAGACCTCTAGATCTTCTAGAAAAAGCTGTTTCATTTTCCATGGAGCGATTCACCCCCTCGTTGGCGCCGTCATGTTGACATCACATGACCAGCAAGCCATGCAATTGTTTACTAGTGATTATAATGACAACAACAAATTATATTATGTATAGCCAGTACTCTAGGCACTTTTCAAAGCATAAACATAAAAGTAGCACCTTCGTGAAACAAAGAAAACAATATAACAAACGCCATATCCATATACGGCAACCAGGCCAACAGGTGTCAGTATAAAGTCCAAAATCCCTGGTATTATTGGGATGAATAAGAGCCAGCTAAATGTAAAAAACGTGTGCAACTCTAAACTCAGTAATGCCATAATTATACTTAGATTTATTCAGAATTCACATAAGCTTTTGCTAATATTTCCCTGACCACTTCTGCTAATAGATTTGTGGCCATAATTCAAGGCAGCACAAACTGAACTGGATGTGAATAACCCTGGGCTCTCTGAATTTAAACAGCTGTTAGTTATGCTTGGCTGCCACGCAGAGAGATCACACAGAGTTATTATGCTGTAAGTTTTCTGTGAACTCTTCGGTCTAAATCACCACCTAAATAAATCTTGCATCAAGAACAAAAAATCCACATAAACCCCCCTTTTTTCACGCATAGAGGTCACTACAGTGGACAGCTATCCAAAAAGCATATTCTTGCATATGCATGGGTTTTGATGGCATAGTTGCACATCCACCTCTACAGTGGACACTAGTGCATCATCCTATACACTGCCACCAAGTGGCAAGCCGTTGTATGTGGATATTTTTTTTCTCCAAACCAAGATGGCTGACGGCCAGTCAGAAATGCCAAGTTGCTCTGGAATATCCATCCATTCCTTCTATCCTACAAGACTCTTGCCGGTAAAATAATGTTTTAGCATCAAGCAACATCTAAGGAGTCATCATTGTTAAACTGTCCAAACTGATAATAGATTGGAATAAAATTTGATTAATCATCTGTCCACTAATTTGTTCATCATGCATCACTAGCTATATTTGAGCTACAATTCAAACTGTTGTTCTTGAAAATACTTTATCTGCAGTACCTTTTTTGGCTGTAAATAAATATATTTGTCTTATTAGAATGTAATTTAAATGTACATCAAAAAAGTAATCTGATTACGTAATGCATGTTACTTGTAATGCGTTACCCCCAACGCTGCTCATTTCAGATGAGTTTGCAATATTTGGTGTTTATAATTTTTGTATATATTTTAGTTTTCACATGATTTTATATTATTTAATTTATTGGTTTGTTAAATACACAGTATTACTGTGTTATTACTGTATTATATTTAATATAGTATCTCTTCAATATTGTGACATATTATTACAGTTTAATATAACTGTTTTCTGTTTAAAAATATTTTATAACTTTTTCCTGTGATGGCAAAGCAGAATTTTCAGCATCATTACTCCAGTCTTCGGTGTCACATGATCCTTCGGAAATGATTCTAATATGCTGATAGTAGTATATAGTAATCTGGGCCTAAATGTCCATACAGTGTTTTTCTTTAACAGAGATGACCCATGGCACCAAAAGTTTGGGATTGCTGTAACATGTACTTAGTCTAAGGCTATCTCTGCCGCAGCTGGAACTCAATTGCACAACCACTGTTTGCGCTGCTCTCTGCTGAGATTGATAGATAACAGCTCGTTGTTCTCTTACAGCACCAGCATGGTTTATAATTCTTTGGAGAAACTTCATTTGATCTCTTTTGTCCTTTTGCCCAAACACACACAGTCAAAAACATGGTGATTATAGGATCTAGAAGAATTGTTCTATAATCCTTCCTACCATCGGGAATCAAGGCCATCAGAGCTCAAATGTTAGCAAACAATGTTCACCCTGAACCCAGTCTCCTCTCCTAACAAGCCGGTGTCAACCTGAGAAAGGACACATGTACTTTGAGACTACACAACTTCAAATGGGGACAAATGTAATGAGCCGGCAAACAATATACTATTTTTTTCATTGTTTACTCATCATTTCAGTCTGATACACAATAACCCAAGTGTTACCATTTCAAGGGAAAGGAATCAATAATGTTTTTTTATTGTTTTATTTTGAGGTGCACAACTCCAAAAAGATTTAATATCACATCAATTCTGAGTGATTACTTGGAATGTACTGAAAATTTGACTTCTAGATGTTGTTTACTTTCTTTCTTCCTTTGTTTACTTTGTCAAAATAAAGAAAGACCCAGAAGAGGATAAGGCACACATTTCTCAGGCTGTGGAAAACACCTGAAAGATACTGTCACAGCCAAGAATGGTTTAAAAGGTGCAGGAAGCAACTTGTCACTCATAGGTATCCATTCACACCCACACACCTTAGGGACATGTCAAACTGTAGATTGCACAGATTTGAACAGATTTCTCTAGAAACAGCCCACTATCTTCAAAGGAAATCTCTTTGCATGCACCAGCAACTGATTTTGAATATATATTTTTATAATGCCTCTAGCTGATAGCTAGACTAACTAGATACATTTGCAGTCTATTAGAGAACAAATAAGTGGTTCTTCTTACCTGTTTTCTTTCCTCTAAACATTCCAAATCACAGAACAGATCATCATTCACGTACATACAACCAAAGCCACACCATCGTATCAGTTGAACAAGTTGATCAATTCTGTCTTTCCAGCACATCACCTCTTTGTAGCATAAAATGCAAGATCTGTCAATCTTGTGACAGATAAGAAGTGCAAAATTCTCCTTCCCCATTCGCTGACCCCCAAACACTGGCCTTGTCCGACACGTGTGGACTCAAACAGCTGTATCAATACGCAGGGAACACGGTAACACAACTCTCACACTAACTCTGTCTCACACTAAAATCCACAACATCGACTGAAGCTGTTCTTGTAAGCTCTACTATTAACACCTTCAGGGTTACTAAGGAATCATTTGTAAAGCACAAGCCTCTCTGAGATTTCACAAGAATTCCCACACAAATGGAAAGTGCAAGTGAAGCAATCAAACAAAACTAAAACCTGTGTGACTACTTTCTGTTCCATCAAGAGAACCACGTGAGGGAGCAAATGTTCACATCATGTCGCTGCAAAACACTTTCCAATTTACCCATGGTTATCCTTCTTTAATACTAACCCCACCAAACTATGTTTCTTTACCCAGTGAAAAAAAAAAACCCTTATGCCTACAATGTAGGTGAAATCAGGTATTTTAGGCAAAACATTCTGTTACCTATAAATGTCTGATGTATAGTTCTGTAATTTTTCTGATAGGCTGATTCCACTCAACTTCAAAGAGCGAAAACATAGTCAAGGTACCGGATTAATAAGAAATAATGAAATATTGTCTCTCTTAGACATGACATTTTTGAAAGATATTCAAAAATGTGTTTATTCTATAAAAATATTCTCTATTTATTGGCTGTACTTTAATTAGAGTCTACACAGTTTTGACTGTTGTTCTGTGTATTTTCTGTACAATCATTTGCAGATACTGCCATGCCATTATTTAAATAGGCAGTTCTTGGCTAGAATAAACTGCAGTATGGACCGCCAAAAGTCTGGCTATGTGAGACTAGACAAACCCTGACCCACAAACACAGGTGGATACTGATGTTAAAGAGGCCAGACCTTGTCAATGCATGTCTATGTGGCTTAAAACAATGATGTTGTTATAACAGACCAATGTGAAACAGCTCTCAGTATGGAATCCAACAACAAATCAACAACAGCTTTAAGTATTGAAAACACCTAACTTACTTTCAAAAATAGGTCAAAAAACTAATGTAGTATGTAAACCCCTGATTCTTTTTCACAGAGAGAGTTCACATACTTTCCTTTCTTGAGTGCCACAGAAACACCATTCTGTGGTTCAATTTATTACCCTACTTTATTCTCTGGAGCTCAATTACAATTCTAAGGCGCTTTGACACTCAGAACTTGGCATTTAAAAGTGCTTTCTCCTCACGACTAGGGCCAAAAGAGAAACTATATCACAAGCCCTGTCCAGTCAATGAATACAGACAGTCACTGGCTGAGACACGGATACACTCCGATCCGATACCAGTGTTACCAAACATCATTGCTGAAAAGTGTACCAAATGTACTGATGTGAATGAATCTTTAGTGCAGTGAGTTTATTAAGATCAGATATTGATGGAGATTGAAGTTGTTCACTGAAATATGACTTAGTTAAGAATTGAGCATCCAAAGAAAAAAAACATCTGGTTGAAAACACACTTGAGAACAACTTGGATGCTGAAAAACTACTTTTCTCATATGGCGGCTTCAACGGTTCAAGGACACATTTACTGGATATAGAGACAGAACACGGAAATGTAAAACATTTTAAAATGTTAAAATACAACACTCAATTTTATACAATATTTAATGGGGCCAATTTTATACAATATTGAAATTATTATTATTTTTTTTTTAAGAAATTAATACTTTAATTCAGCAAGGATGCATAAAATTGAATCCTAAAGAATCCTTATCTGTTCTTCGCTATATTCACCTGATCAAATCAGCTTATTAGAATGATTTCAGAAGGATCATGTGACACTGAAGACTGGAGTAGTAATGCTGAAAATTCAGCTTTGCCATCACATTAATAAATTAATTTTAAAATATTTTAAAATAGAAAACAGTTATTATAAATAGTAATAATATTTCACAATATTACTGTTTTTACTGTATATTTAATCAAATAAATGCAGCTCTGCGCAGAGTTCTTAGAAATGTATTCTGTGTTGAAGGGTTAGTTGAAATTTCTGTCATTAATTACTCTCATGTCGTTCCAAACCCATAAGACCTCTGTTCATCTTCAGAACACAAATTAAGATATTTTTTGATGAAATCCAAGAGGTAGACCATAGATAGCAATATAATTAACACTTTCAAGGTCCTGAAAGGTACTAAAGACATTGTTAAAACAGTCGACGTGACTGCAGTGGTTCAAAATTAATATTATGAAACGACAAGAGTTGAAGGTTGAACCACTGCAGTCACGTCGACTGTTTTAACGATGTCTTTACTACCTTTCTGGACCTTGAAAGTATTGATTATATTGCTGTCTATGGACGAGTCGTATACCTCTCGGATTTCATCAAAAATATCTTAATTTGTGTAACCGAAGATGAACGAAGGTCTTATGGGTGTGGATGGAACGACATGAGGGAGAGTAATTTATGTCAGAAATTTAATTTTTGGGTGAACTAACCCTTTCATGTTGGTTTCAGGTGGTTCTGAAAAACTTTTATACCATTTGAGAAAGGTTTTAATTTGATTCAAATGAATTCAATAACAAAAAAGTAATATTTTCCTTACACTACGAATAGATGTGTACACATCAAAATATTTTCAAAAACATAATAATTTAAAAAATAAAAAAGTAAATATTTTTACAAGAGTCATGGTTTATTAATTCAAAAATGATAAAATATATGTTTTGGGCAGTCACACACATGATATTTTACAACCTGAACTAACCTTGCCTTGTCTTAAAAATGCATTATGACAAATTATCTTATATTTTAAGAGACTTTTTGACCTTGACACACACCCACGATGGTCTGCAGGGGTCCCCTCTATGACATAATTTCCTTCTTTATGTATTTTTTCTTGGTTTGGCAGACAAAGTTTTTTTTAGATATATAATAAGCAGTAAAGCAGTTTTGTTTTTGTAATATATATTTTTTCTAAGAAATAAATCATAAAATATTCCTATAACTACTTAATAAGGTTTTGTTTTCTAGAGTTTCAAAAAGTATTTCAGAATTTACAGTTGTATCACCCAGACATTTTTGTTTACTTTCTGTCCTCCAAATATCAAATGAATACAAAAAATATAAAAAAATCAAAAATGAAAAACATGCCTATAGAAGAGGTGTATGCAAGTCACTGTAAAATGAACTGCACTTCTATAATATTTTTTAATAAAATATTTTTGCTTTTTATAACATTTATTCAAAAAGTTTCAAAACAAAAGCCACAGGACCAGCAGTGGATAACATTCATTTCAAGATGACTCATAAAACTTGAAGGAGTTGCAGTGCAGTATTGAAGTGGACCATATAATATGCAATAAAGGAAGCCTCGGTAACCTAGACACATACTCACACCTGCAGAAGTGCTGATACACAAAAACATCTGCTAATTAGCAAAAGTAGCACATCAGCCTTGAACATCTCTGGCCAAAAAATGTGCCACCAAATAAAAAAAAATAAAAAAAAGCCAGATAGCCATGGGCAGCATAGCAACAACATCCTGTTCCGCATGCCAAAAGTAGAACTCACTACTGAGCGCAAGTCATTCACAACTAACTCCAGACGCCGTTATCGATTAGTTGTAACCCGTTTAATGACGAGGAACAGTGTGAACTGACTTGCTTTTACCATGAAAACCCCGTTCCATAGAGGACTGTCAGTTAAAGTCCTCTGGCTCTAAGCCAACATGCATGAAAACAGCAAAAGGGTGAGTACATACTTAGACTAAATAAAAACACATGCACACAGACACCAACTCACACCAGGTGAATCAGAACGAAATGACTGCAGTCTCTCTCTTACCAGATCATCCAGGATGGAGACAGGAAAATCAAACATGCACATCTTCACAGGCTGAGCCAGGGCTTTTTGCAGGCTGAACAGAGATTTGGGCTCCATCTTACCCGATGGAGAGAGTGCAGGCTGCTGTCCAGGCGCCTGCTTCATATTAGGGGAATGCTGCTCCCCCTTGTCTGCTCTCATTGATACACAACTCCCTCCCTCCGCTCTCACGCTCTTCCTTTCAATCGTTCCCTTTCCAGAGTGAGTGCACAGGCACTCTCGCTCTCTTTCGCCTCGCTCTGTATTTCTCTGTACGAGTTACACACAGCACAAACAGGAACTTGCTGCCGCTGTCACTAACACTCTGTTGCCATCTACTTCTCTTGCCTCAGAAGACGGTAAGAAATCTGAAGAACTCGACCTCCTCCCAGTGCTTCCTTTTGCACATTGTCTCTCTCTCTAACAATCTCTTAGCCATGTAAACACCCACACCCATACATGCGACGTAGGTATGCAGGTACATCACGCTTTAAAATGCAGTGTCTCTCCCTCCCTCTCCACTCCTGTTTTCCAGCTCAAGAAGATATAGGGCCGGGTGTTTTCCTGCCTTCTGCTGTGCTTTTCCCCAGGCGTGCCCCTCAGAGACCTTCTGTTTGAGTATCTGAGAGCAGTTCGGCAGTGGAAAAGTGCTCTCTGGCTCATGTGCTCTGTCCATTTTGCACGAGCAACAAAAAAAGCGTGTTCTCGCTCGCGTGACCAGTCTGCCCAGTGACCTGTGCAGCTGGGAGTCTCGATCCTACCACACACACACACACACACAAATGGCAGACATACACTCAGATCCATTAAAGAGTTGAAAAACATTTAAATGCCCTATCATTAAATCTAGGTCACAAAGCTTTTCATCCACAGAGCTGTCCTATACTAAAACAGCCTTAATGATAACAGTATATGAGACATTTCTCTTCTACTCTAAGTGAGTTAAGGTATGTGCACAAATGCTGGAACTGTTCAAGCAACAGGATGAAAAAGCTTAAACCCGACTAGCACACAGTTCAATATCAGAAGGTTGCATGTGATGATTATCTAACGGCAGACATAGTTGAGGACCATGGGGAGGTGGTACTTCATTATGAAAGCACAGACTGTGGGAACTGTTTTGAAATGCAGAGGATATCCTACGCAGCCATAGAGCGATGTGGTTGCCATGGAGACAGCAAACGCTCAACCTTTGAAAAGAGATGCCTAGAGGAACTGCAATAAAGCCCACAGAGACTGTATGTCTGACTTATTTGCACAAGAGCACCGTACCTTAACACAAAGATGTGTGCACAAAAGCAGTTTCTGTTTAAAATATGTCTCCGATTTATACTTTTTTTCCCACATCAGTTGCATTCCGTAGTCTGTGTGACATTTAAAACTGAATATGCACTAACATGTCTTGCCTATATTTGCTTCATTCCATTCACGTCCAGACTTGTGCAAGTTCTTGAGAACAACTTGGATGCTTAAAAACTACTTTTCGCATATGGTGGCTTCAACGATTCAAGGACACATTTACTGGATATAGAGACAGAACAAGGAAATGTAAAACATTTTAAAATGTTAAAATACAACACTTAATTTTATACAATATTTAATGAGCCAATTTTATACAATATTGAAACTATTTTTTTTAAAGAAATTAATACTTTAATTCAGCAAGGATGCATAAAATTGATCAAAAGTGACAATAAAGAATCCTTATCTGTTCTTCTCTATATTCACCTGATCAAATCAGCATATTAGAACGATTTCAGAAGGATCATGTGACACTGAAGACTGGAGTAGTAATGCTGAAAATTCAGCTTTGCCATCACATTAATAAATTAATTTTAAAATATTTTAAAATAGAAAACAGTTATTATAAATAGTAATAATATTTCACAATATAACTGTTTTTACTGTATATTTGATCAAATAAATGCAGCCCTGAGCATAAGAGACTTCTTTCAAAAACAATTGTACAGAGGACAAACTTTTGAACGATACAATACTGTTCAATATGGATGAATTAAAAAAATTGCACTTTATAAGTGGTAGCACTTTTTTTTACAGTCCTGGTCCCCATGTACATACTAAGTACTTATTATAGTAATTCTAATAACTGAGTAATAACTAGGTACTAACCTTGAACCTACCCCTAAACTTATGGTAGTTACCTTATATCACCCAGTACTTTCTTAGGTAAGTACACTGTAAGTACACGTAAGTGCACGTACTGTATAATAAAGTGCAACCAATTCAGTGTATTATAGTGCATTAGTAAGATCACTAAACAATATCTGGACCCACTGCAGTATAGTTGCAGACCCCCTTTTAAGGACCCCTGCTTTTAAAAAAAAAAAAAAAAAAACAAAAACAAAAAACACTGTCTAACTAAAAAGAACTGTGTGTTGGGCAGAATGAGAGGTAACCGAACAGGCAAGGAAGAAAGTACAGCTTCTGTCTGAACACCCTCGGAGATCCAACTCCACACAAAGGAAGGACAGGGTGGTGTTGGAGAGGAACTGTTGGAGCTGTTCACTTTAATGTTCCACTCGGCGTCAGGACACTGGCAATGGAATCCTGAAGAAAAGTTACACGTAGATGGGAAACTTCTCTGTTGAGATAAATTTTCCAAGGGCTGTACCTTAACAACCACATGTTTAAGCAGACTGTTCTAGCAACACAGCTCCTCTGCTGTTAAGAAATATATAATTTCTAGGCATCTAAAAGTTACCTCCACAAGTCTTGCAAGATAAATCTGTTATGTGGTAACAGAAATATATATTATTGGCAATAGCTGTAACTATTAGACCTTGTGAGACCAGTGAGACATGCAGTGACATGATATACATCCTATTGCTAAAGAGGATGCCACAAGAAAAGCTTTTCCTTTGTTTATAACATCAGTTAAACAATGCTGTGCCCCCCTTTTTCTGACGCAGTACATTTTCCTTTTGTCCGTTTCCATTTTAGTACAGCACACACACACACACATACACAGAGAGAGAGAGAGAGAGAGAGAGAGAGAGAGAATGAGGAAACAGAGTGATTGAGAAATAGGGGGGGGAAAAGTGGAAGCAGTGCTGACATGTGACATATTCTTCAAAATCAATCATTTGTTAGTAAATATCCAGAAAAGAACTGTTAAAATGGTTACTATGCCTGTGGGTCAAAGTCTTGGCTGGTTAGCATGGCCTAGTAAGTCCCTGTTGGTAGATACTGTAACTACGTCAGAGCATGTGTTGACAGCAATTCAAAAATATTTGTGTATTCTGGTGAAATATTTTTGAGAGCAAACATATATATTGCTATCTTTAGTTATATTACAGTAGATGTTTTTCCAGTGTCTGATTCTGATTAATAGGGTTCTTAAAATCGTGAATCAGCTATTTTTCACATTACAGAATAGTTGCTAGTGAATTCTGTGGGACTGGAACTCAAATAAGAGTTACTATAAGCAAATAGGGGCAGATTACAAATTGCATACTTCTGTTGGCCGCAAAGAATTAAATAAATAAATAAATAAATTATATACAGTACTGTGCAAGTCTTAGGCCACCACCAGCTTTGTTGTTTTAGCATTGTTTGACCATCCATATTTATTTTTTGGTGTTTATCATGATACAAACAGAAAATACAGGAAATGTGTACACAAAATGTACAAAATGGTTTCTTTAAGCAAAAATCAGTATTTAGTGTGACCTCCTGGACTTCTTCCATTTTCTCAAAGAAGAAAATCTGAGAAACTTGTCATCTTGTTTTGAAAGCTTTCTTGGCCTTCCAGTCCTTTTCCATTCCATTTAGATTTAAGAGAGCCAGGTTCCTGCTATTGCTCAAGTGTACGGGGAGGTCATTAAATACTTGCCACTTTAGCCTATAGAAGTTGTTTTTTTAATACTGCATACAAATTTACTGTATTTTCTGGTTATATTTTAATAAAGAGACTGAGAAATAATTATATATGTTCATTATATCATTGCTAAAACAACATCTAATGGTGGCCTAAGACTTTTGAAGAGTACTATATATATATATATATATATATATATATATACACACATATGAATACAGTCAAACCAAATATTATTCAGACATTTTTTATATTTTTAATATATTTTTACTATGGGTGCGGGACACTATAGTTAATTTATGTAAGTGAGGATAGAAAAATAAAGTAAACTGTGACTTATTATACCCAAAAATTCTTTATACAGTGGGCTACCAGTAAAATTGATTTAAAAAAAAAAAAATTAATCAGACACTTTGACCTGACCATGTTTTGCTTAAGTGTTATCTGACATAATTAAGATTAATTTTTTCTGACACAGTTTAAGTCTAAGATCTTGTCATATTTCATTACCGTTTTTTTTTTTTTTAGACTATAGTGAATAAACTGTATTAATGAATAAAAAATGTTCAAGGTGTCTGAATAAATTTTGGTCTGACTGTATATATATATATATATATATATATATAGACTGATGGGCCAAAATATTATGACCAGTCACAGATGAAGTGAATATTGTCATCTCCTAACAAGGCCACATATTAAGGTCTGGGTAGATTAGATGGTAAACAAACAATCAGTTTGGGGAGGTGACCGGGTCAGAATATCTCTGAAACCGCAAGGCTTTTGGGTTGCTCCCGGTCAGCAGTGGTGAGAATTTACAAACAGTGGTCCAAGGAGGGACAAACCACAAACCAGCGACAAGGTGTTGGGCTATCCCATCTAGTCTGAGCCAAAAGAAGGTCTACTGTGGCACAAGTCACACAAAATTGTAATGATGGTTATGGGAGGAATGTCACAACACAACACAAATCACACTCTGCCTGCCTGCATAGTCACAGACCAGAGTGCATGACCCCTGACCCCTGAGATTACTGAAGAAGATTTTTATATATTATGTGATGATATTTTTATCTATTTCAATTAAATGGATATATAAACTCGCATATATTATATGAACAAATATCTCTAATAAGACATGAATGTACTGAGATTTGAATGCGGCTCAATGGGGGATTCTGTTTTTGAGCCCCACGCGCCCCCTGGAGGAAGTAAACTTTAGCTACATTAGCTTGTAGCATTTTCCTATAATGTTCAGCTGCCATTGCGCTTGCCGTAGACTTGTGGGAGTTTATGTAAAATCATGATGGCGGCGGCCTGTGCGAGAACACTTTGTAAGGTCGGTCGGTTAGTTTTAGACACGCCGAAATGCCGTGTCACAAACACCGTAGCATTAGTGCCGAGAATGACCATGAGATGCCAAGCAAGAGCGTACGGTACCGGCGGTGCGGGATTTAGATCCAGACTTTTGCTCGCTGCACCGGTGCATGGCAGTGGCAGAGCCCTGGGATGCGCCTTCTTGCTCGGTGGTGGTTTGGGCTTGTACCAGACCATCAAACTCACGCTTCAGCGTCACCTTGCAGAGGAGAAAGCAAATGTAAATATTCAGCTATGTGCAATATTCCTGGATGTCCTGCACTTTTTTGACATGCAACTATAGAAAGTAAATGTCATTTCTTTTGGGTTAGTTTGCTCACCTTGGTTTTGTTAACTTGTTTTGATTAGGCACCTGAGCTGGGGAAAGATCTTAAGTTGACTCTGTATCAGTATAAGACCTGTCCGTTTTGCAGCAAGGTGCGAGCCTTCCTGGATTATCATGGTCTGCCATATGAAATTGTGGAGGTCAATCCTGTTATGCGAAAGGAGATCAAGTGGTCCACTTACAGAAAAGTTCCCATCCTGATGGTGAACGAGACAGTGGTATGTAGATACTCGGATATTGTCTTTCCTGATTATGATGGATAGTATAAGATGCTTCAGATCATCAAGTCCCTCTCTTTGTTATTTCTTCAACAGCAACTCAATGACTCTTCTGTAATTATTAGTGCTTTGAAGACATACCTGGTCAGCAAGTGAGTATCTTCTGCTTGACACTCTTTATTATTTTTACATGGATGTTGTTGATAGAATTTGTTATCATGACTTTATATTTAACATTAACATGTGGTATATTTCTGTATTATATTCATTTAGAAAAGGGGTTTTCAAATTGTGACCGTAAACAAAGTTTACGATATTGATTTCTCATTTGATATTTATCTTAAAGATGTAGGGGATTGCCATTGTTCGAGACTGAACCTTTCAGCACTGTTTTCACTTTTGTGCTAGTTGCTTTGCTGATTAAAAAATTGTAAGGCAAATAAATGTAAATATAAATGCAAATTTTATTGTCTATTCTCTGCTTCTTTTAGGGAGAAAACAATATCTGAGATTCTCACTTTTTATCCTGAGATGAAGGCAAAGAATGACCGTGGGAAAGAAGTGATAGAGTTTGGCAATAAGTACTGGGTCATGGTGCGTGACGCAGATGCTGATCATCTGTATCCTGAAAAAGACACCAGAAAGTAAAGATATTGATTGTGTTATTAGTCTTTTTTTATTGAATTTACTGTCAAACATAATTTTGTTTGTATTAACCTTAAGAAGCTTGATTCATATCTTACTTACACTTTTTGCTCAGAGAGGAGATTAAATGGCGGCAATGGGCAGATGATTGGCTGGTGCACCTAATTTCCCCAAATGTTTACCGCACGCCGACCGAAGCCCTTGCATCCTTTGACTACATAGTACGAGAAGGCAAATTTAGCACCTTTGAGAGCTTCTTTGCTAAGTATTTCGGAGCTGCTGCCATGTGGATCATTTCAAAGAGATTGAAAAATAAGTATGTTTTTGGTGGAAACTGGTTAGTAAATAATGAAGATATTTGTCAAAAATGTTTTGATATTAAAAATGTAACCTCATCATTACTGCACAGACACCATCTGCAAGATGATGTGAGGAAAGATCTCTACAAGGCCGTCAATGATTGGGTGGCAGCCATTGGAAAAAATAAGAAATTCATGGGAGGTGATCAACCCAACCTTGCAGATCTGGTATGTGTTTCTCTCTCAGTCTACACTTTTTTAAAGATATATAAAATACACTACTATTCTAAAGTTCGGGGTTGGTAAGATTTAAAAAAAAAAAAAAAAAAAAAGGGTTTGGAAAGATGCTCACAAGGGCTGCATTTAAAATACAGTAAAAACTGTAATATTGTGAAATATTATTATAATTTAAAATAAAACTATTTTCTATTTGAATATATTTTAAAATGTAATTTAATCCTGTGATGGTAAAGCTGAATTTTCAGCGTCATTACTCCAGTCTTTAGTGTCACATGATCCTTCAGAAATCATTGTAATATGCTAATATGGTGCTTAAGAAATATTTCTTATTATCAATGTTAAAGACAGTTATGCTGCTTAATATTTCTGTTGACCCCATGATACATTTTTTTTTTCACTTTGATGAATAGAAAGTGCAGCAATTATTTGAAATAGAAATATTTTGTAGTATTATAAATGTCTTTACTGTCACTTTTGTTCAATTTAATGCATTCTTGCTGAATAAAAGTAATAATTTCTTTTTAAAAAATGTCTTCCTGACCTCAAACATTAGTGTACAGTAGTGTATATTTTTTCCAGTGTCACAATTGCATGAGGATTGTGAATTGGATTATTTTTGCCTTTTTTTATTATTATTGGCATATTTAATTATCTGTATTGTGCTGGAAATTATTACCTTCTTGTACATTGTGTTTTCAACACAGGCCGTGTTTGGTGTTCTGAGGGTTATGGAAGGCCTTCAGGCATTTGATGATATGATTGAACATACCAAGGTGAAGAACTGGTACCGGCGTATGCAGAAGGTCGCACAACAAGTGCCATAAAATCGAAGCTTCTGTCATCACTACAACAACTTGAAGCACTTGATACTTGCACAACTTTAAAAAACAAGCTTGATGCCATCTGTTGGTAGCGTAATGGTTATGCAAATCTTAAAAGACCATTTTTTTCCAGTAATTAAACTGGCTTCCATTCTTTCTTTGCTTGAACTATAACCACTGAGCTAAGAATTTATTTTATTTAAAGAGATCAACAAAAACATGCCCAAAATAGCATAAAATGCTTTTCCTGTTTTTTGGGGGTTTTTTTCTCTCTCCATGATTTGCTTTACTAAACTGATTTTCTGTATTTCTTTTACATTGGGAAGCAAAGTGCAACCTGAGCCAAAAGCTGTTTAAAGTAAAACAACCTCATATGATCTACAGACATTGTGAATGGGATATAGAGGGATTGTTCTGAAACCATCCATTTTTCTCTATCTTTGTGGGCTTAAATAACAGGTTGTCAACAAATGTATAATCTGGTGATCTGGTCTATTTTTCAACATATAACGGATCATTTTAGCATATGTTGCTCTTTCTTGTTCTTCTGAATTGCGGTTTTGTTCCTTTTGTAATGTTGGAGTGCTGCCACTCTCATCAAGTGGTATTTAGGTTACCTAAGCAGATGAGCTCAGCCCTGATAGATCGATGCTTCTCTCTACCTCCGTTGGCTTACTGTTCTCTGGTTCATAAACGTCCAATCTTGAGATTGCAGTGACCTTCAAATCTGTGGTTTACTGAATGTTCATATTAATATTTCTCAACCTTGGGTTCTCAAGGGGTTTAACTTAAAATGTGATCTTACTGATTAATGGTTATGTGAAAGTTGTTATGGACATTCGGAGGGTCCATTTAACCAAGAACATTTGTCTATGCATCATCTTTTGATTTGTCAAAAGTGATAAATATTTGTCAAGGAAATAAATTAAAAATCTCAAGCAGATGGTTGTCAGCTTGCTTGTCTGTAGCCTGTCATGTTTTTAAAATCAAAACATAGAGAATGCATGTCAGTTAAGAAACTTGAAATACACAAACTATTCAAATGTCACCACATCATACTGTTTATGCCGATGTTTTTATTAAACAATTTTACACACAAATGCCAGAGAAGGAGGTGCCTGCACATAGCAACGCGTCGTTGTCATAGAAGCCCAAAAAGCTTCGGTTCATTGGGCGTTGAACACTTATCAAGTCTTTGTCGCTGAAGTTTCGAACCAGCCAATCAGATGCAATAGAGAACGTTAAGGGCGGGACTCAGAGCGCCAGACGCGTCTCTGATTGGCGGCTATTGTTGTCCATGCGAGAGTCTACCGGGTATTGCAAACAACATTACACAGGGGACGCAACGTTGCATTGAGGTTAGTGGCATTTTTATTCGTATCACTTTTTAACTTTTTAAAGTACATCAATTTTAAACGTATTTTTTTTATCTGGAGGATTTAAGTGACCGTATAAATATGCAGTGCATGAACAGAAGGATTAGGAGCACAAACATAGACTTGATTGAGGACAAATAGTCTTCTTGTTTAACAGATACACATGTATGATTCATAACACTTCTATTTGATATTTCTTACAAGTTTATGATAAACTTCTGGAGAACTTTTATATACTCTTAAGACAAACAAAAACCGCCCTACTGAACTGAAGGGATGAAAACACGGTCGTCCTCTCCGCCCGTCCATGTTCATGTCCCAGACTCAACATCTGTGCATGTCCACCTAAAGAAGAGTCCACAAAAGAGCCAGGTCAGAACTGAATGCCTTTTGCTCTTCCAGTTTAAATCAGCCACACTGGTTTACTGAGACAGTAAAATCACTCATCACAACTCTATCTTCAGCAGGGTAAAGTGAGCAATTTACGATCCACTGCCAGTGTAAAGGTCCGAGCTCCCTGGGTTCCTCCTGGAAAGGCCTCAAGACGAAGAGAATACAAATGGGAGGTTTGTTTAATCCCATTCACCTTTATTTAACAGCACAACATAATAAGCAGTCATTTTTTAAAAACGTGACATTGAATGAATGACTGGACTTTAAATTCACAATGAAACGGAAGTTGTGACAGTCTTTTCTCTCTATCATCTCGTATATCTGAGTGAAACAGCTTTAGGAACAAGAAAAAATGTAGGGTGGGACTTGATTTTGTCCATCGGGAATTGATTGGATGGTTGGATAGTTATTGTTTGCGACTGCTGTGATCTCATGTGAGTGACAGGTTGTCCTGCCCTTATGGCAGTAAACACGTCATCAGAGAAGAGATGCAAGAGGGAGGGGAGGTTTCTTTGATTAAAGATTTCTTTAATCAAATATTTCTTTATTAACAATATTTCCCATCAGGGGGCTTCTCGCTGCTTAGAGATCACCCCAGGACCGGCCACTGACCCTCCCTCACCTCCTCTGCGGCTCGCCGACTTGTCCAGTGAAGAGGACGATGCAACAGGAGTAATTGGCAAATATGAAAGAAAAATTGAAAGCCTAATGTCAGAGGTTGACCGCATAAAAAGTGAGGTATGGATTGTGAATAATCATGACAATAAGATGGATTTCACAATTGGTTGAACGACGTTGTGGATTTGTGTAATGTTCCACTTTACCTGTGTAAATATCCACAGGTAAAGTTACGGCAGACAGAGGACCACCTGAAGCATCAATCACAGCAGCTGAGTGCCTGTCAATGTTTGATTGACCAGCATGAGGAAAGACTCGAGGAAGCCAGTAAGGACTTGAGGAGGTCAAAGTGCGAAAATACTGATCTGCGTAGCACTGTAGATGGGACGGGGACGCAGGGTGAGCCTGGACAAATGAGGTATGGTTCTTCCAAATATATTTGTCACATAAGCTTTAAGATTGTGGCCTGAATGCTTCAAGTCACCATGAAATCAAAATGGGCAATTCTTATTTTTTTATGGAATATTGCATATTTATTTTAAATGAGTTATTAGTGCAAGTCATTATTTGTTTTCATTCATGTGCACTTGTAATCTCAAATCAAAATAACTTCTCATCCCTCTTGCAACAACATCTCTTCTGTGATGATGTGTTTACTGGCGTGAGGGTGGGACAACCTGTCACTCACATGAGATCACAGCAATGGCAAATTACAACCATACAGTCAATTCTCAATGGACAAAATCAAGTCCCGCCCTACAATTTTTTTGTTTTGTTCGAGAAGCCATTCCACTCGGATATACGCCACATTAAATCAATACTGAACTTACTTAGGCTGGACAATGAAACCATTTTCTTCTAGAGCTGCTGTGCAGCCAAAATTATGTTATCACTGTAAAGTTGCTTTGACACAATATGCATTGTAAAAAGCGCTATGTAAATAAAGGTGACTTGACTTGACCTGACATTATGCTGACTTTAAAATGTGTGATTTAGATCAGAAATAGGACCTCCTCACCAGGAGATGGAAACACTGCTGAGGAAACTGGTGGAGGCTGAGATAGATGGTCAGGCCGCAGCTAAACAAGTGGAAGTTCTGAGGGAAACTGTGGGAAAACTTAAGAAGGTAAGAAGGTGGTCAAACTCCAAACCCTGCAATTACCTGTAAAATCTTTTTATGTGAATAAAAAAGCATGCTCTTTGTGTATTCAGGACAAAAAACAGTCAAAGACACACTCTGATCAGTTGGGCCGTCAACATGAGCTACTAGAGCAGAAGTTGGACACATTTTTGGACACAAATCGTACTCTCAGACGACTTTTGAGGGAGCAGCATGGGCGGGAGGTACAAAAACCTTTCTGTAAAATAAAACCTGTCTCGTTTTTGGGTTGGCAATTGGTTCTGCAGCATTGTGTATATGCAGTTATTTAAAAAAAAAGAAACTTTTCACCACAGACCGATGCTCTGAGGATGTGTGATGAGAGGGAGATGCTAATGAGAAAACTAGCTGATTCTGAGGCTGAGAAAAGGGTTTGTAATCTAACTCCTACATCTTTTTTTTTTTTTTTTGTTGCTTTTATATACTTTTTTATATTTTTGGGGTGTATAGATATGATTTATAATTTTAACATCATTGTGAGCTTGATACATTGATACTTTTCATACCACAAGGATGCATTAAATGTATAAAATGTATATATGTATTATTTTAAATAAATGCTATTCTTCAGAACTTTTTATTCAGGGTTTCCTCAAAAATATTAAGCAGCACAACTGTTTTCAAAATTGGTAATAATAAGAAATATTACTTGAGCACCAAATCATCATATTAGAATTATTTCTGAAGGATCATGTGACACTGAAGACTGGAGTAATGATGCTGAAAATCACAGAAATAAATTACATTTGAAAATATATTAAAAATAAATTATTTTAAACTGTAATATTATTTTACAATATTCTTTTGAATGGTAGTTAATGCTTAAATGTTGAGCAAAATAAATATTTTGTTAATAGTATTACTAGTTATTTTCACTTTCTCTTGTAGAAACTTGAGTCTAAACTCAATATCAGGGAAAGAGAGGAAAAACAGATAGCCAAGAATTTGGAAACTGAACAGGTAATAGTAATTTCCACTCACTATTTAATTTTATAAATAATTGAAAATAGTGAATTTGCATCAAGGTTGCTCCTGTGCTGCTGCTGTTTTTAAGAAGGTGTTTTGTGATGACAGGAGCATCTGAGGACCACAGGAAGCTTGTCCAAGGTTCTTGAATCCACTCGCAGTCGCTTGCAGAACCAGCTGCACAAGAAAGAAGCTGAAAATAACCTTCTGGAGGCTCAGATCCAAGTAAGCCAACCTTTTACTCTGTATGCATGTCAATGAAAACCATGAATCCTGTGACATATCTCATAGCGATCATATTGTACTGTGGCACAGAGGCTGGAAGAAACACTGCAGCATCAGCAGGACGAGGTTCAAGGCCTTCTGGAGCAGATGAGAGAACTGAAGCAGCACTGTGAAGGAGACCGAGACATCCACAAACAGGTCTTGGAAGACCAGAGGAAGCGGGCCGAACAAAGTGTGAATATAGCTGCACAGCTCTCTGCACAACTCTTAGACAAGGTACTGTACAGAAGAACAATGTTAAATGTGCTTCAGGGTTTCATAAAGTTTCTGTTGACCTTAATGGTTTACAAAGTGCTAAATGATGACATAATTCTCCAAACGTCCTTTATATTACATCCTTGTGCTGGCCTATATAGATTTATTTCACTGGGAACTATCTCACATTTTAAAGGTTTTTTTGAAAGACTGATTTTCTGCAGTTGGCCAGTGTGACCCATGCAGCGCAGACTTTGACTGATGTGTTTCTGTCGTATCTTCAGGAGGCTCAGTTAGCAGAGGCTCTCTCCAATGCTGAGGCGCTTCAGCAGCGTTACTCCAAACAGAGCAGAGAGAAAAGCCAGCTGGAGTTGGAGATCACCACCTTAAATAAGTCAGTGACTGTCTTTGTTCACTTGATTTTAGTGTTCACTGAAGCTCAGCCCTTTTCTTCACATCTATAATTTATTAATTTTATGATGTAATTTATGATGCTTGCTATATATCAGTGAGCTTTGAGTTTCTGAAATTCTCTTTCAAATTAATTGTCCATCAATTCCTTTGTAAAAAAAAAAAAACAAAAACAAACAAAAAACAAGTATGTGCTGTTGGGTGAATCTCACAAAGCCTGTCATTTCAATTTCAAAATAAAGTTTACATTAAGATAAGATTTGCAATGTGACATTATTTACAAGGCAATTAAATATATTTTACCACCCAGTTCTCATTACTATGTGTCCTGGCGTTTTAGATTTATGATCCCTATTATTTTTAATGATGATTGTATTAGCTTAATGAAGTGGGTTTTTTTTTGTTGTTTTTTTTTAAAAATCATATTACATGTTCTGATATATACTACCATTCAAATGTTTGGGGTCAGTAAGATTTTCAAAATGTTTTTGAATGAAAAGTCTATAATGTTCACCAAGGCTGCATTTATTTAATCAAAATACAGTGAAATACAGTAATATTGTGAAATATGATTACAATTGAAGATATGTTTTCTATATTAATATATTTTAAAATGTTATTTATTACTTTGATGTCAAAGCTGAATTTTCAGCATCATTACTCCAGTCTTCAGTGTCACATGATCCTTCAGAAATCATTCTAATATGATGATTTGCTGCTCAAGAAACATTTATTATCAATGTTGCAAACAGTTGTGCTGCATAATACCTTTGTGAAAACCATGATACATTTACTTCATAATTCTATGATAAATAGAATCAACAGCATATTCTTTTGTAACATTATAAATGTCTTTACTGTCACTTTTGATCAATTTAATCTGTCCTTGCTGAATAAAAGTATTTGTTTTTAATATATATATATATATATTAAAAACAAATACTTTTATTCAGCAAGGAGATCTTGTCAGTTCAGATTTTTTTTTTTTTTTTTTTTTTCTTTCTGCAAAACTTTTTTGATTTTTTTCTGATTTTTGATTGCAATACGATTGGGATTTTCTTGACAAGATTTTTACCAGATTGCCATATTTAGTGTATCACATAATGTATAGTGATTGTAGACTTTTCTCTTTGCAGTCGCCTCGCTGATTTGAGCGAACAGCTGCGCAGTTGTGAGGAAAAGTCCTGCACAGAGAGAGAGGGGCTTCTCAGCCGTCTGCACTCCCTCACCTCAGAGAACACGGCTACCAAACTGGAGAACCAGAGACTCAAGGCAATAACTCAATAAAGACTTTTTTCTTTCACACAAAACCATCTAAGCTCTGATTTTCACTGTGATTTTTGTGTCTCTATTAGAGCACTCTGTCTGCCACAGAGGACAGGCTGTCCTTGTCTCAGTCAGAGGTCCATCAGCTGAAGATCTCTCTCAAAGACTTTGAGAGTCTGGTAGAGGGTTACAAGAGTCAGGTGCTTTCAACATACCTTCCTCACAGCTCATTACAATCCATCTGCATTTAGTCATAGTACATTAACCCTTCAAATTTCTTGCAGTTGCAAAAGACACGTTTGGAATCTGAGGAATACTCTTTGAGGCTGGAGATGGCGGAGAAGGAAGCACAGAGTGACCGCGCAGAGGTGGAAAGAGAAGTGGAACAAGGCCGCAAACAACTCCAGGGCCGAGTGAAGGAAATGGAGATGCTGCGGGAAGTTCTGAAGCGCTTGGAGGACGAGCTCGGGGAGGCCAGAGAGAACATGCACATCCAGGAGAGAAGAAATGCAGAGCAGAACAACACTCTGTCTGAGCTCAGAATCAAGGTGATGTTTATGGAGACCACGCATGTGCATTCATATTTACACCACAGATATTAAGGTGAAATCAGATGGGTTTTTAATCTCATGACTTATTTTCTTGTTTGTATGTAGATGGAGCAGCAGAGTTGTAAAATAGAGAACCTCCAGGAGAAGAACTTATTTCTACTTGAAGAAAATATGCAGCTGAAACGCTCTATGGAAAGCATTGATAGGTCTGCTGCACATTAATATAATATAATATAAAATATAATATAATATAATATAATATAATAATCCTTATAACATCAAAATTATGAATAATTTATATTTAAATTTCCTTCTATAAAATAAACCAAAATTTATTGATGACTTTATCTTCTGCTATAATATAATATAATATAATAAGGCCTTATAAAATCTGAACTATGAAAAATGTATATTTAAATTTCATTTTCTTCTATAAAATAATCCAAAATATACTGATGACATTATCTTCTTATAATATATTTAAAATGCTTATGAAATCAAAATGATTAAATATTCTTTATTCCTTCTGATCTATTAATTAAACCAAAATACATGGATGACATTATCTTCTGCTTTCTGCCACTGGCTAGCAAATATCGAATTTTAAATGATATAAATTTATGTATTTAATTACATTTAATATATAACTTCCCTTTTCAACAGCTTTTTTTCTTTCTGCAAAATATTATTTTTGATTGCAGTATGATTGGGACTTCTCTTGACAAGTTTTTTGTTAACTTACATGATTGTTATATTAAAATTATGAATAATTCTTTTTATATATAATAAACACAAATATATTAATGACATCTGCTATAATGTAATATAATTTTAAAAGCCCTTATAAAATTGAAAATAAATTTATATTTAAATTTCCTTTTCTATTGGCGACCAAGTATCACATTTTAAACTCTTTTCAAGTGGAAACATCAACACCTAAAAGAAAATAACTATATATATAAACAACAAAATAATACTAAATTAATATAATTTAACTGGGTCTAACATAAACCCATTGACACAAAGAAAGCTGAAGCTAAACCTTTTTCTAGTTAATTTCCTAACAGTATTTAAGCCTTGTCATATTTCTGTATCATTCTCTCTTCTTGGTGGCACACAGGAAAATGGAGGATGTGAGCACTCAGAACAGGGACCTGCTTCAGGATATCGCCAAGCGTGAAGATACCATCCACACTACGCAGCTGCGTCTGGAAGAGAGGAGCCGAGAGTGTGACTCCCTCTACCGACAGGTTGAGCAGGCCAGGGAGGAGGCGCAAAGACAGGTCACAGAACAGTTCACAGGAATCTCATTTTGTTGCACCTGTGTGAGGTTAATGTATACATGCTTTTCAAGTTGGGTCTTTGTTCACAGGTGGAGCAGAGCCTAGAACGGGTACTATCCAAAGAACGCTCTGCTCAGTCCAAAAAGCTGGATTTAGAGACTCAGCTGAGCCTGGCTAAAAATGAGCTGGGTCAGATACGCCGCAGCAAAGATGACGTAAGTGTTCTCAGCTGAAACTTTCCATTGCACACTACTAAAGTTTCACAACAAGATTACAGTTGAAAAATATTATGAAAATCATCAAAGGATTATACTATGAAATTCTCAATGAATGTTTGGGGTTGAATACAATTTTACAAATTGAGCTATGCTTCAGTTTGACCACAGCCAAAAAACAGCATGTGTAAGGAAAAACTGTCAAAGCTGTCAGAGCAAAATAATATAATTTTTATCTTCATGTCCCTTTAGAGGCTCTGTGGAAACATACTTACAATGGAAGTCTATGGAGCAAGTTAACAGTTTGATCTAGACTTTAAAAAAAAAAAAAAAAAAAAAACTCCTGGAAAACTGAATTTCAAACCTGCAAATCATGGGAAGTAATATTAAAAAAAAAATAAAATCACAGAACTCGGTAAGTTCTCTAAAACGTTTATTCAAGCAGCTATATACACTCGTCTGCTCACCAAGGCTGCATTTATTTAATTAAATACAGTAAAAACAGTAATATTGTAAAATATTACAATGTAAAATAACTGTTTTCTATGTAATTTATTAATGTGATGGCAAAGCTGAATTTTCAGCATCATTACTTGTTTTCAGTGTCACATGATCCTTCAGAAATCATTCTAATATGCTGATTAAACATTTATTGTGTACAATTGTACAAAAGTGTACAATATTTTTTTCAGGATTCTTTGATTAATAGAAAGTTCAAAAGAACTTGAGCAGCAAATTGGCATATGAGAATAATTTCTGAAGGATCATGTGACACTGAAGACTGGAGTAATGTTGAAAATTCAGCTTTGCCATCACAGGAATAAATTACTTTGTAAAATATATACAAATAGAAAGGTTATTTTAAATTGTAATATTTCACAATATTAATGTTTTTACTGTATTTTTAATTAAATAAATGCAGCCTTGGTGAGCAGACGAAACTTCTTTTAAAAACATTACTGATCAGTAGTGTATAACTCTTTGTAGCGAAACTGATAATGTCACTGAGTTTGGTGTACATATTGGCGATATTTATCTGAATAGTCAATCTATTAAATTTTAAATATTATCCCGTAATCATGAACCATTAGAAAGATCATAGAAGTTCATGTCAAAAACTGAGAAGTCGATGTTGTGTTATACATGTTTAACTTCAATCTGGAATTTCTTACATGTCAAATATTCATGGGTGCACCTTTTAGAAACAGTTTGGGTTTTAATTTTTCAGATGGAGAAGCGATTTCAGTGCAAACTTCAAGACATGAAGAACCAGCTGGAGCAGGTGAACAGCGCCAACCGCAGCCTGCAGAACTATGTCCACTACCTTAAGGCTTCATACACCAATGTGTTTGGAGACTCTGTTCTAACAAGCTCACTGAATCCCCGTATCTAAACACTGACCATGAATAAAGCCATTTAATGCAGTTAATCTAATACTTTTAATATACCTCCATGACTTAGTTTCACCTGATGACCTTTTAATAAAACAGTGCAAAACAATCTCCAATGTACATGTTTTTATTTAAATCACAATGCATTAAAGTCACAATAATCCTCAAAAATATCTATAAAAACATAAGCTGCTTTAACATGACAGTATAACCGTCCAGTACGACTAATCTCAGATTAATCGCTGTCACTGTCTCCCTCGCTGTCTGCCTCCTTAACGTCTGTACTGAACTTGTATTCCTGGTCACAGCCCATGTAGGCATCACTCATGAAGTACAGTGTGTAGTTGTGCACACCAACAGCAGGTGCCACAAAGTCAAGTTTTACCTGTGGAAAGGGGGGGAAAAAAAAAAAAAAAAAAAAAAAACACTGTTAATGACAGTTCTCACAACACTTCCACTCCATTTCTTTATTCCAGTCTTTGTGGTGTTTAAAAGTACTACTGCCTTTGACATCAAAAGCAGGACTAACCTTGGCCTTTTGTTGAAGAGTTAGTCTCTTGATTGAGATGAGGCTGTTCGATTTGGGGTCTCCAATAACAACCCACCAGCCTTCTTCACGTTTCTGCATAAACAAAAAAAAAAAAAGTGAATTAGGCCATCTGAGCTTTCACTTTCTCAAAAGCGAAGCAGGATACCTAGGGCTCGGTTTACACCTATCGCCTTTTCTAGCCACTGGGGGACCATAGGCAGGCTAGGGGAACTCATATTAATGTTAAAAAACCTCAAAGTGAAATTTTCATGCCATGGGACCTTTAAGTAAAAGGTCCTCAAAACAGTTTGTAATTTATTTCTTTAATCTTAATGTATTGCTAACAAAACTGACAAATACATCAGAACAAATATATTGTTACGCACATGTTTTTCCCCCCCAACTGTTTATATTAATTTAAGACATAACCGACTGTTTATGAAGGTACTCGCCACCAGGGGGCGCTACCCGCAGTTTAGTAACAGTAGACTGCATTTTACAACACTCACTTATTCGGCTGATTTGGATGTTAAGTTTGGCTTAGGAAGAAACAAAAGCGCACCGCTGTGAAGGAAAGGATGGTGCGCTGGCCGGAATGCGGTAGCGGCACAATCATTTTACGTCGATTATTTTGTTTTCATACATGTTGGAAGCCAAAATCGAAAAATCAATGTATGTGTCAATAGACACTCACCTGTGGGAACAGAGGAGCAATGACAGGCCCTGTGACTTCCTCTTCTCGTTCCAACTGCACTTGGACGACCACTGGACTTCCACTGTGAGCACAAGAAAATAAATGAATATCTTCAGAAAAGAGATAAATGGTAAGAATGGCTGGTTTTGTACACCCACACAAAGGTTGAAAGTTTTCAATTGAAGCCCTTTGGATTTTGATTTCGGCTCATACCTCTTGATGTCGTCTTTGTCAACCACTTCGTATGAGAGCTCAATGTTGGGATAGCGGTTACAGAAGCGTGCCACATCGGCCATTTGTACATCTGAAAGCTGCAGAAGACCAGTGCGGTCCTCATCTTCCATCTCCATGATGTCAAAGATGCTCTCCACACCCTAAATGCATCAACAAAAGAGTTAGAACAGACAACCAAAAGACAATGTTCATTGTTTAGATGATCCCCAACCCACTCAGATCCAAATCTCACCTTGTCCGTGCAGCGCTTTATGTGTTCGGAAGTGAAGTGGGGTAGTTGTTTGAGGTAAGAGTCTTTGGACCACATGGCTTGTGTGACCATCTGAGCCAGCTCCATGGCAGCCAGCGCTGGACTTAACCAGCCGTTACTGGAGAGCACGTCCACACATGCCTGGATCAGCCTCACCGCCTAAAAATACAGGCAAGAGAAGAACAGTTGGACTTGTGAAACATTTAATTTGAAATTAACATTAAAAAAGCAAAATGAGCACATGTCCTATGTGAATATATAATAATTTGATGAAAAATGTACATATATAGACACTACTTGTCAAAAGTTTGGAATAACTATGATATGTTTTTGAAAGAGGTATAATATTTGTTGCTTAAGAAATCTCTCTTATCAATAACGATAAACAGTTTTTGCTGTTTAATTTGTTTGTGGTAACATTACCATTTAAAAGTTTGGGGTAAGATAAAAAAAATAAATAAATAAATAAATAAATACTTTTATTCAGCAAGGATGCATTAAATTGACCAAAAGTGACAGTAAAAGACACATTGTTACAAAATATTTCTATTTTAAATAAATGCTGTTTCTTTTTAACTTTCTATTCATCAAAGAATCCTGGAAAAAAAAATTATCACCGTTTCCACAAGAATATTTAGCAGCAAAAACTGTTTACAACATTGATAACCATTTTTAATAATAATAGATAACATGAATGATAATGATTTCTGAAGGATCATGTGATACTGGAGTAATGACTGCTGAAAATTCAGCTTTGCATCATAGAAATAAATTATATTTTAAAAATATATTCAAATAGAAAACCGTTGTTTTAATCTGTAATAGTATTTCACAATAAAAATTAAAAATTACACTATTTTTAATCAAATAAATGCAGCCTTGAGCATGAGATTTATTTCTATAACATTAAACAAAAACATAAAAATAAACAAACTTATTTAAAAATATAAATACATGATGCATTTAATTATGAATTTTAATTTGTATATGCTGTCCTTTTTGAGCTGTGAAACAGATTTACTGTGCGCTCAAAGAGTTTCCTCTCACCTTGCTGAGGATGTCTTCAGTATCTGACTGGAGCTCTGCGCTCAGCTGCATGCGGGACAGATGGGCCTGGAGCAGCAGGTTGGTCTTCACATGAGGGTCATTGAACTTGGGGTTGTTCAGCTTATGAGGCACTTTCTGAGCCAGCTGCAAAAGTCAAAGAGTGGTTACCAGAGCTCTGACGCAGTCTGCTTATTCTAAGAGTTCACATTAGACTCGGTCAATAATGGAAAGTTTGGGGTTTTTTACCTGCCGCAGCAGGGTGTCTTCGTGATGCCTGATGGGAATGTTTTTATACTCTGCAGCATTGGAGATGATCTCGATGAGGCCACGGACCTTTGTCTTGGCATTTAGGGACATACTGAACAGCTCTGGAGAGAAGACAAACAGGTAAGAGATGTATCAGCGAAAAGACAATCAAGCAGCAGATTTTTAGCAATCCCAGAAGGGGAAAAAAAAAAAAAAAAAATGTTTGGCCAAAATGGTTTTAGAAAGTTGGAACTGATTTCTTGACCTTCACTTTGATGAACCAATATTGATTCTTATACAGAAGAAAAGATATGTTGCTACTTCAATTTCATCGCAACCTCAAAGAAGTGTGTTAAACTGAGCAAGTCCTCACCAATGGTTGTGTAGTTGATGTAATAATAGGCTGCGATCATGCCCAGATTCAGAGGTGCCACATCCATCTCATCCTCGATGCTGATGCACTTGGACTGCTCCAGATCCTGCAAGGTGTTTTCCACCAGCTCAGAGAGATGATCCGACAGGTGACGATGAGACATACCTGGAACATGAAGAGATTTTATTCTCTGATGCATAAAAAAGTACCTCAAATACACTGAAATCAAACATTTTTGCATGTGCTACTGATGTCACAAACAGTAAATTCTACAGCATGAGGTTTAGATTTTGAATGTCAAGTCATTTGTCCTGCTGTAGTGAAGATCTGTAGGCATTTAAAGGTACTGTGTTTCCTCACCCTGCAGATTGTAGTAGTTGGGGTTTTGGGTCATGCGGCGGTACAGAAACGTCCATGTCAGGTAGTCCACGGCGTCCTGTTTGTTTTCCACCGTCTTGGTCACAATTTCAGCGTTAAAATGGTCATGAAGACAGTGGTCCAGGTGAGACTCGACAGGCAGAGGCTCATAAAGGAACTTCTTGAAAAAGTCCTAAAGAACAAGGATGTTCAAAATTATTAAGAGGCCATCAACAACAGGAGACTAACCAATCTTATGTCAAGAAAATGTGTGGTTTAGTGTAAACTTTACCTTTTTGGACCCTTGACACATGATGACACAGCGACCCTCGTCATCCTGGAGAGGACGGTTTGCCTTTCCTACCATCTGGAGCACATCATAGATTGGGTAGTCCACATATCTAATCAGAGAAAGACATTCATGAGCAACCCACAAGCACAGTGTAACAATTGGTGATGACATCAGTTGTTTGAGGCCACTAAGGATGAAAAACTACTTACGCATGGATTTTACCGTTGTAGTACTGTGTGTCCATGACAATCACCAGGTGGGCAGAAATGTTAGTGCCCCAGCAGAGAGAGCGAGATGCCACCATCACCTGAATGGCACCTGGCATGAGAGAGCAGAGGGGGGCAACACTTCTTTTAGCTCAGACACACTTTAATCAATTGTTCGATTAACCTCAAAGCATTCAAAATCTGAATAATTCAGAATTGATTTTTGCATTCCTAGATCCAGTTGTACCCAGTGGAATGTGAGTAGTGCTGGGCGGTATAACCAAAAAAATTGTATCATGGTATGTTTTAAGATTTTGCCAGTTTCACTGTATATCACTTTATTTTTTATTTTCATGACTGGACCCTTTATATAAAGTTTATAGTTGCTTATTTTACTGTCAGGAGAAGACCTTTTGCGTTTCTGTGTATATATATGATATGGTGATAGTTTTACCAAAATGTTTGTTGAATAAAGTCATTATTTTTGTTTGATCTGTGTGCACAAAAAGTATTCTCGTCACTTCATAACATTAAGGTTGAACCAATGTAATCACTATTTTAACAATGTCTTTCTGGGCTTTGAAAGCGGTAATTTGGTATGGGTTTGGAATGACATGAGGGCGAGTAATTAATGACAGAATTTAATATTTTTGGGCAAACTAACCATTTAACTCTTAATTGGATTTAATTGAATTCCTTTATAGCTCATGACTGCTCAAAAACAGCCCAAATTTTAAAAACCTACATATTTTCTAACAAAACTTCAGCATTACTCTGGAATGCTATCAAACAAAATGTATTAATTTTACTAGCATAAGCTTTCACTTTAAGATGAAAAAGGATACATTTTTTATGCTCAATTAGTTAATTAATAGGTGACATTCATTCAATGATTATAACATTCATGTTTATAACCAGAATTCAGTCCCAAATGTGTGAGATATGGGAAACAAGTTAAATTATTTTATACAAGTACTGAGTCACAACGAACTCCTAGACGGAAAACAAAAAAACATCTGTAATGAACAAAAGGTGTAACTTTAAAATGGTTCTCTTTTTTTTTTTTTTTTTTTTTTTTTTTTTAAAAGAAGTTTATGCATCTCTTCCAGGTTAAAACTGGCCTGAACACATTATGACTGTAAACTAAAACATTAGCCCCCAGTTTCACAGACAAGGCTTAAGCTAGTCCTACACTAAAATGCATGTTTGAGCTGTTTTAACTGAAAATAACTTGCACTGACATCTCTTAAAATATGTCACAGCCATTGTTTTGTCTCAAGATGCACACAAGTAATGTTTTTTTTTCCTAAGGTACATTTATAAAAGCTACTTAAATACCCTAATTGAACTAAGGCCTAATCCTGGCTTAGTCTAAGCCCTGATTGTGAAACCAGGTCTAGGCTTCAGGTGTCATACCAGAAATGAAGAGATGCTCCACAATCCTGCGCTCTGTAGGTGAAAGGCCCTCATGAAGGTACCCCACCCCGTTAGAAAGGGTCTCCTTCAGTGTAGCATCAGAGAGATTCTCCATGAATGGAGCCAGATCCTTATCAGTTGAGTGAAGGAACCTGCAAGGCAAAAAAGAAGGCTGGATATAAGATTCCAGATGGGACTCAGGACTAAAGCTGACCAAATAAGAGAGTATTTAATGTCTGGATGTGATATAGATCTTCTTCCAGCACCTTTGTGGCACCACATCAGCAGCACAGAAGGTGAGGATATCAATAGCGGTGAGACGAGTC
The DNA here is from genome assembly GCA_037101425.1 of Elopichthys bambusa. Taxonomy (NCBI): domain Eukaryota; kingdom Metazoa; phylum Chordata; class Actinopteri; order Cypriniformes; family Xenocyprididae; genus Elopichthys; species Elopichthys bambusa. The sequence continues at coordinate 17,864,957 of CM074446.1, forward strand.
TGGCGTCTTGATGGCACAAACACCAGCACTGGCTTGGATGGGGAGTGTTTCATTATGGCATGATACACAGGTTTTGCCATGGACAGCAGACGAGTCTGTGTGTGACTCACGTTGAAGCCCTGAGGAAAGTAGTCAAGAGGATTAAACAAAACTTCAAATGTAAACAGAAGAACAGGGTAAACATTGTGCATGTAGATGAAATGAAGTTACAGAGAGCTTCAGACTGACCTGGATGTGAAGCTCCAGAGGAACCGGCCTGACATTGGGGTGGAAGTTGAAGGTGGCTGTGGTGCTGCAGCCGAGCCAGTGGGCCACATCTTTAGCATTGGACAGAGAGGAGCTGAGAGCCACGATACGGATGGGCCGTTCAATCTGAGAGGAAATGTACCTCATTCTGGAGCAAATCACCTCCAACACAGGCTACAAGAGATACACAGAAATAAGAAATAAAGGATTCAAACATCAACAAACAGTGATCTCTGAGGAACTAACAGCTTATTCTTGGTGCTTAGAAATTAGAATAAAAACAAACACTTACTCCGTTGTCACCTCCAATGAGATGAACCTCGTCTATTATGAAGAGGCTAACATTCTGCACGTTCTTCCTCTGTTTCCAGCGACGGGAAAGGATGTCCCACTTGTCTGGGGTGCTGACAATGATGTCACCTTTACCAAGCAGCTTTAGGTCAGTGCTTGTCTCACCAGTGAGTAAGACAACCTTCTTATTCAAAGTATCCTGGAACTTCTGGTGCCAGTCAACAAAGACCTGTACCAAAAAAAAAAAAAAAAAAAAAAGTGTGAATCATGACATGAAATCCTTGTTTCATCAATTTCTTGAATTTATCCTAAGTCAAACTACAGACACTTTTACATTATTACATTTATTTCCATAAAGGCAGACAATTGTAGCTATACCTGTTCGGCCAGAGCCTCCATGGGTGTAATGTAGACACAGCGACCCTCTGAGTTATGTAGGAGCATCCTAAGAATGGCAAACTCAGCACATATGGTCTTCCCGCTGCCCGTGGGGGCGCCAACAAAGACGTTGTCGTCACTGTTGTACACCGCATTGAACACTGAGGAAACAAAGAACAGTTTCATTTAGAAGGAAGTTCTCAGTCAAGTACAACAGAGTCTTGAAGGGTCTACAAAGACAGGTACCTTGGGTCTGGATTGGGTTGAAAAAGGGAAACTGCTGGTAGAGGCTCTCGAAGGCTGCATTTCTCAGAGCGGACACGGGCAAAGGCTGCAGGTCCAGCAGCTCAGTGGGAGGAGGATATTTCTCAGGGAGGATTAGGTGACGAAATGAAACTGGCAGCTGTGTCTCGCATGCTTGAGAAAAAGAGAAAAAACAAAAAATAAAATTGTGGGAGAAACATTTTAGACTTCTGCAATACCTCCAACACGACACAGAACTATGGTCGCTACATCAATGCCACAGTAAATTAGCATTTTAAATATTCAATATAGTTAAGTAATATATTCTGCAGTTTTTAAATCATCAGAAGTAAATTCAGTAGCAAGTATAAATAAAATTAATAATAAATAAAAACTTACATAGCCAGCGGTCTGAAGCTATGCGAATGAAGTACTGCGGTGGCAGCGGCTCAAATACGGGCACAAAGAAAGTCACAAGATGTTCATCCTGAGCATACTTGGCCTTCAGGAGGAAGTACTCATGGTGAAGGACGACCTCACTGTCCACATCCTCCACTAAGATCCAGAAGGCCTCAGATGAGCCATGTATCTGGAAGAAGACACATTATATAAACAAATTATTTATAATAATATTAATCTATATGTAATTATTTATTTTACTAATAATAACAACAATAATAATAATAATAATAATAATAATAATATTTAGCCATTTACTGATCTTTTTTGGACTGACCTTGTCATCCCACTGGAAATCTGGTGTGATTGTGAGTTCCACTTTCAGAGTGGAGCGTGTGATAGGCTGCAGATGAACTGCCAGGTCCAGTTTAGGGAACTGATGGACATACTTATGAATGGTTTTCCCCATCTTTGGCATGCGAATCAACTCACCTGAAACAGTTAAGAAGTTCAGATCATGAGAAAATTATATAAAATGGCATTTGGATATAACGACAATGCATTACCGCCTATTAATCACTATTCACCAATTTCATTGTGGTTCAGGTCATAGAGGCGCTCAAAGGGGAAGTTTTTCTTTTCAATCTTTTTGATGACCTCCTCTGGAAGCTTGCGGAACTGACGCAAGGGAGACATCGACTGCCACCTTGATGGAAAAAAGCCAATAGCATAAATATCAAATTGCAAGATAAACAATACATTTATGCTCGGCAAAATAAGCATCATGACAACTCACATCCTTTTGTCGATCATCTTGCAGAGGTTCAAAGTCTTGTCGGTAAGTTGGGCCCAGCCTCTGCTCAAAACAATCTCAAAGATGGCCCTCATTAGCCTGCCAGCGCTCTGTAGGATCAGACAGATCAAATCTGTGATTTTCCTTTGTATAACATAGGAATATTTTACAAAACATTGATTTTCCTAAACACTCACCTGAGTCACATAGACCATGTCAGCCATGAGAGCAAAGCCCTCCAGTTTGAGCTGAGAGATATATGCCTGCAGCAGCACATTAATCTGAGAAAGACATAACATTGAATTTAAGAGAAAAATCATACGACTGAATATTCTATAACATAACATTTCTTCTACACACACACTTACCTTTGCGCTGGGCTCTTCAATGCTTTCCTTTACTGGAATAGGGACTCTCTCAAGCAGTTTCTGAAGCTCAAGTTTTTCTTCCTGTCAATCAGAGCGTAACAAACACGTTTGTTAATGCTGTTATTCTCCACTTTATACTGTCTTTAGGATTCAAGAGGTAGAAGTTTGTTCAGATGTTTCATCTTGTTCAGAAGTCACATACCTCTCTGACATTAATGTTTCTGAACTCAGAGGACAGCGAGAACACCCTGAAGAGCTCGATCTCACTCAGTGTGGGCTTCAGCAGCTGGTTGTAGGTCATTATGGACTCGTGGGTGATGTAAAAATGACTCGCGATGCGGCCCAGGTCTGTCACCTACAACACGACACATTAGACAATTTAAACCACATCTGTTGCTGTCATTTAAAAGTTTAATTGATGTGTTCAGGCAGACCTGCTGAAAACCATTATCCTGGATTATGGATTTCTAGCTGGTACAATCAGCATATAAATCATCTGGAAGTGCCCAGAGATGTTTAGAAAGGGGGGTTAATATGACAAACTGTGTGTACCTGAAAGCTGCCAGATCTCTTGTCATATTTGACCAGGTTGTTCTTCTCCAGGACAGTGGCTGCTGTGTGCACCAGGTCCATCCTGCGTCGCTCCAGCAGTGGGTCAATGTTGCGGTCATCATGGGAGACGCCATATAGAGTGGGGTTTCGCAACATCCGTACATACAAGTATGTGTAACCCAGCCAATTTACAGCATCCTAAAAACATTAACAAATCAGATCAAACAACAGATGCTGAGCTTACAGAGGAATACTAATATTAGGCTAGGCATGTGCAAAACCATGTAATTTCAATGTAACAAAACTTAAAAAGCATTTTAATGATAGGATTCAGTAAAATGACAAACTTTTTTGGGAAAAAAAATACTATTAGGCATGTGCAAATCTACATATTTTCAGTATAATAAAATGTAAATATTTTATTAATATACTTAGGTAAATAAGCAAAATAAAAGCCTTTTTTTTTAATTCTAGAAACAAATACTAATATTAGGATGTGCAATAAAGTAATAAAACAAATCAACTTGATAAAATATGCTTCAATAAAAAAAGACAATATAAAAGCTTTTTTAATTTACTATAATATTGTTGTCTTTATATCATCACATTTAATATTCATTCTACACTGTATAATAAGGATATTCTATATTTTAGAAAAGGGTCCCTCACTTTTCATCAAAATGTTTGAAACCCCAAGTTAAATCTCCTTAAATAGACCACCAATAAAAAAAAAAAATATTATATATATATATATATATATATATATATATATATATATATATATATATATATATATATATATATATATATATATATATTAAAAAAAAAAAAAAAACTTACACCAGTACATTCAGACTCACCTTGACATTTTGCACGTTGCCCAACACGACCTCTGCATTGAGCATGTCTGGTAGTTTGGCCACCATCTGGCTCTCAATTGGCAGCTGCTGATTGAGCAGGGACAGGTAATACTGCAGCTCCCCATGAGAAGTGATCAGAATACCCTCTCCTTTAGAGTCATACTGCGGCCTGCCAGCACGACCCAGCATCTGCGTCATAAAGTTGAGTGGGAGTGTTACTTAAGGTCTATTTAACTTATCGAATCACAAAGTATGTGTGGACATACTACTGACCTGTAGGATGTCCAGGGCACCCAGCTCCGTCCATCTGCCTTTCTCTGGGCTGTACACCTGTGTGCCTTTGATTATGACAGTGTGTGCTGGCAAGTTCACACCCCAGGCCAGAGTGGCTGTGGACACCAATACCTACGAAACACATTCATTGTTCAGTCTTCTGTATTTTAGAGTATGAAATAAGCCAAAATGTTCTTGACATTCCTGAAATGTTACGCACTAACCTGGATGTGGCGGTCAGCGAACAGATCCTCTACAAGTGTTCTGTCCACTCTGGTCATTCCAGCATGGTGAATAGCAAAACCATAAGGTAACAGATCCTTCAGCTCCAGGTTCTATCAACAAAAAATAAACAGTTCAGTTAGGCCGCATTTACACTGCAGGTCTTGATACCCAATTCCGATTTGTTGACTATATCCAATTTTTTTGATGACCAGCTTACATAATCTTTTAAAAGTGACCCATATCTGACATCTGCATTTACACTATATACCTGACAAAACAACCCAAGGTAGATGTAGTGATCCATAAAAACTCTGGCCAAAAAGGAAGTAAAAACAGTGCAACTTGCAATGGAAGCAGACTACATAATACAAGCTTTTGCTTTCCACACCATCTTAAAAGGTCAGCAAAACATTGGATTGAGCCATCGTCCTCCATTGCGGCATTGAAAATGAGTTATGTGATGGAAGTTGGTGTCCACCTGAGTTGACATCATTCGCCACAGTCGTTTTTTCATTGACATACGGCGAGACGTATGACAGGAATATCCAATCTGTCCACTTTCATGACAGACGCAAATGCACATTTCCGATATATATCAGATTTATTTCCACATATGAATAAGGCCTGAAACCAATCTGAGAATATCAGAATTCATGTACTGTAAATGCGGCCTTACAACCAGGACGTGAGGGAATCTGGGGACTTTTAATTGCACAAAATTTAGGGAAAATCTACAAAACAGATCTGGTGAAAATTTCTGCACTACTAGCTGCTGGAGATAATATTAGCTCAGACAATGTTGTGAGCTTGGCGTGGGACTACCTGTTTATCAAATAATAGCAGACAAGAGCAATGTTTAAAACTGGTCATTATTATTCTAATTAAATTTTTTTTTTCCAAGTATAATAATAATTTATATTTTTGCAATAATAATTGATTAACACAATTGATTACAATTTATAATATTATAAATGATTCTTTATTTTTGTTATAATTAAACTATAATAATTTATTGTCATATTCAGTTTGGTACCACTAGTTCTACTAGATATTTAATAAACGTTTAATAAACTAATAAGCAGATTTTGCTGTGAATGAAATGTTCAGATTCTGTGTGGGTCTTGTTTCACGTGTACATCAGTTTGAGGTTGTATTTTATGTTCAGCACTTTCATGGTAGTTGTGAGCTAACCTTGCACTGTTCAGCTTCAGTCCTCAAAACCTCAGTGGAAGCCGAACCCTCTCTCAGGAACAAACCCAGAGTGTCCTTCTCCAAACACATGTCCCTGATCGCACGGGCTGTCTTTCCGGTCTCCTTTCTTGAATGCACAAACACCAACACCTGGGAAAGAGAGAAATAAATGATAAGAAAGGACAAGATGACTGAACAAACAGTAGAATACATTTCAGGAGAAAGAACTAGTCCATTTATTGTGCTTGTGTTCACCTGATTCTTTCCAGCATGTTCCATAATCTTCTCATAGACAATCTCATTCATAATCTGAAAGCGCTTAATGGCCTTCTTCTCTGTAATTCCTACGTAGGTTTGTTCCAGAGGCACAGGTCGGAAACTAAAAAAAAAAAAGAAAAAAGAAAAAAGGAAAACGCCCAACATAAGCACTTTATTATACAAAAACTGAAGATTATTTCCCCATTTCTCCACAGCAGCCTCTCATTTCTCACCTGTTGTCGAAATAGAAGAGTCCCTTGGATGAATCGACACGAAGACAGTTCGCCACATCCTCGTAGTTAGGCAGTGTGGCGCTGAGACCAATGAGCCTCACATCTTCCTGTGTCAGCTCCACATTGCGGATGGTTCGAGCAATCAGGGACTCTAGGACGGGCCCACGGTCATCATGCAGCAAGTGGATCTCATCCTGCATGACAGAACGAGTTAACTTGGAAAAACATGAAAAATCTTTGAAAAACGGAATCTGGGACTACTAGATTACTTACAATAATCATAAGGCGCACAAGCTGCGTATATGTGCGCTCCCCTCCTTTCCGGGTGATGATGTCCCATTTCTCTGGGGTGCACACTATAATCTGGGTGGCGTTGATTTCCTCCTTACACAGCTGATGGTCTCCGGTCAGCTCAGAAACAATGATGCCATAACTAGCCAAGCGCTGCAGACGGAGCAACAAATGTTAATACTTCATCACAATTTTAAACAAATATATATTTGTAAATGTTAAAAGTAATTGTATTTAGTAATACATTTCAGTTTTTTTCCTATTGCCATTGAAAATAAGATTAAGCAGAGAAATTACAGGAATGATGTGGAAAATGGTTGTTTTTTTTCTCTCTCCATCATGTTAGGTACTCCTACCTTGCCAAAACTGCCCACCATCTCCTGTACCAACGAGCGCATGGGAGCGATGTAGATGATTTTAAAATCATCAACATTGATGGTGCCATCCATGTTAATGTGCTTTCCAATTTCTCTGAGCATTGCCATGAGAGCAACATTAGTTTTTCCAGCACCCTACAGGTCAAAGAAATGAAAAACAAAAATCCCTGAATGTCCTTAAGGAAAAATATCTAAGTTAAATATAAAACTGAAGTTTATTAAGTTCTATATTGCATCATAAAATAAACATTACAGTTAAAAATAAGTCAGCGCCTGGACTGTTGCGCCTTTTTCAGTAGACTAACCGTTGGAGCGCAAACCAGTAGGTTCTCATCTGTCTCCATGGTAGTTTTGAAGAGTTTACTCTGTATGCGATTCAGGGTTTTGAATCCTTCAAATCCAGCTTGAGCATATTTGGGCAGCTTCTCAATAGCCACCAATGTCTGTGAGAGAAATGAGGGAAAACTTGTGAGACAAGTGAAAATATAGTGAAAATACAGAGCAAATAAAAAAATGCTGATCAAAAGAATTGATTGAAAGTGAAAGTAAAGACATTTACAATGTTACAAAAGATAAATAAATAAAGCTCTTTTGAACTTTCTATTCATCAAAGAATCCTAAAAAAAAAAAAAAAAACGTTTCCACAAAAATATTAAGCAGCACAACTGTTTTCAAAATTGATAAGAAATGTTTCTTGAACACCAAATCAGCATATTAGAGTGATTTCTGCAGCATCACGTGACCGTGAAAACTGGAGAAATGGCTGCTGAAAATCGGCTATTAGTTATGCCATCGCAGAAATAAATTACACACATACTATATAGTCTGTGTGTAATTTATTTCTGCGATGGCATAGCTAATAGCTGATATATACAAGTTCTTTTAAATTGTAATAGTATTTCACTATGTTTATGTTGTTACTGTATTTTTAATCAAATATAAATGCAGCATTGGTGAGCATAAGAGACTTTAATTTTTTTTAATTTTTTTTTTTATAAATCTTATAGACCCCAAAACATTGAACGGTAGTGTATTCTCGTGTGGCAATTTGATGTTATAACCAAACAACTAGACATCCGTTCCTGAACAAACAATTTAGCCCCACTTGAAAAAAAAGGTCTAAACAATAAATAAATAAATACCTCATCATCACCAAAGGGTTTGGGTTTGAGAGCAGGCACATGAACCTCCTCATAGCCCTTCCTCTGTTTGCGGAAGGAGCCATCAGGCAGCTGGCAGCGCTTGTTGGCCATGAAGTGACTGCCCTGAGAGAAGGCCAGATCTTCCAGATCTAGTAGTTGCTTTGAGGCCACAGGCTAGAGACAATAATCACAGGAAAGAAAAAAAAAGGTCTAAGATCATCACATGAACATTAGGAGTGGGGGTCAAATTTAAATTACAAGAACACTGTAAATTGTGGTTTGAAGCAGTAGATGTAGCTTCAAGTGGCATTTACCTCTCCATGATCAATGTCCATAGACTCCAGATCATCCACACGAGACTTTCTCACTCTCTCACGGCGGGATCGCTCCTCCTGCAAGGAAACAAAAGATCATAAGCCTACACATGAATGTTCTTCTTTAAACAGCTAAACTCTTACACTCAGCTAAACCAACTAAAAAAGGAGGGGGAAGTTCTGACCCTGATGATGTCCTCTTTCTCAGTCTCCTGCAGCTGGTAAAGAACTTTGGAAAGATCCTGATCAGCTTCCATTTTATTCATGATCTTTTCCTTCTCAGCCTCACTTTGAGCACTGGCCAACATGGTGCAGTAGAGGACTGGATAGGGCAAGAAATAAAAAGAGCAACATGAAACAACGCTTCTAAAAACCTTGTAAATCTTTAAACTGTTCACAATTAGTCATACTGCTGACATATTCTCAGAAATCACAATCAATTTAATCCGACAGAGTCCTAACTACTGTGATATACTTACTCATTCTTCTGTGCTGCCGGAGGACTTTGATGAAGTCGAACGTGTTGAAGCCCAAAAGCAGCACCAACTGGTTCTCACACTCTCTGTCATCACTGGCAGTCTAAACAAAGGAAGAATGAATCAGCCACACATGAAGACATAAACACACAATCCTTAGTCTCCAAGGACATGAGCATTCCCAAGCATTCCTTACTTTAAGGATCTCCAAGACTTCATCCGCTTTCTTCTGAGAAACTATGGCATCGTTGTAGAAGCGGCTGAGCTGACGCTGAAGCCAGAAGGCATCGATGTCTCGCGGGTGAAGATCTTTCTTTTTGGTCATCATTACGTCGCCTGTGTTGCCCAGCTACAGAGAAAAGAGCATGTTAGGCTGCTTGTTTAACTCTATATAATTTTGCTGAGGGTCCCTAGTGTGTCCCCTGATTGAGAACCACCGCTCTATGATGACATGTGCAGAAACACATGACATGTGACTTACATTAGCAGTCAGGGTGCTGCTTTCATCTGCCTCCTCTCCCTCGCTGTCATCAGAGCCTTCATCCCGAACCTCTCCGTACTGATCCTCATCGCCCTCCTGCAGTTGAACAAAATGCACATTAATGTCACCTCAAGAGCCAAAAATCACAATCAGACCACAAACAACCAGCATGTAGAAGCTCACCTCCTCATCCGACTCGAATTGCACATTGACTCCATAGGTTTCATCAATGTTGTCATCTGCAAAAAGAGAAAAGATGAAGCGTGACCTGGCTGAACATCACGATGATGAAAGTTTGGGCTCAGGTTGGACCTAAAATATTTACCCATATTCTGGAGCTCTTTATCTCCACCATAGTCAGATATCTTCTTTCCCAGGTTTACCAGGACGTGGTAGCGCGTGTCGTCTGTAGGCCCCAGCAACTGCTCCACCTCCCTCCTCCTCTCTTTGTCTCTCATCTTGTCATTCTTCAGCACAGCCAACACCTCGTCTGCAGCTCCACACAGGATATCTCTTGGCTTAGTGGAGAAAAAGAACAGTAATTTATGATGTGGTATTGTCCACTGTTTACATCCGATAACATTAACATTGTTACATTTTAAATATTATAACGGATACATTTTGAAATGGGCTTTTTTTTCCTGCAATGCCAAAGCTAAATTTTTAAGTAGCCTTTACTCCAGTCTTCAGCATTGTTTTAAGTTTTTAGTGTTTCATTTTAGTTTTTAGTGTTGGCATTTTCTTTTCTTCTTACCTCCATATAATGCTTATTAAAGGGTTAGTTCACCCAAAAATAAACTCTGTCATTAATTACTCACCTTCATGCTCTCAAGATCCATTAATGTTTTTAGTACATTAATGGATCTTGAGAGAGGAAATGTCATTGCTGGCTATGCAGGCCTCACTGAGCCACCGGATTTCAACAAAAATAACTTAATTTGTGTTCTGAAGATGAACAAAGCTCTTACGGGTGTGGAACGGCATAAGGGTGAGTAATAAATGACATTATTTTTGGGTGAACTAACCCTTTAAAATAGTGTTTATAAGCACAGATTTGTGTACAGCGGTAACCAAAGAAACGGAACACCGGAACACTGCTGTTACATAATTGCCATCTAATGTCAGATTGTGAATTTACATTTTCATTCAGTCCATCTGCTGTTTTTGTTTTGTGCAGGTATGTTTTATGTTGCATAATTTCACAAAGCAAAAAACAGACCATTCGTTTTTTTTGTTTTAAATCTTGAAATTATGCAATCTTTTTTAAATTCAAAAACAACGGCTAATGCTACGTGTGTAACATCTAGGGTTGCAAAGGGGTGGAAAAACTTTCCATGGGAAGTTAAGCTGAGGAATTTTGGAAATATTCCAAGTTGGAAACTTAAAAATTTACAGGAATTAAGTGGAAATTTGGGGTAATTTATACAAACTGTATCATATACAAACATGAATATTTTTGGTCATAAGCAGACATGCATAACAAATAATTTTTTTTTTGACTGAGTAGAACTTTATTCGATACTTTCAATTAACAATAAAAAAGCATGAATGTTGAATAAAATAAACATATTCCCTATAATCCCCCCAATAAAAGTTCCATCTAAAATGTAAAATGAAAGCATCCCCATTAATATCTTTGTTTGGATCGTAATTAAAAGACAGGGGTTGCCCCCAATATCAAATGGCTAAAGATATTTTTTGTTTAAGGCCAGCATGACCTGTAATAGAGCAAAAAAATAAATACATTTGGTTAAAGAATCGATTATGAAAAATCATGATCAGTGAATCCCTACATAACATGAAAATAACTATCAGAAAAAATATTAATAACTGTGCAGGAACATCCGTAATAGATCCCACAGTAATCACATTTGAAACATACGTTCACAGCACATGTAAACGGAGTACGTGATCTTACCTGATCTCCAAGGGCTGCCTGAATGAAGCTGAGAAGGATTTCGTATGTTTCTCTGGTCTCTTTGGTCTTTGGCTTGTACACAATGCCTACCATCTCATCAATCCCCTCAGACAGCAGTGTAAAGCCCTTCATCTTGTTGATGTCATGTCTGTCCTCATCTCTCTTTCTCCTCCTGCATCACACAATAAACAAAATTTGTTTAGAAGATGAATGCAAGTTATGAATGCAAGCAAACACTATGAGTTTCTGATCAGACTGACTTTGTTCTCTTCTCCTCCTGCATCTGAGGTTTGGTTCTCTGGCTCCTGTCTCCCATCTTTGTCCCCTCCAGTTTGCCGACCAGAGACAGCACCTCTCCGGTGGGCTCATCTCTGCGGGTGCGGTCGATCAGAGATCTGTCCGCTTGCAACACCAAGTTAGAGTTCTGCGGAGGAAACACAAACACTCACGATCGGTTCCATGACTGTGTATCAAATCCTAGTGAGCTGCATTTGTAAACATCACAACTACAAACATGCTGCATGCGCTTATGTTTTGCTGAAAGACTATTTAATTCAAAGCTAAATTAAACATTTACCACACTGATCAATAATTAAGTCTAGGTATATACAGATAGCTAGCTAGGTTTTAAAACTCAACCAGTGTGTTCAAGCTCGCGCACACCAAAACAAACAGCATTAGTGCGCTAAATAATGAAATTTTGCAACGAAACATATTAAATTCGTTCAAAAGGGATGTCAAATATCTTATGATACTTACCGCTTTGTATTCATACTGCAAACTACGGGCAGTAACATCCGCCATGACTTCTTATTACTGTAAATGTGCTCAAAATGAAACTCTTCTTTATCAACTAGCACACACGGTGCTAGCGGAGACAGACTAACTTAACTACACAACACTCATGTATGTCCCTAGTTATGCAAAAATAATAATAAAAAAATAATAATAGTAAAAGCCTAGTGTGCACACGACAATAACAACACACTCTGAAAAGTTAAGTCTCTTTTCTTTTATTCGCAACTGCACCATACGTCCGAAACACGCACGACGGTTTCAAAACGCAGTTTGGTGTAATTTCCGCTTCCGGGTTCGCTCACTCCTGAGTTTATTGCGTAAAAAATGCTGCCTCTTCTGGATAGGAATGGCACTTATTTGAGGCAATTACACTTAGGATTTACACAGGTTTTGTTGAAAAGGCAACATAAGCCTGTCTGAGTCTGAGGTACTGGAAAAAAATGAAAAACCTGGGAAAACACAATGTGAATGTAATGTTACACAGATTCCCCCCTTACAAATGAGAGGAGCTGGAGCAAATTTACCCTATGGGGGCATGCATCATTGTCATTTATAAATGACGCAAATAAATTGCATTTAAAATACAATAGTAATATTCAGCCAAAAAATGTTTTAATATTATCACATTACATCCCCTTCAGCCAATAAAATTAAAATCTAAAACATCATAAAACATTTTTGGCAACAAGGAAGCAAAGGAGACTTTAGCACACTCACATAGTGAGTTCATTTTTGACTAGAATATATATATATATATATATATATATATATATATATATATATATATATATATATATATATATATATATATTCAACTTTTAAAGAAAATATATTTTTACATCCATGTTTTTGGTCATTTTTACTGCACATTTTGTAAACATCAATAACTCAAAGACCAAAAACCAAAAAAATCTGTGAGTTATGCGTGAATGACAAAGTTCTTTTAGGGCATACATATTTTCTGTGTAGCTGGCACTACTGTTTAGTACTGGCGGGCAGTATAATAGTCTTTTTGCCTGTGTTTTAGGTTGATGTTAGTAAGTTTTATAGAAGACGGAGAGGAAAAGCTGTACCTTTTCCAGAAAGTATTGATAGTGACTGCAGTGCATCAGAAAATAAGTTCATAGTAAGAAAGAAAGAAGCTGAAGATCAAGGTGGATAGAAGCAGTGAGAGTGAGGGTAGAGATGAAGAATATAAGTCATAGATTGTTGTGGAAGTCAGGCATTTTGGTACATTATCCTATGCCAGTTTGCATGGAAAATGTGATCCATACTACAAACCAAAGGTCAGACGCCATTGCCTACTGGTCTCACTACACTGACAAGCAGGGATGCTCCAAATTTGATCACTACAAAAACAGGTCACGTGTGGAAAGTGTGGGCTACACTGAAAAAGAAGAGTCCTGTTGATTTTCACTTGTGCTACAATCATTGATTTAGAATTCCAAGAAACACTAAGACATGGTTTCACTACTTTCCAGGCAGTGAAGTTGCATCTGAATTTGTGTCAAGTTTTTGTCATTTTCACATGTGAGTTCCAGGTGAAATATAGTAGCACACAATTAAATTGATTTTTAATAAAGCTTTTTAATTTTTTAGATAGTGAAAATGCATTTGAATGTGTGTGAAGTTTCAGACAATTTGCCAAAAATAATTTACCCTAATAGGACAAAGTCAGTTATAAATGATGGCGCCCTAAAAAAAAAAAAAGGTCAAAGGTCAGATGTAGAAAACTAATTTTGGAAAAAGATTTTAGCCTTAAATATATGTAAAATATAAAGGCATTTATTTTTGTCTAGCTGTGATTTCATAATTAGTCCCATAGAGGGCTAAAGAATGGAAAACAAGAAGACTTATACGTTTGTAAACGAGAAACAGTAGTGAAATTGTTTTTAAATAAAACATTTAATTTGTGTTGAATACTTTATTAAATTTTAATGTGTTAAGCATATCAAAGGGAATATAATACACTGCAAGTTCTCATTCATTGAAATGCATTGCACATGAACCATTTCAAGGTTTGTTAAGCAATCACCAACAACAAAAGAGTTATAATCTACAGTATCACAGCCAATATGGGGTTCCAGTCTATATTTATTTGAAATTGTAACAGTGAAAGATTGAAGTGCATGTCCACAGATTGAATATTCTTGTAATAATTTACGTGTCTTGTCAAATATAATAAACTTTTATTTTGTTTGATAAGATTTAAAGGAACCATTCATGGATCTTTGAAAGATTTATAGAATAATTTTTAGCAATCTCCATTTTATACACTTTTCTTAAATATACATACTATTAATAAATATGTATTTATTATGTATTAAAAACAGGTCTTTCACAGTTTAAGATGACAAGAAAGCATAATTTATAATGTTTTGTAAAAACTGTAGTTTATTTACAGGTGGAAATAAGCATGCACATGTCAGCAGAAACATGATTTATTTCAAATGTCATGCAAGTATATATAATTATAAATAAAATATTGCCTTACAGCTCAGAGTAAAAATGCCAAAAGTTGAAACAGAATTTTAGCCCAACTTAATATTTTTCTTTAAAAAAAAAAAAAAAAAATGTGAGGCCCCAAGTAAACCTAAATAAACATTTTTTATACTACATATCTCACACATTTTACAGCTAAAAAAAAAAAAAATCACAGAGTAAGAGTGTGATGTGCAAACATACACAGTCTTTGATTTGCTATGTACAGTACATATGATGGAACAAGTTGAAGGGGCATTTCATAGTTGAGGCCCATTTTTGCTCAAAAGTGTAAGTATTTACAAGGAGTAAATGGTTTAACATACATTAGGTCAGAGGCAGTATAACATAATAGAAGAGTGCCATTATAGCAGCACTGATGAGACCGGAAATTGGCACGGTCACAAACCAAGCGATAAAGATATTCCGGAACAGATGCCAATCAACGGCCTTCCTAGAGCGGAGCCAGCCAACTGACACCACTGAACCAACCTGTCCATGCACACACAAATAAATATAAGATAATAAAACTGGATGTTTAATACAACAAATTACAAGTGTAGGGATTTAATCTACTAGTAAGCGACTAACCTTGCAATGAGTAGTGCTGACTGGGAGTCCGATGTTGGAAGCGACAACCACAGTTACAGCAGAGGCGAGCTCAATGCTAAACCCACTGCGAGACAGACATGATGATTATAATAAGCACTATAAGCATCTTTACACACCTCACAGGACTGTTTGAATGGAAAAAAGTACCGCGGCATTGTAAAAATGTCATAATACTAAAGACAAGACCAATTTTCTTTACTGCTGTGGTGCTTGAGGGAATTTCCGTGAGACGAGGACTGTTGTTAAACTGTTTGTTTACACTGCAAAGTCAACAGAGATAAGAAAGTGGGAACCAGCCCTTAAGCCCCATGAGAACCACGGTGATAAAAACTTAACTATAAAGTCTGATCCCACAAATAAGCACTCTTATCATTGGTTTCTGCTCAGTGGAGGAATGAAGGCATAAGCAGCTTGTTACCTGGAGGGAGTGATGGGAGTCAGGTCTTTGCCCATGGTTTGTATGACCCTTCGACCCCAAATCCAGAGTCCTGTACAGATTCCCACTCCACCATACAGGAGCAACCAAATTGGTGTAGGTGCATTGGGTGCTACAGAAGCGGTGTCATAAATCAGCCAGAGAGCAACGAGGGGGCCAATCGCATTACTGTAAGAGAGGAATGATGGGTAATGTTACCATTTAGAGATTAATACTGTGCTCATTATTATATCACTCAATGTGAGAAATAGGGTAGAAATGCATGTTACCTTTTAAAAGTTTAGGGTCGGTAAGATTTTTAAAAATGTTTTGAAAGTCTCTTATGCTCTCCGATGCTGCATTTTTTAAAATAAAAAATACAGTAAAGGAATAATATTGTTAAAATATCTGTTTTCAATTTGTATGTAATTTATTTTTCTGTGATGCAAGCTGAATTTTCAGCATCATTACTCCATTCTTCAGTGTTACATGATCCTTCCAAAAGCATTCTAATATGCTGATTTGGTGAAAAATTTCTTATTATTATCAATGCTGAAAATAGCTGGTTAATATTTTTGTGGAATTTTTTAGGATTCGTAGATGAATAGTAAGTTCAAGGAACAACATTTATTTGAAACAATTTTGTCTTACCAATTTAAAACACTCAAGCGTTTCTAAACAATTCAAATGCAAGAAGAGGCAAAACATATCTCGATTCGCAATCGCATGCTAAATCGTGCGCAAGTATTCTTGCATATAGTCCGTTATAAAGTCTGAAGTGGACATAAACAGTTAAGATAACTTGAGAAAGAAATAGGATGTGTTTCATCATATTGGTTCCGTGCATTCGTATATTGGTTCTGGCGCATTTAGTGACAGTAGTCTAAAAATAACTGCTGTCAGTAATTGTCAAAGAACAAAACAACTTTAAAAATGATTAATCTATATTTCATTTATACTATGCATGCAGTGTTATTACAATTACATTTATATGTATATTATTTCTGTATAGTACTACTGTTAGAATTAACTTTATTTGCAACTGTTCTATAGAATTTATCTGTTTTAATCTGTTCACTTGTCTTTAATAAAGTTTGAACTTTATTAGTTGGGAGTTTTTGCTGTGGTATCAAAGTAGCCTACTTAAAGTGTTCCTTAAGTAATGAATGGGAAGCAAAGTTACACTGGTCTTAAAACCTCCCATTTTTATTTGTATTTTATTTATTTATTCTTTTTTTTTTTCCACTGATGCAAAAAATGATCTGATCCGTGACTCAAAAACCGTAATATGCTCCGAACCATGAGTTTTGTAATCCGCTGCACCACTACTGTATATCAAATGTAAATTTATGTTCATTATTATTAATTTTCCTGGTTAAATAAGCATTACATAAAATAGAGAGACCAAATACAATTTTATTTTGTATTTTTTGCAATAACTATGTAATGTTCTATTTATAAAACCAAGTATAAATTTCATCAAGTTAGTGTTTTTGCGCATTTTTTCATTTATTCCAAAATAACTAAAGGCAGTAACAATTTAAACAATATATATTATTTGTGAACTAATGATCACATTTTCTAACAATTTTGACCAAAAAAGTCAAAAATCCAAATCAAAAGAAAGTCCCGCACACTATCAGAGCTTACAAAAGTATCAAAAAAATGTATTTATCGCAATGTTTACCGAAACGGTGCGATAAATACATTTTTTTGATACTTTTATAAGCTCTGATAGTGTGTGGGACTTTCTTTTGATTTTGGACAAAACATGAAAAGAGGTTTATTATGTCTCTCATACCTAACGTCATTTCCTCCATGCGCAAACGATCCGAAGCAGGCAGTGAGGATCTGCAGGAACTGGAAGAGCGTGGAAACCTCAGGCTTGTCAATTTCAAGCTCATCTATTTCCTCTTCCAGCGAGTCTCTTCTGATGGTCTCGTCTGCCATCTCCACTGCCAGAGCTCCATCTCCTTCAGCAACTTCTCCATCAGCCACTGCAGTACAGTAACTGTTATAGCTGTCGTACCGCGAGCGCCTTTTCTCTCCATCCAGTCCGGTCCGGCTTCCCTCACCCTCCTTCAATGACCCGTGTATTCCGTAGATGGCCATGGTGTAAGAAGTATAACTGTTGTTGCGGCGCATGGGTTTTTCTCCTGTCTCTCCCATGCATTCACCCACCTTGGCCAGGTGAAGTTTGTGCAGTAGATCCTTGTAGATTCCAGAATCTTTGTGTACGGTGTGAAACTGGCTCAAGTCTGGGACAGCAATTCCGGCACTGCCATTTAAAGCTAGAATGGATGACCGAAAATTATAGAATAAAGAATAAGTAATATAGTCAAAAGAGAGAAATAAAGTTTAATCAGTTAATCAAAACACAATCTTCAGTACAATTAATTTAGTGTGCTTATCATTTCAAGAGGCTGACCATGAGTGCAATCCAAATCTTTGGTGTCAAAATCTTTGCTGTCCAGGTCGGTTTCTGCTGAGCCTCCGATGTCAAAGGCCACTTTGTTGCTCTCAGCAGGGGGTGTCTGTGGAACAGGAGAGTAGCTTCGAGGTGGGACAGGATGGTCCACAAGGCCATTTGAGGATGGCTTCTTCTCAATCAGTTGTGTCCCACTAGTGTTGGCAATATTCTGACCTGAAAAGGTGGAAACAATTACAGAAATAATTATATTAAGAGGAGGGATCCAAATGCATGCAAAGTCAATGAGGCAGTTTATTAGAAACATTTAAAAAAGATATTTTATTTCATCATGTTGCCATGGGCTTCTGGAAAAGGTAATTGATTTTTAATATATACAAATAAATGGAGAAAGAGAATAGAAATAAAAAAAAGAAAAGTAAAATATAAATAAAAAGTAAGTGCTAATATTACTGGGTCAAGTGTTGACGAAACAGATATGTCTAGCAGTTTTTTGAAAATGGCTAAAGACTCAGCTGCTCGGATAGAGCGTGGTAGGTCATTCTACCAGCCAGGAACAGACCAGGAGAAGGTCCATGAGAGTGATTTTGTGCCCATTTGGGACGGCACCACAAGGCGCTGTTCACTTGCAGAACGCAAGCTTTTGGAGGGCGCATAAGTCTGAAGTAGTGAGTTTAAGTATAGTGGTGCAGAGCTAGTGGTTGTTCTGTAGGCAAACATTAGAGCCTTGAATTGGATGCGAGCAGCTATTGGCAGCCAGTGCAAACTGATGAAGAGAGGTGTGACATGCGCTCTCTTCGGTTTAAAAATAAAAATAAAGGTTCGAAAATAATTTATTTTCAGTTTAAAAAAAAAAAAGTGACAATGTTAGACATGAAGTCACAACTGCAAGAAATAAAGTTGCAATTGTGATATATTTAAAATTCTGAGGTTGGTAAGATTTTTTAATTGTGTTATCCTTGCTGAATAAAAACTTTAAAAAAATGTCTGAATGTTTCAATAACGTTGCAAAAACAACCTTCCATTCTTTTTCTAAGAATTTCATACTTTGAGTATTTTAAAATGAATATACTGAAAACGGTCATAAATTACAGACATGATAATATAAATGTTTACTTTTGATCTTCTTCTTTAATTGTGGACACACAATGAACCAGACCACCACAGCAGTAAGCATGGCACAGCCCAGTGAGATCAGCAGAGTGCCCCACCATGGTACCCTATCGAATCCCAGCACTGTAGAATAAAGAAAAGAAAGAGATGAAAACGTTTTAGTGTTAAACAGTGCTACACATTCTACACTTTCATACTGAAAATCAACAAGAACACTCCAAGTCTCACATATTCCTCCTGAAAAGTTCTTGGGTTTCTCTAAATTAGCAAATTAGCATTAGCATTACTTCAAATTCTGATTAATAGCAAAACTGTGTGACTAAGTCAACCTGAAATGCAAATAATAAAAAATAAATAAATAAATAAAAGAAATTAAAAAAAAAAAAAAAATTAAATGGAAGAAGAAAAATTGTGAAGTGAAAAAAATCATCTTTCTTCTTTTCTAAACAATGAAAGCACATGCTTTTCTTTCAGAATTACTGTAAACCTGTTGTGTGTTGACAAAACACTGCAGTGAGATAAGCAAACAGTTATACAATTTCTGTTTTTAAATCAGGTTGAAATAGGGGACTTTCCAGTGAAAGTGTCCTTTTTATCATTATAAGTTATGGCTAAGTTACTTTTCAGTTCCTCTGAATGAGAAGAATCAGTATCAAACAGGGTCATGTGCATGGCTCAATAGATAACCAGAAAGAAGGCGGCCCTGTGGTCCGCTGATTAGTACACAGATCCTAGGACAACAGTTGGTTCACAGGGGCATTTTTTTCTTCAGTACATCATGTACCCCCTGAAGTTTGCTTAAAAGTACAGATTGCTGAACTTGGGCCAAAATTATGTTTCATAACTTCATTATTCCATCAACAAACAGACAAACAGCCACATATTTTCACATAGCACATATATTCATTAGCAATATATAGTATACTGTGTTTAACCCACCAGCCTACAAGGTAGGTTAATTAAAGACAGATGAGGAAGGGGTAATGTATGAATACATGTGATCATGACCTCAGCATGTTGTATATGTGTTCAAATCATGCATCATATCAAAGTACATTTTTATTGACAATTTGGGAACAAAATGTTCCTCAAATAAATATGACATCTCCCCCCCTCCCTTTAGTGACATTTGGAGACATGGGATACAAATAAAAATCTTTTAATCAAATTAAAAAAATGCAAAACTATTTATTTAGAGAAGAAAAAACCTTACTTGGTGCTCCGGTAAACATGATGGAGAACAGATTGATTCCCATGGTAACAGCATAGAAAACTGGTAATGCTCTTAAACCATTGGGCACTGGATCCTCCTAGAGCACATGGATATATTGCTGTTTAGCACATGGTAAAAAAAAAACCTATGTTCTTTCTTTATTGACAACAACAAGAGATTACAAAGTGCCAAAACAGACACTGGCACATTATGTAACAGTTGAGTTCAGATTTGGCTTTTACCTTATTCAAGATGAACTTGCGAACAAAGTAGAAGAGAATGGCAGACATTATGCCGGAGAGAAGAGGTGAAAGAAACCAAGAGGCAACTGAAACACATATCAATGAGTTACACAAATATGTATAATGTAACATCTAAACAGTGATGCTATTCTGTTATCTAAAAATTGTATGGCCCAAGATTTCTCAGGGCTGTATGCCGAGTATCAACAAACACCCAGTAAGTCACCAGGGGTAAGCATGTGACTGTGTTTCCTGTCTGTATAGTCCAAAATGTTCTGTTCCATAAATAGATCTCATTTGGGTCATGTGAAAAGAATAATAAAACTAAGAGATCTGCATTAAATCATGATGGGGTGGTCTTACCGCTTACTATTTCTGGGGTCACATGGGAAACTATTCTCTTTTCATTAACTGACTCATTCTTCAGGAAAAAATCATTTAATCTGACTAAGCATGTTTACCCAAAATTTCAAAAATACGCAATGTCACATACCAATGCGAAGCAATTCCAGCCATTTGACCCCCTGATGACCCCTAGCAACCATGGAAAAGCCGATTGTAGCGCCCACAATGCAGTGCGTTCCAGAGATGGGGAGTTTCAAGAATGAAGCTACTAGCTGCCAAACAGCAGATCCTGTAACAGTGCAAAAAACAAACATACGCTTGTGACGTGACCAACGCAAGTCATGACAATATGAGAAAGTTACACCTAGGTGATATGCTCGCAATTTACTGGATTCGGCTGAATATCATTTCCCTGTGAAACACACTATGATGGACATTTTGAGGGTGTTTAAATATGTATTGGCTTTGAGTGAAAGAGAGAGCAATGGAAGTCAATGGGGTCCAAAACAACATTGACTTTCATTTGATTCACAAATATCTTCTTTTACATTTCACAACTGAACTAAAGTCAGGTTCGGAATGACATGAGGGTGAGAAAATGATGACAGAATTTTCTTTTTTGACTTAACTATCTTAAAATTAAGTACGTACTCACCAAACATGGCGCTGATGGAGCCAGCCATCAGCACAGCCTCTGAGCCATTGTACATGTGAACATCGATGATACCCGAACGGATGGTCTCACTGACCTTGGCCCCTAAAAGGATGGCACCCACTGTCTCAAAGATGGTGGCCAGGATGCAGGCCTGGCGCAGGGTCACAACCCCAGAACCCACTGCTGTACCAAAGGAATTGGCCACATCATTGGCGCCCACAGAGAACGCCAGGATAAAAGCAATGACAAAGCCCAGCACCAGCAGCCAGAGAACACCAGACATGTCTGTCTGTGTGGCCGCCGTTAGCATGGTAACAGTCGCAAGGGATGCTAGTGTATTGGATTCCATTGCTGGAGAGTAACTGCACTATTGGCCTATTGTGAATCAAACTGGGTCAGACTATTGAGGTATTTCTTCTTAATAAATAAATAAATATCCAAAGTAATAAAGGAGACAAGTTAGAAAATCAATCTACACCCTGTCTATCTCCACAAATGAAAAGTAGCAGGAGGTAAAAAGCAACTGTTAGCTACATATACTAATATCAGTCAAAGCTTTGCATTGGCTTTGGGTGGCTACACAGACAGAGACATCCATTGTGGACTAGATCTTAGTAGTGATCGACGGTACATTCTGGAAAAGAAAGAGCCATTTGGATGAATTAGAGACTTTAAGACCAGACAATAAAAACGCACAAAACAGAAACACACAATTAAAGTAAACCACACTGCTTTTATATGCTTTGATTTAGTTATTTTTTGGGGGGGATGGTACAGAGTTGGATTTGTGGGTGCAAAATAGCCTAACCTAGTCAACATAACTATATAAGCAAAATAAACAATGGGTTTAATACATTCTGACAATGAAACTTTGGCCATACAGTCTATAAAATGAAGTAATTTTTCAGCTCAGACTGTAATAATTCGGTTTAAAACCAATGCAAAGCACTATATGCTACTGATAACATTTCATATTTGCAGCAATATCTTACTATTTTATATAGTAGTTTTACCTTTATCACGTGGCTGGGGTGGTAAACAACAAAGACACATGGTGTCAAACAAAGGGATAGTGATTTTAAGGCATTTAATTATTTATAAGCATATTGTTTACCCTCTCTCTCTCTCTTTAAATCTATTAGTATAGCATATTATTTATCCACCATAAAAATAATACTGTTTTTTCCACAAAAAAAAAAAAAAAACCTTTGAGGGACATTAAGATCTACTGTGTGCCAATGTAAGTAGTCAAGTAAGGAATTTCCAAAACAAAGTGCCATATTCATTTGGAAAAAAGAGGCTTAATAATGCTTCATCAAGCGTGCTATTTGATTATGAGCCTGAAAATACTTTTGATATTTTGATGGCAACTTGTAACCTTGTGATGGCAAGTTTTGATGTAACACACACTATTACGTAAGTACCTTCAGACATCAGATGATTTAGAGACTTTACAACACTTTACAAAGACTTGAGCACATGCTTCTTAAGAGAAGTAGATGAATGACTTGTTGAATGACTTATTATTCTATGAAAACAGGTGTTTGATTCGACTTTGTACAGAAGACCTGCCTATCAGATCATTATTATGTTCCCTGACCACACAAGAATCATCAGAATTTGTCAACATTCTAATTATGTAAGCGCCAAGTCTGGGTCATATTAAATACAGATAGTTGTGATAAGACAATTGATGTAAGATGACCAACATTGTGCAGTTCATCATGCTATTTTGAGTTACTGTTAAGGACATGAATGTAAATTAACTATGTATTAAATTACTATCCAAAATTACTAAAATCATATCAAGTTTAAATACACTGTTGAATACATAGTGCTGAATTTTTGCAATCCTTAAAAATCTCTCAGATGTAACCTAAAAGTAACTAAACAGAGTACTCACCAAATGACTTCTGCTTGATCAGCTGTGTAAATCGATAAATGCACGCTCAGTTCCTGTGTAAAACACACAAAGTAAATATGACCCTGAAAACCTTCTTAGACTTTAACTTCACGACTCAACTAACTGTAGATCAGTCTGGCCTGTTATATATAATTACTAGAGAAGGAGGGGAAAGTGAAGAAAACCACACCTCCAGAGGATCATGAGATTGCGAGTTCTGTGAAAGCCAAAGACTTTTAATGTTTAGCCAGAGGTTTGCTCTAAATAACCAGTTATACTTAATATTTCGTCATGTGTGCCTTCATGTAGACACATGTGCCTACTTTTTTCTCTATATGAAACATGACCACATAATTGTGTATAATATTAAAGCAATGGGCTGTGAAAAATTACATAACTTTGTTTTACAAGAGCTCATTCACAAACTTCTGTTAATATGCCAGGTCTGAAAAGAATAGTTGTTATTAAAATCTAAAAAGAAGAAGAAGAAGAAAAAAAGATATTAGGTTACACTATACACCAATTTATAAACCAACTATAAACCAATTTGTGGTTTATTAGGTTACACAATGTTCAACTTTAGACATTCTACTAACTATAAGTAACTTAGCAACTACATGTCAACTAAATCTCAATAATTGTTCTTATTAACAGGCCCTCAATCATATCATTAGTATTAGTAGATTGTACACTGTTAGGTTAGGTTTAGGGTTAGGAGATAAGTATAGATAAGTAAATAAGATGACATGTAGTTAGAAAGTTACAAGAATGTCTGCTGGGGAGCATCAAAATAAAGTATTAGCAGATATTAAGCAGACAGACAGTCTATTAATACTCTAATGACTGGTAGTTGACATGTAGTTGCAAAGTTACTTATAGTTAGTAGAATGTATGAAGCGGACCATCGAAATAATGTTTTACCAGATTTTATAATAGTTGTAGAAGCTTTTAGAGGGACATAAAAATAACTTTAGAATAAACTTTTTAGAATAAAAAATAATTGTGTAAAATTATACTGTTATTGTATATGTTGCACATAATTGTTCTTATTAACGGGCCCTGATTCATTTTGACAAACAGCTTAGATAATGGAAAACAGTTTTAAACTCGGAACAGGATAAATCATCATACAACAACCAATCTCTAATCATTTATTAGTGCACAATACTTATGAACAGGTCTTTTTCCGTTATCAGTGACTAATGAACATCCGTTTTTTTCCATGTGTCACAGACAACCGTCAGCAACTCTGCCAGGACCGAAATGCTACGATGGACACTGGACTGCTGACATCTTTCTTTGTGTAATTATTTACCGTTTTAAAAGTGATGGATGGTATGTTTGATATGGAAAATGCCTTCTCAGCTCAAATAAGGAAAGAGGCAGATATTTTTGGATCAAACTTTGAACCCAATTTGGGAAGGCCGGAGGGGCCTGGACTGAGGGTCTGTCAACACATAATGCCATTGAGATTATTTCCATGTCAGTGACCCACAACGCAGCACTTCTTAAAGAGGATTTTATTTTCATTACAGTAGACCTACTTAATATTGCTATAGTCTCTTTTCAAACAGAATTTCAATGTGACGAAAATAGGGAAAAGAGTTCAAGGTGAAGCATTTTCACTAAAATGTGGCTATTAAAGGCTTACATTAGGTTTGTCATGGATATCTGAGTGCAGATACTATATGATGATGCTAAACCCAAGGACGTCATTTCTGCTATCAAGAAAAAAACTACTGTTTAATTATAAGATTTTTATCATGTACAGTAAAAAATACAGTAGAAACAGTAATATTGTAAAATACCATTACAATTTAAAACAATTGTTTTCTATTTTTATATGATTAAAAAAGTAATTTATTCCTGTGATGGTAAAGCTGAATTTTCAGTACCCATTACTCCAGTCACATTTTTGTTGAAATAAATAATATTCACATATAATTTTTTTCCAAGATTATTTGATTAACAGAAAGTTCAAAAGAATAGTATTTATTTGAAACAGAACATATCTGTAACAATATATCAATCTTTATGGTCTCTTTTTGATCAATTTAATGCATCCTTGCTGAAAAAGTACTAATTTCTTTAAAAAAATTTTTTTTTAAAAAAACCGAACCCAAACCTCTGAACAGTACTGTATGCACTTCATGTGCATCTTAGTTCAATCACGGGGGAGTGAGGAATTTTCCCTACAGGATTTTTTGCTTCCACACAAACCCTGACCTCAGCCGAGACCACAGGCAGCTCCATGTGAAATACAGAAGAAGGTTCTGGATCAAGGCCAGACCTAAATTAAATAAGCCTGTTGTTGTATTTGTCTGAAATGGCAGGTTTTTCACTCTTCTTTGTAATTCAGAGACTGGCAGATGTTGCTTAACATCTAACCTGCCGGTTAGTCTTGTGAAATAAGCCTTGACATTTTGAACTTACTCCTACAAAGCAGTTTTTAATCATAATATTTGCCTCTGGTTTTACAAAACAGATAACCTGCTCGTTTAAACTCTCTCTGGGAACATATAGTATGATCAACATAAAAATGATCTTCACCTCTCAGGCGCACAGTGGCAGCTCTGTTTTCCCCCAAACCACTTGCTTAAACCTGTATTTAAACTCGACGCGTAGGAAAACAGGAAAGGAATCTTCAGACTAAATAGTTGGGTTTTGCCATGTGTCTCACCCACATGTGTCTGCAGGCTGCTCAGCCGTTCCACTAATAGGTTAGCACACTGACGCAGAGCAGGAAGACGCTAAAATAAGCTGTTTTCTTCCTGGTCCATTGAACGCTCTGAGTGACATAGTTCTCTGAAGCCCAGTCTGCTCTGCACCACACTACATAAATCCCCAAATACCAAGATAGGGATTTTTTTTCATTAGATAAAATAGATATAAGACAGAACTTGGTATATATATACATATATATATATATATATATATATATACCAAAGCATATTTACTTAAGTAAGAACAGAACTCATGCTTAATGCTTAAGTCATGACATCCCTTTATATATATATATATTTTATATGTTAAATAAATACACATGCAAAGTGATAAGGCTGTTGTACAGAAGGTTTGAATGTGACTCATGAAGCCTGATTATTGACACAATGCAACGGGCCAAAACGACATTGATACCCTGACTGAACAAATCACCACACCCAAAATAACCACAAATTACATGCAATTTTGCAAAGCCTGATACTTTAATTATATAGATAAAGTGCACAATGGGTAGCTAAAAATGAATGAGAAATGTTAAATATCACGTGAAAGTGTAAATAAGAGATTATTTGAAATACTTTCCTCCTCGACTGAAAACATCACTTATAAAATAACAGAACAGCTGTGGGAGACCTGAACTGTAAACACAAAGAGAAAAACTCATTGGCGTCTATCTAAATCAATCTCTGCATTATAGGGTACAATGACAATTTACCCAATTCAGCGCAAGGTTTTGTTTATTTATGTACTTGGTGCTGTTTAGTTTAATTGCTTAGTCTTTTTCATTTCACAATGACAGCTAAATAGATGGTGTTAGTTGTTTTTTCATATGTTTTTTTTACCTTGACATCTTGTTAACATGAAACTGGAGACACTCAATTAAGAAAGACCGAGTACTGCCTAGACATCATTTCATTAAGATAAGACAATAGCAGTGAAAAGAACAGTGGGCAGAATTTTTCCAGCACATAAACAAGTCAATTTTAACAACAGTTTACACAGGTTTGCAATCATAATCCAAGAACATGTTAGTGCTTGCCTGAGGCAAAGCAACCCAGTTCCCCAGTGTCTCTGCTGCCAACATCTCCCATCAACAAATCTATTCAGTAACCTTTTCAAACATGGACCCTCACCCACATGAAGAAATACTATAGTAATTTATAGTAAATACTATAGTGTTTTTGAACCATACTATAGTAAAGTACTTGAATTAATTTGATGTGGTACAGTAATTCTATAGTTGCTGTGGTAATATAACAACTATAGTAATATAAACAAATTACTTTACCCAATACTGTAAAGTTTTCTACAACTATAGGGTATATTATACTACAATACACTACAGTTTACTGTAGTAAAAACTAAAGTATACTACAGTATTTATTTACAGTTTATCAGTTCACTAAAGTTAATACTATGCTGTAGCATTTATTAACAAAGTGTTGTAAATACTACAATACAACAATACTATAGTATGGTTCAAAAAACCTTTATTTACTATAAAAACACTAGTATTTACTATAAATTACTATAGTATTTTTTCATGTCAAGCCATTGAAGGCAGTAATATTTACACAGCAGAATGACTGGCATAATAACATTTTAAATTATTTATTTAAAATTCTGTAATTGGCTCAGTGTCATGTCGTTTCATGTTCATATTTTCTCATCTACTGAAAGGATAATCCTGCGATTTTAAACATCTGTTGAGCTCTCGTACATAAAAGTGAGGTCCTGTCACAAGTCACCCAGCTAACAGGGAACATTCTCAGAACTTTAGCTAACGTTGTGGCAAGGTTCTCTCAAAGTTATGTGCAAATGTTTTTCTAGTAATGATAATAAAACATTTGTTCAAAGTTATCTTTAATAATGTTCTCAAAAGGTTAGCACAAAAACATTATTTGTACATTGTTTTATACAATGTTTTTTATCTGAAACATTTAGTTTGATGTTCACCTAATGTTTTTTAAATGTTACCATTTGTTTCAGAATGTTAAGAGAACATTATCATTTCCATTATGTTTGCAAAATGATAAAATGGAATGTTCCTTTAACTTTTGCATAATCAAGAAAAAAAGTTTTTAAAACATTAAAAAAGATGAGGAAAATATAATTCAATGCTTTTGCATTCTCTCGCAAATGTTTTTTGCGTTCGTCCAAGAAACTTTGCATTCACTTGTTCCCCTGACAAACAATTTTCCCTTCCATCTCATATTTATTTCCTTCACCATGTCCCTTTAAAGGGTTACTTCACCCAAAAATGAAAATAATGTCATTTATTACTCACCCTCATGCCGTTCCACACCCGTAAGTCCTTCGTTCATCTTCGGAACACAAATTAAGATATTTTTGTTGAAATCAGATGGCTCAGTGAGGCCTGCATTGCCAGCAATGACATTTCCTCTCTCAAGATCCATTAATGTACTAAAAACATATTTAAATCAGTTCATGTGAGTACAGTGGTTCAATATTAATATTATAAAGTGACAAGAATATCGACCAAAAAAACAAACAAAATAACGACTTATATAGTGATGGCCGATTTCAAAACACTGCTTCATGAAGCTTCGGAGCGTTATGAATCCAATCATGTCAAACCGCTAAACTGCTGAAATCACGTGACTTTCGCGCTCCAAACCGCTGATTCAGCACAAAAGATTCATAGCGCTCCGAAGCTTCATGAAGGAGTGTTTTGCATTAATTAATTATGTTTCCAAGACAGAGTTCAAGATAAATACTTTCATTACTGGAACTGCCAGATTGCAAGTGTCAAATGATTTTTAAACAGCAAGCGCAAACTATGCAAAAGTGTCAGAATTTGCTCACTCTTTTCATTCACTATTTCAAATGAACTATATTAGTGGACTAATGAAGGGAAAAGTATAATGAATGGGGCTTTAGGAGGCAATTTCGAGCACAGCCAACATTTTTACTTAATGGGAACGTTAGCAAAACCTTCTTAGAACATTTTTTGTTAGCTCGCCGTTGTATAGTCTCAGCCTCAGACGTCACGCCCACGAACCATAGGCTGAATGTCTGATATGTCACACTTAACTGGAAACACTTCAGGATTTTCGAAGTCGTCATCTGGTTAGTTGAATTCTACAGGATGTCCCGGAGACGTGCGTGTCGTGTTCTTTAACGGTCCGCCTGGAAACAAATGCCATGACGCCAAACCCCCTAGTGCAGGGGTTTTCAACCTTTTTGGACACGCGCCCCCTACGTTTATCTAATTCCACTTCAATTTCTTTCTCCACCCTTCTGCAGTCAGTGTGAAGGTCTGGCTACGCGAGACAATGCATTGGATATCAGCTACCACCAGTTTAATGCAATGCTCTGGCTTTAGTTCTGCAAAAAGCAGATGACAGTTTATGAACTAAATATTGAGTCATGATGGACTGATATCAGTTTTCTAGTGACAGACATTTAGGCCTATATTGCACACATTGCTTTGCCATGGTGATGGTTTATAGGCCATTCTTTGTGGATGCACAACCTACAACATTTGGTTACTACACCAGGGGCTAAAAGTAGCTCCTAACTTGCCGATTTAGGAGAAACTCTTAAAAATAATGGGCGTGTCAATCCTAATTTTAGGACTCCTACATTTTTGCTCTAAGAGTATTTCACAAAGCATTTTAGCGCTAAAACTAAATCCTAAATCTGTGAAACGTTAGGAGTAGTCAAGTAGACTCCTGTACATCAGTTGCTAAGACAAAATCAAAAACAGTCCTAAAATGATTGTTGGTGCCAATCCACTTTAGCAATCCACCCAAAGACACTGTACACCATTGAGGCAATAGCGATAGAGCCTTGGGTGCTGAGCCTTTTCTTAATAAATACAATACATATTTTGATTTATAGATTTGAATCTATGATAAAACGCCAAAAATAAATCTTTAATAAATAAATCAATAAATAGTGCCTGATTACCTGTGGCAGTTGTTTTCACTACACACTTACAAATGATCAAACAAAGTAAAAAAAAAAAAAAAAATATATATATATATATATATATATATATATATATATATATATATATATATATATAAAATAAGCGGACTTGGCGTGCTGTCGAGGGCTTGGAATTTTGCCCAAATCCAGAGTTCTCATACTCGTATCCCCACCCAGCTGAGGAAAGGGTTGGCGGAGAGATGCAGAAAACTGGCGAGGTAACTATGTGAGTCGGCTCTCGTCTGTGTATATATACCTCCACTCAAGCTGATTAGATAGACTGTTTGAATGTGCTCCTCCAAAACTTTGTTTATAAAACATAATTTGTCACTTGAATTCTGCAATCTCTCGAGATGCACACATGTAAGAGGCGGACAATTAGCTGAACATATATTAGTTCAATTAGTGACACTTAGCCTACATTTTAAAACCTTTAATTGAATGGCTACATTTTTATTTTAAAAATCTTTATTTGAATATGGAAACATTTTTATTTTAAAACCTTTATTAGTATATGGCAACATAATACCTCATTCTACAATATTTCTATGACTAAATCACTGACTCCTCCCAATATACAATCACAGTGGTCATTGTCCATAGCAACGAGGTCAACCCCGCTCTTACCCTTAACTTAAGGCTTCTCTCTATTGCTTAGTAAAAGTTTGTCTTAGCAGCTTTGTGAATAGGTTTTAAGAGAAAACTCTTAGCTAAGAACTTTTACTGCCATTTAGGAGAACTCTTAGTGGTAAGATAAAATGTTTTGTGAATACGGCCCCTGATCTTTAACCACTATGCCACTCACCTGAGGAAAAAAAAAAAAAAAAAAAAAAATTAGAATTCCCAACTGTTTATCTCTTTGGTTATCAGCTTTCAATAATAACGCATGAATACAAATCAATTTAAATAATGGCCACTAGATGCCAGTAAAACACAAATTCATCATTAATTCTTTCACCTCTGCTTTGAATCTACCCACATATGCTATTTTTAAAGCAGAGGTGGGACAAGTGCCCCATAAGGTCAGTAAAACCTAAAATCACCTATGTTGTGGCGATCAGCAACTGTCCTTATGAGAAGAATAAAATCTAAGTATTAAAAAGGCTTATGTGAGTGTTAGGTTTATGGGTTAGTGATAGAAATATCATTAGTTCAGTATAAAAACAATACAATGGAAAGTCCCCAACATGATAATAAAACAAATGTGTGTTTGTTGATGATTTGTTTTAGATTTAGATCTCTTTCATAATCAAAGCATTTATTGCGCACATTTTCTTAAATATATTTATATTACATTTGAACGATGTTTTTAATATTCAATCTTACATTATCAGTAAAACAAAGGAGAAACAAAAACTAAAATAGAGACTTTCATTTTAAATTGTTCATAATTCCTATGCAATTACCTATACTGATATTTACATAAACTCAATAATTTAGTCATATAGGGAGGTAAATATTATTTATGGCTAATCTATGTTCAAAGTTTATATGCTCCCTGAACTTGATCCATATCTTTGTAATCTGCTTCAAATCCCATTAATTAATAAACAGAATACATTAGGTCTCACTTATTCATGTGAAAATATTTTGCAAATTATAGCAAAAGGATGCCATATAGCACCTAAAAAACAAGCAAAGAGTGAACCTTGTGTATGCATTTCCATAGGCTTGTTTTTCTCCCACTATTTCCTCATTAGATTCTCAAAATAACTAACAGTATAAGAGAGATTATTCCCATGGTACAAAAAAAAACAAACAAAAAAAAACCAAAAAAAAAAACCCTTAACTGTAACAGTTAAACCTGATTCAACATGCAAATAAACCCCTTAAAAGTAGTTCACAAGGAACATGTTGTCTATCAGTACATCTCTCCTCATTTTTTCCTCCATCTGTCGCTCCTTCATCCACCCCTTCCCTCCCTCCATTCCCTTGCCAAACAGGATTGGTAGGATCACTGCAATTTTCTCAGAAGTGAGGAATGTCTGCATGTGTATGTGTGCATATGTTGTGTGTGTGTGACCCAAAAGACTTGCTGTGGCCTGCATGGTAAGGTTTCTTCCTTCAAAAAATCTCTGACTAAAGCCTTGGCTTGTGCTGCCCTGACTTAAGTGCCTTTAGGGAAGAAAATGAAAAGAGAGATGCAAGAAACAGAAAGCAGCTACATGACTAGTCCACCAAAGTCCTAATGTGAATAAATCGCACAGATGTTACCTGGCCTCCCTAGTAACGCAGCCAAGCCTGAGGAGCAGGGAGAAGAGGTACAGACAGTTGATGTGTCACAGACTGTGATGGTGCTGACTTACCTGTCTGTCAGACCTGTGAAGGTGGGAATGTGAAGGTTTGGTTGAATGTCTTTTTGAACTGTAATCCTACGGAAGTGAGTCAGAAGCATGAATACTTCATTACTGGAATAATGCAGGGAGTGCTCCACAACACATAAAGGATGAGTCTGCATCACTCAGAAGGTTTTGACTATATGAAGCTTCTTTCCAAACAGTAAATAAAAATATCTAAGGAAATGCTTGCATTGTTAGTATGTTTGGATACACAAGTCTAATAAGTCACGTTTTGGTGTGCTAATTTG
Source organism: Elopichthys bambusa (assembly GCA_037101425.1). NCBI lineage: Eukaryota > Metazoa > Chordata > Actinopteri > Cypriniformes > Xenocyprididae > Elopichthys > Elopichthys bambusa. The sequence continues at coordinate 17,897,736 of CM074446.1, forward strand.
AAAATTCAGACTTTACTGTCAGAATTGCAAATTTATATCTCAAATTTCGGACTTTATAATTAAAGGGATAGTTCACCCAATAATGAAAATTCTGTCATCATTTACTCACCCTCAAGTTGTATGAGTTTCTTTGTTCTGCTGAACACAAAAGAAGATATTTGAAAGAATGTTTGTAACCAAGCAGATCTCGCCCCCATTTACTACCATAGTAGGAAAAATAAATACTATGGTAGTCAATGGGGGCGAGATCAGAATCAGAATCAGAATCAGAATGAGCTTTATTCGCCAGGTGTGCACAAACACACAAGGAATTTGTTGTGATCTGTTTGGTTACAAAAAGGCTTTTTTCTTGCAATTGTGAGTTTATATTTTGCAATTCTGTCATTATAACTCGCAACATAATCTACATAAGTCTACATAATATAAATAAATAAAAATATCACTCTAGCAAGAGTGTTATTACCCACAACTCTAACCACATTCGAATGTAAACAGGGGCTTATACCATGAAGCCGGTTTAGGTGGATAGCCAAGTATGTTTTAGTTTAGTTTGTGCCAACCCTGGGATTTAGGCACCATAAAAAGTGGTTTGGCTTTTAGCTGTGTTCGCCAGGGTAACTTGTGCTCTATGGCTAACCTGGGGCCAGTACCATGATGTTAGTTGAACAAACTCAGGGTTATTAGTTTTGAGTTCATGGAGCGTGTGCACATAAAAATGTGACATCAGCTGCAAACAGCCAATCACATTCCTTGAAACAGAGAGAACCTGTGATAATATGTATTATAATCAATAGATAATCACTATAAAAAATCACTACATTTGACATGTTCGAGCCTCTGTATACCTATATATATATTTATCAATTACATAAACTAACTAGATATTTTCTTCTTGTTGTGTAAATACATTTATAATAAATTTTGCTATGGTTACACCTGTCGTTTACACTACGCCGCCATTTTCGAACCTCAAAAACTGAGACTTTCGGAAAAGCTGCAGACCTCGTTTTAGTATGAAAATGCCAGGGTTGCATTTCAGTATAAACGGACCAAAACAGAGACTTTTGAAAACGATGGCATGGCTGCCCATGTTCGCTCTGGGTATCTTTGACGACTGTGTAAACAATAACATGGAGACTGAACAGCAATCTTTGCTGGCATTGTTGTAATTTTTAGCAGCCATTGTGCAGTTAAACTCTGCATTTTTAAAAATACTGCAGCTGCCTACATGCGCAAAAGGCAACTGTTTACACTTGTACGTGCGTGCCCAGTGTGCATGAACAGTCATGTGACATGCGTTTTCGGCCGTGTAGTGTAGACGGAGATTGTTTCTGAAACGCTGTGGAAATGCCAGTGTAGACGATGGTTGTTTTCGTTTTTTAAAACGGCATTTCAAAACAAAAACGCACTAGTCTAAATGGGGCCTAAAGGTTATGATACACAGGGCAACTTTTTTAACAATGTTGCTGTGCAATGTTGCCAAAAGATGTTGCTTGGCCACTTTTCCATTAAGAATGGCAACAAATCTCTCTCTCTCTTTTTCCTCACCTTAAGAAAACAAAAGGTTCCTGTAAGAAATGTTCGCTGAAAGGTTCTTTGGGGAACCAAAAATGGTCCTTCTATGGCATCGCTGTGAAAACCCATTTTTGGAACTTTTATTTTTGAGAGTGTTATGTTTTATATCACTGTTGCAAGGGTGTTTCTAAAACAATGGCTGAGGTAAATTTGACATTTTACATAATAAATATCTATATATATACTTTTGTAAAGTCGTGGAACCACTATTGTGGATGTTTTTTCTTTTGCTTTTGGAGGAAATAAGAATCCATCCAATTGGAGGGCTAGAACTAACATTTGTATACAATTATATTTTGCATTGCATTGGAAAATGTGAGTTATTTCTTTGCTATTTTAGTACTCTTGTTAAGGGTACCACCCTAGTCCTGAAATTAATATAAAATGTAAGGCAATGACTGATGTCAGAAGGGATCTGTTTCAACACATGCTTTGACATGGATAGGAGGGTGCGGCCTTTTAAAAATCTGCTTCTCCTCTGAAAACCTCATGAAAACATTTGATCCATTTTAAATGCTGATTCAAACCGTAATTATTGTTGAAGGATGATGTTCTGATTTCAGAGCCTCCTACGCAGACCCCCTCCCTTTGACTTAAAAGTACACTCCACGACAAGCCACAGTATGTGTAGCCTGAGGGATGGGGCTCCATTACAGCAGAGCTGACATGCATGATAACAGAGCAAAAATGAACGTTTAGAGCTTCAACTGCAGAAAGAGAAAGGTGATGCTACTTACAGTGACAAATATTAGCTTTTTAAATGTATTTAATAATTATGAGATGAATCTTCCATTGGAGTCAAAGTGTTATTCACAATATGAGTGAATGATTTGTGGTTCACAAATTTCAGGATTTCAAGATTTTTGACTCATGACACACTTCAAATATTTAAAAAAAACTCTTTAATTTCTCAATTGTTTCTCCTAAATGAAATTAAAACCCTGCTGACAGTAATATCACGAGCTTTATGTCAATAATGTTTCACATTGTGCTCAGAAGTCTGCAATCAGCAGGCAAAGATTTCAATATCAAATCTAACATTTCTCTTTTTTTTTCATCAAATTAATCCAAGACCACAAACTTGCAACAATGCTCAATATCATTTTACTGTCTGTCAATAATTGTCTCACTGTCAGGTTTTTCAAGTTTCTATTTTTATTTCTCCTATAATGGATTATTTTAGATACTAGATACCAAAAGGAAACATAACTCCATTAAGTCTCCCGAACTATAAAAGCACAATTGTGACGTCCCTCAGTCTACTCCTAATGCTATTTGTGCAGAATATGGGGGTTCCTGATTGGTTCCAAAATATTAATTGATAATTAGTTAAGAATATAAAAATGGTTGTGTATTATTGGAGGATAGGCACTCTCTGGGGGACATTTCTCAGGAGTGACTCATTTTTGTGTGTACCTTATACATGTAGCTTTAATGTCTTTGTTGTTATCTTTTTGTTTGTGCTATACCCCTAGATTTCTGTTTATTATTATTGGTTGTATAATTTGTTGAATTTAATAATTTTTTTTCTTGAATTTTCTTGAATTTGATTTCGTTGTCAAATCCCTCTTTTATGTTATGGCTTGGAACGAGCGGGGCGTAACATAAGATTTGGCGCTCGTCCAGGACTGCTACCTGTTCAGATAAATGCAGAGTTTTGAGTGTGTTCACCTGTGTGAATGAGTAGACTTCAGGAAGTTAGAGTGTCCTCAGCTGGGTTTACAAACCTTTCATTTAGGCACTGTTTGTTGTTTTAGTTTGTTGTTTGTTCTTATTTTTGAAGGTTATTCTGGACGGAGGTTTTAAATCTCTGTCTGGGGTACGCTTCGCGCTTTTGAAAATGTTCTTCTAATGCTATAGCCTAATCATTTTCAAGGTTCCACCTGTTAACATAACTACATCCGTTAACATGAACTAACAATGAAAAATAGCACTTATTAATTTTAAGGCGAGACACTACAGGCAAAAACACTGTTGCATCTGTCAATTTTGAGATTTTGGGCTTTTTGGATTTTCATAAAGTGTTTTTTTTTTTTTTTCAGACTAGTGGAAAGAAAGCATCCAACACTGTGTATCTTTTATAGCACTTTATCTATTTGCATTTGTAGATTTCAATTACAGTATATATCTTTAAAGCCGTTTTCTCAAAATGAGTTTTTTCTCCTATTTGAGGCAGAAATATCAGTAACACTTACATACACCAAACTTTACAGTTTTATTCCTATCTATATTCTGAAGGAGTTTGTTCATATATAATTTTCCTGATGTTATACAATATTTTATTACTAAAAAAAAAATGATGAAAATTTATTTTTTTCTGGCTGTTTACAGTATATTCTGATTTGATAAAAAGATAAAAAGAGATATTCAAAAATCCCTCTGTAAAAACCTTTGACTCTAATGTATCAAATTAAACAAGAATTTTGAACCTGACTTTATCCAATGTTCAGATTTTTGTTCTATAAATTTATGCAAATTAGTGCAAGCTGCAGTCCGTAACTTTTTTTGGTTAAAAATTATTCAAAATAATTTTTTGAGCAAGTACATAACCAGCCAGTGTTCAAAACTATAACCTTACCTTAGCCCTATTCACAACGGTTAGCTTGTAATAATGTTTTCTAATTCGGGTGGTACTGGTGGGTTTTCGCGGGAAATTCGAGCATGCCACCATTCGTCTTTGCGTCACTACTTAGAGAAGGAGTCCCAGCTAGTAGGTAATATGGCATGTGGAGGATGCTACAGGCAGCGGATCATTTATAGACTTTTCTCACAGCAGCTGCAATAATTAAACTTATCATTTTGATTGCAGATTGTAATCCAGAAAGGTCCAAATGGTAATCATCAGTGACAACTGAATCTCCACCCATAGTCAAAAGCAAAAGTGCTGCAGAGTGACAACAGAAATTGAAATCTACAAGTAACGCTAATACACACTAAATACATAGTCACACAGTGCTGATGTTGTTAACATGAACAATTTGAGAACAAAGTATAACAATAATAATAATTTGCACGGTTTGACGTGATCCGAGCTAAGCAATCGTTAGATTTTTTCTCAGTTGGTCAGAACAAAAGTGGCAGATTTGTTACTTACTTGTTCAGATGACATTTTCTGGTGAAAATTCTTATTTTGGTCATACTTACAAGACTACAATATGTGATTCCGGTGCGGTGACTGACAGAAAACATGAGGAGCCATGCCAATGCACAACCCACGTAAAGATGATACTTCCGCAAATAACTGCAATTACAGGTTTCAAACAGAGATGGCGACAAAGAGGCAAAACTTATGGACTGCAGCTTTAATTAGATAACATCTCATTTGCATATTTAAATATAACATTTCAGAAAACTTGTAATACAAAAAATGTTTGCAATACTTAATGTAATCAATCAACTAGGGAAGTATTGTGATATCTATTAGTTGTTTTTTTACCCTATTCACCTGGGGTTTCTTTAATAAAAACTGTTAATATTATTTAATGGACTTAAGCTAATGAACTAACAATGAACTATTTTTATTACACAGTTAACAATAATTATAAATAGTTAAATATTGTTAAATAGTTTACAGTAATTAATAATAGCAAAGATTAATGATTACTGTATAAACATATTGCTCATTGTTAATGATAGTTAATACAATAACAAACGTTGACTAAAAGGACATTATTGCAAAGTGTTTCCCATATTGCTAATGTTTGTACTTAGGTAATATAAAATAATGCAAAGGTATGAAGCAGTCAAATCAAAGTAACATGACTTTGATAGTATTGTTAATCTTGTCGGTTACATTTTATGTAGATCTGCTCTGCTAGACAATGATGTCATCTATACTAACTTTTCATGTGACTTAAAGCTGCCTTGAGGTGTCCACATTCCAGAAGGACATCATGTTACTGCAACACCTTGAGATCTGAGCCACTGAGCATGAGTCATTTTGTTCTCTGAGAAACACTAGACTCTCCCCTGTATAAGGCCAGTCAAGCCTGCAAAAGAGTATAGAAGGCAGGGCTTTTGGCAACAGGACTTCTTTGAACTCTATTCAATGGCTTTTACAGTACCTTTGTTCCAGAAAATCTTCATTCAAACCTGTTTCTCAGCTTCTTGAACCTGATCTTGTGATTGACAAGTTTTGCATCTGATCTAACTGGCAGTTGACATGTTTTTTTTTTTTTAGAAAGCATGGAAGTTGTTTTTCAACTATTTCCTATTTATCATAAACAATTGAAGAAGGTCAAATTTGCAGTTTTGCTGCTGGCAAGGTAAGCTGATGTGTAAGTACTGGTAAACACAACTTGAATCTGGCCTCTAAAATGATGACACAAGTATTTTTATAATGCCCTGACTAATTTTACCCTCCCATAACGATCATTTACATAAACAGACAACATTTTGATCTATTGATTTCTGCTGGAGAAAAAAAACTACTGTATGACCCTTGCATGTGGACAAGCATTTAGCAAGCGAAGATGACTGAATCTCAGTATACTTCATTAACCCGTTTCTGTGCTTACAAAAGAAATATTCCAAGTAAAATACAGATGTTGATTACGTCAGAAAATAGTTTGACCCATAATGTTGTCCACTTAATACACTGAGCATAACTGTGTATTTTTGCTTGCTTTTAACATATTGAAAGAGTTTAAATTATTTTCTGTGGGGTTATGAAATGGCATGCAGTTTAACCATCGTGAAGTGATTAAAAGTGAAATGTGGCAGAGCAAGTTATTACTAGAAGTTTGATGAAAGATTAAAATTTTTACACTACCGTTAAATTTGGCGGGTTTTTGAAAGAAGAGTCTTATGCTCACCAAGGCTGCATTTATGTGATCAAATACAGTAAACATAGTAATAATGTGAAATTTTTATTTTAATATATTTAGTCTTCAGTGTCACATAATCCTTAAAATCATTCTAATATGTTGATTTGGTGCTCAAGAATCATTCCTTATTATTATCAATGTTGAAAACAGTTGTGGTTACAATTTTTGGTTACATTTTTCAATATTCTTTGATGAATAGAAAGTTCAAATGGTCAGCATTTATTTAAAATATATGAAATATTTCATAACAATGTGAAACTGAATGTGTTGTTTTGACCTCAATGCTGATTATTCATATACAACAAGACTGGAAATGGATAGATTTTAAGGATAGGTTTTTACTAAATATATATAAAAATCTACAATGAATGCATTTAAAAAATGTGTTTATTACAAATATGTACAATAGTATAAAAGCTTTAAATTTACACATGGATTGAAATGAACAGCAATAGCCCATATAGAGATGCCAAAAAGTTACCCACCTCTTTTTTTCAAGCATTTGTTTTCTACAAAAACATGAAACTTTCTGACCTAGTAATTTTTGGTCTGTTTTGCTCAGTGCTCCTGTTAGGTTACAAGATCTTGGTACACTGTCCAATATAAATATGCACGTATTATCAGAAGAAAGCTTCCAACAGACAATGAAATGTTATTAGCAACAATCAGTGCAATCACAGTCAACAAATAAAAACCAGTGGCAACCAAAAAACCAATGACAAAGCCAACTCCAACAATGCTTAGCTACAATAAACCGATCCGAAAATGGTCAAACATTGAATATCTCCCTTTAAAAGACAATTGAACAATTCTGAGTGTTAACAACAGTTGCAACAACTCACAATCGCACAGTCTCCCTTTGGCTTTTTACAGCAGAAACACATGGGCCTACACATGCATTTTAAGTCCGTTTTGTCATATGTACATCTAATTTCTTTCTCTTCTTCATTTCTCAGACCATAAGTTGGGTGTGGTTGTGGAAGGACTGACTGAATCTTTGCGTGCCCTTTTGGGACTCTGGCTGTTGCCAGGTGAGTGGATGAAGGTTGGACTGCAGGGTGGAGATGAAGAAGACGAAGAAGAGGAGGAATGGCAGGAGGAGGATGAAGCTTTGAGCTGGAGCCATTTATCACCCAGCGCTTTGGCAAAGTGGTCATCTACAGACACGCTGATGGAGGCGGCTCTGTGGTAGTTCATCCCGAGACTTCTTTGGAAATGCTCTTCAACGTGATCATAACTGTGCTGGGTAACAACTGTGGAGACAAAGTGGAGATAGAGTCAGATGATGATGCTCAAAAATTCATTCTGATGAAAAATATCTGCACAGACATGTTAAAGGAAGCATGCCAAGCTTATTTGCATCTTTTTACTTACTAGTGGAGTGATCGCAGCAGTCTTTCTTGGTTGACCTTGTTGCAGAGGAAACGCAAGTGATGACAGATGGCCGTATCTGAAAAAGACCGCAAAGGTCAGCAAATCCTTGTAGCCACACAGTTTGTTTTTTTTTACTCATCTATAATGGAGCTTTCGGAATAGCTAATGAATAAAACTGACGGAAAGATGGGAAACTAGAAGGAAAAGATGGACAGTTATGTTGGTGGTTCTAGACTGGTTCTCCCTCAGCCCTAATGCCACTATCAGGTCAACAACAGCACTGGTGTGTTGAGACTTGTTGACAACATTCCTCCACCCATTGCTCACATTTTCTCCCTGAATCCGGCTGGATTGCATATCTGAGACAGGCAGAGGCCTGTCCGCACTCTAAAGAGCCACTCTCTCAGGAACACAGAAGTGCCTTCCTGCATTCTGTTGTGTCTTATAGACAGTGAGTGAGGATGAACATGACTGCGGTAGCCTCAGGATAGACTAAGAGGTGGATGGTATAATGCACTGAACGTGTTCAGTCAGCATGTACAGCTGAAGAATGGAACAAGCACAAATTGGTCTTTTATTTATGGATTAGCATGTAGCTTTGAACACTGGCTAATGTCTGGTATACACAATACTTACGACTAGTAATATTTAGAGACTTTAGTACAATATTACTACATAGATAATGTAGATACTGATACACAGGATAGGATTTATATATATATATATATATATATATATATATATATAATTTTAAAATATTAAAAATATATATGTATTTGATGTACTATTATTATTCATATTTAATGAATGTTAACTATTTGTATTACTATTATTTTCTAAACAATTATGTTTACTAATAATTACATTTAAATGTTACAATATCATTTCACAGGTGCGTTTTAATAAATTTCAATATTATTTATATGATACATGTGTATATATACATTTAAATTTTAACTTTTTAAATATATATATACACAATATTATTAATAATATTTTAATCAATTATGTTTCTTAATAAATATTTTTAAATACTACAGTATTACTTCACATATAATGTTGATGTTGATACATAAGATCTACACATTTATCTATCATATATACAGTCAAACCAAAATTTATTCAGACACCTTGAACATTTCATTCATTAATACAGTTTATTCACTATAGTTTAAAAAAATGGTAATAAAATATGACAAGATCTCAGAGTTAAACTGTGTCAGAAAAAATGTATCTTAATTATGTCAGATAACACTTAAGCAAACCATGGTCAGGTCAAAGTGTCTGAATAATTTTTGGTTCCAAATTTGTATCAATTTTACTGGTAGTCCACTGTATGAAGAATTGGGTATAATATTTCACAGTTTATTTGATTTTGCTATCCTCACTTACATAAATGAACTATAGTGTCCTGCACCCATAGTAAAAATATATTAAAAATATAAAAAATGTCTGAATAATTTTTGGTTTGACTGTATATATATATTCAGGGCTTGACATTAACATTTTTGCTCACCAGCCACTGTTGCTAGTGGTTTTTCAAAGTTACTAGCCATAATTTGGCAGCAGGTATATTAGGCTGCTGTCACTTTAAGACCTGACACACAGATCCATTATACTGTTGCACATGCGTTTTCTTTCTCAATTGTTTATGTTCACTTAAAACAAAGAAAGGCATCTGGCAATTAAATCCACCTGCATTTGGCAGGTTGGCCAATAATTAATAATAATTAATAATAATAATAATAATAAAAAACACTACATTTTAATATAAAACATGCCATAATCATTAACAGTAGTAATAATCACCTGTATTTGTCTGACTGTTGTGGCTTTGTTTTGGCTTTCTGCTTTCTCTGGTTCTGGGCGTGGTTTCTTAATTAGGGCAAGAGGCTCATCCATGACTGGGGTGGAGTACACTGGGCTGGGGATCAGGTGAGTAGGGCTGGCTGTTGGGCTCCATGTGGATGTGGGGCTTTCAGGAATACTGAACCCAGATGATCTGCGGGAACCGTTGGACAGGCTCTTGCTAAGCGCCCTCTCTCTTCTGAAACAGAAAGTTCAAAAATAAATGACCAAACTAACTCATCTTCATTGCCTTTTATTCTACTGGTTATTGCTTCCTTGTTGGAAGGTTCAAGGTTGATTACCTCTCTTCAAGTGTCCGTCCTCTCTCTGAACTGTGTTTGCGCTTTATTGGATGTGCAGGGCGCATCCGCACCCTGTCGCTCGTCATGTGACGAAATCTGTCTTCGCTCCTCAGATTGGGCTGTCCTGTGAAAAGATGAACACAAGCCCGTGACTTCAGATATGATAAATGACATCGCTGCAGGGTGCTCACACGGTCATTGCCAGTCACCGATTCCCTTACTTGTGAAAAGGTGTGGCAAACAAGTAAACAACTGACTCTTAATCCTTGGAATTGCATCACTGCGTGTGTATCTTAATTGTGGGAAAAAACGTTGTTGGGCCACCGTTAAATGTAAACTCCGTTAAGTGGCAGAGCAAGATCAACTGGCTCTGTGAGTATTACTGTAGAACTACCCAGCTGATTCACCACTAACGGTAAATGTCATTCAAATGTTGGAAAACATTCAAGCCCAAAAAAAAAAAAAAAACGACATTAGTGAACAAATGAATATCTCACTGGCTTGTTGTTCATATACTGCTTTGAGGGGCAAAACAGGCTTCGTAGGTTAAAACATGTGGCTCACAGAATGTTTACCCAACATAACGATAGTAACAGACTAATCCAAACTGAAATACACATCGCCATTAACATGCTAATATCAGCAACAGTGTCATGCAAAGGTGTTGTCATTAAACATGCTGCAACTGATGATGTTTTAAAGCTCATTAAGAGCTCATTAACAATTCATAGTCTCAAAATGATCAGTTTTGCTAAGTTCAATTTTCTTATTAAATGATAAATAGTGAAACAACCTAAGACAGTACTTTTCACTCACAAAAACAGATTGTCTATACTGAAAGTATGGAATGTATGCCTATGTACTGTACATCTCCGGACAAAATCCTAGTTAAATAAATAAAAATTAAATAAATACTCAACTGATAATGCATAATAATAATAATAATAAAACCCTCACTTTTTTTTAATGTACAAAGTTCTGAGGTCTTGTCTTTTGACCATTAATATTGGCTCTTAAGAAATAGGATTTCACAACATCCTCTTGATTCACTGCAGAATAATATGAGTGACTTTGTGCAACTATTAGTAACTCTAATGTATCATTACCACAATCAGTTTAGATTGTACTTGTACTTAACTTGCTAAATATTTTATGAAGTAGGAAAAACAAGATCATGGGCTGTGGATATCAAATCAACCACATATTAGACCAGTCAGAACTAATATGTTGGTGATTAACATCTGAGGTATTTTACCACTGCATGAATGAAGTGTAGCGTTAGGCGCTATCAGACTTCAAGCAGATAATGTTTACTAAATGCTCAAATGGCTTGGAAGATGAGGGGGCATTGTTGGCAGAACCCTCTTTCACTTACACACACTCAAAAATCTCCAAAGCAGTGGACTGTGACAAGGCAGGTTGACTTTGCATGACAGTGGATGGGGGATTGGGTGTAAACCACACCTTAAACCTTGACTGATGACTGATTTTTAGTGCCTCAGGGAGGGATATTTTTCTAGGGGAGATTAAAGACAAAATAACAGACCCACATCCTTTTTCCTGATCTCTTTCATTTGCAGCCTAAAACACATATCAAGCATGTCTTCATCTCAACTCTCCTCAACTAGCCTTCAAAATAACAGCATCACAATTTTTGTCAGTAGTTTTTCCAGCCTCTTTTCTTATTTGAAACCTTTTGAATATGTAGGCTATATGTGAATTTAATACATTTATATATTTAAATATGAATAAGCTACATGAATAAAAAGAACTTGTATAATACCACCAAAGTATAGACATTCTTAAAAACACAGGTTTCCATGAAGAACCTTTCCATTGCACAAAAGTTTCTTAATAGTGAAAAAAAAGTTCTTTTGATTATTAAAATGTTCTTTGCACTAAGAACAACAATGATTCTTTTTAGAACTGTTCACTAAAAGGTTCTCTTGGGAACCAAAAATGGTGCTTCTATGGTAAACCCCCCATTTTTGTAATCTTTATTTTCAAGTTTGCACATTAAAATAACTAGACATAATAAATTCCAGTTGTACAGTACATTTTCTTTCTTCTATTGATTACTAATGAATATAATGCAGTTATAACATGCACACATCATGGAATTCTTTTAAACTTGTATTAAGAGATAAAATGTGATAATTACCCTCTAAGATGTAAACTTTGAAGCCACTGCTCATCCGGGTAATGTAGTGGAAATTAGTGACCGCCATTCCTAATCTTCAGCGTTTTCTAAGCCGTGCAATGCTCCTTAACAAGTTTGAGTTGTGAGCGCCAGAATCGTTCCTCACTCTGCTTTGAGTTGTCACTGAGCTCAAGTGATCGGTGTTTTCCATGAACATGCCTCTCTTCCTTCTTATTGGCTGGTTGAAGGCCAACACCCTCCTTCTGCCTTTGTCTGCATGAATTGACCTACCACCACAGATGCCTTATGGGAGGGGACAAAAAGCTGTGAATTGCTTGCTGTCTATTACCCCCACCCCACCATACCACCCCCAACATGGGCTAAAACTGACAGTTGAAATCAAATTGCAAGTAAAATGAATAAAAATGTATATTACTTTTATTTATGGTGAAACACAATAATATAGGTGAAAAAATAAACCTAAGCTGACATTAGGTGTTTAGATTTCATAAAGATATATGTATCACATAGATTTTACATGTATAATTGAATCACTCGGGCAGCCAGGCAGCTCAAAATAAAACAATCACGTCGTAATGTGGATCTACCCTTTTCTCCATGTATCAACACGCCAGTGCAGCTGGGCAGAGAGATGAATGGTTTCCTTGTTATACTATCACTGTTCTTGAGAAACACATTTCCTGCCGTTATAAACCTAAAATTGCAACTATACTAAAATAGGCTACTTTGTTAGACTACATTTACATACAGTAAGATTGTGCAATTGCACAGAAAATGATTAACTTGAATTATAATATAATATAACATAATATAATCAATAGTCAATGCTCACTAAGGCTGCGTTTAAGTGATCAACAATACAGTGAAATTGTGAGCTTAAACTACAATTTGATATAATAATTTTCTATTTTAATATATTGTTATGAATAATAATATTTATTTATTAATATTATTATGAATACATTTATTTCTGAAAAGCTTAATTTTCAGCACACGATCCTTCAGAAATCATTCTAATATGTTGATTTGGTGCTCAAGAAACATTTATTATTATTATTATCAATGTTGAAAACTGTTGTGCTGCTTGTTTATTTATTTTTGGAAACTGAGATACATTTTTTCAGTATTCTTTGCTGAATAGAAAGTTCAGAAGAACAGCATTTATTTGAAATAGAAATGTTTTGTAACATTATAAATGTATTTACTGTTATGTTTTATCAATGTGATGCATCCTTATTTGCTGAATAAAAGTATTTGGGGAAAAAAAAACCAAAAAAAAAAAACCGTACCTACCCCAAACTTTTGAATAGTATATATTTTGTTATTGGATTCTGATCTGAAATTTAAATTTTGAAAATATTTTAAATGGTGTAACACAAGAGAAATAGGAACATTTGAAATTGAACTAATGAAATCAAAATGAAAGCAAATTTGTGACACTGAACTTGTAAACTCAACTTTCTTTTTTCCATCGAATTTTAAGATGCTGGAGAACATGATCATCAGGTTTTACACAAACTTACGGAGCTCGAATGTTGTGGTCATTAAAGCATACAAATATTTTTCCAATTCAACCTTTCACTTAAATTATGCTGGTAATATCATTAGCAATGAAGAATAAAAACACTAATAAAAATGCAAAAAACTAAATTCAAAATCACTAGACTTTTGAACCCAATTGTAAATCCTTTTGGAACTTCACCATCCCACTTTTCCTTCCCTGGATCCTTTTAGAATCCACAAACAAGTCTTGTTCTGTCTTTTGTTTCCTCTCTAGGAGTCAGCACCTGTCGACAGCCCCTCCCCTGCCCTAATCTAAAATCTCACCCGACTGCATTTTTCAGAGTGTTTAGCCCACCTGAGCTGCAGTCATTCCACCATCTTGCCCATACATGCAGTTATGTTGTGAGATCCCAACCTTTATGCACTGGGCCTTTTCTTTCCACAGATCTGTTTCTCCTATTTCTTTTTTGGCAGAAAGACAAAGACTTCAGAGTGCTGAAGAGAGCTTTGTACAGCGAGATCCTGCCTGAGCATGCTAAAGCCACAAATGCTTACATACATGACTAAAACACACTCCCTCTGGACACAGAGTTAACCCCATTTGCATTACAAGCAAACCATAGTGCTGTTGCTCTCCATAAGGTCAGCCTTTAAACATAACTGTTTTTTTTTTCTTAATAAAAGGTAATACAGGTCAAGTTATTACAGGTAAATTACTTCCCAAAAGAAAACCATTTGAACAGCGCAATACTTTCTCAAAACTCTTATGTCGTTTATTTTGTAACATTCCCTGTGACTGTACTGTGATTGATTGCCTCTCACAGTAGGCTACCTGCAAATTAACACTGTATTGAACTACTGTAAATATTTACTGTACTTACTCCCTATCATTATTGGATTGCCATCTATTTTATAACCGCTTTTCCCAGGATGCCACACACAGATATGCATCTCTATTCTCTACAGACCAGTGAGAAAAGTTTCTCACAATCATTCAAGCGCTGAAATTTCTAGGTTGGTTAAACAGGTCATTGTTTAGTTGTTTATGGAAGGTTGTGTATATTTCTGAAAATAGGCCTATTAGTGTCAGTCAGACCAAGGTTATACTTTTGACAATCTTTACCCAGCACGATTTTTCTGTTGCCTCGTGGCGCATCACGTGGGAAACAGCGACCTCTTGCGGTAGAAATCAAGAATAGCAATAATTCCGGCATTCTTCTGTCACCGCGAGAATACAGAGAAACGACTTTGAATTCACCCTGTCTAAACCAGATATACACGAGAAACCAAAGAGAAAAGAAGAAATGCGCACAGAACGGGTAAATCACTCAAGTTTTTTTTGGCTTGAGATTGGTGTCGTTTCATCGCAGAGTAAAAAGTGTGGCCTGAAGCAAGTAGACCTACTGTCGGTTGACTTGGCTGTTTGAGGCGAAGCCACAATGATATTTGATTGTTCTTAGCAGTTGCAAAATTACATTACATCCAACGATATTTATTTGACAGCAAATATCTATTCTTATATATAACTATACCACATTATTATAATTTTCATTATTACCAGTCTTTTTCAATATGCAGGGATATGATTTTGTTGTTTAATACATTCTCATAATACTACATAAACCCACAGAGCCTTTGCAAAATATGCACTGTTTCTACAAACAGTCAAATATTTGCAGCTTGATGGCTGTTTTCCATATGTATAGGTGTATAGGTGTAAATGGCGTCTGTTGTTTTGAATGGCACAGACTGTCTGAAACATTCACGTGTTGTTTATGAGTACTTTTTGCTCATTCATTAATGGAACGGCTTTGTGAAGGCGGGTATAAGCTTCCTTTGTTAATGTAATGCCTCAGAATTAGGGTCAACACCAGAAGTGACAATTCACTTCAATTCATGTCATGCATACTGTGCACTGTATGGATAGACTTGAGCAACTGGTTCCAAATGGAGAATAACAGCTATTTTCTCAAGGGAAATGGTCCATTTTTTTCTGTAAAACAACTCTTTGTGAACCCACTAACAAGGGGGAAGAGGATGTAGTGTAGCATAATTGAGCATTACTGTATACCACTGCAGTGTGTACTCATTTTGTGTCTGTTTATAGTGCTACAAAGAACTGGGAACTAGTCTGAGAAAAGCAACAATAAATAATCCAACCACAATGCACATACCAAATGTTCTACAACTAGCACAATGAGCTGCAACAATTTAAAAATAGCACATGATTCAATTATGAATTTTTATTTTTTTAAAGAAAATAGTACTTTTATTCAGCAAGGATGCATTACATTGATCAAAATTGATGACAGTAATGGCTTTTCCATTGCCACAAAGATTTCAATGATTGTCAAATAAATGCTGTTCTTTAAATACTGCTTTAAAATGTTAAGCAGCACAACTGTTTTCAACATAATAATGAGAAAAGCACCAAACCAGCAGAGATTTCTAAAGGATTGTGTGACACTGAAGACTAGAGTAATGATTCTGAAAATTCAGCTGTCATTAGGAATAAATTACATTTTAAAATATATTTAATTAAAAAGCAGTTTAAATTGTAATAATATTTCAAAATATTACTGTTTTTTTGATCAAATAAATGCAGCCTTGCATTTTTTTTCAAAAACATAATGATAATAATAATTTTGTACAAATAATATTTATATAACTGTGTGTAGCAGTAGTAATATCCACAATTATATAAAATATTATTTTGTACTTGTAACGAAGGGGAACTGGACGACAGGGTAGGGGATCCACGTGCAAGCTTTATTAAAAGAGAGTAGTCAAACAGGCAGGAGGTCAACCACCAGCAAACAGGATCAGGAGAGGCAAGGCAAAGAGTAGTCCACAAACAGGCAAAGGTCAAGGCAGGCAGCAAACGATCATAATCAAGGAAACAGTCCAAAGTCAAAAACACAGCAAGGCAAGGAACACGGAAACAAGGTTGAATACAAGGCGCAATAAAGGGATAAACAATACTCAGCAACGTGTGTGTTTGAATGCAGCTTATAAAGTGTCACTGATGGGAAACAGGTGTGAGTGTGTGATTGTTTCCTAGATGGGGAATTATGGGAAAAGTCCAGAGTGATGTGTGACTGTGTGTGCCATGAAATGGTGAACTGGCGACCTCTGGTGGGGAGTAGCAGGAACCAGCAGGCGCCGGATACATAACAGTACTATATGTGTATGAAATGTAACTCTTATTTTACCTTCGCAAAGCAGGTAACTATTTTAAGAGCTTTTTCCTCTCTCTCTCTCTCTCTTTCTATATATATATATTATAGGCCTTTAATGTGTGGAAGAAAGAAAACAAAAAACAGTAACTAATTTTTCCTTCATTGCAGACATAGAGCTTGATCAAATAGGAGGGGAAAGACCTAGGCATTATAGACTGCAGTTCTCCTGTAAAGCTGTGGTGTAAAATAGCTCTCATAAAATCACATCTCAGATTGCATTGTGTGCCTGAAGGTGTCTGCTGCTGCTGCCCACACCTCCATTTTGTGCTAATGTGGGTGTAACTGATTCACCACTCAAGTAAAGCATGTAAACAATGCTTTGTTTACGGATAGTCTGTCTGTCTATGCAAGGTCCTATTTCATTATCAAACAGACATGGCCATAGAAATCAAAGGTTACGTTTAAGAACCTGGTCAAGCAACAAAGTATATGAATAAAATGGAGTACACACACCTGTAGAATCACATGAACAAAAAGGCAGTAAATGTGTTGTTAATGTATTGTGTTGCAATGGGTGGAGCCTCTAAACATTATGTTTCTCCATTTGAATGCCAGTCTATGTGTGACACAGACTATTTTAGTAACTTTTGCGTCAAACATCTAATTATTTACACAAAATGATTGTTTTTGCCGGAAGTGATATTGCATGTTTGTTCCAAACGCTTAGTTCGACACAGTCTAAAAATAATGTTTGTGACTATCCTAGTCCAATATTAATTTAATTTATTTTTCATAAATGTCAGCTTAGGCACGTTGTCACATGTTTTAAAAAAATTTTTTTTTTTATATTATCTTCTGGAGTTTTGCTCTTTCATTAAATATTCAGTTCTTCATAAATCGTTTTAATGTCACTTAATTGCGCTTTTGGTGCATGTTGCTACAGAACAGTTTGTTAAATACATTTCCTTTCTTGTCAATGACAGTGGAAAAATGTAATAGTTTAAAAAAACAACTTATTTTAAAGTTGTGATGAAACAAGTAGCAACAGACCTTTTTCCCCTTATTTTGATGTTCTTTCAAATGTAATGGATAATGAAAAAAGAAAAAAAAAAGTAGGGTGGGGACATGGTTCTGTCTATCAGTTAATGATTGGCTGAAGGCAGATCTGAATGCGAGCTGCTGGCAGTCAGTTGTAAGAAAGGAGCAGAGTTTATGCAGAGACTATGACTGGAAAAGTCCGGCATATGTCACCAGAAATCGAGTTGATTAAACATTAAAAATTAAACAATAAGATTTATAACATGCCAGTAATGTGTTGTTAATATATTGTGTTGCAGTGGGTGGAGAATGTAAACATCATGTTTCTCCATTCAAAAGTCAGTTGTCACACAGACTGCAAAAGATTTGCATTTCACTTCATAATGACTTTAAAGTATGTGACTATACATAAACTTTCTTTCAAAATAAAATATTCTCTTGAGCAAAAAGTGTGACAACTAGCCCCGGCCTCTTTTATTAACATATAGATTCTTTGTCCGTGGTGCTGAAATCACAGACGGGGGAGTATTTCCACAGGAACTGTCCAGAGTACTGAAAACCCATCCTTCTTTTCAAAGATGAAAATTCCTTTTGAAAAGTCTACAATAAAAAAATGAAAATAAAAATAAAAAAAATCATATGCAAAACTATACTAAACACTAAAAAATGCTGGGTTAAAAACAACCCAAGTTGGGTTGAAAATGGACAAACCCAGCAATTGGGTTAAAAGTTTACCCAACCTGCTGGGTAGTTTTATTTAACTCAACTATTGTTTAAAAATTACTGTATTGCTTGCTTAAAATGAACCCAAAGTATGTTGGAAATTAACATTTATTATGTTTAATAAATGAACATTTTATGAACGGTTTAATGAATAATAATTAAACAATAAACCTTTTTTAAATTGCTTATAAATAAATGTTCACCTTTTGATTATTATTGTTGCCTCTAGTAATTATGTGTCTCATTTTTAATTTTGGGTTCATTTTAAAGTACGTTGAGCAAACATTTAACCCAACCGCTGGGTTTGTCCATTTTCAGCCTAACTTGGGATGTTTTTAACCCAGCATTTTTTAGAGTGTACAATTAGTATATTAAATACATACCTAGTTATATACCTTAAAATATTTATACTTTCATGATTTCACTATTTATAGTTTTCAATGAGTCTCCAGATATTAAATAATAAGTTGTCATCAGGGTCAGAAATTAACCATGCAGGGTTCGGAGCAAAAAAAAAAAAAAAAAAAAGAAAGAAAAAAATGCAGCTGTTTACAGAATAGACCTGAAGTAAATTCCTCGGTTGTTTTATGTAATCTTTTATGTATTATATTATATTCCCAAATGTCCCTTAAAATCAATTTCAAGGTGCAAAAAGAGCCCTTTAATAAAAAAGTTAATTTCTGACACTGCTCCAACATCATCCTTTAACTACATTATACAATACAATATATTACAATATATATTAAATATTTGTAAAATATATTCAAGACAAACAGTCCTTTAATTAATTGTCAATCATCTAAGGCTTTTTTTCTTTTTCCAAAGCCACTTAACAGCAGCCCTATATAATGTACAAGGACAGTCCTGAGGGAACAACCTGGTTTAGGTGTGTTACTCAAGGGCACCATGGTGACAGTTCAAGGATCTCCACCTGCAGAGTTTGAACCTACAACCTTTTTGTTACAAGCTGTTTAATCACTAGGCAGCACCACCCATTGCCAATGATGTTCAATCAATATCCCTCGCTTCCTTAAAATGAACACAAGCACATGACAAAACCGTCTTTCCTTCCCATTCATCACTATACGCATCTAAACAATTACATCCCGGACCTGTCCCGTGCGTAAAGAACGTGCGCAACGGGAGAAACCGATGATGGGTCAGAAAAAATGACGAGTAGAAAACACTGGGCGGATTACAAGGATTGGATGGCACTAGTGATGCAATCCCTGCATCCTCCGAAGCCCCAAACGGATCACTGAGAATCTGGCCGGAGATTTTGCTTTACCGAGTTTCATTTATGACAATTACTACCTTCGCGGAGCGAGCAGCACACTTTTAACAAGTGCCTCTTCGTTAGGATTGTTTTTCTCCACGCCCGTGGATTAGGATCTAAACATCATCAACATAAATGGAAGGAGCTTGATATGGTAATGCCAATTGTTGAACTAGTTTCTCAGTGATGTAAGTCAATCAACCACAATAATTACAAGCATTTATTTATGCATATTTAATAGTAATCTCACTAAAGCTTTGATTTGGTTTCTTTCATTTGTTGCAGCGCTGCCTTGCCTGTTGTGAAGCACAACCTTTGCTTTGAGGTGCACCCTGGAGAATTGCGTATCGACTCATTTTCACGTCTCGTTTTAAACTGAAACACTCGGTTGCATCCTAGATATCAGATAGTTAATCGGTTTTCCATTCGTCTTGGATTTTTTTTTGCCGTGCAGAACCTACAGGGGGATAATTTACCGTCGCATCCCTTTTCATCTTCACTATGAATTACCTGCGACGTCGACTCTCGGACAGTAATTTCATGTCCAACTTGCCCAATGGCTATATGGGCGATTTACAGCGGCCCGATCCGCCGCAGCAGAGCCCAGCCCCGGTGCTCTCGCCCGGCTCTCAAGAGAGGCGTCAACCCCCCAGCCAGTCTACAGGCGCCGGCTTCTTTTCCTCCCTTTCCAACGCCGTCAAACAGACCACGGCCGCCGCCGCTGCCACCTTTAACGAGGCCACCGAGAGAGGAATCGGCTCGAGCAACGCTAAGGTCCTCCTGGTCATTGATGACCAGCAGACAGACTGGTAAGACGCGTGATTCTAAGGAAATCTCAGCGTTTTGTATACAACGTAATGGCTTGAAGTTTATGAACGGATTATTCGAGAATATCAGAGGTGTGCGTTTCATACTCGCACCTGAGGTGTAGCTCGTGCTAATACAGGCCAAAAGGAGTCACTATCCAAACGTCGTGACTCATTAGTCTATGGGCCTTTTTGGCACGCGTGCCCGTGTAGTTGTGGGTGTGCCCGCGCGTGTGTTTGTGCGCATTTCACTATTCAGTCCGGGCCAGTTAATGGAGAAGAAGCGAGACCTTAAGGTAGAGTAAATTACATTAGCTGCTGAGTCCGGATTAAAAGGTCCTGTGTTGTTGGTTTTCAGAGTAGACTGGCTCTTCTTGTGAAAAAAAAAAGAAAGAAAAAAAAAGTAATGTTAACACAAAGTCTTTGAAAATAACAAGGTAATTGAGGCACTTTTGGAGTTTTCACATATTAAGCCCACTGGAGAACTTCTAGGAACCTTGTCAGGGTGGATCAAATGTCTTATTTTATACTCAAAGAACTAAATATTTCAAGAAATATATATGTCAAGTGCCAGCCTTTCCTTTATAATGGGGTTAATGGATTGACAGTCTTTAGAGTTCTTGTAAGAACTTATGGGTTCCTCAGAGAACTGTCCTTTTTTGCAAGGATGCCTGGAGGTTCTCGAGAGGTTTTTTTCCCGTATGGCAATCTAAGGAAGCCCACATGGTGCCGAAAGTATCTTTACAAATTTAATGAGACTGATGTTTCTCTCACTGTTTTCCTATGAGGGCTAGTGACTCATTTACTAGAATATTAAAACCAACATAATCCAAAACTTAATTTCATATGCATTTTAGAAACATTTTAGTGGAACCAACATTTCCATCCATCCATCTGTTTATTTAGTGACTGAAGACAATGCTGCATGAAATATTTTAACACAGGGTAATTAGTTTAATTAGAAATTAGTTATTTCTTATGACCACCACTACACTGATGTGAAATTGTATGTCTCTGTGTAAAAACATACAGGATTCACAGGACAATAATTGTTTTAACCTAAGAAAAAGTATAAAAGTAGCATATAAATATAGGAATGTTATGACCGTTTGAGACACATAAAATCACATAGTTACTGACATTGAAACAAAACTCCCCAGCCTCCCCTTCTTTAAAGAATTCATGCTTGGTGAATGTTGAACGATTTTCACACCATTTCACTGTTGCATAATCCAGTTTGGACACAGTTTAAGTGTTTTTGTTAACTATGACTCACAATAGTATAAACATGTTCTTTCTTTTTTGATCTTTCTTCCTTCAGGGCAAAGGTGTTCAGAGGCAAGAAGGTGCATGGAGAATTTGACATCAAAGTAGAACAGGTGTTTTTTTTGTTTTTTTTATTATTCTTCCAAATCACCAGAGCTGTACAACTCAACAGTGTGCTTGTGTAATGAATTAGATGTTGCCAAAACACATTAACTGGCTTTAGATTATTATCAGTTTGAATCGCAATACAGGGCCTTTGTCTTTCTTCAGTGACATTTGTTTGTGTTTTTGAAATGGGACAGGAGAATAAATCTATCACAGCTGAGTGGCTGTAATGAAGCGCACGGTGATGGAGAATTCAAAAGACTCTTTAATAAAAAAAAATACGCAGGAGACAATCTAGGAAAACACTCACAGACAATATAACAGAAATGAGAATGAACAAAGACCTGAGGAACACAAAGGGCTTAAATACACAGTGAAGTAATTAACAGAACTAAGAACTGGTGATGAACTAATCAGTAACCAAGGAAATTAACTAGTGGCAGGAAAATGGGAACAAAGGAAACAAGTACAAGAACTAGAACTAAGGGTACTTTTACACAACAACGATGTACTAAATCGAAAACGTTTTCCTTTGCATTTTTCACGTACAAATGACAAGGTTGTCAAAATTATCCCCATTTACACAGATCCATGAAAACGATTAAAAATGCTGTATTATGCTGCCAGGCCAGTAGTTGGCGATGTCACTTTGTAAAGAAATACCACACACCTACAGACTGAACACGTAATACGCAAGCGCATGACATCACAGTTTTTTACATGGACATGATAACGGTATCATTTTCAAAAACAAGCACTTTAAAAAGCCCTTTTTTCAAAAGTTTGCATTTTCATACCCCCAAAACGCCATTATTGTGTAAATGAAAGGCCAAAACTCATAAAATTTCCGTTTTTAGTTGAAAATGGTGTAGTGTAAATGGCCCCTAAGCCAAAACAGAACAAACACGACACGTGACAATTTCAAAACAGCCCCTAGTAATGATATGCAAGATCTAATCTATTCTAGAGGAGGATAAAAGAAAATTAATCTTTCTGTCAATGAATAATATCCTTTAAAATAATTAGTCATGGATGAGACAGATTTGGTATCAGCTTTACAATAAGCCAAAAGTAATTTCTACCAGAAGAAACATTTTTATTGAACAACTGCTTGCATTTATGTTTGATTAGAGTTTTATATGTAATACTATTAATTAGTACACAATAATCTAGGGATTTTTGTAAGACTTTGGCAGCATTCTGGAATACCAGACAGAAATACAACACCTTTTTAACAATTCCACATTTGTGTTTTGATTTTTTAATGACATGTCAGTCAAAAACCTTGTGTTATAAGAAAATATACATGGTATGCTTTAAAAAGCCCTTTTTCTAGTTTTACATTAATAACCACACTGGCAACCCATCACAGGCCTCAGGTGCTGTTTTAGTGTATATGCTTTGACAACATCACTTTACTGATGACATGCATTGATCCATTTATTCCAACTGGTGATTTCCATTGATTTTCAAGGCTGAATTCTCCGAGGTTAATCTGGTGGCTCACGCAACAGGAAGCTATAGCGTGGACATTGAGGCCATCCGCAATGGCAACAAAATCACAAAGTAGGTTTCAGATCTGTTTTAGAATGCTTTCTTTATTGCACTGAAAACCATGTAGTTCAGTGGGTTTTACTTTGTCTAATTCAGTTTGCATACAATTATAGAAAAGGTATGAGAATAATTAATGTGTTAGGAATATTTAGAGCAGCAATCAAGATTAGTTGAAGAAACTAGGCCTATATTTTCTGTACATACTACTGTATAGTTAGATAGATTAAAAGG
The DNA here is from genome assembly GCA_037101425.1 of Elopichthys bambusa. Lineage (NCBI taxonomy): Eukaryota > Metazoa > Chordata > Actinopteri > Cypriniformes > Xenocyprididae > Elopichthys > Elopichthys bambusa. The sequence continues at coordinate 17,921,503 of CM074446.1, forward strand.
ATAGGTCACCCAAAAATGAAAATTCTGTCATCATTTACTCACCCTCAAGTTGTTCCAAACCTGTATGAATTTCTTTGTTCTGCTGAACACAAAAGAAGATATTCAGAAGAATGTCAGTAAACAAACAGAACCCCCCCCACCACCACCATATTGACTACCATAGTATTTATTTTTGTACATTTATTTTTGTATTTTATTTTTAGTAAATGGGGGGGCAAGATCTGTTTGGTTACTGACATTCTTCCAGATACCTTCCATTTTTGGGTGAACTATCCCTTTAAATCACAGTATTTGACTGATAATAATTACCAACATTTCTGTGGTCATTTAGGTGTTTCAAGCCAGATTTTGTGCTGGTGCGACAGCATGCTTTCAGCATGGCCAAGAATGGCGACCACAGGAACATTGTGATTGGACTTCAGTATGCTGGTCTTCCCAGTGTCAATTCCCTTCACTCGGTCTACAACTTCTGTGACAAACCATGGGTGGTGAGCACTACTACACACATCAGTCCATACTGATCAGCCAATTAAAGATGTTCTTATGTATCCAAAATGATATATATTCATGTATTTTGTTGCCATTCATTAGAAAATTAAACATTTTCGGATATAGGATTCTCCTGGTCATGCAAAATAGTGTTTTCCAGACTTAGAAGAGTCATGGAAATGAATAAAATCTTTAAAGTCCTGGAAATTTTTATAGTAAACATACATTTCTCTTAAGTAGATGCTCTGCTCTAAAAAGTTAATTGGCTTTATACCTCTCTTGTATAGTGAGAAATATATAAATCATTTTCTTTACTTAGTTATTTACAATGAATCGGGCCAAGCTGGTTCACTAATCGGATTGAATCAAACTGATTTTTAACAATCAATCAAGTTAATTTTTAACAGCTGAAAAGGTCATGGAAAAATCATTGGTCAAAAAGTATAGGAACCCTGCGGATAAATATCCTTCATGTTTCCAGTTAGAAACAGAGCATTATCAAAATGGCATTCATACAATTTTACTATTGAATGTCCTTAACTATTGCTGCATAATATTTGTCTCCATGTGTATGTATGTATGTCTGTATGCGGGTCGCCATGCATCTATCAGTTCGCTCAGTTGTCCAGATTGTACAAGCAGTTGGGTCCAGAGGAGTTCCCACTGATCGACCAGGTTTATTACCCCAACCACAAGGAGATGGTGAGTGTTTAACCATCTGTCCCTGTCCCTTCTCACCAGTAAACCCTGAGCTATAGGGCTCTAGACGGTCCCACTGGACCCAGTACAAAGCTCCCATCTGTGGCAGGGACAGCGGTGCCTGGATGCAATAAACCGTAAAATATACAGAGCTCATGCATATTCAGTGCCCCAGTTCAGCATTGCTCCACTCAACTTAGCCCTGTCTAGACTGGAAATTTCATAAACCTCAGACTAGTATAAATGTGTGGTACATCATGGTTCTTATAGATATAGTTCAGGTTTTATTAGGAGAGGGAGGCTTGCTGCAGTGCCACCACCTCCTCCTATTCCTGCACTGCAGGCATCTTTACACAAAAATGATCCCAGACACACTGTCTGCCAGAATGTTTTCCTCTCTCGCTGGCCTTTTTCTAAGATAATGCACAGCAGACTTAGACACAATTTTGTGGGCTTTTTTTGTGCCTGAGCAGGAATATTTTGCTCTCGCATTTCTCCAACTGCAGTAATATAAAGAAGATGCCTATCAAGCACCACTGAGACTGCAAATACAACATGTTCGCCTATTAATAAACAGTTCAAAGTATTCCAACCTGTTGTTGGTGTAGTTTTCTCCTAAATTCAGTTGGGTAATATAATATCATGCCAGTATTGTGTATTAACATTTGCAATAAGAACATGGTTGAGTAATGGCATGGATAGAATTCTATAAATTCTTATGTTCACCTTTTATTTGTCCAAAAATACAGTGAAAACAGTCAAATTTTGAAATTTTCAATTTCAATTTCAATTTCATTACAATTTAAAACATCTGTTTTCCATTTTAATATCGTAATTTATCCCTGTGATGGCAAAGCCTAATTATCCGGTTTTCAGTGTCACATGATCCTTCAGAAATCATTTTAATATGCTAATATTTTGGCGGAATGAGTGATACATTTTTTCAGGATTTATTTGAAATAGAAATGTAACATTATAAGTGCCAACAAGGCTTTATTGATCAATTTAATGCATCCTCAAAAAATAAAAGTATTATTTTCTTTAAAAAAACATCTTCATATATCTCTCTTAGATCACTACACCTGGCTTTCCTGTGGTAGTGAAGATGGGTCATGCTCACTCTGGTATGGGAAAGGTATGACTGAAATTCTTTCTTAGACATTCCTGTCAATTGCTATTTTTAAAATATATGATAAAAATGTAATTCATTACATTTTATTTGTACTTAAATTACTTATAAAGCCCAAACTATCTATATTATTGTATGGCTTGTTTGGTCTTTTTGTGGTTACAGCTGTATCAGCGCAATTAAAATTCTCTGTACAGGTCAAAGTGGACAATCAATATGATTTCCAAGACATTGCTAGTGTTGTAGCTTTGACAAAGACATATGCCACATCTGAACCTTTTATCGATGCCAAATATGACGTCCGAATCCAGAAAATCGGTGACAATTACAAGGCCTACATGTAAGAGATTACAACCACAGTATTTGTTCTCAGCGTCAATATCATATGAACTGATTTTAAAACACTGTATCATACCTGCTGTTGTGTTATTGGACAGGAGGACATCTATATCTGGCAACTGGAAGACCAACACAGGATCAGCCATGTTAGAGCAGGTGGCCATGTCTGACAGGTACGCAATTCTTACAGGATGTTCTTTCTGCCATGATATAAGGCATAGTATACAGCTCCTATAACATGACATTAGATAACCTTATTAGATGTTTGCTTGTCTAAAAATGACATATTTTGCATAATGTAGAATATTATGTATTATGCATATCATATGCTAATAGCTCTTCTCCAAAACCCATTCAGCTGCCTGATAGCATTATGAGACATTAGATGGTAAGATACCTCATTTTAGACAGCATCACATTTTCATTCAAGATGGTGAATGAAGCAAGAGAAATGTTGAATATAATAATAATATACTCATGAATTCATTAATATTTCATTCAGTACTGAAAATTACATTGCCTTTATTGAAATCAATTGTACGTCAGTGTCTCCTGTGCTTTTAACACTAGTTGCTTCCTATGTAAAGTGTTCCAAATAAGCCACTAATGATTGTCCATTTAGTTAGGATGCAGAAGGCAACAGTCTATGCTGCACGATTTTGGGGAAAAAAATGTGATTGCAATTTAAAATGCAAAAATAATAATAAAAAAAGCTTCGTTTGCAGGGCTGCACAATTTGGCCAAAATTTATGATTGTATATAAATATGACTATTTTTATTTTTATTTGTTATATAAAAATATTAAACAAAATGATAATATTTTGATAAAAAATAAAGAAAAATAACAACATACTATAAAAGGGATGGGTAATGTCAGTCCAGAAGTGCTGCTGTCCTGCAGAGTTTAGCTCCAACACTAATCAAACACACCTGAACAAGCTAATTGATGTCTTCAGGATTACTAAGGCCAGAGATGGGCTGCATCCGAAAACCTAGGCAGCTGACTTGTTGCTTCGCTGCCCTATCAGGCAGTGACTTTGCAGGCAGCGCTTGCGCACAAAGGCATTTCACGAAACTGATTAGGGACAGACTTCTGAGGCAGCATAACTGTTTTATGATCTTCAGCAAAATAGCGCGAGCTTTGGTGACAACTAAGCAAATATTTAAGTATTACAATAGTAATTTCTCGCTAGAAAAACAATGATCAAAAACGTACATTTACACACAAACTGACCACCAGCCGCAACTTTCAGATGCAACTTTTAACTGTCACAGAACAATACATCTATGCTGCCTTTAAAAATTGTTTAGATGCTTTCAAAAGCTTACACTGAACAAGTATCACACATTCTTTTTGAAACTGATTTTTAAAAAAAAATAAAAAAATCAGAGTTTAGTTTGCTGTAAGAGGCTTTTCAATCAAAACAGTCGGTGATACCAAGCCAAATATTAATGTCTTGCACTGCAGTAATCCTGAATCCCTTGTTTACTCTGGGCAGTGTGTTGTCAGTGTGGGCGGATGCTTTTAATGTAATGCACAAGGTCATCGTTTGCACTTTTTCCCCTGCAGGTACCGTATGTGGGTGGACGTATGCTCTGAGGTTTTCGGGGGTCTTGATATATGCGCTGTAGAAGCACTGCATGGTAAAGATGGTCGAGATTACATCATAGAGGTAACATCTGTAAAAACAGGCAAAATAAATACATTTATGAAATATCCTTAGTATCCTGGGCAAACGATCTCTGTGTGTGTCGATCAGGTGGTGGGCTGCTCAATGCCTCTCATAGGAGACCAGCAGGATGAGGACCGGGCTCTGATGGCTGATCTTGTTTTGGCTAAAATGAACCAGACCATGCCACGCACTTCATCTCCCACTCCAGTCCGTTCTCAGGTTAACACATCAAGTTGTATTAGTTTACAAAAAAAGGCACTATAGTAAAAGTGTTTTTATTTTAACAACATATTATGCAAGGAACTTCGAAAAAATAAGCATTTATTAATGAAAAATCTGCTCCTATAATCATTTGCATAAAAAGGAATAAAACTAGTATATTCTCATGTGAGATTTTGAAAAGGCTCTGCTCCATGCAAAACCAAAATCTAAATTGTAATGTGGTTGGTTCAGTTGGTGGCTCAAAATATTGCTATTGCTTAAAAGCATAAATCTGACCTAAAACACGCATACAAAAACGTACATTTTTGGTTATGCAGCATAAAGCAGTGCAATTCTGCTGAATAATACATTAAAATGGTAGTTTCCACACACCAGTCAGTATTATTGTCAATTTAGATATATAAATATGGATGCAAAACTTGTAGTCACAGCATGAGTTTGAGATTCTCTTTGATTGCAGTGCAGAGGCTGCTTTTCTCCATTATTCCCGAAGCTGTGATTGTAATGATTCATAGCCACACAGATGGGAGAGAATGAGAGTGAGAAATGCCTTTAATGCATAAGCTAGGGACTCAAACAACATCTCTCATCACCGCTCTGCATCAAATCGCTTGGTTTAATTCCCTCCACATTTGTGCTAAACTGATTGCCTGAAGATTAATGACTGTATGTTTTGTTGGCATCAGCCATTTTTTTTATGTTTCAAGAGTGATGTTCAGCAAATTTTGACGTTACAGCTGTTTAAAGGTCTTGAGACAGAACCTTCACATTTTTTTAATGAAAGTAGCTAAAAGTGTCCCTAAAAATACTAAAACTTGCACTGAAAACTTGTGGGGGCCAGAACTCTGTTTCTGTGTGTTTTGAATGGTAATATCTGATATGCTCTTCTATCTCCCTTCCTATGTCTGTTTTATATTCTAGGCCCCAGCTGTTTCACCTCAACCCATCTCTCAGCCTAAAGTCCCACAGGCACAACAGCGCCCTCCTCCACAAGGTAAGGGATTACAATATTGCAATAATGAAGCCAACCTTACAGGGATAGTTTATCAAGAATGAATATTCAGTCATTATTTACTTGCCTTTGTGTCATTCCAAACCTGTATGACTTTCTTTCTTGCATTAAACACATAAGAAGAAATTCCAAAGAATGTTTAAGCTGCAGTTTTACATAATATGAATGTGGACAGTGATTTATTTACTGCTAAACTCTAAAATGGTCATAAGTGCACCATAACTTATATATGTAGTACATTCTACTTATAATCACATTTGCATTTTCAAATGAAGAATTTGACACATCGCAACAGGTTCGATATTAATGATGCCAGATATAATTGGTACCTGATCTCAGTGGGGAACATTTTCAGTGAATAAGGACTTAAATTTGATCTGTTCGTGAAATGGACAACTTATGGTACTTTTAAAAATGTTTTAGGGCCTGTTAAATACAAAAATTTGTAAACATATTCACAAGCAACTTTTCTGTTCAGAACAATGTGGAAAAAAATGGCAGATGGGCCAAATGAGAACTCTCTGAGATTTCACTCTCTGATAACTGTTTAACCTATTTAAAGTCTGTGTGAACAAGAATTTGTGGCTAATTTCCATCTGGAATATTGAATAGAGGGCGAACAGCCCTGACGGTTGGAGGAAAATGGTTAAGGATGTTCAAACTGACGTCACCAGAGAAGGTACACCATTCCAGAGGGAAAGCAAATTTTCTGTTTTTTTTTCCAAAGATTATGAAGACAAACATAAATGAATTAATTGTTCACCACAAGACAATTTATGTGCAGCAATAAAGTAAATAGGTTTTTACATGCAAACTTAAACAATCCTATTTTTGTATTACATTTCATTTATCAAGCAACACCAAAAGACGAGAGCTGCTCAATATCCATCTCTACTATTCATTGTTGTTTAGCAAAATACTCTGTTTGTAAGTGCTAAAAAGCATAGTTTTATGTACAACAATTGGCTGTGGGCATGTGACCAAAAGCGCAAATCTGACCAAAAGCATGAAACAGGTTGGCCAGTTTTCTTTGTAGTGCGTTAGACTTATAGATTAGAACACCTTTCCATTAACAAAATGGTCGCACTGATGGCATGCAAATGTTTGTGTCTGTTTGAACAGATGCATTAACAGCCACTGATTCAAATTAAAATGTTAGCTTCCTTCTTAGTGTGAACAAGCCTTTATTGTACAAATCACAATTTCTTTACTTATTACTTTGTATACGAAACAGACATTTTAGACATTCAGCCTACAGAATAAGGTCATACAGGTTTGGGATGACAGGGTGAATAAATGAAGACAGATGTTTCTAAATATCAATAGATATCTGATAATTGTATATTTTAATAGTTTGTGTTTATTCGCCTTATTTTCAACATAAAGTGGGTACAGCCATTGGTAACTTCAATGTGCAAGGCTTCCGCTGTCAGCCGCTTCCAATTATTTTACCTATACAAAAACTGAAAAACTGCAAACTTGTATTTAATCATATTACTTAAATTCATTAACATAATCATAAACACATTAGTTTCTAGTTTTACTGTACTTTACTATTCTTCTAGTTATTTACCTATATACTAATGAATCAGAATATCAATATTTATATTTGAATATAATATATTTATATTTAAATATATATTCTATATTTGAATATTCATTTGAAACAGAAATCTTTTGTAACATTATAAATGTCTTGAATCAGAAGGTTCGCATATTCAAAGAAAATGTATGCTTATTTCCGCATTGCAAAATAAGCTAGATACTCCAAACATGTTTACAATGTAAAAATTAGCTTTGTTTTTAGGAGGTCCACAACAAGCAGCTGCTAGCACTACTCCTGCCCGTCAAGGAGCCCCACCACAGCAGCGGCCCTCTCCCCAGGGCCAGCACCCTGCCCAAACCCAGTCTGTGACCAGCCCTAATGCTCAGAACCCCCCTGCTCAACAAACCCGGCCTAATCAGCCCCCACAGCGACAAGCAAGTCAAGGGTCTGCAGGTCAGCAGAGGCCTGCACAGGGTCCCGCCCAACGTGGCCCGGGTGGCTCTCCTCAGTCACAGAGGACCAAGGAAGGCGGTCCCCAACAGCAGCCGCAGAGGCCTCAAACTGGTGGCCAGGGTCCCAAGCCAGCTGGTCAGCCCCAACAGAGGCCACAGCAGCCAAGACAAGGCCAGCCAACCAGGCAGCCCACCCAGGGTGGCCCACAGCCAACCCAGGACACCCCACAACCAGCCCCGCAACAGCAGGGCGGTCCTCGCCCTCCTACCACTCAGCAACCACGGCCTACTTCGCAGGGCCAGGGAGGCCCAGGAGGTGCACGACCTCCCTTGCAGCAGAAACCCCAACCTCCACAGAAACCAAGTCCTGATCACCCAGCCCTGAGTGGATCGCCGCAGCTTAAGTAAGATGTTTTTTGTCCTCTGTCATATTTGCTTGAAAATTCTAAGTTCATTTGACTGGATGTGAAGGTTTTGATTATTCATAAGCATCTGGACATGTTTATCCATTTATTGATGATGTTTCATCCCCCATGCAAGTGACTACACCAGATGGTGGCCATTCTCTTTTACTACGTCATAAGATTCACAAATCACATATATATCGGTACTATCAATACAAGTTGATGGTACTGATGGCATGATTGACAATGACTGTGTGAATTAGGGTTTTGGTCCCCCATTGTCCACAACAATATACAGTAATGCCCCCTCCCCCCTAAAAAAATATTTTAAAGCTTGGCATTACTAGAGAATTGTATATACTTTTTAAAGATGCCCATTGGGTTTTACAATTTTAGTAACTCTCACTTTTAAAATAAGGATCTCTGGTTCTTCAAAGAAAAAAATAGTAAATATCTAGATTGGGTATGAAAACAGACCTCCCGATTTGATTCAGACTCACGAGGTGTCTATTTCTATAATTACTGAACTATTAATTAAAAATAAGATTCAGAGTCATTTGTACATGTATCAGGCTATACTGGTTGCAGTGTATGTATGAACATATTTATTTTTTAAAAAGCAAGGCCCAAACTATGCAGCTGAGTGCATTAGTTAGAACACAGCGTCACCTGCAGGACAGGAAGCACTGTACAAGTAGATTTTCATTGGGATTGCTCAAATGAAGTGTGCTATTAATTAGAAAACAATATTTTTACACAGTGATGTCACAGATCTATCCTTAAATTCTGGATGTTATTTATCTGCGTTTATTCTTTATATAAGAGACTGGGTGGAGATTATTGGTCTGATGGGTCCTTCCTTGACTTGCCAGCCATTTACAATGCCATTATGACCCTTGTAGATTTAACTAATTCACACAGCCAAAATGCAAAATTAAAAATGGCCTGAAATGAATTATATAATTAGCATTATTTATTTATTTAGCAAAAGCAATTGTTTTTCAAAAACTCTCAGGTATATATATTCTATATTTCGGCCATGGGTGTACGGCTACTATCAAGGCTGCAACCCAGATGAGCATTACGTGAATGGATAAACACATCCAAAAGCTCCTGAACAGATTCTGCAAAGCATACTATGATGACTTGAAATATTCAAATTTTGGTGATAATAAAAATGACATTTGACAATAATGATGTGGCTTATACATATAGGCAGACGCATAATTAAAACAATGGAGATACAGAAGTATGCACTCTAGATGATCTGGTATTTTGCATGCCAAAAAAGATGGCTTTCTTCAGTCTTACACCCAAACCATTCATGCACTTGATTGTGAAAATTGCATTTCTCTTAATGGAAATGTGTATTCAATCTATTTTCACCGTCAAGCAGTTGTCAGCAAGTATGAATGTGATCATCTTTTCCCCACTATTCCTCAATTAAGTTCTAAGGTGACTAATATACAATATAATGCAGGTTCTTCCAAAATGTTATATTACTGAGATGTGCCTCTGCACCTGGTTCTTCGTTTAGGAATAGTGGCCAAGAATAAACAATGACGCAGAATGAAGTGCATGTCTCTACATCCAGAGATGCCATTTCCCACAAGTCCAAGGGCTGATGTAAACATTGCACTAAAGTCATGATTGCTTAAGTGAATGACACAAATGAAAGCACATGAATTTCATTCTCTCTATTTCTCTCACAGCTTTTTTATTTTTCTCTGCCATACCTCTTTAAAGCCATCTCCATGGGTTTGCTGCATGACTTTAATAGCCTCTTCCTCTCCTTTATTGCCACTTCTTCTCTTTGTAGCAAATCCCAGTCTCTTACCAATACATTCAACATTCCAGAAACGCCGGCCGCCCAGCACCAAAGTCCTAGTCAGGACGAAGCCAAGGCTGAGACCATCCGCAACCTTCGGAAATCCTTTGCAAGCCTCTTCTCCGTGGAATAAACACACACACAGACACACAAACACATACACAGACAGAGAGGTTACAAACAGAGAGGTTACAAAGTCTTTCTGAAAAACACACAAACACAGACACTCTCGTCAAATATAAACAGAAAGGACCAATTATATCGCACTTTGCAGTGCACATCAGATCTGTGCACGTCAATTTGCAATGCGACATTGATAAAACACTGCCTGCACTGCTAAAGATTGCAATATGAAGTGAGATATCACAGCATTATTGCAGTTAAATCTTTTAACACAACTGAATTCTTTAGACACATTCCCAGTTTTTTTGAATCCAACTGATGGAGGGAGGTGTGAAAACAACACACACAGAAACACTCACACACACCCTTTTACACTACCTACACAGTGACTGGACCTACATGTGCTAATACTTGCCTATCCATTCCAGTCTCCTATGATTAACTTATAACTGATAATCAATCAATTCTTTTTGAAAATGAAAAGCTTTGGTGGACATTTTGTTGCAAAATCATCCACTACCACTCTCTCTCAGATATATGATATCTGAAACATGTCTGCTAATTGTCTGAAGCATGTTCGGTTACAATAAGGGGCACCATTTAATGATTTTAACCCGTGCGCCACATTGTAATGTAACCAAATGGTTAATCGTTACGTAATTTACACGCTTGAGCAAGATTTGGATTTTGCAATGATGACCCATTGTGATGTTGTTAAAATTTTGCACAGGCTTCCATCGTCGAAACTAACCCCCGCGGCTGTTAGCGCTACTTTGAAACTGCATGTCACTTAAGGAGAACGTAGTCGCACAATGTGGGTGGTCTTGCTTTGTGTTGTGTCGTTGCACCTAGATAAGGTAGTTGTAGTGAAAACGTTGTTTCAATTTCGTGAGCAAGCTGTCGCTGCTTCCCCTACGTCCCTCTTCCTGACAAAAAAAAAAAAAAACAAACAAACAAAACACACGCACACACACGCGCACACACAATGGCACACCCTTCAATATGTTTAATATGCCTTAGCCAGATAGGAATAAGTAAAGAGACTGGTTTTGTGCAATCACATATGTCTCAGGGATGTCCTGAAGAGAAAGACGCAATGACCTAGTGTCATTGATCAGGTCTTCCAGCCCATTACTGTAGAGAGTTACTGATTGCGAAGGCCAGTAAAGGGAGGAATCTGTCGAATGTATTTGTTTGCTACATAAACATGTTTGCACACTAATACTGTAACACTTGAGAACATATGAAGTGAGTGAAAGCTCAGGAAGGTTTGTTGCATTAAGAGAAGGTATTTTTGCATGCCTGGATGAGAGCAGGAGAGCTGCTTGTTCATCACACTTGGGCCCTATGAAAACACAAAGCCAAAATACAAAAGCCAAGGATGCCATCAGCAGCAAATGTCCTCACAAAAAGATCATCTTTAGAGGAGATACTCGTCTCATGTTGGGTTTTAGACTAAAACGCATATAGTATGTCCCAGTTACACAATGTGGATCCTTAAACCAACTACTCCTGAAACTTCTCACAATACCCGAGGAGTTTAGAGCTGAACTGGCAGCGTCTTCCACAAGTGAGGATAAAACATCCCAGAACTGGTGTGTTTTAGGCAATATATTTAGTCAAGGCCATTCCAGGAGTCCTGACCCATCCCGAAACCTCCCCTGCTTCCCGCTCACCAGCCTGTTGTGTATTCACAGTGATCCTTTTGTGACAAATGGTGCGTTAATGTGTATATATATGTATAATGTAATGTTGTACCGTAAACTGTCTAAACCAAATAGAAGTGTTGTACAGATCTTAAACTCAACAAACAATGCAAACGTCCTGTATTTGATTTGATCCTTAAAAGGTCGTTGTTGTGGGTCTTGTGTATGACAGGATTTTACTTCAATCAGATGTGATTTAGGTTGTGCAATATTTCCTCTATTAACTAAACCTAACAGGTGTGTGTTCTTTATTTTACCCATTTTGTGACAATTGCAGTTGTTAAAAGCCATCTTCAGTGTGTCCATTGATATGATTGTGAGTGGCTTGATTGGTTCACATATGTGGTAATCTAGATGGTCCACCATGATATTATTGTGGCTCAGGCAAACTTTCAGTGCTCTTCTATGTGGTTCATGTTTTTACAAATTAGGATAGATATGTATGTTATATGATGGCTTTACTGAATGTCTAATGAATAACTGTATCACTGATGCAATCAAGTTTGGAGGCAAATGGAATTTCAGTAATTTATTTAAATGTTGCAGTACTTATGGAACCCATGCCTGAGGTTTGTACTTCACAAGTTGTTTTTTGTTTTTTAGCATATTTACATTTGTGTAGTTTCTTTTTTTATATATACAGAGGAATTATCTCATTTTACAGAAAATGTATTCGAGTGGGTCATAATTTCTAAATAGGTTTATCCTGTTCTGACTGTTTAAATCTTAGTGAATTTTATTGTCTGTTAATGCCTGCCAATTGTATAAAGAAAGGAAGATATAAAATTAAAGTCACAAATATATAGAATTATAGTCTTAAATCCTATTAAAATGAGAAATATTGTTAAACATTGTGTAGTATTACACAAACAGATGCAACTTTGATGTGATCTTCAATGTAGCTTAATAATGGTGTCAAATTACTATGCTAAAATGTGCACATAATCAATAAAGTCTATCAAATAAATATGCATCCATTTCCCTGTTTGAAAAATAATCATAAAGCAATAAGTGACGGAGGAGGTGCATTAAATTGATTTTAAGGGGTAACATAATAGCATAGCCTATAGAGACTTAGAGTTCCATTAAAGCAACAAAATACACCAATGAGTATTTTGATAAGATAATAATATTAAAGAGTTAGTTTACCCAAAAATGAAAATTCTGTCATTAATGCTGCCTTCGTGTGCTATCGGAAATAACATAATTCCCACTTCTTAAGTCGTGATTTTGAGCTCATCGCATATGAAAGGTTTGATGTATCTCCGACAAGGGGGATATTGATGTTATGCATAATAATTTGCAGTGATAAAAGAAGTTAAGAGTATTTCAACTGTGTGATATTGTGTTTTTAGCATGCAAGGCTTTACTAGACCCTGCAAACAGTGCTGGTAGCACATCTGTGCTGTTGTCTCACAGGCACCGTCTCCTTTGAAAATAGGAAACTGAACACCACAGGAGTACTGTCACACTCACTTCAGTGAGCTATGAGCTCAAAATCACATTCCTCAAAGGTCACAACCTTCTTTGACTATGGTAAACATCGGTGGTAGATCTGTTCTCGTGTATTTTACTTAAACAAATTACTATCTCTCAAACTCCAATTAAAATAATGTTTTATTAGGTCCTACTATTAATAAAAGGTTTTTTTTTTTTTTTGGTGGAGCAAGGTTTCCCAGTTGTTCAGCGAGTTGTCAGATCCAAAGGTGCCAAAATCGATCCAAAAAAGATCCAAAAGACAAATATAAAAATAGCACCAAGAGAACATAAAAAAAGTTTTTGTAACTTAATGGGAAAGTTAGCAAAACTTTCTTAGAACATATTTTTGTTAGTTGGGAAGTTATATAATACTTTATGGTAAATTCACACAACACTGCTGTAATGGAGTGGCGCAGCAACGAGAAGAGTGCGGAGCTGAGCCAGTACCGTCTGTCGTATCTTCACGGTAAGCCTCGTATATTAGCCTATCTACTACATTATGCTGACACAAGTATTCATCGGTAGGCTATTTTGCTCCAAATCCATTTTGAGAAATGTAGATTTCAATTATAATGACATCGCAAAGTACAACAGAACAAGTAGGCCTATACACAATCCAGTAACATCCGATCTATTTAACCAGCCCCGTCTCAAGCACGTGCAAGAGCATGAGAAGCTTTTACTCACTATGACCACAGTGTGGCACAAGTCGGCAACATTTTTGAGCTTCATATGCGATCTATTTTAAAGCAATGAGACCTGCTTTCTAATACACTGCACGACTAGGCTCATGCTGTATTAATAAACAACAGATGATTCATTTGCATTCCTAACTTCATATTTTAACATAAATGTAAACAAACATATTTAATTCACAGGCTGTTTTTAGTGAGAAACATGCGATTCTTGTGCATCAATGAGGTTCAGTTTAGTTTGGTAGTTCTTGGCATTTTATATAATTCATTGTGTCATAAATGTCAGACTCCACGAAGAAGGGGGAGCTCTGCTTTTGTTAATGAATACATCTATAGAACAGAGGAGCTTTCAGTATAACACTGATGTCAAAGGCATGATATAGCTACATTTATTAAGAGCCTTCTAGATTTTAAAGCCAATTTTTAATCCTGCTCCCCCCCCCACCACCAGTTTCCAACAAAGCTTCTACTCAGCAAGCTGCACTTCTTAATCAAGGCATTGATTGGGCTTTGGTGGCATATAATTATTTTTATTGGTCTGTGACATTTGTTAATTCATATTGAACTACAGCTCAATCTTTATTGCTGGAAGTCTCTTTATATATTTAAGCACAAATCACGTAATGCAATCAAGCAGAGACATCTCTTCCATTCAGTGTCTGGACTACTCTGATACCAAACGCCATTATGCATGCAACTGTCACATACAGTACTGTTCGTGCTATCAGAATAAGCCTCCGACAAGGGAGATATTGATGTTATGCATAATAATTTGCAGTGATAAAAGAAGTTAAGAGTATTTCAACTGTGTGATATTGTGTTTTTAGCATGCAAGGCTTTACTAGACCCTGCAAACAGTGCTGGTAGCACATCTGTGCTGTTGTCTCACAGGCACCGTCTCCTTTGAAAATAGGAAACTGAACACCACAGGAGTACTGTCACACTCACTTCAGTGAGCTATGAGCTCAAAATCACATTCCTCAAAGGTCACAACCTTCTTTGACTATGGTAAACATCAGTGGTAGATCTGTTCTCGTGTATTTTACTTAAACAAATGACTATCTTTCAAACTACGATTAAAAGAAACCGTTGTTTTAAACTCAAAACAGCAAGTCTGAAAGCAGCCCAGCTATTATTGTAAATCCCAAACAGCCAATAGTCTTGCTAAATTCTGAGCCTCATAAATGACAAGAAAACTAACTGTGCTCCTGGAAGTGGGAGGTGGAAGAGGTCGATTTTAATTAGAAGGCAGATCAATTTTTCTGTTTCCCCTTCTTTTCATTTTAAAAGTCATATTGCAGACTTTGTCCCTCAATTTCCTTAAAGCAAGAGATTAATGTTATACTAGGACCTGCAGATCCTCAGCCTGACAATTTCCTTATCTCTGGAGCTGTAGAGCAGTGGCTCTCAGCACTTTTGTAGTTTTTCTCCTATAATTATGATAAAGCTGCTTATATTAATGTTAAAAGCTACTATCAGAGCTCCTGCTAGAAATCTCACTGCTGTTTGATCATTAAATGATTTTTTCCACTGTGTCATAAAAAGTGTTTTTAAAAACTCTATGTTGGTGCTAAATAAAAATGACTGGAAGAAAGCACCAAAGCAAATTTCATTTCAAAATGATTATTTAATCAGCTCAATTAATAATAATGATCTGCCAATTCCGATTTTCTTTCTAAGAACTATAATACAAAAATCTACTTTTCTTCAACGCAAAGTTTTGTTTTCATTAAAAAAAACAAGTAAAAAGTAAATAATAAAATAAGAACAAATAATAATAAAAAAAGGCAAACAACAGCACATAAATGCAATAGAATAAAGAGAGCTATAAAGTTTTTTAGGTTAAGTGTAGGTTTTTATTCAGGAAAGAAATACTACAGAAATTAATATGCTATAATCCAGTGTTATTTTACATGGGTTAAAATGTAAAATAACACATTCAGTGTTATTTTACATTGGTTACCTTAATTTCTGTATTCTTTATTGTAAATATTAAATACAGATTTATTCTTACCATTAAAGTTATAATATGTATTCAGTCAAGAGCAGAAAGTGATTTTATTTGTCTTTTGTTCTTTAAATAACATGACAGACAGCAGCAGGAATATTGGACTGCGGTTCCTTTAAGAGTTTATGAACAGACCTAATACTGTTAAGCTGGGCATACAACTGTGCGATTTCCGTCCGATTTTGAGCCGAATTCTGACTCGTGCGACTCTTTTTTTAATCGGACCGATTTTCATCTTTGTCGTGCGTCGTTTGTCGAGCAGCATTCGTGCAGTGTACAGGGGGAACCGAGAGGCTATAAACCTCTCCCGACCCGGCAATCGGATGGTCGGATGAATTTCTGGCATGTCAGAAATTTTGGTCGCCCCTTGTGAGGATATTGCATAGTTGAAGCAGAGCTACGAAACGATTACACTAAACTCTGTGTTTTTCCCTCACTGCGATTGCACGAAAACCATTTCAGTAATACAGCAAGAAAGAAGAAAGACAAAAAGAAAAAGAAAAAAAAGAAGAAAAAAAAACCGAAAGGGATCTTTAAGTTCTGTAGCTATCTAGCTGCAATTTAGCAAACTGTTGCTTACCTCCAGTTTGTTGTGCATAATGGATAAACCATAGGCCAATTAGCCACGTCTACCAAGCCACCTGCATGTATAGGCTAGCTATTCGGCACCTCTTTTATTATTTTGTTTGATAATTAATTTACTTGTTTCATTTTTCACTTATTATTTACTCATTTAGGCTATTTCATATTTACTTAATTTTTTTTTATCACGGGAAATGTGAACTGTTGTCCATCATTTGGCAATCGGTGATAAAGAAAAATGTCACGTCGCAATTTTATAATTTTTTTCCATTTTAAACCATATCACACAAGCAATGCGCAAACTTTGCGCGAGATGAAGTCTATAGAAAAAAGAAAAAAAAAAAACAGACGAGCTTTCGGTGCATATTCTCTCAGAGACAACGAGAGATAAATCCTGCTTCAACATGCTGATAACGGTAGGCTATGTCTTAATTTATTTTCTTAATATTTCTCTTGTGGTCCATATACTGTACGTAGTGAAAAAAACGAGAAGAGAATTTTGTGTTAAACAAGTTGTTTTTGAAATGAAGCTGCTTTTCTTTGACTGATTGCAGTGATCGGACACATTATAGACTTGATCATTTTAATTACAGGCCTATGATTCATTGTATGAATGTCTTTAAATCATTCTCAATGAGGAGTAAGCTAATCTATCAAATATTTTGTTTTATTATCCTCGCAGCGCGTCAGTTGTGCGGTGATGCGCTATGAAATTAGTCTATTGCGGGCCAAATGAATTTTAATATCAATTTAATAATAAAAGTAGGCCTACCGTTATAATAATAATAATAATTTAATATATAAATTAGAAATGTTAAATTCTCTTGATATCCATAGCTGATGCTTTTAACGACATATGGTCAATCGGCTCAACCCAGCACAGGGGTTTATTGTGCATATTTCAAAGGCATAGTGTGAGCAGTCAAGTCACAGCTCGACCATCGGACCGCATAGTGTGAGCACATAAATCGTGTGCTTTGGCTTTACATCGCATGCGATCTACTAGTACAGTGTGAGTTGGTAACCTTGCTGAAATCGCACAGTGTATGCCCGCCTTTACACAACATGCGTTCTCTTTCTTAGCTATTTAACGATCCAAAACTGACTGTTTATCTGAATAATCGTCAAGACTGGCATTTTGACATAATTTTCTATGTATTTGACCATTTAAGCGGAGTAAGCCACTAATTTTAGTACTTGTTGTGACTGTTTGACTTCTGTCTCTGTTTAAAACTGAGCGTGGCTTGTCCGCTCCACTAATATAGATCAGTGGTGCACGCGCTTTTGGTGTGAGTGCGAAACCTGCGGGAATGACTAAAATTATACACAAAACAAGCACTATTTAACCGGAGCGAATGAGACTCAGAGAGAAAGGAGGCGCCCGCGCGGGTGTGTGTCACTTTGCCGTTGGAGAGTAGAGAGCGAGAACGCGCAGCTGACCTTATTGCCTGTGCCGCTGGTAACAAAACAGATCGTCTAGGAATCGGTATGAAGTGAGACTGATCGGCCAATCACTGTTCCGGGCCGATCATGAGGAAAATCGGCGATTCCAATCCCTGCCCGATCGATCGGTGCATCTCTACTTATTATCTAAATTAGAATCAGAATTGTTTTAGAATGCACATTAGCTTATTTTCCATTAACTTTACTTACATTTACAACAGCGCATAAAAATGTGGTCTGAGTTTCACAAACAAAAACCACAGACAGGCAGAATGAAAGTGTAAATCCATTCTCTGTCAGTAGGTGGTGCTTTTGTAACAGCATAAATAGAGCTGTTTCCCCAGTAACCCCATAAACAAAGCAGAGCTGCACAAAAGTCCCTGTAAAGCCAGGCTTGGGAGGGTTACTTTAAAAATGTATTCCATTCCAGTTACAAATGACTTCATAAAAAAAGTATTCAGTAACGTAATCCAAGTACCACAATATGAAAGTAATGTAATCTGATTACTTTTGGATTACTTCAAGGTCACACACACACACACACACACACACATATATATATATAAAGAAAGAAAGAAAGAATGAAAGAGAAATTGATCAACTATAAATAAATTGCATTTTTAAATGTAATTTTAATTATTTCTTCTCAATATCTGCAAGTTTTTAAATGTTACACATTCCATACTTTTTGGAGTTTCAACAATAAAAATATTTTACAAATCTGATAAATTATTTATTGCAATATTATTAGCATTGTTGTTGTTTAGAGCTTAAAAAAATGTTAGTTCTGCTTTAATTTTAATGTTTAGCATTTTGGTTACTTTTAAAACCTATTAAACCTAAGCAATAATGTCTCATTTCCACAACTTGGGAATACACAGCCCTGAATATACAGTGGGTACGGAAAGTATTCAGACGCCCTTAAATTTTTCACTCTTTGTTATATTGCAGCCATTTGCTAAAATCATTTAAGTTCATTTTTTTTCCTCATTAATGTACACACAGCACCCCATATTGACAGAAAAACACAGAATTGTTGACATTTTTGTAGATTTATTAAAAAAGAAAAACTGAAATATCACATGGTCCTAAGTATTCAGACCCTTTGCTGTGACACTCATATATTTAACTCAGGTGCTGTCCATTTCTTCTGATCATCCTTGAGGTGGTTCTATACCTTCATTTGAGTCCAGCTGTGTTTGATTATACTGATTGGACTTGATTAGGAAAGCCACACACCTGTCTATATAAGACCTTACAGCTCACAGTGCATGTCAGAGCAAATGAGAATCATGAGGTCAAAGGAACTGCCTGAAGAGCTCAGAGACAGAATTGTGGCAAGGCACAGATCTGGCCAAGGTTACAAAAAAATTTGTGCTGCACTTTAGGTTCCTAAGAGCACAGTGGCCTCCATAATCCTTAAATGGAAGACGTTTGGGACGACCAGAACCCTTCCTAGAGCTGGCCGTCCGGCCAAACTGAGCTATCGGGGGAGAAGAGCCTTGGTGAGAGAGGTAAAGAAGAACCCAAAGATCACTGTGGCTGAGCTCCAGAGATGCAATCGGGAGATGGGAGAAAGTTGTAGAAAGTCAACCATCACTGCAGCCCTCCACCAGTCGGGCTTTAAGGCAGAGTGGCCCGACGGAAGCCTCTCCTCAGTGCAAGACACATGAAAGCCCGCATGGAGTTTGCTAAAAAACACCTGAAGGACTCCAAGATGGTGAGAAATAAGATTCTCTGGTCTGATGAGAACAAGATAGAACTTTTTGGCCTTAATTCTAAGCGGTATGTGTGGAGAAAACCAGGCACTGCTCATCACCTGTCCAATACAGTCCCAACAGTGAAGCATGGTGGTGGCAGCATCATGCTGTGGGGGTGTTTTTCAGCTGCAGGGACAGGACGACTGGTTGCAATCGAGGGAAAGATGAATGCGGCCAAGTACAGAGATATCCTGGACGAAAACCTTCTCCAGAGTGCTCAGGACCTCAGACTGGGCCGAAGGTTTACCTTCCAACAAGACAATGACCCTAAGCACACAGCTAAAATAACGAAGGAGTGGCTTCACAACAACTCCGTGACTGTTCTTGAATGGCCCAGCCAGAGCCCTGACTTAAACCCAATCGAGCATCTCTGGAGAGACCTAAAAATGGCTGGTCCACCAACGTTTACCATCCAACCTGACAGAACTGGAGAGGATCTGCAAGGAGGAATGGCAGAGGATCCCCAAATCCAGGTTTGAAAAACTTGTTGCATCTTTCCCAAAAAGACTCATGGCTGTATTAGACCAAAAGGGTGCTTCTACTAAAGACTGAGCAAAGGGTCTGAATACTTAGGACCATGTGATATTTCAGTTTTTCTTTTTTAATAAATCTGCAAAAAAGGCCAACAATTCTGTGTTTTTCTGTCAATATGGGGTGCTGTGTGTACATTAATGAGGAAAAAAAATGAACTTAAATGATTTTAGCAAATGGCTGCAATATAACAAAGAGTGAAAAATTTAAGGGGGTCTGAATACTTTCCGTACCCACTGTATATGTAAAGGGATATTCAGACATCTAGCGGCTACAGTATGGTATTACAGATTATTTTTTAGTTTGATAAAGAAAGTGTTTTCATTTCCAATAATCCACTAGCAGCAGTGATTCAATCTGCCTCTGAGGAGATTGTAGACGGGTGTTATTTGCGCATGCACCAGCGGGTGGCTCACGTGGGTCATCACTGGCAACAGAACCAGTAACTACTGTATAATCAAGCAGCGCTTAATATGTGTTATTATGGCAAAATAATGATTTATTTAGTTTTAAATGAAACGATTGTAATCCTGATAGTATCCCCCCTTTTTTCAAAATGTAACTATAATCTGATTACTACGTTTTGTTGACGTAACTGTAACGAATTACAGTTACTGGATTTTTGTATCATGATTACGTAACGCCGTTACATGAATTCCATTACTCCCCAACCCTGTGTAATGCCATATTAAAATATGTGTTCCGAGTTTGCCACACCACAGAAAAACATGTTATCAACCACCCAGCTAAATTTGAATGATTAAAAAAACCGCCAAGTAAATTAAATAAATTATCAAAATCTTGAAAAAATGAGCAGTATTCTTTGCTCTCAAACGCTGAAACCACGCCTACTCGCGAGAAGATGCCATCTCTTTCAACTTATGGAGTATAGACTGATTTATACTTCTGTGTCGAGTGTACACCGTAGCTACGGTGTAGGCTGTTTGTACCACGCATAGCCTACGTCGTAGCCTGACGTGCACCTCTTCAAAAATGTAACAACGCGTCAATTCTATGCGGACCACAAGCGCTGTGATTGGTCTGCTAGAACCCCTCCCACGGGTCAAAAAAACTGTCACGGAGCAATAGGAGAAGAGCGAGCGTTTTCAACTTTCATAGGAAT
The DNA here is from genome assembly GCA_037101425.1 of Elopichthys bambusa. NCBI lineage: Eukaryota > Metazoa > Chordata > Actinopteri > Cypriniformes > Xenocyprididae > Elopichthys > Elopichthys bambusa. Next base: position 17,942,746 of record CM074446.1, read on the forward strand.
GAAAAACACTCTGTTTCAGGGGACACATGCAGTCAGACTGCAACATAAGTTATTACCTATTTGCCGCTTCTCTGTTGTTTCTATTTGTAAGCTTCTCTGACAACGTACATGACAAGCTGCTTCTTCTTCAGCTTTTGCCTTGATACTCAACATTACTAGTGATACTAGCCTATTAGTGGTCTGCATGCACATCGACGTGGACAACGACGCAGAAGTATAAATGAAAAAGACGCATAGCCTACGGCACAGAGGCTCCGGCGTAGGTCAGACGCAGAAGTATAAATCAGCCTTATGAGGTCTCTGCGGAACAAAATTGGGCGTTTCTGTATTTGTGGGTGTTTTCAAACTGGTGGGTGTTTATATATCATGCAATGAAAATTATCCCCTTCACCCGACCCCACCTCTAAACCCTACCCACACTCTGACGCGGGCAAATCAGGTAACGCTCTCAAAAACGCCCCTGTTTATGCCCTCGCCCATCAATCATTAATGTCCTGCAGAGACCTGTACTTAAACTTATGAGTCAAACATACTGATGCATATAAACAAAAAAAATCACATTAGAGCAGTGGTTTTCAACCTATGGGCCACGGCCCACTATGGGTCCTTAGATCCTCCAGCCGTGAGATAACTTAAAATTAATTTAAATATATTAATATAATTCATTAATTTAATTATTAATACATTACATTAAATGTATTAAAAAATACATTTAAAACAAGGTACCACCTCTCTTGTACGTATTCTGTGATTGTATCGGTTCAGCCCAGGCCATTTCTCATCGTGCTGCTGTGAAATACTGACTGACTGAACGGTGGCTCAAAATGCAAACTCTCTCAGTTGGAAAAAGAAAACCAGTGTCGCTAAAAAGGTTTTAATGAATGACGATTGTAATGAAGGTAAAGACGATTACAGTGACATACAGGAGTCTTACATAAGGCATGCGCGAGTCCGCAAACAAACCGCACGTGCACTCTCAACTCACTGATCGTTATAACATCGTATTTAGTTACTGTGGACTAGGCCTACCTACTAATTATAATATAAGCACACAAAGCAACTTACACTGTTGGGCACGTACTGCTGACTGTGGCACCAGATGTCGGCGCCACGAGATGGAAGGATGAAGGCCGGGACGGGAGAGACTCTATCCAGTCCCATATCATCGATTGTCGCCGGGACAGAAGTATGAAGGCCGAGGCAGGAGACAGTCAGCGATAACCAAGCTGTTTTGTATATTATCGCAACCAGGTATGCATTTGCCTGACGAAGGCATAATTAGCTAGCAAAATGAAGGCTGTAGTAACTCCTAATGACAGTAACTCACGATTGAGAGGGCGAGCCGCTGTAGTGCTAGGGGCAGGTCCATGCTCGGGAGCTCCAGTGCGTCATCAAACCCCCGTTTTAACCCGCCCAAAAAATCCTGAACACAGAATTGGTGAAAAACTGTTAAACAGTCTAACTACACAATTCATTACTACAGAGTTCACAGTCTTTGTAATGTGTTTCAGCAATACATTTGTAACATGTATAATGTGTTTAGAAACAATTCTCAGAAAGGACTTTACAGGAACTTCAAGACAAGTCATTTCACTCGGCGGCCATCTTTGAAACTCCCCTCTGGCATTCAAGTGCAGCTCCTATCACTTTGAATGGGGAAACATCAAATTCTCCAAAGCTGTTTGCCAAGCTTTCATTTAAATTTAATATTTGAAATCACTAATGAACTCTAACAACAACTGTCTCATGAATTGTGTTTCTAAACGCTCGAATCGTGACAAGAAACAGTATTTTTCAGGATGGATCAAGCTAATGCGCATGCGCAATTCTAAATAAGCGTCTCGTTTCGGAGGCGCGCGTCTGACTGTTTCTATATGAACCAGAGCTTCTAATGGCCGCTGCAGTGACGACTTTACCAATCGGCTATGGGCTCTTATTTAAAAGGCGGGACTTGTTCCGCCATATTGCACGTTGCACTTTCTCCCATTCAAAACAATACGAGTAAAGCTTCTTGTGTTATTCTATAGTCTTTGGCTGCGCTTATAAACACTATGCCTTGCACAGAAGGACGATGAAAAGAAAATGCCATCAAAACTTTTTTTCAAGGCAGTCAGTTCCCTTCAGAGATACATTCATAGAATTCATTCATACTTTAATTCATATAATTTCCCCCAGAACTGTTGTAAAACCTCTCACTTCTTTCGCCATTTTTTTTTTTCAAACGAAACATACACTTCCTGCTGTATCTGCATGAGTGCTTACTTTGCCTAATACTGGAAAGTATTTACTGTGAGTTTTTAAAATCCTGGCAATCAAATAAGGTTTTAATGATTAAAATATTAAACTGTAATATTAACCGTCGGAGATTGCATCGTGGTTTATTGTCAAACTGGTAATTGTTTCATCACTAACCCTCAAACTACAGTGAGCTTGGCGACCCCTTGTAAATCTTTAGCGACCCCTAGTGGGGGTCGCGACCCCCAGGTTGGGAAACATTTAATAAAAACATTAATGAAATTAATTTTTTATGAAAGATCTGCATTGACTGCATGATCATATCACCGTATTATTTACTGCCATGCGAGCCACAAATTAAAGCTTGCGAGCCGCGCAATGAGTAACACTGCTCTAGTCTGATTGAAACCTGTGGGTCACCATTCTGTTAATATTGGACTTGTTGATACACAAAATAGGTGCAAAAAATGAATGGCCTATAGGCCTACTACCATTTATCATTAATGTTATTTTTTGATAGATTATAGATTACACTTTGTATACACACTGACTTTAACGAAAACTACTGTTTTGCAGAACGTGCCATGCCTACTGTGTTCACGTCTTTTACACGGTTTTGACCAGCGGATGTCGCTAGCGTGCCACTCCCTTCTGGTCCGCATGCTTTGAAGTAATACGAGAAAGTTTCTAATTATTATGAGAAACCGAGTCATTATTATGAGAAAAGGTCATAATTACAATAGTTTCTAATTATTATGATTTACAGAATCATATTTTTTTTACTCAAGTGTGGCAGTTACCCAAACTGCAAACAAGAAAGTCTACTCTTCCGCCTCAAAACTCCGCCCACACGCCACTTGATTGACACGCCTCATTTGAATTATCATTTGCAGTGTCAGTTTGAGCATGTGATTTGCCGTTTGAAATGTCGGTTTGAGCATTTGATTCATCATTTTTGATGTCCGTTCCAGCATTTGATTTATCATTTGCGAGGTCTGTTTGAGCATTTGATTTTTTTATTTGCAATGTCGGTTTCAGCATTTGATTTATAATTTGCGTATTTGATTTATGATTTGAGCATTGAATTATAGATTTAATTATGACAGGTTGGGTTGATAATGAAAATAAAAAATCAAATACAAATTAGTTTTAATTTGATTTTTGAGACAGTTCATGCTTCCCTGAATGAGGAAATTAAATTGCATTTGAGCATTTGATTTAAATCAGGGTATCTTCTGTTCATTTGGGATTTTTTTTTTATTTAATATTGAAATTTAATATTACGGTTTCGGGAAACAGTCGTGACTAGCTAGTTGATTTGTTCATGGTTGTTTAGCAGCGAGTTACATCGTTGTTCGGGGAACGCACCCCAGAGTATCTTCCATTCATTTGTTTTTTGATTTAATATTGAAATCAGAAACACGAGAAAACTGTTTTTCATTTTTAAAAAGAAAAAGAAAAAAAACATTGGCTTGATTTATCATTTTTTCGTTCTGCGGTTGGAAACGAATAATCAGCTTGAATATTCGACCTCTACATGTGGGCGGCAATGAAACGCCTCTTTCCGCTGATTGGTCAACCAGACATCAAACCATGTCGTCATTAGTTGTCCACCGGTTCCGCTCAACAGAATAAAAGTCCCTCGCTCTACAGCTGTACAGATTCTTAACGCGTTTATTGTACATTTTAATCTCTTTCTCATAAATATTAATTCACTTTGCAGCTGCACACAACTACCCCCAGTCTACAACTTTGGCACACTGCCTGTTTTATTTAACTGACCAACTATAAAAATCTAGTGAAGCTGCTCGACGCACTGGGCAGCGCGGAGCAAATGTACAATACATTGAAGTGCAAATCAGTAGCCTATCGAATATGCAGCAGTCATAACTTTTGTTTTAGACAACACCCTGAGTTCAGAGATGGACTTTATTGAAATGCGAATTGGATGTCATGATTTGATGACGCAGGTGAACTTGTTTGAGATGCCAATTTGAAATAGGCTACGACACATTAAAAAAAAAAAAAAAAAAAAAGTTAAATAAATAAAGGGGTAATGTTAAATAAATATAGTATTAAATAGCCATTATAGTGCTCTCTCATTAATAAGAAGATATCAAAACCCTGGAATAACACTAACAATAAAGAGATGAAGAGTAGCCTATTTTTATAGCCTATTTATTGCCATCTGTCGGTGTCTGAAATTAACTTTACCGTTTTTTCATTTCCGTTTTTAAAAATGAAAAACGGTTTTCTCGTTTTTCTGATTTCAATATTAAATAAAAAAAAAAACAAATGAATTGAAGATACCCTGGGGTGCGTTTCCCGAACAACGATGTAACTCACTGCTAAACAACCATGAACAAATCAACTAGCTAGTCATGACTGTTTCCCGAAACCGCATTGTCGCAAACCTGTTGTTCAACCACATTGGTGAATGACGTCATGCAGGTGGTGAGTAATAACTTCTTTAAATAAATCCGTTTGAGATCGAATCAATGATTGATTTTTTGCTATAAATTACGGATATGGCATTAGAGGACTAATTCTAATTTTCCTCAGTTATTTTGCTTTATTTCAAATATATCATATTTTTTGCACTCTTCCAAAATGGTGCTTTAAATCTCTTGACAACCTAAAATATATAAATGTCATTTGTATATATTCGAAATAAAAGATATACATTGTACTTAATGTCAGAAGTCCAGATGTCATAAAAACAAGAAACTATGCTTATAACCACAACTTGAGAGCTGTCGTTCCAACCACACAAGTTTGTGATGCAGTCTGCGAATGTTCGTTTGAACTATGGTTTCTGGAAACACCAAATCATTGAACTTTGTAAGTAACGACGGAACTTGCGATGTTAGATGGCTAACGATGCTTTTGGGAAATGCACCCCTGATTGATTTATCATTTGAGCCGCTGTTTTGAAACTGATTTATTATTTGATCGTTTTAAGCATTTGAATTTTCATTTTAATTTTGTTAGGAAAAACTTCCATACAGAAAGCTACTAAAGACGTATTTAAAATAGTTCATGTGACTCCAGTGGTTTGTTTAACCTTAATGTTATGAAGCAACGAGAATGTTTTTTATGTGCAATATCTAGTGATGGGCGGTTTCATAAAGCTTCAAAGCTTAACGAATCTTTTTTTTTCAAATCAGTGGTTCGGAGCGTGTATCAAACTGCTAAAGTCACACCCTCCAGTGGTGAACCATTAAAATTTCGAAAGACTTATGATGTAACAAAGCCTCGTTTACTGAAATCGCGTGACTTTGGCAGTTTGATACACGCTCCGAACCACTGATTCGAAACAAAAGATTTGTAAAGCTTCAAAGCTTCATAAAGCGGTGTTTTAAAATCACCCATCCCTAGATATTGTTGAATAAAGTAGTTATTTGTTTTTTTTGGCGCACAAAAAGTATTCTCGTCACTTCATAACATTACGGTTGAACCACTGTAGTCACATGAACTGTTTTAAATACGTCTTTAGTAGCTTTCTGGGCATTGAAAGTGTTAACTGTCTTGCTCTCAATGGAGGCCTCACTGAGCCATCGGATTTCATCAAAAATATCTTAATTTGTGTTCTGAAGATGAACAAAGCTCTTACGGGTATAGACCAACATGAGGGTGAGTAATTAATGACAGTATTTTCATTTTGGGGTGAACTAACCCTTTAATTTAGGCTTTTAGTCACATATAAACATTGATCGACACACATACTTACACTCTATGAAAAGTTTGTAAAAATAGGGCCCAATGTACAAAGCTTTTCCATACTGATTTTTCACAGGTGTTTTGTATTTTGAATTAGGCATTTCCTTTGGTTGTGTTTTAGGGTTAAACAAGAATTTTTTTTAGGGTTAAACAAAACTCACAGACGACTGCAGCATGAACTAAAACAAAAACAGCAACATAAATGTCCCATGCCTGGTTCTCTCGTGTCTTGCTCTGTTGTCACTCCTTTCCCGAGCTCGAGTCCCACGGCTCTCGGTCCCTCCTTGCTTGCCACAACCACCAAACATAGAAATTGAAACTGTATCTTGTCAAGTTGCTGAAAGTTATTAAATGCCTGAAAAAAGGACATAATTATGGATTTCTGAGACGGTGCATATTAAATATTAATTCCGAAGATTAACACATGAAATGTGATTGGTTGTGATGTGGATTATTATGAGGGGCTGATTTATAGTTGCTTTGGTAGATCAGAACTGGATTACATCTGCAGATTCTGCACAGTGAATTATTCCATATTTAGAGACAGTTGGTGTGTTCATAGATCATCTAAGCAATGTGCAGTAGCTACTTGTGACTGCCTTTATGTAACATGCAATATGTGACTGTCATTTATTCAGACTAGACCTCTGGAGCAGATTTAAACCTGCCAATGGAAGAGGAGGAGGAAGAGAGAATTGAATGCACTCATTTAGCACACGCTCACACAAATCTCCAATATTCAATTGTTAAACCTTACGGAGTTGCATATTTGTAAAATTTTAAAGTGTCATTATTGTACAAACTTTATGCCTCTTATATATACACATTCAAATGATATATAATACACAAATAATAATTGACACATATTGCATGAAATGGAAATACAACTCTAAAGCATTAAAACAATTTTATAATTAATATCAAGTACATAAAATAATGTAAAATTAATAAAAAAAAATATTTATACCTTTTTCTGATTGGCAACAACTGGGTGCAAATGAAGTCATAAAATGAAAGGGCCAAAACAATCAGCAAATCAGCTGTACAGTACAGTATTTAAGTACAAAAAGCTTTATCTTTTTAACTTTACCTCGGTCTACATCAATTGGCTGAGATTGTATTTCACAATCGGCATAATTTTTTTTAAGCAAAAATTCAAATTTCTCACATTTGCTTAATTAAAATAAACTGCAAGGTTTTAACAAACCTGAAAAACTTAATGTCTGGTTCACATTTGGGATCAGTTCTTGCTCAAAGTCCCAGACTCTTTTGTCTTTTTGTACCCAAATTGTACCCTTTTGTACCCATTTGGTACCCAAATGGTAATTGACACATATTGCATGTAAATTAATATCAAGTACATAAAATAATGCAACATTTATATTAAAAAATATTCATAAATGCAAAGATAAATTTACAGTAATTTTAGCTTAACAAAAATATATCTTTTCTGATTGGGAACAACTCCAAAAGGAAAGAGGCAGTTAACAGGAAATTTATTCACTGGGTTCAAAGGAAGTCAGAAAATGAAAGGGCCAAAGACATACATATACACATACAAAACAATCAGCACATCAGCTGTACAAAAAGTTTTTATAGCAAAATTTCAGATTTAAAATTGATCACATTTGCATAATTATTATCAACTCTAAGGCCTTAACAAACCTGAAAAAATCAATGTCTGGTTCACATTCGGGATCAGTTCTTGCTCAAAGTCCCAGACTCTTTTGTCTACGAACAGTTGGTCTTTGGTAAGATGCCCTTGCAGTGGTTCTCTCACATGTACAATCCTACATACATCAAACGGTACATTGTAAGAACCTCCAAACTCTTTTAAAGTGGAATGCACGGATGTTTGCTGTACCTTCCTTGGGTTAACAATCATCTTTGCAGGATTGTAAACATATTTTCGATCAGGTTCTCTGTAAATGTGCTCCATGATATTGATACCAGGAATATTATTCCATTCTGCTCGTTTGAACTTCCCACTGTCCTCAAACTGTGTTTTGGGGAATATGTGGTTCTCTATGCGAAACACGCCTACACTGGGATGAGCAGACTGGAGATCCTCCATAAGAGATGATAAATTGCTGTGTTTGTACGGCATGATGATCTCGTCAATATCATTCAGGAGAACGTACCTGGATTGATACATGTGTCTGTAAATGCACTCGTTGAGTGTTACTAACTGACCATAATAATGGAGATCGCCCTTGTGTTCCTGGAAGTTCCAGCCCAGGGATGGGGTCAGAAACTTGTCGATAGGCCATGAAACAATCTCCAGTATCCCCTCTGTTTCATAATGTTTTAAGAGCTTTTCCAGATCTGGTCCACAACTAGTGTTATAGATGACCACGTGCTGTACACCCAGAAGCTTGTACATCTCCATATTTTGAGCAAACTGCAGTACATTGTTGTATTTGCCAAAAAGGTTGGAGATGCAAATAGTGAAGTCAAATTTGAAAGTATTTGTACTGATACGATTTTTTATTGGCAGATACTCCGTATTATTGTTGTCTGAATCTTTAGTTGATATGAGGACACGTGTTGCATTTTCCATGTGCTTGCCTTTACAAATCACATCTGAGACATGAAATGGGAAGCCAAAATTGTCACTGTGTATCTGGACCTCTGCCTGAACAGTTTTGCAGTCATGTTCAGTGTTGCAGTAAACACAGTAAAGTGGCTGAAGATTGTTTCTCTTGATTATGCTGATGACTCGAATGACCCCGTTCAGTCTGTGGTCAATAAACGCAGACACCATGAAATGCTCAGAGTCTTTGATGGGCGTTATTAAAGCCTCTTTAACTTCTTGCTTCGGAGCCTCTGTGGTGTTTTGCATATTATAGAAAGGAGCCATATATTTGGAAAGAGAATAATTGCTTGTGTATGCCAAAATCAGTGTGAAAATAATAGTGATAGTACATGATAGAGCAAGAAACTTTTTAAATGTGCTTTTATCCATCTGCTCTTTAGTTCCTGTAGAGTAAAAAAAGATGAATGTCAGAAAATGTGCAAACTGTTGTTCTGTCTATGAATTCTCTCTGTCCGTAAGGCCTATAAACTTGAGGCTTTTTTTTTTTTTTTTCAATTTTATTTTTAAAGTTAGGAAAAACATACACATACATTATACATACATACATACATATATATATATATATATATATATATATATACATACACACACACATACATTATATACACACATATATATATATATATATATATATATACACACACACATATATATATATATATATATATACTTGTATACTTATACTTTTAAAAAGCTTTTTAAAACTTTAAAACCAGGCTTTGTAAAGCCAATATTTAAAGTTGCCTTGACAGTTTCTGAATTTCTTTGAACTACAGTCCATTTTCATTTTACTTATTTACATTCAAATTCGAATTGTAATTCTGCATACTTTCTGCTACCTCAATTCAAACTCTGGAATTGGTATGGAATATAAAAAGGCTTTTAAATCCAGTTCTAAACCACCATGCCGTGAACACATCTGGTAGTCTGACTGATTACCACAGATGCTGTTACTTTAAGTTGAATTGAACTTTTTCACTGACATCATCTTAGTCCACATGCATTTTAAATGTTTACCTTAGGTTAATCATAAACCAGTTTTTAATCGTGGACATCAGTTATTTCCTTGCTCCTATTATGGCCATTTATGCTTACAGGAATTATAGAATGTACACAACATCATTACTTTATCCAAAAAAATCTAACTTAATGTATGGTTTACACCCAAGAAGACGGTTAGTTAGTTGTGCTGCTCTAATGAAGCTTTTGTTGAAATATGTTCGTGATTTAGCAATAGTGACTAAGCAATAAAGCTGGCATGAAACTGACATGAAAATGCTTTTATAAATCAAAATTTAAATATAATCACTGTTAAAAGTCAGAATCATAACAAATCATAACAACAGAGCAATTACACACTGGATTCAACAGCTGTTCATATGGAGCTCCTGACGATTTAGCACATTAAAGAAATCCTATACTTGCCACAAAAGCAGCTAATTCAACAAAGAGCTATGAGAGATTATGGTTGCTTTTATAATTATCTCCAAATAACAATTGTTGATGAAAATAGATGAAACTAGAAACTAGATGAAAATAGATACGTACCTTTTGTCACAATATAATCAACATTGCCTTACAGGACATGTATATAGACCTATAATTCTATCTGGAAAATTAAAAAAGAAAGAAAGAGAGGTTGAAGAACCTGTTGTAGCTAGAATGGATAAGCCATGTAATTCTTTGACCTCAAAAGAAACGATTTGGAACAGTGCTCTCTTAGGCACACCCACACTCTTAACTAATCATAATCATATCACTCAGGCTCCTCAGGTGAACTGTTAATCATTTACTGTAGAAGAGGCCCACTATGCAATTATAATATAATATAATATAATATAATATAATATAATATAATATAATATAATATAATATAACAGAGAGAGAGAGAGAGAGAGACATTAGCGCCCCCTTGTGACTTTAAAGCACATTACGCTGATGACTCTGCATTTCCTTAAACCGTTCAGTAAGCTAACAGGACGCAGTTCAGGGTGCACGATTAACGTCCCGCTGTTGTTGTTGTTACAGAGTGCGTTCATAAACAAGCAGTTTTTGTGTTTGTCCCTTTAAATGCAAATGAGCTGCTGCTCCTAAGCAGAGGGTGGGGTTTCAAGAGCTTGTGTTAGCACATAGTGTTAGCAGTGGTGATTACCTCACAAAGACTCACTGAAAATGTAAGAAACTGTTCAGCCTTTTATGTTCAAACTGGAGTTGGACGATGATAAAGAGATTCAAGAAGAAGTAAAAACACGTAGAATGCAACAGGATCTTTCTGAATGGTTTGTTGCTTAACTTATGTAGCTGATATGGGATATCTTAAAATTATTGATTAGAATATTCTGTCATGATAATCTATAAATTGCTCGTGTGGGAACTGTTGTAAAATGCTTACAGAGCTAGAGAATATATGCTGCATGAAGATAGAACAGGTATAGTTTAGTTTAATTACGGTTATAACTTATGTTGGCATTTTGCTTTTATGACATACCATTGCATTTGTGTCACGTACTGTATTGCAGTAACATGGCCTCACCCCTTTGTTGCGTGTTCTCAGGGGCAGGGTTTATGTACATTTTAGGGTTAGTGATGTCACCAACGTGGGAAGAAGCTAGTTGTAGTCCTCACTAGACATTTGTTGTAGTTATTAAACAGAATTCTTTAAAAGAAAATATCTGCCTTTGCTTTGAACTTTGAGTGTCATAACTTGCAGATGTTGTTTGTGCTCTAACAGCAACATTACACACTAACTAAAGTTAAAAAAGTGAAATCATAACCACCAACCATCAACCACCCCTTTGATGTGTTTGAAAGACAAAAGCCTTCCAGAGACCGTGATACAAGGTTAAATGACTCACTGAGTAATAATACAAATAAATAGTTTGTCAGGAGTTGATTAGATATGCAATTGATTTCTGTAAATGAAAAAAGTGATCAAATGCTTTGGGACTTTCAGTGATAGGCACATGACTAGTGGCTGGTCAGTGTGTGCAGTTCCACAAACCTGGAAAACCTTCTGAACGTATATAAGCAGTAGACTTTTATAAAATGGAAATATGAACATGAACAGATTGTTCATGTTATATAGCCTACGCCATGTTTATCGATATCCCTGAGCTTATGTGTCAGAGAACGTGACTAATCTAGTTCCTACATCCTTGTTCCTTGTGCATAAGTGATAGATTGAGTTCATTTTTGTTTTTCCTATTTATTTACTAACTGGTATTGTTATTTCTGTTTGTTTAGAACTACTCATTCAGTGGTACATTCCAAACTACTCTGTGCTACTCTGCCATACCCCATGCTACTTGTACTACATTTGTTCACTCAACCAAATACTACGACTGTAAATGCCTCTACAAGCTTTAAGCCATTAAAGTGTACTTTGTCTCTCAACGGACGACTTGATCTGCTCAATATCCACCAGCACCCACACTAGTCTCCCCCACAAATGGTCCTTCGAGCCGGAGTCTGAAGCTGTCATAAGAACGATGTATCCAGAACATTGATCGACGCGCATACAGGTGCTGGTCATATAATTAGAATATCATCAAAAAGTTGATTTATTTCACTAATTCCATTCAAAAAGTGAAACTTGTATATTATATTCATTCATTACACACAGACTGATATATTTCAAATGTTTATTTCTTTCAATTTTGATGATTATAACTGACAACTAAAGAAAATCCCAAATTCAGTATCTCAGAAAATTAGAATATTGTGAAAAGGTTCAATATTGAAGACACCTGGTGCCACACTCTAATCAGCTAATTAACTCAAAACACCTACAAAAGCCTTTAAATGGTCTCTCAGTCTAGTTCTGTAGGCTACACAATCATGGGGAAGACTGCTGACTTGACAGTTGTCCAAAAGACAACCATTGACACCTTGCACAAGGAGGGCAAGACACAAAAGGTCATTGCAAAAGAGGCTGGCTGTTCACAGAGCTCTGTGTCCAAGCACATTAATAGAGATGCAAAGGGAAGGAAAAGATGTGGTAGAAAAAATTGTACAAGCAATAGGGATAACCGCACCCTGGAGAGGATTGTGAAACAAAACCCATTCAAAAATGTGGGGGAGATTCACAAAGAGTGGACTGCAGCTGGAGTCAGTGCTTCAAGAACCACTATGCACAGACGTATGCAAGACATGGGTTTCAGCTGTCGCATTCCTTGTGTCAAGCCACTCTTGAACAACAGACAGCGTCAGAAGCGTCTCGTCTGGGCTAAAGACAAAAAGGACTGGACTGCTGCTGAGTGGTCCAAAGTTATGTTCTCTGATGAAAGTAAATTTGGCATTTCCTTTGGAAATCAGGGTCCCAGAGTCTGGAGGAAGAGAGGAGAAGCACACAATGCACGTTGCTTGAGGTCCAGTGTAAAGTTTCCACAGTCAGTGATGGTTTGGGGTGCCATGTCATCCGCTGGTATTGGTCCACTGTGTTTTCTGAGGTCCAAGGTCAACGCAGCCATATACCAGGAAGTTTTAGAGCACTTAATGCTTCCTGCTGCTGACCAACTTTATGGAGATGCAGATTTCACTTTCCAACAGGACTTGGCACCTGCACACAGTGCCAAAGCTACCAGTACCTGGTTTAAGGACCGTTGGTATCCCTGTTCTTAATTGGCCAGCAAACTCGCCTGACCTTAACCCCATAGATTTTCTATGGGGTATTGTGAAGAGGAAGATGCGATATGCCAGACCCAACAATGCAGAAGAGCTGAAGGCCACTATCAGAGCAACCTGGGCTCTTATAACACCTGAGCAGTGCCACAGACTGATCGACTCCATGCCACGCCGCATTGCTGCAGTAATTCGGGCAAAAGGATCCCCAACTAAGTATTGAGTGCTGTACATGCTCATACTTTTCATGTTCATACTTTTTAGTTGGCCAAGATTTCTAAAAATCCTTTCTTTGTATTGGTCTTAAGTAATATTCTAATTTTCTGAGATACTGAATTTGGGATTTTCCTTAGTTGTCAGTTATAATCATCAAAATTAAAAGAAATAAACATTTGAAATATATCAGTCTGTGTGTAATGAATGAATATAATATACAAGTTTCACTTTTTGAATGGAATTAGTGAAATAAATCAACTTTTTGATGATTTTCTAATTATATGACCAGCACATGTACATAGCCTATACTCTAAGAAAAGTCTGTAAAAATAGAACCTATTGTACAGAAATATTCCATACTGATTTTCACAGGTGTATTTTATTTAGTTGTGTTTTAGGTGTTCTGCCCATTATCTGGTCATGGTATATAACCTTCTAGTGACCATTTTCAGTATTGCAATTTGTTATTCTTCCGTAGGCTTACATAAGCAATACTAACCAACAATTTGTAATTTAATTTCTTGTTTATTATATTTCAGTTTTACAAAAAAGGATCACAGAAGTAAACATTCTGGAAAGGATAAACTGCTTTGTGTGTGTTTTAGTGGTCGACCCATATTGGTTTTTTGATGGCCGATGCATATGCCGATATCTTAGAGAGCTCCCTTTATAATCACAAAAAATTCCATTCATATTATTTCATTGCAATCTCAAAAAGTTCTGTAACAATAAATTAAACTGACTGCCTGCTGAAACGGCCCAGCAAGCTTTAGAGAGGCGATCTCAAGAATCTGGATCCAGATTATTATTATTATTTTTTTTTTTCCCCCCACACTTGAGTAGATCATCCGCAAGTTCAGCAACTATTTGTGCTAGAGCAAAAGCCGAAGCAGCATGCTCAGAGGTGTCTTATTCTGAAAAAGAGGCAAAAATTATGAAAGGGCAAGCAGAATTGAAAACAGAAGTGGTGAGATGCAAAGCAGAATTAGAAGCTAATTTACATGTGCTACAAAAACAGAGGGCAGCAGTTTATGAAGAAGATCTGCTTCAGAACTTCAGAACAGAATTAGCTATTCAAGATTCAGCACAAAGCACCAGTGTGTAATGCTCGTGCTGCAGATAAGAGGCGTTGGATCCAAATGCAGTAGAAATGTATTGAAACAGAACAACTAAAATAACTGTAGACAAGGAACAAGATAAACCAGGCTCATGAATATGAAGCTCCAACAAATGCACACCATACAACCATGTAATGGTAACGCTAGACAAGGAACATGAGAAACACTTATACACAAGGGGTGATTGGTAAACAAGACACACCTGGGAATAATCAGGAACTAATCAACAAGAAAAACTACAAAGGACTACAAAACATGGCACTAGGACAGGAAAGACAACAAAAGTCCACAAGACAGGGGAACACAGACTGGGATCATGACACAGTGAGTATGTGGAGAAGCATTCTCTGAATCATAAGAGTCAGAATAAGAGAACAACGGAGGCTACAGTGCTCCAAACATGCTATGCAAACTCCCATGAATCCTCTCTCAGAGACTATCCAATGAGACCTTAGAGACTACTGACCTAACGAAACATCTGACACGACAACAGTGAGTAGCCTACTAGGTTACTGACATTTGATGGCTGCCCAGAAAAGTATTGGGCGTGGAAGACATCATTTCGGAGTGTGATATAAGAGACCTCAATTTAACTGCCAGAGAGGAGTTAGACCTGCTCGTAAAGTGGCTCAGGCCAGAATCATCACAACAGGCCAAAAGAATCAGGTCAGTACATGTCCATAATGCAGCACTAGGTGTTCAAATGGCATGGCAGAGATTAGAAGAAATCTATGGGAGCACTAAGGATGCTCTGTTAAAGAAATTGAAGAATTTTCCTAAAATCTCTAATAAAGACAAGGTAAAGTTGAGAGAGCTTGGAGACCTTTTGTTAGAAATTGATGCAGCAAAGTTAGGTGGCCACAGGACTGGCTTATCTAGACACCACCCATGGAGTTACATCAATCATCAAAAAACTGCCATACAGTTTGCAACAAAAGTGGATTGCACAAGGCTCCGGATAAGTGGATTGCACAAAAGTACAAGGAAGATTACAGTGTTTCCTTTCCACCATTCAGTTTCTTCACCAGATTCATTGGTAATCAAGTGAAGATCAAGAATGATCCAAGTTTCACATTCTCAACGAACAGTAACCAGACTTCTGCAAAAACAGAGCTGTCTGTAGCAAAGTACAGCAGCCGATCATTTGTATCAGTGAGTAAGACAGGCTTGCCAACTGTACATACACCCTTTCAAGTGAAAAGCTCTGAAAAGAAATTGATTGAACCAGACCGTCAGTGTCCAATCCAAAATAAACCTCATCCATTGGCAAAGTGTTGTGAGTTCAGATGTAGACACATAGATGATCGCAAAAGGTATCTGAAAGAAAACATTTGTTTTAGATGTTGTTCATTTACTCAGCATGTTGCCAAGGACTGTAAAGTCAACATACTGTAAAGCAGGGGTGGGCAAACTCTGTCCTGGAGGGCCACTGTCCTGCAGAGTTTAGTGGCAACCCTGATAAAACTCACCTGCGTGTAATCCTGAAGATCTTGATTAGCTGGTTCAGGTGTGTTTGATTAGGGTTGGAGCAAAACTCTGTAGGGTGAAATTTGCAAGCGGAAAAAACGAACGCTTCTCTAGTGAGGAAACGGATCTGCTCATGCGCGAGGTTATAGCGCACAAGCAGACTATCTACGGGAAAAACCGGATTCCACCAAAGCATTTTTATCTTTATGCACACAATACTAATCTTTTACATTGTAATCCTTTTATTTTTAATTTTTGGCATGTTTGTGTGCTGCTGCGCTTTCCTGTGTGTGTAATAAGCAGAGTGTACACGCATTGCACGCAAACACAGTTTTATTCATTCACATTCTTCACAGCTTCCCATTTTTTTCTCCTCTTATCGCTAGTAAAACAGTAAAGACTTACATCGCTTCTCTTGTGGCTCATCGACTGAAAATTACAACCAAAAGCTGCACAATGTGGTATATTATATTAGTATATTGTATATTATATTCTGAGTTGTGTTGCGGTAAAAATAGCAATAGGACAGTGTCAGTGAGTGCAATCATTTGACGTCATCGACATAGAATGCACTGTGCACCGAAATAAAATGGCGCCACCCATTGTCCAAATCGGATTTTTTAAATAACGTAAATCTTACATGGGTTTTCTACTACATATTTCAGTAAGACATATAAAAAACATATAAAATATTGCACCATTGGCTTTAGACCAGGTTTTTGTTGGTCAATGGTGCAGTCTACTTCAGTTGCCTCAAAATAGTAATGCACCAACAATGCACCTGAACACACCTTGTTTTCAGACCAGCACGCCCATGGGTGCAAATGCATTTGCTATTTAAACAACGTGGCGCAGGGCGGGCTGAAACTAGCAAAAAACACAAGCATTAAGCTTGGCGCCGCATTGCGCCAGGTGTATGACAGGGCACATTGAATGTAATATGATGCCTGATGACAGACCTTAAATTCACCCAAAAATGAAAATAATGTCATTAATTACTCACCCTCATGTCGTTCCACACCCATAAGGCCTTCGTTCATCTTTGTAACACAAATTAAGTTATTTTTGATGAAATCCGATGGCTCAGTGAGGCCTCTATAGACAGCAATGCCACTGAACTTCTCAAGATGCAGAAAGGTACTCAAAACATATTTAAAACAGTTCATGTGAGTTTAGTGGTTCAATCTTAATATTATAAAGCGATGAGAACTGTTTGTGCGCCAAAAAAACAAAATAACGACTTTTCAACGATATCTAGTGATGGCCGATTTCAAAACACTTAGAATCTTTTGTTTAGTATCAGTGATTCGGAGCGCCAAAGTCACGTGATTTCAGCAGTTTGGTATTTTGTATAAACAATGGCCGTCGGGACACAAGATTCGATCATTTCAGCATATTTATATCGTGAAAGGTAAATATACTGAGTAAGACAATTTGGTAAAACTTTAAAATAAGGTGTCATTGTAGGATGTGTATGTTGGGGGATGGGGGTGGTTAGGTGAAACTATAGGTAGTGGGGGCCCCTTTTAAAAATCTGCTTGGGGCCCTGCCAGTAAGGACATTGCAGAGTTCAGAATAAAAGTACACGTTTTCGGAAACAGTTCGTCTCCAGCAATAGATATCTATGACTTAAAACGTGGACGATGGATTCACCTCAGTGTCTTTTGAAGCTGAAGCAGACAGTCTCTTGCAAAGAACTAGAGAAATGCTAGCAGAATCAAACCTGAGACTGCATAAACTGGCATTAAACAGAAGTTCAATTATGGAGGCATTTCCTGCAAATGACAGAGCTAATGACCTAAAGGATCTAGTACTAGGTGTTGATCCTTTACCTCTTCAACGCAGTCTAGGCATAAGCTGGAATCCGACAGGTTCACGTTTTAGGTGTCAAAAGAAGTGAAGCCATTCACACAAAGAGGAATCTTAGCTATTGTGAACAGTCTGTATGATCCGCTAGGATTCACAGCCCCCATAACCATACAAGGTAAGGCATTAGTGCAAGAAATTTCTGTAGACCAATGTGATTGGGACACTCCACTCTCAGCACACAGAGAAATTCAGTGGAGAGTATGGACTGATGATTTACTTGATGTTACATCTTGAAACATTTAGTGTTCCCAGACTTTACGTAACAGTGTCACTTCTGAACTTCTACTGTTCAGAAAGGTATGTGTGTTTTCTGATGCTTCTACTATGGCAATAGTTGCTGTAGCATACCTCAAGACTGTAGAGGATAATGGCCAGTGTCATGTAGGCTTTATTATGGGCAAATCAAAACTGGTTCCAAAATCAGCCCATACGGTGCCATTGTTTGGAGTTATGTGCAGCTGTTTTAGCAGTTGAGTTTGCAGAATTGATAACCAGTGAAATAGACATTGATCTAAATTCAGTGAAATACTACACTAATAGCAAAATTGTACTGGGATACATTAACAATTACAATGCCTCTCAAAGATTCTTGTTTATGTTTATGTATCTAATATATTTCTGAAAATCAACTAACAATGGCATTACATTGCTACCAGTCAGAGTCCAGCATACAACACTACATAAACCAAAACCACTCTTGACCACGGGAATACAGCAAACCAAACTTTACATAGATGAGAATAGGCAAAGAACTTATCTAAACAGGATGAATAAATACACATGATAAATGAGGGATAAAAAAGGAACAGGTGTGACTAATCAATAAACCAATGAGTAACTAAAGAAACCGACTAAACACAGGTAATGATTTAAATGGTACCCAAATGGTAATTGACACATATTGCATGTAAATTAATATCAAGTACATAAAATAATGCAACATTTATATTAAAAAATATTCATAAATGCAAAGATAAATTTACAGTAATTTTAGCTTAACAAAAATATATCTTTTCTGATTGGGAACAACTCCAAAAGGAAAGAGGCAGTTAACAGGAAATTTATTCACTGGGTTCAAAGGAAGTCAGAAAATGAAAGGGCCAAAGACATACATATACACATACAAAACAATCAGCACATCAGCTGTACAAAAAGTTTTTATAGCAAAATTTCAGATTTAAAATTGATCACATTTGCATAATTATTATCAACTCTAAGGCCTTAACAAACCTGAAAAAATCAATGTCTGGTTCACATTCGGGATCAGTTCTTGCTCAAAGTCCCAGACTCTTTTGTCTATGCACAGTTGGTCTTTGGTAAGATGCCCTTGCAGTGGTTCTCTCACATGTACAATCCTACATACATCAAACGGTACATTGTAAGAACCTCCAAACTCTTTTAAAGTGGAATGCACGGATGTTTGCTGTACCTTCCTTGGGTTAACAATCATCTTTGCAGGATTGTAAATATATTTTCGATCAGGTTCTCTGTAAATGTGCTCCATGATATTGATACCAGGAATATTATTCCATTCTGCTCGTTTGAACTTCCCACTGTCCTCAAACTGTGTTTTGGGGAATATGTGGTTCTCTATGCGAAACACGCCTACACTGGGATGAGCAGACTGGAGATCCTCCATAAGAGATGATAAATTGCTGTGTTTGTACGGCATGATGATCTCGTCAATATCATTCAGGAGAACGTACCTGGATTGATACATGTGTCTGTAAATGCACTCGTTGAGTGTTACTAACTGACCATAATAATGGAGATCGCCCTTGTGTTCCTGGAAGTTCCAGCCCAGGGATGGGGTCAGAAACTTGTCGATAGGCCATGAAACAATCTCCAGTATCCCCTCTGTTTCATAATGTTTTAAGAGCTTTTCCAGATCTGGTCCACAACTAGTGTTATAGATGACCACGTGCTGTACACCCAGAAGCTTGTACATCTCCATAGTTTGAGCAAACTGCAGTACATTGTTGTATTTGCCAAAAAGGTTGGAGATGCAAATAGTGAAGTCAAATTTGAAAGTATTTGTACTGATACGATTTTTTATTGGCAGATACTCCGTATTATTGTTGTATGAATCTTTAATTGATATGAGGACACGTGTTGCATTTTCCATGTGCTTGCCTTTACAAATCACATCTGAGACATGAAATGGGAAGCCAAAATTGTCACTGTGTATCTGGACCTCTGCCTGAACAGTTTTGCAGTCATGTTCAGTGTTGCAGTAAACACAGTAAAGTGGCTGAAGATTGTTTCTCTTGATTATGCTGATGACTCGAATGACCCCGTTCAGTCTGTGGTCAATAAACGCAGACACCATGAAATGCTCAGAGTCTTTGATGGGCGTTATTAAAGCCTCTTTAACTTCTTGCTTCGGAGCCTCTGTGGTGTTTTGCATATTATAGAAAGGAGCCCTATATTTGGAAAGAGAATAATTGCTTGTGTATGCCAAAATCAGTGTGAAAATAATAGTGATAGTACATGATAGAGCAAGAAACTTTTTAAATGTGCTTTTATCCATCTGCTCTTTAGTTCCTGTAGAGTAAAAAAAAAAGAATGTCAGAAAATGTGCAAACTGTAGTTCCGTCTATGAATTATCTCTGTACACAAGGCCTATAAACTTGAGGCTTTTAAAACCAGACTTTGAGAAGCCAATATTCAAAGTTGCCTAGATAGTTTTGCTATTCTAGTTAAAATGACAGTTTTATGAATTAGAATCTAGCTAAAGATTTTAGCTGTTTACTCAGTTTACTTAATTAAAATGAGCTAAAACAAACAAAAGAATCTTGAATTGTTTTACTTATTTGTACTCTATTTTATTATGTCAAATAAAAAAAAAATTGTCAAATGTTAAGTTAACTTAATCCATTTATGTTAGGATTATGTGAGTCATCTTTGTTGCGTTGATTGAAACAGTGGAGTAGATTTCTACTTCCCAGCATGCTTTGCATAAGGCTGGATCAGGAGAGTAAGGCCCTGTCCAAATACCCACACTTACAGACTTGGCCACTTGAGAGCACATGCGCTCAACAGGAAGTAAGGAAGTCTCTGCAGTCTGAAAAATGCCAAAGCACAGGCATTAATTACGTTCAGGAACTTACATGCCCCGATTTTGTGTCATGTCTAGGAAAACTTTACAGTGTAAGTCAAATTAATTAGATGTTACATATAAATATAAAGTGTTGCACATTTTATTGGTGCAGAGACTGCAAAGATTTTTTTAAACATTTGATAATGAAGCACTCAGTGATTAAGTGTGACTCATTGAGTAAACAAAAATCTTAAAACACTTGCAGTCTTCAATCCTACTTGAACTCTTTGGCCGAACTCTGGATATACATCATGCAAGTAGACTTAAGTGCAAAAACTGCAAATGCGGGTATTAGGACAGGCCCTTTATGTTGAAGTGTTTGTATGTTTTGTTTTGTTTTGTTTTTTAGTAAATGGAAGGACCTGTTAACGTTTATTGTTTATATGTTATGTTTTTGGGTTAATCATAAACAACAAATTAAAAAAATGCTCTCTATTCCTCTTGAAAGTGGAAGAGGGAGCATCATTCTATTTTAGTTCCTTTTCTGGCCATTTTACATGTGTTACAGAATGTAAAAAAAAATGCACATTATCAAAAATGTAACTATTCAGTTTACACCCAAAAAAGACAGTTAGTTGTGCTGCTCTATTGAAGCTGTTGTTGCAATATGTTAGTGATTTTAAGTATTTAGCATAGTGATATATGGCACATGAACCTGACATGAACCTGAAAATGCTGTTATATATCATAATTTAAATATGATCACTGATAGAGTCAGAATCATCACAACAGAACAATTACATTATGCTGGACTCAACAGCTGTTCATACGGAGCTCCTGGCGATTAGAAATCCTACACTTGGCACATAAACATCTAATTCAACAAAGAGCCATAAGAGATTATGGTTGCTTTTATGATTCTCCCAAACAGAAAATTGTAAAATAAGATGAAAATGGTAACGCTTTAGTATGGGGAACAATTCTCACTTTTAACTAGTGGCTTATTTGCTTGCATATTGGCTGTTTTTTAGTCCTTATAAAGCACATATTAATGCCTTACTATGCATGACCATATTCTCAGTCCCTAACCTTAAACGCTACAGGAACTACCTTACTAACTATTAATAAGCTGTAAATTATTGAGTTTATTGAGGCAAAAGTTATAGTTAATAGTGAATATGTGTTCCCCATACCAAAGTATTACCATGAAAATATATACAGTACCTTTTGTCACGATATAAACATCATTGCCTTACAGGAGAGATGTATATAAATCTATCTGGAAAATTAAAAAAGAAGAAAACAGATCAAAAACAGTACCTTTGGTAACAATAAGAGGAACAGCCAATGCCAAAGCATAAGTTGAACTCTTCTTAATTATTCATGTATGTATTTATAATTCTTGTTGTAATCAAGTTTGCCGTTTCATGTGGTGAGGGTTCTGCCATTAGCCTTCGCTCAGAAACTGTGACGTTAAAGGAAACAGCGCACTCATGCTCTTCCGGTCCCCTGGCAGGAAGTTTATCAGACACCAGAGGAAAAAAATGAAAACAAATGAACTATTTTAAAGATAGTACTAAATTAAACTTGAACCTATTTATTATATTAATAGTCTCTACATGTTGTTGATTTTATTGTACACAATCAATGCATGTTAAGAGAAAAAACCCGCTTTGTTGTATTAAAAGAAAAATAAGTAATGAAAACTTCATCAGTATGTTTTGTACATGTAGTGATAGTACATGATAGAGCAAGAAATGTTTTAAATGTCCTTTTATCCATCTGCTTTAGTGTAGAGTAAAAAAAGATGAATGTCAGAAAATGTGCAAACTGTTGTTCTGTCTATGAATGTCCATAAGGCCTATAAACCTTCAAACTTAAAGCTTTTAAAAAGCCTTTTAAACTTTTATAAACTTTCAAACCAGGCTTTGAGAAGCCAATATTCAAAGTTTCCTTGACAGTTTCACTTTTCTAATTAAAATTAGTTATATGAATTTCTTTCAACTACAATCCATTTTAATTATACTTATTTACATTCAAATTCTAATTGTAATTCTGCATATTTCTGCTACCTCAATTCAAATTCTGGAATTGGTATGGAATATAAAAAGGCTTTTAAATTCAGTTCTAAACAACTGTGCTATTGACACATCTGGTAGTCTGACTGATTACCACAGATGCTGTTATTTTAAGTTGAATTGAAATGAGAATACTCCTTTAACTTGTTCACTGACATCATCTTAGTCTGTGTTAAATGTTTAACATGGGTTAATCATAAACCAGTTTTTGAATGTGGAAGGGCGTCAGTTCTTTTCTTGTTCCTTTTATGGCCATTTATACAGAAACGACTGCATATTATCCAAAAAATGTAACTTTCTGTTTGGTTTACACCCAAGAAGACAGTTAGTTAGTTGTGCTGCTTTAATGAAGCTTTTGTTGAAATATGTTCATGATTTAGCAATAGTAACATAAGGCCAGCATGAAACTGACATAAAAATGCTTTTATAAATCAAAATTTAAATATGATCACTGTTAAAGTCAGAATCATAACAAATCATAACAACAGAGCAATTACACACTGGATTCAACAGCTGTTCATATGGAGCTCCTGACGATTTAGCACATTAAAGAAATCCTAAAGAGCTATAAGAGATGGTTGCTTTTATTATTATCCCCCATTGTAAAATAAGATGAAAAATAGATACATACCTTTTGTCACAATATAATCAAAATCATTGCCTTACAGGACAGGTATATATAATTCTATATGTAAAATTAAAAAAGAAAAAAACAGATCGAAAACAGAAGGAACGGAATATGGCATGTCATTCTTTGACCTCAACAGAAAGAATTTGCAAGGGTGTTTTCTGAAGCACACCCACAATTATATAAAACCATAATCATTCATAATCACTCATGCTTCTCAGGTGAACTGTAGTAAAATGTAAATACGCTATACATATATAGAGACATTAGCCCCAGTTAGCAGAGATGGTGCTGGCCAGTGAATCCAGTGGTGAACAAAGTAACTAACACTAATACATCAAACTTAAACATTTAAAATACAGCTCTTCAAAGGTAATGAATAAATACATACACAAAGTTACTCACAGTAGCGCAACGACAATAGTACCATTAATACTAATGTGTCTTAAAGGGATAGTTCACCCAAAAATAAAAATTCTGTCATCATTTACTTACCCTCAAGTAGTTCCAAACATGTATGAGTTTCTTTGTTCTGCTGAACACAAAGGAAGATATTTGGAAGAATGTTTGTAACCAAGCAGATCTCATGTATTTCAAATGTTTATTTCTTTTAATTTTGATGATTATAACTGACAACTAAGGAAAATCCCAAATTCAGTATCTCAGAAAATTAGAATATTGATCGACGCGCATACAGGTGCTGGTCATATAATTAGAATATCATTGAATATCATCAAGTGAAACTTGTATATTATATTCATTCGTTACACACAGACTGATATATTTCAAATGTTTATTTCTTTTCATTTTGATGATTATAACTGACAACTAAGGAAAATCCCAAATTCAGTATCTCAGAAAAATTAGAATATTGTGAAAAGGTTTAATATTGAAGACACCTGGTGCCACACTCTAATCAGCTAATTAACTCAAAACACCTGCAGAGGCCTTTAAATGGTCTCTCAGTCTAGTTCTGTAGGCTACACAATCATGGGGAAGACTGCTGACTTGACAGTTGTCCAAAAGATGACCGTTGACACCTTGCACAAGGAGGGAAAGACACAAAAGGTCATTGCAAAAGAGGCTGGCTGTTCACAGAGCTCTGTGTCCAAGCACATTAATAGAGAGGCAAAGGGAAGGAAAAGATATGGTAGAAAAAAGTGTACAAGCAATAGGGATAACCGCACCCTGGAGAGGATTGTGAAACAAAACCCATTCAAAAATGTGGGGGAGATTCACAAAGAGTGGACTGCAGCTGGAGTCAGTGCTTCAAGAACCACTACGCACAGACGTATGCAAGACATGGGTTTCAGCTGTCGCATTCCTTGTGTCAAGTCACTCTGACAGCGTCAGAAGCGTCTCACCTGGGCTAAAAACAAAAAGGACTGGACTGCTGCTGAGTGGTCCAAAGTTATGTTCTCTGATGAAAGTAAATTTTGCATTTGCATTTAATTGGCCAGCAAACTCGCCTGACCTTAGAAAATCTATGGGGTATTGTGAAGAGGAAGATGCGATATGCCAGACCCAACAATGCAGAAGAGCTGAAGGCCACTATCAGAGCAACCTGGGCTCTTATAACACCTGAGCAGTGCCACAGACTGATCGACTCCATGCCACGCCGCATTGCTGCAGTAATTCAGGCAAAAGGAGCCCCAACTAAGTATTGAGTACTTCACATGCTCATACTTTTCATGTTCATACTTTTCAGTTGGCCAAGATTTCTAAAAATCCTTTCTTTGTATTGGTCTCAAGTAATATTCTAATTTTCTGAGATACTGAATTTGGGATTTTCCTTAGTTGTCAGTTATAATCATCAAAATTAAAAGAAATAAACATTTGAAATATATCAGTCTGTTTGTAATGAATGAATATAAACAAGTTTCACTTTTTGAATGGAATTAGTGAAATAAATCAACTTTTTGATGATATTCTAATTATATGACCAGCACCTGTATTTATTCATTACCTTCGAAGAGCTGAATTTTGAATGTATAAGTTTGATGTAGTAGTGTTAGTTACTTTGTTCACAACTGGATTCACTGGCCAGCACCATCTCGGCCACTGGATCTATCTCATGTCGGATCCTCCACTGAAGTCGGTCCCAGTGCCCTCAAGCACGATGGCCCCAAGTCTGGTGGACTAAGCACTCCCAGGTCCGGTGGTCTCAGTGCTTTTAAGTCTGATCCCAAGTCCAGTGCTCTCAGAGGTCTTTTCACCATCGGCTATGCTTTCTGTGATGGCAACTGCAATCTTGTGTGTTTGGACCGCACACACCGATCCCCTGCTCCCCCTGAGTTGGTGGCAACCACTACAGTTACAGTTTCCTATGTTCATTGTCGGATTTTGTCCTTACATGGATCTCATGTGTAGTAGTTTTCAGTTTCATCTCCATGTTTCCTTGTTCCTTGGTTGTTATCTTCATTTTTATTATTAACATAAACCTGCATTTAGATCCGTCTCTCCTGGATTTCTTATTAGTCTGCCTTACCACCCACATTACATGTGCAGTGGGTGGTTTACAATGCAGGAGTTCACAGCGAATTCTCTATGACTTTCAGCATCATTACTTAGGTTCATAAATCCAGTTATTGCCAGCCAGCCTAATTCTTCCCTCCATGATGTAAAGTGAGAGTGTGAGTGGAGGAGATGGATGGAGATTCTTCTCTCTCTGACAGGCAGAGGGATCTGACAGCATTTCCATGGATTTAAATGAACAGGACTCTCTGTACTGTCAAGCTATCAGCATCTTCCATTCATCTTAAGTCCATAACGTCAGTTTACTCGGTCTCCATGGAGAGCTGCCCTCAGCACGCCATTTCTCAGCCTTGGAAAAAACACTATCTACATTGCAATTTTTGGCTTTTGCATAGTTGAGGTAACCATGGATACTACGGCCATTTTCCATCAAAAGGTAGGAGATTTCTGTTCGATTGTACTTTGTCTGGATTTCATACATTAATTTGAATGTTCCTTACATTTAAAGTGGTTGAGGAAAAACTTATTTGAATTTTAGCATTCCCTTCACCATCTGCATTTCTGACTCTAGTAAGAGCAAGATGCCAAAAACACATGACCAAGGGAAGGGCTCTCACCATCACTGACATTTGGGTAAAAGGATGAAGGAATAGGAAAAACAATCCCACCCTCTGTCCATGTGCCAAGTCATCCTGGCAAGATATTTCACCAGACATCACCATGCATCACCATGGACAGAGGTTGCTTTCATTACTGCTGCATATTCTAAGTTTGAGGCTTCAGTAAGTCTTTATGCTTTTAGCAAAGGCTGACTGATTAACTAAATTTCCTGACAACAACAAAAAGAAAAAGAAGAGCTTTAATGTTTGACTGTCCATTGCAATGAACTGATTAAAAATTACCACTTAACGATGTTCACAGAACAATATTTTTAATGTATTCAAATGTTTTAATAAAAAAAAAAAAAAAAAAATCACTAAATATTGCTTTTTTATTATTATGTATACTGGTATATTGGTGTAAAAAGGAAGAATTAAATACATATTGTGTTCATTTGGTAAACTCAACGAATATATTCTTCTTTGTGTTCAAACAGTGAAGAACATGCTTTGCTTATTTTTAATTACATTTTTTACTTTTTTTTAACTTGCTGTGCAGAAGAGTGTAAAAATACAGTATATGCTAATGAAATGCTGCATCCCCAGTGGGTCCCTTCATTTTAGCACAGTACCTAACCTTTACTCAAACACATTCTGCTTCCTGTTATACCACTCTAATGCACTTTCCCTGTTCCTTCTCTTCCATAATGGTGTTGCAGCTATGGATAGAAAAAAAGTATCAAATTTAAATAAAACATGTATATACAGCATGCTGTTCTCATTCAGCACGAATAGTCAATTAGGTTATTATGCACATACAGTTTTGTAACATTATATTGGTGTATAATATAATCTCATATAAGATGTCATGCAGAAAACCATCAGATGAAAAAAATTGGAAACTTGTCAGCTCTAGTCTTTTACACAAGGTAGTCATTAGCAAATGCCCTTGTGATGTCTGCACCAAGCAAGAGCTCCTCTTAAAGTGCCCCTATTATGCTATTTGAAAGTTTCCTAATTCTGTTTAGGAGGTCTCCTACAACAGGTTTACATGCAGCAAAGGTCAAAAAACACTTTCATTTTCTCATAATATACAATGCACATCACCACTGATTCTCTAACAACTCGTTGGATGAATCAGTCTCTCTAAATCCCTCCTTTTCGAGAGCCTGCTCTGCTCTGATTGGCCAGACGGCCCAGTCTGTTGTGATTGGTCTACCGCTTACAGCGAACATTGAAAACAAACTATAACTGATTCAGCTCCAGAGGCTTCCTAAAGCTAATGATGACCGTAACGATGGTGTCAATTTTACCATATCGATCTGAGCGCAAGTCTGATGAAGACATATTGGAAGAATTACTTATACAACCTGAACCTTCATCGCAATGACAACTTGAGCAGGACATTTCTCAATGATGATACGCTACTCAGTTTGACATACAATATGAGATGTTGCAACTGTAATACCTCTACATCAGCATTAACAAGTGTATGTCCATCAACAAACCAATATGTATATTTTGAATTGATTGCGGTGCACATGTGGGAACTAATAATTAACAATATCAATTACAGTGTATACGTTAGCCAAGCACTAACGTGAATGACTGATAAAGTTTGTAAAACAAATCTTGCTCCATCCTTTATCATTACTCAAAGTAGTAAGAACGACAGACAATCTGTATTAATGGACAATTTTAGGTAATTAGTGGGCCACAGTAGATTAGCAGAAGTATTTCAGTAAGACAGTAATAACGTGAGTTAGCCGGAGACATACACAATATAGCTAGAACACAAAACTATGTATTTTGAACACTTGGTTTAAAATATATACATCAATAATTAATCATAATTACAGGTTGTGATTCTGAGGTGCAAGTTGATCCAAATAAAGTGGATACTGTCCCATCTTTACCCAATGATTCTTCACAGCCTCATCCTGTTACAGTGTTAGGTGTGTAGACACATGCACAAAGAGGGAAGTAATATCCAGAGTCAAACTTTACTAGAGAATCCAAAGGAGCATACAGGAACACAGGAGAAACACACACTAACATCCAACGTAAGCGATACCCGAACACATGATCAACAGAAACAGGAACTTAAGTACACAGATGATTGAACTCAAACGAGGAACAGCTGACATGAATGTGATAGTGTCCATGGTGACAGATTGTGGCGGGAAAACCCCCTCAAGGCATCACTGGCTGTTTTCACTAACAGTACATTATAATTCCAGATCATCTGGATCTTTCTAGTTGTGAATTTGCTTGTACAGCTGTAAGGCGATTAGGTGACTGCTTGTGAAAGGAGTAAATGGCAGTAATTACTGTTCTTGTCAGAAGGATAGAGTTGCAGTCTGATTATTAAATTACTGTGTATGGAACGTGGATTCTTTGTTAATAAATCATGTTAAGGTTGCTCAAATATGGGATTAAATATGACTGAACACTACTTAACTTGCATACATACTTATCGGTCGGCTTTAAAATAGCAAAGTAATCAAATAACCCATTTATCAGGTTCAATGAGATGTAAGAGTGTCCACATTTTAAAAAAACGTAAATCATAACAATTTTGTTTATTGAGAACGATTTAGTGTACACATCTTTATCATCAGTTAATAAAATCAAAATGTTCTTTTTGTACCTTTAAAGTTGGCATGAAACAGAAGTTGCGAAAGTCTTTTCTTTGTGACATGTCTGAGTCATAAACAAGAAAAAAAAATGATTTTGTCCATTGGGAATTGATTGGATGGTGGTGTTTGGCTATTGCTGTGATGTCATGTGAGTGACAGGTTGTCCCGCCCGCCCTCGCACCAGTAAATATGTCATCAGAGAAGAGATGTTGCTGCGAGAGGGAGGGGAAGTTATTTTGATTAAAGGTTACAAGAGGACATGAAATTTCCAACAAATAATGATGTGTACGAATAAATTATCAATCCAATTTTAAATAGGATAATCATAGAAGAGGTGTGGTAAAATCATTACATTTTTAATATACTTTTGATTAAAATAAATGGACCAACTACCAAATTGGTATGCCTCATTTGCCGTGTTTGAATGAATCATGCTACCATAAGACATTGTGATAACACATAAGGATTATGCATCAGTCAGTTAGGAGCTGTTCAAACAGCCGTAGACTTTGTTTTGAACACTCTAATGGTGTAAACCTGATTGATCCTCTGTAGTACAGGCCTCTCATCAACAAGAGCAGGATTTGTAGCCAGGACATTGATCTTCCTCTTCCTCCTAAGAGTCTCTGGAGCAGCTGAGACACCTGCTAACATGCAGCTGATGGACGGCCTCTAATGCCTGCGTGCTCCTTGGAAGGAGTTGCATCATTCATGCCTTGAAAGATCAAAGCCTGTAGCTGAGCTTCTCTTCATGGCTCTGTGGCAGGGCCCTGGGTCCTCACACCTTTGCATTGTGGGAACGGCTCCTGTCATGCTGCATCATTTCAAACCCATATGGGAGCAGACAGATGGTGGGCAGGCTAAACCAACGGGAAGCTGGGTTGCCATGCCAATAACAGCAATGAGTTCTCACTAACAGAGAAGGACAGAGGCACAGTAGCCTACAGTATGAACATTGTATTTTATTACTGCATGTAAAATGTGAAGAATTTGTGTTAAGAGTGCAACTGCCACCGCCCACTTACTCAGCGGCTTTGCTTCAGTAAATATTTTTCCTTCATTTTCCTTCTCCATAGGGGTTTTAAAAATATTCAGTAAGAGCTCTAAGCCTTAAATTAAATCAACCAACTCCAAGATGAACACAATATTACAAACTTTCATTTGAGGCAAAAAAGTATTTGAAAAAGGACAATGAAATACGCCAGTTCATGCCTAATTCAAATCTTAGCACAATATAAAAACTACTGACATAGGTCTATAATAATTTATTATAAGCATAAAACAGCATACTTTCAGTTTATTGTAAAATATTCAAATTTTCGTATTTAGTTCCTGAATGTGTCAGTGAATATGATTTTATGTGAGAATGTGAATGTCTCAGTGAGTGCTTTTGAATCGGTTGATGAATCCATGTGAATGATTCAATGGTTCACTCATAAAGATGCTGAATTTTGAACCACATACTAGCATACTACTCTTACTATTTCTGCCATAGAAAATGTGGTAAAAGTAGTATGAGTAATACTACTATGAGTAAAACTAGTATGCGGTTCTGAATTCACCAATGGTCACTTGTTTCGTTCCTGAATGAATCAATGTGTTTGAACAAATTAATTAGGTGAATCACTCTATAGCTCACTCAACAAACAAAAACAAAAAAACAGACTTGCCACCACCTACTGGCATAACAATGCTACATTCAAAGAGTATGCCATCGTCGCCAAATTCTCATACTGAATGCTCAAACATGGACAAGGATTGATAAAAAACAAACAATGAATAGTCAACCACTCGACCAATTCGAGGATCGGGACTATTGTAAACAAATATATAAGTAGTTTGAGGAAATTCATTCAGGTACATCAAACGTGGGGATTTATGGAAGTTCGTTGCTCAATCTCTTTTTCTTTTGCATAGAAATGGCGATTTGGGTATTGAATTATGGGTAGTGTAGTTCTTCAGCAGGAATTCACCTATTAATCTTCTACAGAACTATATATCAGCGCTTAATCTATGTTATCACTAAAAATCTCTTTAACTATGGATCATCTTTAGGGATTTTAACTCTAAATAAAAATAGACTGTTGTTCAATAGTATGTGCACAGTAAACAATTTGAACTAAGCTGGTAACACTGTGGTCTCTGGATTTTGCTTGCATTGTGCTTAAGAACACCACTTACCTATAAGCCTGTAAAACACAGGCTTATTGCCTAAATCGACTATATCCTGATAAACTTGTCATAGTCACCTTCAGACTACTAAAAGCCATTATATCCTCTGTGCCCTTTTCGACTATCTTTCAGGCTATAAGATATGATGAACATGGCAGCCCTTAGCTCAGCAGTCTTGTCTCTGCTAATTCATTTCCTCTGTGCTTCTCTAAAGACACCTCTACCACAGACACTGCCGAGTGATCTTACTGGTGACACTGTAATGAGTTTGCTATCAGCAGGGCAGAACCATAAATTCAGGCAAGACAGAGAGATAAGGCAGAGAGAGAGAGGGGATCAGGTGTAGTTATGGCCTTGATTATTCTCAGAATGGCTGAGGGGTCATCAGCTAAGAGTGTTATCATTCAGATGACTGAAGCAGCGATATTATGAGTTATATATCTCACTCAGTTATGGCCCTACAGACTGGAGAAGATATGAACAAGCAAAATTGAAAAACACAAGGACAAGCTATAAGCTGCAGGACACAGACATTGTGATTTAAGGTCATATCTGTGCAAAATCTACCCAAGTGCCTCAACAAAACTCTTTCAAAGATTTGATGCCATTAATCTTGCAAATCCTGGAAAATCCAGTGATTAGTTTATTGTATCTACCTGGTACCTTGTTAACATGCTTTTGTTTCCTGGCTGGACTGATAAGCAGAACCTGTGTGATTTTATTACTAGTTGTTATGTCAATATTTACAGGTTGCAAGTTTATAAGTACTATCCTTCAAAGACAGCCTCTTTGCAGAAGTCTGAATTACAATGTGGCAAGATACAAGCCAATCTGCGATGTGCCATTCTGACCACACACAAACACAAAACAGTATCAGAAACACACATGACACAGGCATATTAACACATTAACTTATTAACATAACATAAAACTCAACAAAAAAGAAATATTTCTCAAATAAAACCTAAACAAAAGAGAAGGTTTACACAGGGAATATTAGAAATGCCCTTTCTTCATAAATTATAAGGCAATTCTTCAATTCTTACTTATAAAAATAGAATTAAATGTATTACCTTGAAAAAATTCCATCAAAATAATTTAGCATTTTTACTTCTGAAAAACATGTTCTACAATATTGTACAGTTATGCATTATCTTGAATAGTTTTTTAGATAGATTAGAAGATAGATTAAAGGGTTAGTTTACTCAAAAATGAAAATTCTGTCATTAATTACTCACCCTCATGTCGATCCACACCCATAAGACCTTCGTTTATCTTCGGAACACAAATTAAGATATTTTTGATGAAATCCGAGAGGTATATACACATACAGCAATATAATCACCACTTTCAAGGTCCAGAAAGGTACTAAAGACTTTGTTGACGCAGTCGACACAGTCAACTTGACTGCAGTGGTTCAACCTTAATTTTATGAAGCGACTAGAATACTTTTTGTGCACAAAAACAAAACAAAAATAAAAACCTTATTCAACAATATCTTCTCTTCTGTGTCATTCTCTTACACTGTTTACGTCCAGCGCTTCCGGGTTCTACGTCAGAACACAGACACATTATTGGCCGGCTCCTGTGTCACGCATGCGTCGTGCTGCTCACGTGTGCAGCTTTGGACAATACTGAGACGGCATTCGGACGTAAACATAGAAGCCTTCACTATGCTTACTGCGTCACCTGCATAAGGATAATGACAGGGAAGAGAAGAGATTGTTGAATAAAGTAGTTATATTTGTTTTTTTTTTGTGCACAAAAAGTATTCTCGTCGCTTCATAAAATTAAGGTTGAACCACTGCAGTCACGTCAACTGTTTTAACAATGTCTTGAAAGTGGTGATTATATTGCTGTCTATGAAGGAGTCACATACCTCTCGGATTTCATCAAAAATATCTTAATTTGTGTTACGAAGGTCTTACAGGTGTGGAACGACATGAGGGTGAGTATTTAATGACAGAAATTTCATTTCTGGGTGAACTAACCCTTTAAAATAACCAGAGCTGTCTTTTAGTACGACAAAAGCAAAGAAATAGAAGAAATCTGTCTTGAGACAGAATAGAAGCTGAGTCACACCTCAGCACACAAGCCCTATAGAGAGCAGGAAGAAAATAGATAATAAGAAACAAAACAATCAAATGTCAGCTGCCAGCAGTGTTTTGCAATGTAATGGCTATGACAGACAAATAGTGCTTATCAAAAACATTGTTGCTCTTTTTCAATGCATTAAGAATAAATGCAATTGCTCCAGTAGGATAGTTCACCAAATTACAAGTCTGTCAGTCACTTTAAAGTTGTAGGATGCACAAAAGCAAGATATAAAGCAATAAAAGTTTCACTCAGAGGGATACAAGCAGCTGGATTTACAGCTACAATAATGCTATTCAATTTACCAACAAGCCTGGTCTTGTATGGGTTGCTCCTATGGCTCAAACTGCAAATGCATGTGCATTTTACTCATGATTCTATAAGCTGGTGTCTGTATTCAGTGTGCTATAGGGTACAGACACTTTTTTGTCATGTTTGATTAAATAGCCCACAAAATCAGCCGCTGATCACACTAATGCGGAAATCAATGTCTCATGCATGTCTCACTTGATCCCTTAAGCTGTACTTTGCTATTGTGCACTGCTGTTTTCAGCTAATTGAATAATGTTCTATTATTAGAAGGAAATGCTGAGTTTAGGTTGCCCAATAAAATCATTATTTTTGGATGGTTCGTTTAAAAAAAAAATGCAGATTTAAATGTTAAAATTTTCAGTTCAGTTTTCATCCATAAAAGCATTATTAGTACATATCACAAATTCTTATTAAACATGAATTTCACATCAATAGCATTTCAAAACACACCACTGATATAAATATATAATACCAATACCAATATATAAACCAATATGTTATACCATTAAATATATTTTTTTTAATATAAATATATATTAAACAGTATAACACATTTGACTGAGTAAAAAAAAAAAAAAAAATTTATATATATATATATACACACACACACACACACACACACACACATATATTTATATACACACACACACACATATATATATATATATATATATATATATATATACGACCTTGGAACCGTAGGTCTACTCGTTTTTTTCTAAATTAACAAACGTTCTATTAAACTTTATTTATATGTATTATTATTATTGGATGGATGGATGGATGGATGGATGGATGGATGGATGGATGGATAGATAGATAGATAGATAGATAGATAGATAGATAGATAGATAGATAGATAGATAGATAGATAGATAGATAGATAGATAGATAGATTATTAAAAACCTTCTTTGTTCTTGAAATGGATAATTACTGGAGCCTATCAGCAAGATATGACACCTTCAAAATTAAAATCATGTCTCAAAGCTGTGCCATCGCATATGTCTATCCAGCATGAGATTCGTGTGCATCACACACACACACGCACGCGCGCAGGCAGGGTTCAAGCGCACATCCAACGTCGCACGCATGCGCAGTCACTGCGCATCTCACACAAGAAACGCAACGCATGAGGGATGCGGTCACACCCCCTCGGCTTGTCTCAGTACGCCCCCGAGACCCGTGGGCGAACAACAATACTTAAGGAGTTTGATGCAGCCCACCCTACAGCATCTAATATGATATGGAGACTACATAATCTCTAGATGATCAGTGACTGATACAGAAATCCACAGATTATCTGCACATCCAGGAGCTTAACTATGGATGAAGACGGTAAGATAAATGCGCACACTACTAAAAGCTTGAAATACAGTGGAAAAACAAAACTTATGACTTCATGAATTATCTTAGTAAGACCGATAAGGTTGCAGTGGTTTTGCGTATCACTGATGTGTTTTGCGCCGAAAGACATTAGGTCATTTTACGAGAGATGCTCGATAGTGCGGGGCTCGTGCCGCAGCAATAAATGAGAACAAAGTGTGCTTTTGTGTTACATTTTGGTGCGATGGCAAAGGTTTCATTTTCGCATTGCACTTTGGCAGGACTGTAAAACCACGACATGTTAATCAGCTTCGTCAGATTCATTAACTATTCTTATCAAAGATTGAGGAGGGAGGATGTTGATACACGCTACGCTTTATGGCGACCTTGTAAATCAGGTTGCGTTGCAAGTCAGTAGATTGTGCATAGTGGACTTTGTGGTTTTGCTAGGTATCCAGGCGACAGAGCATGTGGTACAGTATGTGCTTGGTTTAGGGAGGAGTAAGTTTAGTACTTATGTATGGATAAATGTGACATACATTTAACAGTTGGACATTTGACATAAATACTTTTGGGAAGTTGACAGTTCAAATGTTATATTTCATCTAAAACTATTTCTAATGTTATAATTATTAGGCAACATACCATTTTTATCATGTTATATTAATTGAAAGGTCATATGGATTTTTTGGTGCTTTAATACCGTTTTAAATGAACTTGCGAAGGCAGAAGTGTGATTACAAAGGTAAAACATAAAAGAAATGACACTTTATCTAATGCCTTTTACCCAATATCTACCATGAGCATGCGCACAGATGTTTCAATGGATACTCAACAATACAAGACATTACTATTAAAATTATACTCTGCTTGGAATCAAAGAGAGCGTTAGAAAGAGGGAGCGAGAGAGAGAGAGAAATGCTTATCTTGTTTTTTGCTCATCTATATTTATTTTAACAGACCATAAATACTGAAACCCATTAAAAAGACAGTTTGTGCAATGCAGCAGTCGTAATAGGGTATGTTGCACCTGTTGTTCTGAATACATCCAATTGCTTGGAAAAAAGATGAAAAATCTGATTTTACAATATTATTGTACCACTTGGACCACTTTTATGCAATCCAAATATCCAAACTAGAGACTATAATTAAAAATATGTTTTTCCATTAAGTTTTAGACAGTATAATTGCTGACAACAGACATGCATGAGTGCTTTAATAATGCAATATTAAGGACAATCACCCCCTCAAGGGCTGATTGGATTGTGCTGTTGTTCTTATTGATTTAACTTAAGTTAGTGTAATAAGTGTAATTGTTAGCAATGTGTTTCCAGAGAGTGTTACTGTCTAAATCAATTAGTACATGAACAAAGTAAAACTGTCTCTTATGGCCTAGAACAGTGGATATTAAATGGTGGAGTGCGCAGGTTGGTACGCATCATTATATTCAAATATTAAAATGATCTTAAAGGGATAGTTCACCCAAAAATAAAAACTGTGTCATAATCATTTAGCATTCTGTCATAAGATCTGAGTAAATTATGACACAGTTTTCATTTTTGGGTGAACTATCCCTTTAATATTGCCATTTTTATGTTTTATCTATAATTTCTTCTCGTAAACTACTGAATTAGCTAGTGGCAAAAATGCAATGCAGCTTTGATTGTAATGGCAGTGATCTAATTTTGTTGTGCAATTGAAGAGGAAAAGATATGTGCAGTTTAAGAAGAACATAAATGTGCTGAATAAAGACATTATGTTTGCAGTTGAAAAGAAAGCTGGGAAAACAGAAACTGAAGTTTCCACTTGTTTCTCTCATGACCTTATAAACTTGAGACTTAAGACATTTGTGATTTATAGGTTGGTATAATTATTTGGGCTTTCAGCTCCACTAAAAATCCTTTGAGCTTTCTTATTGGAAAAGAAAAGAATTTTCACCTCCAAATCTACAGAATCTCTACAGAGTCATCCAGCTGGGCTGCTTTCACTGAGAGACTCAGATGCATCTTCCCATTATCCATTGTGTCCAAATATAGCCTCTTTGCCTCATATCCGGCCAAAAAAATAAATAAATAAAAAACCCACTCTGCAAGCTCGTTTGAGGAATGGGTTGTGTATTTAAGGAGATAGGCATCATGTGAGATTAACTGCTGCTAACACTTTCTGCTGTCATGGTTTCCTGGAGTCAGACTGTAGCTTAAAGGAATTTTTCATTACTTACAATGTTTGTTACCGACTCATTCAGTGAACCCATGATGACGAACAATTCACTCCAGATCTGATTCTTTTGTGACTTAGCTGACGATCGTCATATTTTATGGCCAGTTTATTCAGAAATCCCTGTGAACTCACATGCCTTCTCTTGCAAGTGTACATGCATACTTTGTACTTCCTAAAAGTAGTGGTTGTTTTCAAAAATGAATGATGGTTAAGAAGTGGAAGGAAGTTAGTTTTTGCAGACTGTGATGGAAGTGTCAGACAGGTGGTGATTTACTGTGTGAGGGCAGTCAGGTCTCAGTCACAAGTACTGGCTTTGCTGCTAGCTGTGAAAATGCCTGCTGATCAGCCACCTTGCATAAAGGAAGAAGGGAATTAACATCTACTCTGCCCAATATGGATGTTTTTGCTTTTTAATGTTTTAATCCAAAAAAAGATAAATGACAATGCCCTCAAAAACTCTCTGTCATGCTCTATTTTTTTGTCCTCATTATATTTCTATTTGTGGAACTTATAACTGCATCCTTCTAAATTATTGCTAAATGCTGGTTAGATGGGAAAAAAGCATTAGCCGACTAAAGGAAAATGTATTTTTATTCTCAGTGATTCAGTGTAATCTTATACTGTACGCAGAGGTGGGTCAACTAGGGATGATACAGTAGTATTTTATTTAATTATGTGATATGTGAACCTAATTTGCATGCTTTTCTCAGCTTTTATGTTACTTCTCCATCCTTTTGTGACCTAGTGTTAAGAGCGAAGAAGACTGGCAATGAGAGATGGTGGGCAGATATTAGCTCACCAAGAGGACATTTATACCCTTAGTCAGCTAGAATCAGAACCAGTGAAAATGGCAGCCCAAAGGAACCTGATTCGTAAGCATTTACCATGAGTGACACTGTTTTATAAATAGCTTTTAAAATGTGCGATTCAGCTCTCTTTAACAATTTGGAGAGACCCAGACGGCATTCAAGATTTTGAGACACAAAGTAGTTATGGGTTATCGGCCAACCACATGAGACTGTTCACCTCTGGCAGCAGAGACACTAGAGCAAATGCTTCTAAAAGTAGATGAAGCGCTTAGTGCACTTTAAAGTGCAATTTTTGTTTGTGCCTGAAAATTGTTCCCAGCAGACATGTAATACAATAGTCGTGGAAGTCATCCAGTCCCAGCTGCATCAATCACAGAACCACATTAGATTTGATCTGAGCCCATGTGGAGTTTTATTAGTCTTTATGTCCAAGTGATAATGTCAACCTGAGGTTTTCTTTATGAGGAGTTGCCACTGACACTATCTGTGTCAGTCAGTCCATCCCTTAGGATGCACAAAAATACTCATGTCAGTTTATGTTGATATTTATTTTTGGAGACCATCTAGATATCATTTGATATTAAATAAAAAACATTTTCATGATACTGTGCTTTGACTTTGGCCTGCAATGTATGAAGAATTTGTTTTAGTATTGTTAGTGCAAAAAACACATTCACAGTGTAATAATAAGTTAAAAAAATGAAATTCTAATACTGTTTTAGATGAATCCAGTGAAAAGAGTGAAGGTGTGTGTGTGTGTGTGTGTGTGTGTGTGTGTGTGTTTAGACTGCTCGTCGGTCCTTTCTCAGCAGGATGAACAGATGGTTTTCAGGCTTGGCTGAAAGGAGGTAGCCAGTAAGTGGGGCTCCGTAGCTCCTACTGTCATTTAAAAAATCCCTGAAAAGCCAAACATTGTAAATAACCTCAAAATGAGCTCCTAATCCTTTGTAAATGTCACACAGCCATTCTACTGTATCTCAGGATAAATAAGCAACCAAATACAATAACATTTATTGTAGATAAACAAAATCTTATTCTTATTAAAAGTTCAGCATTCAGTAAAAAAAAGAAAAAAACAACCAACATAATTGTCACACACACAGAGGCAGGGTGTAGAGACAAGCACAATCAAAACAAACCTTTGTTTTGAAATGCAAATATTTAATAGGACAAAAGAAGACAATCCCAAGAAAGCAAAGTACTGAGGAACAGTGAAAATCAGAGCAAGCATAAATATAGACCATGTGCACAGATGTGTGCATCACTTGCATGGTTCTTGTGTGTTTCTAGGTGCAGCTGAAACTGAATTCTGGGATCAGAACTGATCTTCTGCATTTTAAATGAGCAATGTGCAACATATCTACCATCTATGTAAAACTACCATCTGACATTTACCAGTTTATATGCTCTCCTTTTTTAACCTTATTTCCACTCTATTCATTTTTATTTCCCCAAAGACCAGAGTGGCACTATTATTAATGGGCAGGAGTAGGGCTGTTGCAGTAGGATGCGGTAAAACGGTATGTTATTTTGTTGTTGTAAAAAAAGGCATCTGAATAAAAAATCATTTGAATAGTTTTAAATTCTTGAATCATTTTTATTTATTTTATTTATATTACATTTCATATTTACATTTTAAATTAGATTATTGGGTGCAAAACATAGAGACTCGTAATACATAAGATGATATTATATCATGTTTGTGTTTGAGAACTTTAATAACATTTATAAAAATACTGTTTGGTTACTGACATTCTTCCAAATATCTTTCTGAATTCAGATTTTTACATTCAGTGTTGTTTTATTTGTTTAGCATTCTGCAATTTCTTTGCACAGACTGATGTTTATGCATGATATGGCATTTAACAAAAGGATAGTCTTAAATGTTTACTAAACTTCTGCAGTAATCATATTAAGCAAAATGTTTTTTCCATGTAATTTGGCAGATATGTGAATGATGCCTAACTTACTATGCATGCATTTGTACATAATAGTACATAATAGTGGTCCAATGTATGTGTTGTGAAGCAAGATCACATGTAAATGAATGCCTTGTGAAGTATCTTGCAAATCCAACGATAAGTCATAAAATTCTCTCTTTCATCTTCTTTTTAATGTATTATGTTCTTTTCTAAGCATAACTGGGTTATTTTCAGAGATCTGACTTCAAATGGGATGCGTTATCCATACTATTCAGATATTTAAATGGTTGAATTAAAGAAAATGTGTATCTAATAAGACTGTTTTTGATTTTCTTTAGGAGACACAAACTGAGGGGAGAAATAACGGGGGTCCATTTAAGATGACACGTACGGATCCCCCTGACATATTAACATCAACTTTGTATCAAGACATAAAAATTGGCCCTAACTCTGGGCTCTCAAAGTATTCTGGATCCTTTAAGCAATGTGATTCCCAAATGGTTGGCCCACTGGATCAAAACTTCGAAACTATTAACAAAAGACACTGCCGTAGCTTTGACTTCATTGAGTCACTGGATGACCCAAAGGACTTTTCCTCGTCCATGGAGTATCCTTACAGATCTGATCAGCAAACAGTAAGTAAGGATGCAGTCTGGAATGGCATTGGACAGCAGGGACACTTACGTTTTTCCTCACCAGATCTGTTCAACTCGAGACTCTCCCATCAACAAATCAGCACAGACAAAAACAATGAGGCAGCAAGGACTAGTGTTCATGGTAAGCCTCGCTCAAAAAGTGCTCCGAGAGTTCGAGCCACCCTGACGCCTGTACCAATCACAGTCTCTCCACCTGCAACCATGAGGCGTCGGTCTCCAGTGGACCCCCAGAAAAGATCTGAAGGTTTGCCAAATCGAGAAGCCTCTCATTTAAACAGGGCTTTAGTTAATGAAGTTCATCCAATCAAGTTACAACCCCATGCACCCCTCTATGTTTCTGATTGCTTCGAGGAGAGCAGACCGGAGAAACAATCTAACACTCCCCACGTAAGGTGCCGTGTTGATATTAAGCCAGATGCCACAGTTCTCCAGCACACTGCACGGAAGATGCTTACTCACAGAAGTAATGTTCCCTGGCAGCTTTCCTCAACATCAGGGATCAGGAACGTCTCTTTTCCAAGTCAGACTTCCACCTCTAGAACACCTACTCCTAGTGAGTGTTACAACATGGAATATAGGCAAGCATATCAATATCCCAACAGCTTGTCCGGTAGTTACATTCAATCTGGAGAGATCCCTTTTGGAAGGACTTCTCCTAGAGACCCAAGGGAGTACAGGACCTTGTCTAATCCTAACATCCCAACCAAGTTCTTCTACACGGACGATCCCTGCAGGTATCCAGTTCAACCACCAAGTAGGACATATTATCAAGATGACCAGTACAGTATTAACAGCAGCAACAGCCAAAATCCCTCCGTCAGTAGTCAGTATGTACTTGACCCAAGGACTCGCTGGGCTCATACTTTGCCTGTGCGTTCGTACTATGCAGATTCCCATCGTGAACCTTTGGATCCATTTTATGGTAGACCATATTCAGTGAGTGAGCCAGGACCATACTTCATATCTACTCCTCAGAGTGAAACATACTTTCAGGAGGATCCAAGAGCATATGCTTTTCCCTCTGACCCCTCAAAGATGTATACACGGCCTTGCCATTACCCAGCAGAATTAAACATTCCTATGAGAGCATATCATACAGAGGGACGACGGCGGCCACGTATGTCCCAGGTCTTTTCAGATGACTGGCACCGGTCAAGCATTGCTACATATTCCAGTCAGTACGCATCCTCTCAGGCCACTCCTCAGCGAGTGCCATCGATAAGCCCGTGGTATCCCAATGACTTTACAGAGCCAAGTCGTTTAGGAGCAGATGTCCGAAATTACTCAAAATCCTGGGACAACATTCTCATCCCTCATATGGACAGAGAACATGGTGTTTCAAGAGGCAGGAGTTACGAGAACCTACTCCATCAAGGAAGACCAGGAGTTCCTTCGAATAATAGCCAACAACCGGTTATTGTAAACCTTTCTAGTTCGCCGAGACGTTACGCTGCCTTATCTCTCTCTGAAAACTGTCTAGAAAAGTGTGCTGGTGACAGACAAAACAGTGCAAGGGGGCAATGGTTTGTAACCCCAGAGATTACAATTACTGACAATGACATCCGTGCAGCAAAGAGCAACAAGAGAGATGGGGGAACTAGCAGCTGGAATACCCAAAATACAGGCCGAGGTCAAACAGCAAACTTTCATAATTTACAGAGACCAGCAAACCCACCAGAATCCACAGAGAGGAAGAACAATAATTACTCCCTGCAGCAAAGCCTCGAACAGCTTGATGAGCTGCTAGCCGACCTAGTCATTGATTACAAACCTCAAAATAGCAGGAGACCAAGCAAGGATCTGATAGACCAACTCAAACAATTGATTCAAGATGACGAGACCAAAGAAGGGAAGAGGGATATAGATCAAGAGGATTCAGGACTTTTGAACACACAATCAGACTCTTCAAAGACCAGCCCAGACACATTTAAAGACCATGACAGTGGTTGCGAGGGTTTTCAGCGGAGTGTTGAGGACATTGCTTTCAACAACATTGCAGTCGAAGATGACGCTATGGTGTGTTCCAACAGGAAATGCTTACGCAAAGACACAACATTCAATGCTTGCTTGTACTTCAAGTCCTGCCACAGCTGTTATACCTATTACTGTTCAAGAAACTGTAGGCGAGAAGACTGGGACACGCATAAAGAGAGCTGTCTTTATGGCCGCATTAGTAGTGTTTGTAGGCACATACTAAAACACTGTAGAGAGAACTCTGACATTCATAAAGCTTTTTCACGCATTGCTAGGGTAGGGTACCTGTCCCGTGGGAGAGGAGTTCTGTTCCTGGGTTTTCCAAACCCCAGGTGTGCAGATAACTTTCTTCAAGTTGGTCTTGACAGCCTTACCATCTCTCCAACATATCTGTCCCTCCGAGAGTTAGACAGTTTCAAAGACAACCTTGGGCAATACTGCAAAGAGTTGCAGAATGCAGGCAAGGAGTATGACCCCACTGAATGTTTCCTCCTGAATGTATCCATTGCTGTTGGAGACCTAGTGCCTAAACTTCCTTCACCCAAATTACAAACACCAACAGTTCGCAAGTATGCCAAGGTTTCATTAGCCTCCTCAAGCCCAGATAAGAAAATCTTTAAGAAAGAATGTGAAATGGAGACTCTGATTCTCACCCCTCCTCCTGGGACATCTGACATCGACAAGGATGGCCAAGAGGGCAGAAAAGCAAGAGAGATTTGTTTCATTAACATCCAAAGGGAGCTTCGTACCAGAGGTGTATTCCTTCGCCACGAGTTCCCACAAATATACAACCAGCTTTGTGAGTTTGTGGAGAGCAACAAAAGGTTCACCCCCACCACAATTTATCCCATTGATAAGAGAACCGGAAAGCAGTTCATGTGTATGATCATGGCAGCGTCTGAACCAAGGATGCTCGATTGGGTTGGTGCACCACACCTTCTAGATGACATTATATAATCCTATGCATCCAGTATTATGAAGCTTTTGCTGTATAAAATAAGACTTAAATGACTAATGTTTTTAGAAATGTATTTTAATAGTGAGACTATATTTGCTGTTTTTCTGTATGGCACTAAAACTAGAATTAATACGAGTTGCTTATGGGATAAAAAGCTATGTACAGTATTTATTAGAAGATGTATGAGCATATGTTTTGTCTTAAAATCTGTTTCCTTTTAGCAACTAATAGATATTTCATTGGCCCAAACAGAATCAGAAGTTTTTATTATTATTATTATTATTAATTTATTTTTATTTATTTATTTTGCATTTTCTGCACGTACATTTGGGGCAAAAAAATTCTGCACAATGGATTTAAATCTGTTAAATAGAGCTAAGAGTTTGTATACTCTTATAAGCAAAGCTCAAATTAGCCAAAATATTTAATAAACACACAAGGGTGGGGGGATGTGCAGAACTTTGTG
This sequence comes from Elopichthys bambusa, assembly GCA_037101425.1. NCBI lineage: Eukaryota > Metazoa > Chordata > Actinopteri > Cypriniformes > Xenocyprididae > Elopichthys > Elopichthys bambusa. The sequence goes on from CM074446.1 coordinate 17,986,953, forward strand.
AATGACAGGTGTTCCAATTCTGTGGAAATTGTTGAACTTTCTGTGGATTATGTGTGGGCCTGCTTATGACTGTATTTCTTGTGCTAGTATGTTGCAATGAGGATATAACAACTAGGATTTCATTGGATAACCTCTGGAGAAAGTCTCTTTTTCTCTTGCAATACAATAGTGTCTAAAAATCATTGTCTTTCGCCCCTTGAGAGGATAAAAATGCACTTGCATGGAGACTGCATGCTGGCAAGGAAAATGCATATTCACTTTACATTTTGTGATGATTTATAATTTCTTTAAAATAAATTACACTATGGCAGACAAGAACATATGTCAGGTACATTTTTACAGACAAAGTCAAATAAACTGCTTGGAAGATTTCACTGTATTGTACATGGCAACTGCTTTCTGTATTGTATTTATGGAGTACTATATCTATTCACATGGTTAAATCAGCTGAAATTGTTAACAACCTCTAACGTTACATGACAGGAAAACATTTATCTTTGAGTTATCCACATTTCCATTATATAAAAATAAGATTACTTGCTAATTTATTCATCTGACATTAAAGATTATTAATTATATTCTGTTTTACATTTTTCATGGTATTGTGAAGTTCTGATATCATGATGTTTCTATTGAAACATCCACTGAAATATTGCTGTGTGAAAAATATAAACATGTATATAAAATATGCTATTCGTATTTTAATCATTTATAATGACTGACAAAACTTAGATGCCTATATTTGAAATCGAATATTTCAATAGAAAATATAAAATTTGAAAAAGATTTAAGCAACGGTGTATAACACCATTGTATGCAAGATTGTTAGTTTTAGCACTTTAATAAACTGCTGACAAAATATTTATAAACAGACCATTTAGATAATGTAATCAACAGCATGCACACAACAAACCTTATAGTAATTAAAAATAGACAGTGTTTATTTCTGTTGCCATTTTATGCCATGCATTATTTATTTACACTGCTCATTACCTGTTGTGTTCTGTTGATGAGTGCTGCTTTATTTCTGTATTATGGTCAATAAATGAAACACCCAAAAGTACTTAATGTCTCATGCATTTGACTCATAATAATACTTAATAATACAAGAATAGTTCAGCCGTGAAACTCTATTAGCATTCTGATTAGTTTCTTCAATGTAATACTCCCAGCCAATCGATTTCACGTATCCATTATCATTTCCCTATCCACATGGCATCCAAATGAATGCACATCTCTGCACACTATGCAAATTATAATTCTAGGCCTCCACTTCCCCAACACCACCTGCCTAGATCTGCTACGGGGGTCTCCCTCTCTCTAGTAGCAGCAGCAGCAGCAGCATTGCCATGCTGTCATGACTGAAATATACTACAAGCATCATGTTATTATATTTTGTAATTTTGGTAATTCAAGGGCATGCTTGTAAGAAAAAAAAACATGTAAAAAGACAATTATATTTTTAAAAAAATATATATATATATATAGACAGCAGTTATTTTTTCATTGATGATCTTTTTTAATGATTTAGTTTTCTATGGCTGACTGCTGCCTTTACCAAGCATGAAAATTATGCAAAGGTAGGCAATAAGGTTGATAAAAACAGATTTTTAAAGACCTTTAAGTGTGTCTTACCGTTTGTTTAAAGAATTAGTTCAGAACTAAAATTTCCTGATAATTTACTCAACCCCATGTCATCCGAAATGTTTGTCTTTCTTTCTTCAGTCGAAAAAAATAAATATGCTCGATGCGCGTCCACAACTTCACTCATTATGTTGGAAAGGTCACATGAGACATGGGCGGAAGTACCAAACCTGTGTTTACAACTCAAGACTAAGTCAAACGCCCTTTACTAAAAAAAAAGTTAAAACAACGATGTCCGACGATTTTGAAGTTGGAGGTGAAAATGATATGGAGTTTTTCGTCCTACCCTACCCTGCTTCTGGGTTGGTACTTCCGCCTACATCACGCGTGACCTTTCCAATGTGATCACGTAATGCGCATAGCAGAGCTAGTGCAAGAGGAGCATTTGTGGCTAAAAAGTATATAAATTTGTATATATTTTTAGAAAATGACAGATTATTTTGCTAGTTAAGACCCTTACTTCTCAGCTGGGATCGTTTAGTGTCCTTTGAAGCTGCACTGAAACTGCAATTTGGACCTTCAAACAGTTGGTAACTGTTAAAGTCCACTATATGGAGAAAAATCCAGAATGTTTTCCTCAAAAATATTCATTTCTTTTCGACTAAAGAAAGAAAGACATGAACATCTTGGATGACATGGGGGTGAGTAAATTATCAGGAAATTTTAATTCTTAAGTGAATCCTTTAAGGGTAACTAAACATGCAGACTTCTCTAACAGCTGGAAACGTGTTAGGCCTATAGAATAAATGCTTTCGATAAATGTCTACATGGCGTGAAAGAATAGGTCTATCCCAACAAGTATTACTGCAGCGACATCTGCTGGTTAATATAACTTAGCACATGATAATAAGGCGTGCACGATCATTAGACGTCATTTTCAGTTATTGACGCATTTTAGTGTAATTACCAGTAACGTCATGGTAGAAAAACAACTCATGCCCATGTGGGTGCAAAAAGTAGGCTACTGATAGTAGCAGAAACATTACATTAAATGCGTGACTAAAAATGACGTGATATATATAGGCCTACATTAATACGGAACACTATGTATTTTACATTAAAGATATTTATTTCAAGAAAAAATTAAGTAGATTAGTTATGGCGTGTTTATTTAAACTGACAAATGCCGTTGAATTAATTTAGCGCTCGATACGAGCGACAGTCAAAAGAGTCTTTTCTCAAAACGTAGACGATTGTCATCCTTCTTATGCTACACTTCCGACGTGATCTCGTGGATCTGTCTTGCTAAAATCACCTCACCAAATTCAGTCTCGGTGCTGCCCCACGGGGGTTGATATTCATTACTACATACTGCACATGGCTATTTGTACTTTTTATTGTATTCATGTGAAAGCAAGCAAAAGCGTTACTATTATCCCATTGGATATTGAAGCAGAACCTTTCTAGACTGTAAAATATGCATTAAAAGTTTTTTTATTGCCCCTTAAATATTTATTTATTTTTAGTTTTCTTTTATCACAAATATGCATTCAAAGATTTTTTTTCATGGCCACATAAATATTATGCAGGGCATACTTTCCACACCATGTTATACATTTCATACATTTTGCTTAAGGGTTTTGTTGATGTTTTTTTCACCATAGTTTTGGACTAATCTGTTAAATGTCTTAATCATGACACGATCCAATAAAAAGTCCTGGTAGTAAGGCAAGCAGCAATGCATAAAACACTTGAGGCATATAAATTAGTAAATCAGCATATTTCATTATGTAATATGTTCTGGAGAAAAAAAGAAGAAACATTCCTGGAGGCAGAAAGGTGGAGGCTGAGAACTGAGATGCTTGTTGCCGGGAAACAGGAAGCTGAGTGAACATCCAGGCACTTCAGACTGTGGGCAGGGTGATAAATGGGGGCTGCTGGGAAACCATGCGAATGGTGAAATGATACGCCAGCCTTCAGGAAGAACTCCACATAAACGGGAATGCTTTATCTTTATCTGAACAGTAACTGCTTTCCATTGAAATTATTTGGCACGGCTGAAACTCTTAATGTCCTTGAAAACCTGCTCACATAAAAACCATTTTCATAAATAAATTAATTAAATCATGTCATAGTTTGCAGAGTTGCATCACATGACAGTTATTTCACTAGATGGCACCACATTCCCATGTTTCATGCATTCAGCGCAGAGTTAATGCATTTACCTTTCAAGACAATCCACAGCATACTATATTTAAAGTTTATGAAAGTGAGATTGAGAGAGAGAACAGCATCAAAAGTTGATGATAAGAGAGAAAAACACTTTGAAATGTTTGAGCTTCATTTGTTATCAGTCCATATGCTGGTTCTCATTACCCCCAGTAGAGGGTGCTAGACAGACACTCTGGTATGAGTCAGAATGAGTCATAAATGATTCATCTGCTGTAAGGGGGAGATGAGCTGCTGTTGTCTTTGTAAGCACCACATGCCCAAACACATCCCAGCCCACATGATCACCAGGTGCTGTAAGCATGGCCAAAGCTGAGCACAAGTCATCCCACAACTTTGGTGACAAAAGATAACCATATCATTGCTAAAGTACTCATTTATGAAGTTCTGGATTTTACACTGCCATATAACATCATTTCCTTGCGCTGCAAGATTATATCATCAAAATATGCTTTGTTACTCTTCAAGTTATTTTAGTGAGGGGATCATATTTTGTTATTCATACAGATACAGTGCAAAAAAATCATAGACTAAAGAAAAAAAAATTAATGAGCAAGGCTCATTAATTTTTGTTCACCATGCCTTTTTTTCTCTCTTTTTATTTAAAGGAATAAAAGTATTTAAAAAGTTTTAAAGGATTACAGAAGTTAATGCAAATAAATAAATAAATAAAGTTTAAGTTTAGTGGAAGGCAAATGTATAAAATGTTTTTATCCTATACAAAATGTATATCCCCCCCCCTCCCCCCCAACAAAAAAAATCAAAGCCATATGCCTAACCAAGTTGTGTTCCAAATTTGAAGTTGATATCACAAAAATTGTGCCTGCTAAAAGGTTTTAAAGTACTGTTTCCATGATAACGCAATGTCCAATTTATTTTAAATACATAATTTAAATAATGATTACTAAAATATGTGATGGGGAAAAGTACCAAGACCAACCTGCTATACTATGCAGGACACTGAAGAAACAGAAAGAAAAATAGTAAAAGAACTAGATTTTTTTTGCGTTTGAACTTATTTGCAAATGCTATTTTTATTTTCACACACAATAATCATATGCCGAAAAATGGCTCTGTTAACGTTTCCTGTTTTGTCACATTCAAATACCTACAATATATGCATTACATTGAATCACGTAAATAAAGTTTTTTTCCCAGTTCAAAATGGTGAAATTTGACAAAAACATTTTTGAGAACCGTTTGAAATCCATATAAATCACTTGCATTCTGGAAAGTGTAATAAGCTTTTTTGCTGCACAACTACCATTAAATGACACATTTTTGTGCATACCATAGTGTCATTTCATGAAGCCGATATCCTTTCCAGCAATTCACACGCTTCCTTTTAATGTCTAAGTCGATAATTTCCTTCTCTGTAGAAGAGACAGCTTATATAAATTGTTGAAAATGCTGGGCAGTGTTGCTGTAAAGCAGCTCCTCTGGGACAGCTTGTGGGAGGTTGGGCTGATGTGGGCCAGTAATGCACAAATATACCAGCAGAATAGTTTTAATATGCTTCTAAATATACATGCAAATATGTTTCCTTTAGCATGGGAGTCTTTCATGCTATGACATTTAATACTTTGTGCCATTTGCCTTCAACAGAGGTTCTGAAAGTCCTGTTGGTGACAAAATATAAACATGCATTAAACAAAAATAAATATTATCCTAAGTTCAGCTATTTTTTCTATTGAATTAAATTGAAAAAATGTGTAAATCCCTCACACTACTCAAACTTGCATCATTATGAAATTCTATTTGCAACATTTTTCGGTCAGTCAACCTTCCCCAGGTGTTAGCTAATACAATTTCGTATTGATTTAAGTTTGAGTAGAGTGCAGGTTTTTTCTAATTTATATTGGACTTTAATGATGATTTGCAATGGAGGCATCATCAGTTCTGTAAACATTACATTAATATGGAACTATACACATTATAGGCTTAAACTGCAACACTAATTTGACATAGTATGTGACTAAGGGCTTTATTCTATGTCTATATCCACCAAGGGTCATTGGCCTAAAAAAAGTTTGAAGTCCCCAGCCTTATACAGATTAAGTTCTGCATGAGTAAATCAAAAGATGTCAACCGGATCCCTGCTTGGTCAACAGGTTATAGACATTTGAATCCCCTAAGATGGGTACTTTCCCCACCCTCCATCCTGTGAAGGAGTAAGGATGACTCAGAGTCAACAACCACGCCGTCTTTTGTTTACTGGATTCTGTTTAGAAGTGGACAGCGTTGTTGCTACAGCTGCATTATGCATAGACTTTATCACTACAACCAAAGTAATGCATTCAAACAAAATGTGGTGCATATGACAACTGCATGTTTTAACGTTATTGTTCTTTTAAAACATCCAAATAGTCTGCTGACTGGCTGATGAGTCACCATGAAAGGGACAAAAAGAGCGCAGTGTGACTTTGCTCTCCAAAAACATGCGCATGATCATTTGAGAATGAGTTAATCTGAGGAACCCTTGTGTCGGTGTTGAGTTTTGTTACTATGGAGCCGGAAGAGTGTATTGTATTGTCCATAAAGAAACCCTGTGATCAGTGGTAAACATCATTACATTAGCATCAGTAATCCCTTGTATTTACCACAGATAATGGTGGCAATGACCTAAGTATAAGTATAATGTCATTAACAGTCCAGTTCTGTACATCTAAACAACCGTAACCCACCTGCAAAACACACATAGAATGAAAGCAGAATGTAAAAGCGCATCATGTCCTTTCTGTTGTGCAGATACCCAAATTAATAATATTTCAATAAGTGTAAAAATAAAAAGAACAAGCTTTGTTTGTTTCTGAGAAGCACATAAAGACATTGTGTTCTGAGAGTAAAACATCACCTTTTTTAATGATCATAATTATTGTCTACTTACCAACATTTTCCATTGATTTTGTGTCTGCTTTTTGTTTCTTTGTTATAAATTCAACCAGTGATATAAATATATTTTGCTACATTTTAAGCCTCTTTCATGATATTTTTATGTATTCATGTCTGATAAGATCATTAGACCGGATCATGTGAATGCATTTATGTGCATTCAGCAAATTAGAAAATATCTAACAAGTGATAATGACAGCATTAATCTCACTCTTGTATTGTGATTCCAAAACATGCCCTACAGCCGTTTACTGTTACAGGCAAATGGGATGATAATGTCTGTACTTTTCCATTCCCTAATAGATATTGATCGCTGCATGGTTTCCCAGGCTGTAGTGGATTCATTTCTCAGCTCAGGGCCATTTCAGATCACAGTGAGAAACGAGAATTTAACAGGTTTGTATTTTCCTGGAAAACATACTATGTGGTATAGAAAGCTGCTTGATTTCAGCACACACAGGAAACCATGATGATAAGGGGAACCCTGACACAGAAAGACCCCTTTCTCAACATACACACTCTCTTATTAACATACAGGCTTAGCATTTCTGAGTCATTCTGTCATGTTCTTCTTTTTAGTTAAAATGTATTTCTAAAACATTGTTATTTTATCTCTTTCTGTGATTACTGCAAAAATGGCTTTTTCTCCCTTCAGGCTTTTTCTTAGACATCTACAAGATCAGGTCAAATAACCCTTAGGCTAAAGGACTAATAGATGCATTAGCTCTTTATGGCATGAGGTGTTCAAGGGGCATATTGACCAAATCCTTAGATCAACCCCAAACTTAACCTCAACCTACTCATTAACCCTCCACTGACTTTGACCACTGATCTGTCAGTTCTTAGGGCAGATCAACATGTGCCATGTCATAAAGGGCCTATTAGCTGCTCTTGAAAAAGTCCATTGTGTTACTCACTAGCACAGGTCACTAACTAGATGAAAGCACATTGGTTATATGTGCAACAAACAACTGATTATTTCACATGTTCTCAATTTCTGTCTAATGCCCCTAGTGGACAGCACTATATCTAGATATACACAAGTGTGTTTTGTGATCAGATCAGCCATCAAAAACACATTAAAATGATTAGTGTAAATATTAATCCATCCTGATGCGTTCTGGACAATGGTGAAAGAATGCCTACAACACTATTGAAAAATTAAGGTTCTTTATTCCAGTCAGTTGATGGACACCACTGACTTTTTCATAGTATGGTGAAATAAAATGGAAGTCAGTGGGGCCCAACAACTGTTTGGTTACCGACATTTATCAAAATATCTTCTTTTGTGTTCAGCAGAAGAAAGAAATTCATACAGGTTTGAAACAATTTGAGGGTGTGTAAATGATGACACAATTTTCTCTGGTGTCCCCAGAATGTGTCTGTGATGTTTCAGTTCAAAATACCCCACAGATAATTTATTACAGCTGTTCATATTTGCTCCTATTTGGGTGTGAGCAAAAACACGCCACTTTTGTGTGTGTCCCTTTAAATGCAAATCAGCTGCCCTTCCAGATAAGGGGCCGAGCTTTAACAGCTCACGCTTCGGATGCTCAACAACAACAAAGCTGGAGAATCTCACAAGCAGCCGGAATGACAATTGTCAGTAACGGTGTTCAACCTTAAATTTTTCAAACCGGAGTCGGACACTGATGGAGAGACTCAGGAAGAAGTTACAACTTTTAGAATGCATCTGGACATTTCTGAATGGTTAGTGGATAAATTTATATAGTTGCTGTGGAGTTGATTCAACTCATCAATGAGCATGTGCCGTCATGTTAATCTAAACAACTGTTCCTCTTCTCTAAAGCAGCCCAGCATGGCCTCACCCACTTTGTTAAGATTTATGTACATTTTAGGGTTAGTGATGTCATTAACCCAGGAAGAAGCTTGTTGTAATTCCTACCAGCCGTTTGTTCTAGTCCTTAAACAGAGAATTCTTTAAAAGAAAATATCTCCCTTTGCTTTGAACTTTGAGCGTCGTAACTTTGCAGACATTGTTTATGCTCTAACAGCAACACTAACTAAAGTGAAAATCATAATCATCCACCCCTTTAATAGATAATCTTGGATATCTTGATGGCATCTGCTACATGCAAAATAAATGTTTTACATGTGAAGTGTACACATTAAAGAAAGTCGGTTAATACAGCTGCTCAGCTCAAAATGAATGTCAAATTTTGGTCATATTAAAATTCATTTCATTTTCATTTCATTTGTCATATTAAAGATTCTGTTTAAAATGAAAATTAAGTTCAAAATTAGGAAGTGTCTTTGGGAGGAACAATGTCCATATGTAGTCATATGTATTAAGTTCATCAAAGAAAGAGATAGGGCCGAAGAGTGGTATTTCAGCAAAACTGAATCACAAAACTTTGAATTTGATAAACTGAATCTCTATACTCATCTCTTGATCAGTCCAGCTATGATACAGCACTCTGTGTCTTTACAGTTGCTGCACTGCCATTACTATTTGAACAAGGTAATATGATCAGGTCTTGTACTGCTCTTACTGCTAACATATCTCACTCTGATGAGTCATTATAAAGTCCCGAAAGTACATTCTCCCAGGTGCCGCCAACTGATCTGCTCTCGCTTTTGCAAATGTCAGATGCACAATAGTATCTGAAGAATGTCCAGCATTTTCAATACAGCAGCTTGTGCATTTGACCAAAATAGGTGCACTGTAATTGATACACCTAAACATCCCATCCAACTTTCACATAGCACAAAAAATGAGTGTCTGCATGCTGTATACTTGACTCTCATACTGTACATGACCGTGGGTGGTGGTGCGGGTGGCAAACTTTAACCATTAATATCATACATACTATCATGTCTGATGATTCACTGATGTGTAAAGGTTTTGGTTAGACCGCACAGACTTGTGGTCTAAGTATAAAAATCAAATTTATGCAGAAGCTGGCATTTATTGACTCATGACCTTCACTGTAACTCATCAAGCATCTGTGAAAACATCCTAGTTGCATTTAAATACATAAAATGTCAAATAAAAAAATACAATACTAATTCAGCTACATATTTCTTTTGTATCTGGAGCAAGATCAAAACATGAGTCAATTGTGCATCTATAATGCATAACCAACATTACAACATTCACTTTTCTTGAAACAAGAAGCATTTTCTTTTAATTATCACCAAACATAATAACAAATGCTTTTTTAATTAATTAATTAATTTATTTTTTTTTATTTTTTTTTTTTACATCTAATGGTTGGGGAAGGTGTCATTTTTTAGTTGCTATACAAGCTGTTCACAATAATAAAAAAAGTGATTCATACATGAAAATTCATACATATAGTACCTTTTCACAGAACTATGTCGAAAAAATTTGATGACCTAACTCTTAACGTAAAAGATACAGTATGCCCATTGTGAGAAGAAAAATAGACCTATGAATCACAAGTGAATACTGCAGCGATCATCTGTCTTAAAACTCATTATTCCTGTCATGCATTTTCAGTAGCCATTACTTCAGTCTTTGGTGTCACATGCAGTGTTGGGAGTAACGCGTTACAAAAGTAGTGCATTACAGTAACATATTACTTTTTGTAACGCAGTAGTGTAAGGCATTATTAATCAATTTTCACTAATATTTTATTCGGTACATGTTCAGTAAGGCTTGCGTTACAACACAATTTAGCCCAAAATTAGCCCAGATTATTTTTATAGCGGCTGGGTCTGAAGTAGATCGGTCTGGAGAGCGCGGTTCATGGTTGCATAGCAACGACAGACTCCACTGGAGCGCAAGCGCTTTGGAAAGGAGGAGAAAGAGGCGCGGGCGCGCTTTCCATGCGTTGTTAGACGTGTGGAAATGTGAGTGGCACCTTATTTGCAAACAGCGACAACTTCATTGCAGATAAGACACACCGGCTTTGCATTCACAAAACCAGGTAGGATGAACGCATAGTTGTCTTTCCATTCTTCTTTGTATGCCCTATTTTGCTGTCAACTTTCCTCTTTTGACTCTTTGATAGTGCCATTTTCTCTCACCAGAGCTGAAATGTTATCATCACTCTGTACACGACGTAATAGCGTACTTACAGCACGCAAACAGTTTAAATAAATGCAGTTTAGTACGTGAGGATACCAAGGAATAATTCTGTAAAAGTGTAAAAGTAGGCTACGTCACATTATTATTACAATAACTTAGGCTCCATTGTGTAACAAGCTAATTAAAATGATAAACATTTATTATTCACAATATGGAAAGAGTAAATAAAGCATAGCTCGTTAAGAGCATGACTCAAACATGCCATTAATGGGCTTATTCAAGTCTCCTTTGACTATGTTCTGGCCCGCCATCTAGTGGCGAAATTTCTTTTTTTTGGTCCGATGTCAAACTTAAATGCCGACCCCTGCATTAAAGGATTAGTCCACTTTCTAATAAAAATGTCCTGATAATTTATTCACTCCCATGTCATCCAAGATGTCCATGTCCTTCTTTCTTCAGTCGAAAAGAAATTATGGTTTTTGATGAAAACATTCCAGGATTATTCTCCTTAACCGTTTGGGGTCAATTGAAGTCCACTATAAGGACATGGACATCTTGGATGACATGGGGGTGAGTAAATTATCAGGACATTTTTATTAGAAAGTGGACTTTAACGAATGAAAAATGCTGCAAGTAAGTTCTATTACCTGTTCGTGGTCAGTCAATAGCCGCGTAACGTGTCCAAGTTTGTAAATAAAGACTAAATGACAGCTTCTGATATATTTGTTTAGTGATTTATTTCATTCATCTCCCTCTCGCTGGTGTAACTTTGTATTGTAGTCCAGCGAAGGCGTGTTTAGGGTGGGTTTTACAGGAGTGCTGCGAGGCTACTGGCCCGACAGTTGAAACGCGTCATGATTTCGGCCTCTGTGCTCATGCTGGCCAGTGGAAGAGCGGCTAATGGGTGAAGATGGCAGAAGAAGACTACATTTGCAAAAAAGGATGTATGCGCATTACTTCGAGTTTGTCAGATAATCACTTTATACCTCTACCATACTTTTAACAGACTTGGATCGTTTGTGATTCTGTCTGTCATCCTTTCTTGCATTGTCTCGAGCCTTCACTTTGCCAATTATAAGCTATATTGTTAGTAGCCTGGATAGCCCACAGTCATTATGCTACATCATATCGCCCTCTACTGGATGTAAAATGCTCTGCAGTACATTTTGTCATTTTAGAATGTTAAGTTCTACTTCTGTAGTTATTTTGGTGAAAGTAACTGAAAAGTAATACAGGAGTAATGTAACGTATTACAACACTGAGAAAGTAGTGTTGTAAGGTAAAGAATTACTTTTAAATAACAGTAACAAGTACACTGCAAAAAAAGCTGTTCTTAGAGTTTTTGTCTTGTTTCTAGTCAAAATATCTTAAAGTTCTTAAATCAAGAAGCATTTTCTTGACAAGTAATAATTATTTTCTTGTTTTCAGAAAAAAAAAAATCAAAATTAAGTGAGTTTTTCCTTAAAACAAGCAAAATAATCTGCTAGTGGGGTAAACAAAATAATCTTAATTCAAACCAAAAATAAGATATATAATCTTGTTTCCTAAAAACAAGAAAATAATTTTTACTTGTCAAGAAAATGCTTTTTGATCTAAGAATTTTTAAATATTTGGACTGGAAACAAGACAAAAATTCTAAGAACAGCATTTTTTGCAGTGTAATCTATAATGTATTACAGTTTGGAAGTGACTTGCACAACACTGGTCACATTATCCTTCAGAAAGCATTCTAATATGCTGATTTGGTGCTTAAGAAACATTTCTTATTATTATCAATGATGAAAACAGTTAAACTTTTTGTCCAGACTGATAAATGTTTTCAGGATTCTTTTAAGAATAGAAAGTTCAAAAGGAACAAAGTGACAGAAATCTTTTACAACATTATAAATGCCTTTACTGTCATATTTGATGCTGAATAAAAGCATAAAAAAAACTTTAAAAAAAACAACAAAGATTGTATGTCTCTACACAGCAAAACATCCAGTGTTAAATTAACACTTCCAGTGTCACCCGGTGTTTATATAGTCCGGTGTGGATTATATAAACACTGGCAATGTTAATTTAACACTAACAGTGTTCATTTAACACAGAGGTTTTACTGTGTAACATTTGTCCTGTAAATTTCACCTTATACAAGAGTAGTTTGTTTACTAACATTTCCAGGGTTTTTCCTGGGTCAAAAATGGTCTTCGGTGGTGGCTGACAGATATGGTCATCCACACAAACAGTAAAAAGTACCCTACTCATGTGATCACAAGATCACAAGAACTGATCAAACAAGGCTTTGGCAGGACAAAAATTAATTTTAGTGCCCGCCAAAAATGTTTCAATGTAGGAAAAACCCTGGTTTCTGTGGTGAGGTATACCCAGCTTTACTAAAATCTGGAAGGATGCAGCATCTAAACTTATGCTTTATTTTGTGTACATTCAAGCAGGGTTTTTTTTCTTTTTACACTACAAATTTGCTGTTGAATAGATTATTGTAAAAAAAATTTGGTGACCCATCGGGACACATGACCTATTTGCAATGCTGCGGGCACAGACATCTGTCAGTCACAGCAGAACTTTTCAAAGGAGTTTGTTGATCACATTACCATCTAGGCATCTGCTGCACTTAATTAAATTAAATCTTTGTTAATAAGAGCAAAGGCCTTACTTTTTTACTAAGTAGGAGCCTGTCTGAGCCATAAGGTCCTTGTAGTTTGACAACAAGGCCACTCAATCCTCTCCCATTTTCACCCCACCCACCCAACCCAAAATTATTTATCTTTTCCCTGAGACCTTAAATTTGCTCATTAAGATTCATTTTAAGGCTTTATAATAAATTATAGACTAGTAACTGGTTTATTTATACAGTATACAAAAAACTCTGGACTTATTGTCATACAGGAGTAAATGAAATAAACAAGTTAGCTGTTTTAGCAATAAAACATTTAAGTTTAGTTATTTAAGTGTCCATTTGCTAAATTAGCAACTGTTTCCTATGCATTAAAACTGTCAACATTTAGAAGTTAGCACTTTTATCTGAAGTGATTGACACTGATAGCATGGACAGCCTCCTGAAGTAATTTGAGGTTAAGTGCTATGTGGGATTTAGCCTGCAACTTTTGTATTAGCAACCCAGATCCTTCGCTGTTAAACTTCCCTGTCCTCAACCTGACCTCAAATCATGCATGACTTGCACAGCTTGTCAAAATGGCAGGTATCACTTATCTGCACTGTTTGGTATACTTTATTGCTGAGCACTGAGTAGCCTAGTTATTTACATGCAGAGCTCCTTCTTGATATATATCAGGGTTTGTGAGGTTTATGGATATTGCTCATATATTGAAAGTAGTTCAGCTGATATTTGTGTATGTCAGCATCAAGAGTTTGATATGACACAGCTTCAGCTGTGGCTGCTATTAGTATGATGTGCTTCCCCTTCAAACTCATCCAAACCACAGCACCACCTTCAGCAGAGCTGAACCATTTTCTGTTGCTTATGCAGAGCTTCCTCTCAGTCAGATTTGCAAAATGCAGCTAGTGCTGCAAAACTCAAAGAAAATGGGAATCTTTGTGAAATACCATATCTTTAGTTGCTGTGGTATGTGTTATCAGAGTTTTATTTTGCAATTCAGATTGACTTATTGATTGCACCAGACAAACAAATAAAACATGAAGATGATACAAAAATATTTCCTTCTACACAGGAAATGTGCAGAAAAACATGCAAGCTGCTTCTAAAAGACGGTTTCCCTCAGGGCAGCTTATGAACACTGACCATGGTTGTTTCTCGCTTTGATGCTAAAATAAACACTGTGGTGTGTACACTTGGGACATGAACAGATATTTCAGGCTGGAATGTTCCTGCATTTGAAAACTGAATGGGTTAAAAATAGAAATCACAAGATAAAGATTTACTAAAAATAGTGCAGTCTGTCCTTTAAACAGATATAAGGGTACTAAAAATAGCCCTTTATCTCATTATACTAAACCTGTCTGTAACCTGCATGTGAAAAGGTAGTGATCAGAAGGGTAGGAAACTCCCATAATCCTCATCAGCCTTCACTGGTCCATTCCAGAACGCTACTTACCACTTGACGGGACCAAAATACAGTTTACTTTTATTCAGTGTATTTTTAGAAATGGGGCATCCCAGTGATACTCAGTGGTTATATTTTGACTGCATTTACTGAAAATATCTTATACATATACATGCAATTTAAACGTCAGACATGATGCTAATTTTTTGTGCTATCCATTTATTTTAAAAATACATTATTTATAAAAAAATACATTAAAATGCATTTCAGACATACAATGATTTGAATACACATATTATGTGATGACCATGTTTTAAATGTCTGTTAAAAAAATAAAATAAAAAATGACAGGGTGATAAAACTGTTCTGATATCATAATGAAGAAAAAAAAAAGTTTCTTTAAAATAATAGAATTCTTTAAATGAAAACCCCTTTTAAGGAGTTTAAAATATTTTTTATCATTAATTCTTATAAAAAAAAATTAAGTTTCTTCACTGCTTATTAATATTTGAAAAACATTTATCCGCCAAATTAAAGTCATTTGATCCAACCAACATTGTGATACCACAGATAGAACCTGTGTGTCAAAGTCAATAAAATATTGGATCATTTTCCCTTTTTATGACAAGGCAGAGTTAGTCCAGGATGTAAATGTGGTGCGACTCCCCAAAAACGTCATTATATTTGTGAATTAACAATTCATGATTTCAAATAAAAAAACTATTTACCTTGCAAAATATACTTATAAACATCTTTGAAAATAATGATTGCGGTACAAAGAGAACATTTTTAAGAACCAAAGTTCTTAAGTCAAAGGACTAACAGATCTAGATAATGCAATTGTAGCTTGGCTTCATCAAGCATGCGTTAATCTTACTACAACTGGCATAAGCCAGATAATTATACTGTATAATGGCCTTTTAAAATGAAACATAACAGCTAATTTTAACAGTGTTTGAAAGCGTTCATCACATGTCAGATAAATAGCTGCAGTACAAGCTCGCATGACGTCATGTTCTGCAGCTCACGCAATGATGAATTATAACAAATGTTTTGTTTCTAAGTCTTTGAGCCAATGACAAAGTCACTGAGATTGACTCAAGGCTCCAGAATAAAACCACTAAATATTCCAACCATTCCTGGAATGCCTATCGTGCTCCATGCTGCAGCTGCACAGCTGTGACGAGGACATAATGCCCCTCACAAATGTCTTCTACTGGTTTATCAGGAGTAGACAGAGACAGCTGTGCTCATTAAAGAGTCATCTTTAAAATAATGCCCCAGAATTCCCCGTAGTCCCCTTTATGTGAGTAAGTGTGCCTTTTGAGCACTTTAATCCTTTGAAATAGTAGACGTTTGATTTCATCTTCTTGACGGGCAGTAGGAGTGTGTTTCTGTGGTCCAGGCAGTTGCTTCAATAAGGCAGCAACTCATAACAGAGATGAGGCCTACACCTGTTCTCTCAGATCCCAGCCAAACTATACAGCTCAGTTCAATAGATACCTAGCAACTGCAAGAGCACACTTTGAAAACAAGAATTCTTGCTTTGGCATCTTCTTTGAGTATGTTAAGCAAGGTCATGGAAAAGTTATTTTATGCAGTAACCAGAGAAACACTTCAGTGTAAAGTATTTCTATAATTCAAACTGCCATGCTAAAATAGGCCACATTTCTCCTCAGGGGCCAATATTTCAGCTCTTTTCTTCAGGTCTATTCAGTTTGTGAAAAGGGGCAAATTAATTTCATACCAGCATAAAAAAAAAAAAAAATAGTTTCAGGTAGATAAAACCAGCCATTTTTAACTTGCTAATTTTATCATTAAATTATTTGTATAGTATTAAAAATAAAGTATTGACCATTTTTATCATTTTATGCCACTGTGTAAAAAAAGTGATTATTATCTAGTAAGAATCTTCTTCTTAATTCTTAATCAGTGGTAATCTCTATAGAAAAGAAAGTCACAAAATGAGATTTCAACTTCACCTAGACAGCAATGAGATTAAAAGGAGAGAAAATAGAAACTTTTGTCTAATACTTCTCAGGATACTTCTTACCTAATACATTCGCCAAGATGTGCAGCATGACAGAGCTTACCGAGGCCTTGTCCACAATAAAATGTTTTCGTTTGAAAATGTGTATTTTTCTCTCTATTTTGACCTTCCGTCCACACTGAGACAGCGTTTTTGTCAACAAAGATGGAGCTTTTTAAAAACGGTTTCCCAAGTGGATAAATTCGCCTTGTATTGTGGACTGTGAAAACTGAGGTATTCAAAAACGATAACGCTTGTTTAGTCATGTGATACAAATTGTAGGTTACCCATAGATATCTATGGTTATACTGGCATTGTTGTGCCTGTTATTTACTTTAATAGCATTGCTAAAGAGAAATGTTCCTGTGTAGAATATTAATATTGCATTCCTGCAAAAATGACAGAAAAATTACTCGCAATTTCTGTCCTGCGGCAAAACATGCTTACAATTGCGTTTTAGACCATACAATTTTAAGTGCAACCCGGACGCAACAGTAAGTGGTGGGATATTTTGCTATAATAAAACGATCATGCCAGAAGGATAGTGTGAGTCTGTTCTCTTGGTATCATCTTATGAGCTTTTATTATGTTTTAAGCATGCACAGTAAGTTAATTAAAAGTGAAATCAAAATTGACCCTACTTTGCTAGTGCATATTACTAGTCTTGTGGTGAACAACTAATCCGTGCAAGTTAATACACAGAAAACAAATTGTTTGTCATGGTAATCTTTAATCAAAATCTGAAAAGTTACTTCCGGTCTGGAATGGCGTTCCTTTTCTGATGATGTCAGTTTGACGGCTTGGGTTGAAAATGTTTAAACCACTCCCCTCCAACCGTTAGTCTGCTATGAGCGAGAGATGGAGAGTAGAAGAGCTAAAGTAAAACCCTGCCCTCTATTCAATATTCCGTTTCACTTGGAAATATGTCACAACACTGGAGAAAAGTTGTTTGCAACTTCCGGTTCACTTGGACTTTAAACATTTTCAGACATTTCAGTGTGAATGAGCAATTTTTGGAAAATACCAGTGTGGTTGGGGAGCATTTTTGAAATGAAAACGCTGTTTCCAAATGTATCCGGATAATTGTAGACGTAGCCTGACTGGAATAGTTCCATTCCATAATGTGCTCAACTTGACCTTTTATTTCCTATAGATATGTATTGTGGCCATGATAATATAAATGAGAGAATTCATTTAAAAGTCATGGAAAACACTTCTTAAAGGGTTAGTTCACCCAAAAGACTTTTATTCATCTTTAGAGCACATACGAAGATATCTTTAATGAACTCAGAGAGATTTCTGTCCCTCAATTTGAAATTGTATTCACCCAAAACTTACATTGATCAGCAAACATTAACGTAAGCTCAATCATGTTTGCTTGATGCACGAGAACCAATGAGGTTCATTCTCGCATTTTACACGGCACTTTTGAGCTTCCGCAAGAACCAATGAGGTTTGTTCTTGCACATCATGCAAGAATGGTTGAGCTTCTGTTTACCATATTTGCGTGTATGTTCGCTGATTACTGTTTATATGCGAATAAAAGCCCAAATTAAATCTATTTAAAGTGATATATATAAAACGATAATGTCTTTTCAGAAGACTTGGATTAAACCACTCTATTCATATGGATTTCTTTAGTTCTCTTTGGGTGAATAGACTTTCAATGGAGGGACAGACATCTCTCAGATTTATTTGTGCTCCGAAGATGAACATAAGTCTTTTGGGTTTGGAATGAGAGGAGGGTGAGTAATTGATGACAGTAATTGATGTTTCAAGTCATTAAAAACAGTTACTAAATATGCTACAAAGGTCCTTTTTATACAAAAAAAAGCAACAAAAAAAAAAAAAAAAAGAAGTGTAAACCCTGAAAATCTAAAAAGTCCCCTCAAAAATTTTGTGAATGTAAATTTAAAGATGTGGATGTGAACATCATCTTCCACCCTTCCATTCTTTTTTAGTCTCTGGTCTTAATAACCTAGTCTTCTCAACATGTGACAAGCATGCTCTAGTGTCCCTAAAAGTGGGACACTTCTTACACAGCATAATGTTGAAAGAGGTTATTGGTACCAGGTTATGCATAGCAACGGCTATGTGTTGACCCACTTACACAACCTATTCTATCTTTTCTATCTGTTCTTTTGTCGTCTCAAGGGACACAACAAAAATGGGAGCATTCTCTGATGAATGTGGGCCCGTCACTTTTTCATTCAGCCTCAGTTTGCTGTGTACAGCACAACAACACAATCTCTAACCTAAATTGAGAAATCCAGGTGCCTAAGGTAACTTCAAGATGTTTTTTGTGCAGTTTTGTGCCCTGTTGTGTGTAGTTGGAACAGTAAACAGACATACAAACAAACAGAAATAAATCATAGAATTTATGTTTGTGTAATGAACAGTGTTGGTGATAACGCATTACAAGTAACCTGATTTACGTAATCAGATTACTTTTTTCAAGTAACTAGTAAAGTAATGCATTACTTTTAATGCATTACTTTAGTTACTTTTAATGAGTTACTTTTTCAAATACGCAAGTTACTTTGTTTTCCCTTGTACCAACTGACACCTCTCTTGTGTCCCCATGTTGAGAAAAATCGTAAGTGCAGAGGCGTTGTGTGCGCTGTGTGAAGATGATGGTTATTGTAGTTGTAGACTAAATGTGAACATTTACTCTTCTCACAAAAACAGAGTCAGTATTCCTCAAAATGAATAAAAACAGTGAAACGCAATCTCAGAATATTGCACAAACCTGCAATAATTAAATATATTAAATTAACAAATGTACTTTATGTATTTAATCTCACTTTTTTAATCAATGTCTTTGCTGCTGACCTTCGATGATCCAATTCTACCATACTAATAAGCAAAAATGACTTTAGATAAACATCACATTTGTGATCAGCCTGAGGTTTATTCATTTCACTTTTGGTGTAAAAGGGCCTTAAAGGGTTAAAAATAAATGAAAAAAATTAAAAAATATTGTCATTTATTACTCACCCTCATGTCAAATTAGGATATTTTTGATGAAATCCAGTGGCTCAGTGAGGCCTGCATAGACAGCAATGGTACTTCCTCTCTCAAGATCCATAAAGGTACTAAAAACATATTTAAATCAGTTCATGTGAGTACAGTGGTTCTACCTTAATATTATAAAGTGACGAGAATATTTTTTGTGCGCCAAAAAAACAAAATAACGACTTTTTAACAATATCTAGTGATGGCCGATTTCAAAACACTGCTTCGGAGCCTTACGAATCTTTTGTGTCGAATCAGTAATTTGGATCAAACCGCCAAACTGCTGAAATCACATGACTTTGGCGCTACGAACCACTGATTCAATTCGCAAAGCTCTAAAGCTTCATGAAGCAGTGTTTTGAAATCGGCCATCACTAGATATTGTTAAAAAGTCATTATTTTGTTTTTTTGGCGCACAAAAATATTCTCGTCACTTTATAATATTAATTGTGGTGTAGGAAATGAGCATGCACGATTAAATATCTAAATATATCCAATGAATCAGTGTAGCAGAATGCATGTAAGCTCTGCAGTTTTGCAATCTAATGATACAACGGATATGAGCTAATTTACAAATCTGTCGTCTTTGCAAGCTCTTAACTATGGCCTAGTGACATGATTGGCTTTTCATGTTCAATGTCTGCACGTGTTTGCAATGGGAAGACTTCATTAAGTGGAAGTATTTCAAAAGAAATTTGACCTGATATTAATTCAACTTTATACTCGTCTGTTGTGATTGCTGTGCTGCAAGACTAAAGGAAGGATGGTTGAACTGTCTATGATATGGCCTTTGGTTTTTTGACTTTTAAATCAAATTGACAAAAAGAGCAGAAAAAAAGTCAATGTGTGAATGATTATCCAACACAGTAGGTTGCAACACAAGCTCTTCTGAACAAGTTTTAAAAAGGGAACATGATGTGCAAATCCATGTTTAGCTCCTTCCAGTAACTCTAAAGCACAGTTTAATCTCATCTGTGCGTTCAGAGGGAGAGGGAGGGAGAGAGAGAGAGAGAGAGAGAGAGAGTATATGTTGAAACACATCCATGGACTTTCCTAATCCACTTACTATAAACTTTCACCGATTTCCATCATGTAGATATAAAACTGCACAATGTGCAAAAGTTACCTGCTTAAAGCTACTCAGACAGAGTAAAACTTATCACTCAAGGTCTGACCAGCATCCAAGAACATCACTAGTGCCAAATATGAGATTTTATTGGCTTTGACAAGTAAATAAGTGCTGTGTTACATGCAGAGACACTATGAGAGGAGAAGATGGGTCGCTCATGTACATTTATTCGTGTACTATTTCGTAATGCTAAATATAGTATATGTAGTAAATATAGTTTGCTTGAGGACGTGAAACGCACAGGCGGATGTTAGAAAGTCCAGCCAATTACCTGTTTGAATTTTTTTTTTTATTATACTGGTTATATTGGTATTGTTAACTAAAACTAAAATTAAACTAAAATTACTATAAATCATTTCGGTAATTGAAATGAAGCTAAAATAAATTAAAATGTGAATATTAGATGAAAAACTTATTAGATGAATACTAGATGAAAAACTAGATATGCTGTCATGGCAATTAACTGAAATAAGTTATGTTAAAGTTTATATTAAAAATAAATTATTAAATATAAAAAAATGACAAAAGCACAAAATAAAAGATACTATAATATTATATAATATTAAAATAACACTGACAGAAACACAATATTATACAATTTATGTTAAATTTTATTCTGATTTGAAATATGTTATGTGTTGACAATCTTGATAAAAAGAGATTCCCATTCAAGCTACTATGACTGGAAATAGTTTCTCAAGTGTGTTACCAGATGACCGCCAAGTGGAATGACTAGCCTTAATAGGGACTTTGGTTATTTGCCAGTTAGCTGGTGACTGCAACA
This sequence comes from Elopichthys bambusa, assembly GCA_037101425.1. Lineage (NCBI taxonomy): Eukaryota > Metazoa > Chordata > Actinopteri > Cypriniformes > Xenocyprididae > Elopichthys > Elopichthys bambusa. The sequence continues at coordinate 18,008,655 of CM074446.1, forward strand.
TAACACTAAGAATATAATTTGACCCTAGAATATAGTAAGAATGATAGTCTGATAGCCCTCGCAGATGTAAGTGATGCAAGCAATACAAATTGAACAACTTTTACCTCCAAAGTAGCACCAGATGTTTATCTATGTCAATTTTTGTTTCCTTCCCATTAGTTTAAGGTGACTCGTTTGTGAAATATTCCCCAAAATTAAGCCACCAAAAAGAAAAAATGAAAAACAACATCACCTTTTTGTGAAAGGTGCCAATTAATTTATTATTTTTGCACCCCTAAAAAATAAATAAATCTAATAATGTAATAGTTTCATGGCTGGTGTGAAATATTTATTGCTGGTACATTTTCTCAATATTGGCTGGCCTGTGTGGTCCAGTCCAACAGATGAGCTACTGTAGCTCAAATTGCTCAAGAAGTTAATGGTGGTTCTGATAGAAGGATGTCAGAATACACAGTGCATTTGTTGTGTATGGGGCTGCATAGTTGCAGACCAGTCAGGGTGCCCATGCTGACCCCTGTCCACTGCTGAAAGCGCCAACAGTGGGCATGTGAGCATCAGAACTGGACCACGGAGCGATGGAAGAAGGTGGCCTTGTCTGATAAATCACATTTTCTTTTACACCACGTGGATGGCTGGGTGCGCTTGCGTCGCTTACCTAGGGGAACACATGGCACCAGGATGCACTATCAGAAGAAGGCAAGCCAGCGGAGGCAGTGTGATGCTTTGAACAAGAAACATCAATGCTTTCGAAGAAAATATTGCTTAATAATGCAGTGCAAGAACAATGTGTTCCACAACAGAACATTTTCAGCATTATTCATCGAGCATTAAAATTCAATTCACACCTAACGTTGTTGAGCAGATTGAACTCTAAATCTGGAAGCTTCCCTTTTAAGGCAACATCGACGTCATATGGATTTGCTACAAAACACTTGTGTTTCTGAACAATATGTGTGACTGTGTCAACGACATGTGATTGTTGCTCAGATAGCTTCGTCTAAAAATAAAGCAGAGCTGGCTAAAATATCCTCTCGGTATAAATACTCATTCACCTACTTTTGGCCTGCTTTGGTTAATTCAGCTTACGTGACAAATTCCCCTTCATCACTGTGAGTGTGCAGAGAGCAGCGTAGATGCTTTGTGCTGAAATCCTCAGCAAACACAAAAGCAGATCACAGATTTCTTTTCCTTTTTATTCTGTCCTCTTTATTCACTGTGTTTTTTAGCATCAAACTCCTCTCTAATTTAATCTAATGCATGTGTCTCATTTGTGTTTATATGCCTAGGGCTCCTTTCCATCACATTATTATTGATATTTGCATGCAAATAGCTTGGAAAACAACTTGTCTGAACCGAGATGAAAAAGGCAATTCACAATTAGATTCTTGATGTGCTTGCATTGATTGTTCCATGTTAATTGCTTAATTTAGAACAAATGATTGAGTTCCATGAACCCACCCATTATATTTACATCCAACCAACTTAAGTTTAAAACACATTACGAGTTTCTGATGAACTAACATTTGCAAAAGGTGGAGTTCTTGCTACAAGCCAATTTGGAGCCATTAACACAATCCTTTTCTATATTTGTCTAGGTGGGACTTGTTTACCAAGGTACCAAGGCTCTAAATGACAATAAATGAATGTTAGGGCTCATTAATTAACCTCATAACTATGTAAAGGTGTTGCAGGAGGGGTGTTGTACATCTCTTTTGTGCTTTTTGTGCTTTACTGCTTTTGTGCTTTAGTCTAAAAAAGGCCAGCAAAGAAAGAGAAACAGTCTGTCATTGAGTCCTTTTTTTTTAGCATTAAAAAGTCCTGTAGGCTGTAAATAAAAACTAAGACAGACTGTCTATCACATAAAGAAGGAAGTCCTATCTTTTGCTCCCCACCCTTATCAGTGCATCAGATTTCTTTGGCGGTGTCCTCTCTGTCTTCTGTGGCTTGTTGAAACTTTAAAGAAATATTGTTCTTTGGTCTATGCGTCAACCACTTCAAACAGACCAGGTGATACACTCTGTCTGTGTTTCAGTCCTCCCAGCTAAACGCATTAAACTCTCTCCCCCTCGCATCTGCCCTTTCACATCTCCTCCCCACTCTGTCTCCCATATGATGTTGAATGGCCTCAGGCCTCTGCACACTGCTTACACAGCAAACACATTGCAGACAACGAAGATACACCACACAGAAGAGACCCTGCCTGGAAATAGCAGGGTGTGAGATGGTGAGGGTAGCCAGACAGCTGTGGCACTAGAATGAGAGACACAGAAAGAGACAGTACAGTGTAAATAACGAACAGCTCTTTAACAATCAGCACAACTGCTTTGACAATCCATAATAAAACTGAAAACACAACAATTGCTTAGGTTTTGTTATATTTTTTGTTGTTTGATCTGTCGGGATTTATCAAATAAGAATGCAGCTCAGATTGTTTCGTTTTTTTTGTTTGTTTCATTTTTAAAATACTTGAAACGCAGCTTAATGTACATGGACAACTTTAAGTAAAACATGCTTTTGTTACGTCGCAATTATATCATTACATGGACCCTATAAAATCCAGACGCGGCATATTATATGATCAAATTCAAGTTTCAATTTAACTTATATCTAACTTAAGGTGCGTCCCAATTTACATAGGCTACTTATGCACTATTCTGTGCAGTTTTGTAGTAGCCTGTAAATAGTGTGAGTAGTGTGTTGTTCATGCTGAATTCCAAAAAGAAAAAGTAGCTTACACTGTAAATACCCGGAAGATGGACACTTCATGCACTCAAATGTCATTGCTTTAATTACATAGCGAAAATAACCTTATAAAATTATATGCTACACAGTTGAGTACATAGTGCATAAGTACATAGTGTAGCCTATAAGTGCATAGTGTTTAGTGCGTCATTTGGGACACAACTTTACTTTTTGCCACTTCAGTAAAATTTTTGGTTCACTCCCAATCTTATTACTATCAGCTCACGCATTGTTTCTTAGATCAAGTCGGCCCCTTCTTCAATATAATTGGTGTATAATCTTCTTCTTCTTCATAATTGGTGAGTTGTTGATTTGAAAATCACTCGGATCGATTCAGTTTTGTGATCTGGCTGGCTGAACCAACTTATTGAAAGGATTTGACTCAAAAGAATGATTCATTTCACGAGTTGGCCACTGCCACTTTGCAGTGAACGCATCTGCAGGTTAGATGCCGTAGCTACACCATTATGGGACAAATGCACATTTCTCAGTTGCAGAGTATTCTGATGAAATTTGATTTTGAACGTAACCCATAAATCTCATAATTGTTGTTATAGGCCTACTTTGTTTATAGTTTATAGCTATAGTTATGTTTCATAGGTTAGTTGATCCACTGTCCGCATAAAAAATGTTTTCTCCATCTGCAGCAAGGATATTTTTAGTACAGTGACCAGTCACGTGACGCTTAAAAATGGTTTGAATCAGCTTCCTTATGAAGCAGAGATGACACAATTGGATTGCTAACAGACTCTTTCCAGGTATATACTTCCTGTTTTACTAGTTCTGCATTTGTGACCAGTTTTACGTTAATTGTTTTACTCAGCTCTCATTATTCCTGCCAGTAGCCTGTGTGTTCTGTATTTTCTGTTGGATGTTCAGAATCTGAAGTAGAATGCCCGACGAATGATTCGCTCAACTCGGTTCTGTTCAATCAATCGGCCAAACTATTGAGAAACTAGTAAGCAAAACGGTCTAAATCGGTTCAGTCTGAATCATTCACATCATAAAAAAAATGCTGGATGTTTGCCTATAGTCAATTGAATTTTTTCCCCCTGTTTTTGCTCTCAATATTTGGATCCAGTCTGAATGTAGGTCAGTGTGTCACACTGGAGACCACCAGAGTAGCCTTGCTGTTTAAAACATTAGTGATCACCTTATCTAGGCCTATAGAACAGGTGAAAGCACAGCTGCTCCCTCTATTTATCCTAGTGTATGTGTTCATGTGTGTTCTGTAATCACTCTTCCCATTGTGTAAAGAGGGCACTGCTTTTATAGCTCTTTACGAAGATAGTGTACATATGTGCAAACAAGAGTGTAGTAAAACAGTATTCAGCTCTGGACACTTACATACAGTAAATTTGACATGTGCCCCCTTTGCAGAGTTTTATGCATTTGTTTGGCACATCACTCTTAGAATATACAACTAAATCCATAAAATGTTCCCATAATGGGAACCCCTAAAAGGTTCTATATGAAGCGCCTGACAGAACCCTTTAAGGTTAAATACAGAAACTTTTTCTTCTAAGCTTGGGAAAGACTAGAGGCACTGATGTTGCAGTTTTTTTTTTTTTTTTTTTTTTTTTTTTTTTGAGGAAGCGTACTATTCGTTGTCAAGATTAGCAAATAGCTTTATCTGTTTTTGATTTGGTGTAAGCTGTTAATCCCTTCACAGTTATTTTCATTGAAAAGGATTAACTACAATTTTAAAACCTTTGTTTCATATGTTAACTTGTTGTGTTCGAGTCCACCTGATATGTAAATCCCTCGGAAAGATGCAGGCTTTGTGTTGGGCCAACGCCCTTGTTAATACATGAAGTAGGAGATGAGAGAGAGATAAAACCCCGTGTTAACAGTTTCTAGTCCATCCTAACAGTCAGTAGTAAGACTAGCTCATAAAAGCCAGGTATGCTATTCCAGAACTTGTTCAAAGTGATGATATTTATATGACACAGCAGGCAGCATTAATAAGCAGCATGCTTTATTTGTTCCATCAGTGATGTTCAGCATTCTGACAGCTCCATGCTGGAATTTAAGTGGGCCCTCAGCCCCCGGCTCAGGGATTGAAAAGCATTCCTCTCATGCCTCCTAACTGAGTATCACCGACGCTGGAACTGACCGGGCCAGGGGAATACCCTGTGGGCTTTACCCATCTCTCTGCCACCACAACTATTAATGTTTGAAAACTGGATCAAAGACAAAAATCCACAATGAATCAACGTTTTTCACCACAGCTGTTCAGATTTTATGATTTTTTTATTTTTTTATTTATTTTTTATTTTTTAGCAAATTTGCCTTCCTCACTTCTACACATTAGTATTAATTTCTTTTCATTATTGAATGTTGTAATTTGTAATATTAATCAGCACATCCATCATGTAAATGGAAGAGTTTACGTACAGGCATCGTCATTTGTTTACATCAGGGGATTTACTGCTCTCTTGTTTTATCTGCAGGCTGAAAAACATATTCTGAGCAGCCTGTACCACAACATGAACAGAGCTCCATTGTTCTTGATCTTGAACTTCCAGTCCTGAGGATTGAGGCTTTTAGTGTGTGTGACATTAATTGAACTAGGACTCAACAATAAGGATGGCCCAATAGCCCAGGGCCAGCTGATGGAACCATATATACTTATACTACAATCCTTGTTAACAAGTTAACAAGTCTCATTGTTAACACTTAATAATACTTCAAAATTAATTATATCTATATTATATTTTTTTTACACTTTTAAAAATCTTATTCGTCAATGACCCATATACATCAGGTGAGAATACTACTTTTATTGTGAGAAGATTTGTATACTATTTAACTATAAATACTCCTTGCAGTATATCTATATACTACAAACATTTAAAAGTTTGGGGTCAGTAAGATTGGAGTAATAGATTAAAATAGAAAAGAGCTATGTTAAATTGTAATAATATTTCATAGCATTTTACTGATCAAATAAATGCAGCCTTGGTAAGCATAAGAGACTTTCTAAAACATTAAAAAAAATAGTATGTTGCTATAAATAATAATAAAAATAAAAATTTGGATTTTTTTGTGGTGGGGTCAGTTGGACACTGTCATACTGCGATGCCTCAAACGTTATGCTAGATCATTTAAGTTTCACAAGTTCACTTTGTGCTCCTTCAGTCTTTATTATCCTGTGTTACAACAAGCCTGATCTGGGTCTAATGAGAGCAATCAAACATCACAGGAGACCAAACACTGTTTCCCTGAGGGTCTAGATCTTTCACATTGAATACACATCATCCATTTAATTACATATTAAGTTATAAATCAATAATTTATGTTTTCATTCACCAACAGAGCGTTGTCGGAAACACAGAGTCAGTTGCTAAATCAACAGTCCACTTATAACAATTACAGTAACCAGAGGGGCTCTGAACACAGGACAAAGCCAAACACAAAATCCTTTAAAATGGTTTGTCACTTGCTAACAGAGATTTTTGTGAATCTTTTATCTAGAAAATTGGTTAAATCACTTTAGTAAGAGAGTGTAGATAATTTACTTAAAAATAAAAAAGGCCATGTTCTTGTAAAATGATAGTAACATCTCTATTATCAGTAATATCATTATTACAGTATTAGTTTGTGTATGGGTCAATGACGTGGCGGGTCATATTTTTTGTCCAAAGGCCTTACTAATAATAAAAAACAAAGATATGACATCCAAAGTATGTAAGATAGTACAACTAGATCTCTTTTATTGAATCAAAAAGATTTTAAATATATTTTGCTACATATAAATGTATTTTAAAGATTTTGAAGTGTCAAAAGGTAATTCGGTTTAACCGTCCAAAGGCCAATACAGCCATTTCATTTGTGATTAAAATATCTTAAAATGTAATAAATGTATATATTTTTTATTCTGGCATGATTTTATAACATCATATTTTGACATAGTGCAAAATGGTATTAAAATTATGTTTAGAAGTCGTTGCTTTGTTATGAAAAAGAATGTCCGGAAAAATGAATTTCATTGATGTCATTTGGAGTAATCTATGTGACAGGATGTGACATCATTCAGACACCTGCAAAGGACCACATGGTTGTGAAGCAAAATAACTTACTCACTTTTAACTATTTGACAAATTCATGTTTTCACTTGTTCATACGCATGTCCCGAAACATCAGGTCATTCAGTACAAAAAAACATGGAAAATGTTGTAATATTTTAAAAACTTGTACTAAATATAAAATGTTTAATTGTCCTTTTGCTCGCTAGCTAGCAAGCTAACTAGCTAGATATCAGCCTGTAAGCATTGTTTGAAAATATCGTCATTCGGTATAACCAAAAGTGTTATTCGGTAAAACCGAAATTTTGGTTAAACCGAATGACTTTTTTGGTGACAAATTTTGTCCATCTTGTAAAAAATGACAAAAGCAGTGTTAATTGATTCTAAAAACCACATAATCTCATTGTTAACACTTAATAAAACTTCAAAATTAATTATATCTCTATTATGTTTTTTTTCTACACTTTTAAAAACCTTATTCGTCAATGACCCATATACATCAGGTGAGAATACTACTTTTATTGTGAGAAGATTTGTATATTATTTAACTATAAATACTATGTGGCGTGACAAAGTGATTTCAAGGCATGTTAATTGTCTCCTGATTTTACTGGGTTGGATAGAAGGGGGAAGGGCAGAAAGCTTTTGTCTTTTCTTTGTGTTTTGTGTTAACCTTTCCAGATTGTAACTCATAATCCAGATGAAAGATTAGCAGCTGTTATAGTGCTCTGTGTGTTAATCTCCACAGCTGGACGCTACTATCATCTACCTGGATGGGGCAGGGGGTAACCCGGTCAGAAAGAGAGAGAGAGAATCAAAACAGGCAAGTCCTACTTATGTTATTTAATTTGTGGCAGCTTGTGATTGCCAGCTTTATGGATGGCTCTCACTATAGGAGGGTAGTTTAGGATTATGACAGATTCTCCTTGGCAACAACATAATGGGGATGCTTCATGCAAATAATCCTCATGGAATCCTTGAGGATGCTGATGGAGGCTCTGGAAAAACATCCTGAGGTCTTTAGGTTTTGTGTATGAGAGGGTCATCAGGGAGCATCTGTTTGTGAGATTAAAGTATAAATGCACAGACTCACAACAATGTCAAAGTGAATATGAGGCTTTATTGTTCGAAGCAGGTAACAAACAAGCAGGTGAGCAGGATGGTAATATTGAATGAGTATACTGACAGTTCTTTGTTTTGTAGATGGATGGAGGAGATCGTGGAGCTGAGCATTCGAGCACACACTTCGGTGAGTATGTTGGAGATGGTGGAATGTGGAAGGAGTCCGGGGAATAGAGTCTGATGAGGAAGCCGCTGGAGACACAAAGGATCAGGGAGACGCTGGCAACAATAGCATACCGCTGGACAAGGTAAGTGCTGACAGGTAAGTGAGTCCATATACAAACTAGACCAGACAAAGTGCTAGGGTGAACTCCTGTTGGGTTTTGAGATTTTGCATCCAGGTACTTTTTTGTAGGTATTAGACATGTGTCTACCGAATTTCATACCTGTACGTGAAATGTAGCGCAAAGGGCGCTTAATTGAAATTTTGTAGGTGGCGCTGTTGAGCCATTTTGGCACACCTAATTCTGAAAGCCATATCAGACGTACATTTTCATCACTTCTGACACGTGTGCAAAGTTTCATGAGTTTTTGAGTACGTTTAGGCCCTCAAAAATGCGATTCATTTCGGAGAAGAAGAATAATTGACTGAGCAATTCCAACAAGGTCCTCACACCATCAGTGCTCGGGCCCTAATAACATGAATTATCCAAGCAAGGTAGTCACACAGCTAAAGGGTTCCCTTCTCTGCATGAGTGTGTATCTGTGTGTGGGCACATCTCCGTCACTGTTGGCTCTTTTGCGTACATGAAAACGAGGTTATCCGAAATGCCTCTCATTTCCACACATAACAAAAATTGCACCCCCTGAATGCGTCTACAGAAGAATACCCAATGGACATGAAAAGGTCCACTCATTGCCCACTCTGCTTCATTAATACTGACTTTTTTACGTCAAGAGAGCCTGCAGCACAAACAGTGAAGACGCTATTTGGGCTTCTCAATGAATGAGGCATGAGGCTGAAACAGAGGAATATTTGTTTCATGGCCCTGTAGCAGATTCTTTTCTCTGACAAATAAGTGTTTGATTATGCTTTCTTGCTCTCACTCATACATACACTGTACACATTGCAGAAAATATTTTCCAAGAAAAATATCTGAACATTTGTATAACAAGGTGGTGTAAGACACTAATGTGTTAAGACTTATTTTGATGTATCTTGAATTGAGTTTATTTTTCTTTCCTTATTGGCAAATTGTCTTATTTGAAGTACAATAACTACATTTGTTAAAATTTATGCTTAAAAGAAGGGAAAAAATGCCAATGGGGTAAGGAAAATAAATTAAATTTAAGATCTTAAAACATGATGCAAGAATCATAATTTGAGACAACCTCAAGTGATATTTGCAGAAGAATTTCTGAGACTTTTGTGTGTTCATTAGAAAAATTTCACCCACGCATGATAAACTTCTATGTGCACAAGATTAAATCTGCACATGCAAATGACAAAATTTCCCCATGTGCACTGGAAAACATTTGCCTCTAAACCTCTACAGTGACATTTGCAGAAAAAAAAAAAAAAAATTGGATCGATTTTTGAATCCTATGCTTTCCATTCTGTGACAGTTGAGCTAAAAATCAAAGATGGCATCTGAAAGTTCCAGCTGGTGGTCAGTTTGTGTGTAAATGTACAATGTCTTTCACTTCTGATATCATTTCTAGCAAGAAATTACTATTGTGGTAATTCAATATTTGCTTAGTTTTCACCAAAGCTCGCTCTTTTTTGCTGTAGATCATTAAACCTTTACATTGCCTCAGAAGTTTGTCCGAAATCATGATGTCCGTTTCATGAGGTACCTATAGTGCGCAAATGCTCCCTACAAAGTCATTGCCTGATAGGGCAGCGAGGCAACAAGTCAGCTGCCTAAGTTTTGCAGCCAATGTTTCACTTTTTTCCCCCTGCAAACGTCACTTTAGAGCCTCTATATGTTTAGATATATTTTACTGAATTAAAAGACATTTAAAGACATTTTTAATTCAAAGACTAAATGTCAACTACATATATATTATTCAGAAAGTTCACTCTGTTCAAATTCCACTTATGTTTAACATGCTGAATTGGGAGCAGGCAAATTGACTTATGGAGTAACATTTTGTGAAATCTTTTAACATGTTCTCTATCGTTGAACTGAATCTTTTTGAACTCCATGTAACTGTGAGTGAGAATCTAAAAGTAGATGCAATATCTACCACCCTCATAATTATGAAGCCTCTGTGACTTTTTCTGTTTAAAGTGCTCACTGATAGAACATTAAATCATAATTTGAGAAGTAAATTGGACATTTACGTAGAATTACGAAAACTCATTTTCCTTCCTAAAAATAAAGACTGTGCTGTTCCCTACTTACTGTCATCTTTCTTTTTCCTATCAGCAGGTTCCAAAGAATAATAGGTCCTATAACCAAGGTAATATATTTATTGAAATCTTGAAATAGTTTGCTTCCCACAGCTCTATCTTGCTAAAACTCCTCTAATTCAACCATAACCAGAGCAAGGCCAAGGCACTTTATGAGCAGATAAAAATAGCTTGATACATGATTCAACCATGGTGCTTGATACATGATTAACTGATGGTGTGAGGTAATGTTAGAGGTATAGAGTGGGATATTTGTGTGGGATTATTTACTCTAGTTGATAAATGAGATAAATACATGTTGATATTCATGACTAAGGCACTCAGCTGTCAAATATAGGGAAAACAAGTATAGTGTCGAAGCCATGGATACAGTACTTCTGCATGCCCATATGATATAAATAATAATATACTCTAAGTAATAAGTAGTAAAAATACTTTGGGGTATACTGAAGTATATACTCATTCTCCTGCTTAAAAGGCTGAGCTTGTTATGGAGGATTCATTATTAGTCATCAATAATCACATCTTCCTTTACCATCATTCTCCTTTTAACGTTCTCAAGTGTAAACAACATGTGCTGGATCATATTTCCAGCTCAGTGAAGTGGCAAAGGACCTTTTCAGGAACTGCTGCCTGCACCACTTTTGTAACTCTGCTTATACAACATGACTTCAGACGACCGTCAGGTGGGGAGAGCACAGAGGTCATGACATGAAAGACGCTGAGGGGGCGGAAAGTAAACAGACTTTTAAAGCCCTTAAAAGATGTTTAGTGCACCATTATAGGTGAATACAACTAGGACACTTTCCATTGTTGTTCATATAGTGTAGTGGAGATATTTTGCCTTATAAAATTATATTGAGAGGCTAAACCATTTGGGATAATTTTTTTTTTTTTTTTTTTTTTTTTAAAAAGCCAGTGACAAATGTGTTTATTGTTTTTCATTTCTTTCATTCCTATACTACCAGTCAAAACTTTGAGGTCTGAGAAAAAAAAAAAAAAAAAAAATTAATACTTTTACACAGCAAGGGCATGAATGGTGCTATTCAGTCATTCTTTTTTTTACTTAATCAGAATGGTACAAAACTTGGTAAAGGTTTTGGCACTTGCTGTGTGATTACAAAAATAAATAAAAAAAAATCATGGACATGATTCAAAAAGGTTAAATGGTCCTAAAAATATGTGTTAAAAAATGACCTCATTGGAAATTAATGAGAGATGAATTTCATACTGTGCACAAACAAATTATTACTAAAAGCTCATTTTTTGAGATATCAACCTCAAATTTGGAACACAGCTTGTTTATATTTATGCCTTTGATTTTTTTTACAGTTTTAGAGTAAAGACAGTTTCTGAAAAAAATATATTTCATTTAAAATTTGAAAATTCAATTTTTATGCATTTTTCATAACAATAAATGTAAAATAGTATAACTTTTTTCAAGTTCACTTTTTTTAAAACTTTTTTTCACTTAAGCAATAATCTGCCAAGTGTTGTCTTTACAAAGAGACCAAACTTAAGTCTGTGCTCCAAAACCTTTAAGATTTATGACAGTTTAAGTTGGAAATGTCATTTTCAGGTCCATGCTCAAAAAGTGAATAAATGGATTATAACTATTGAATAAATATAATTTTGTACCATCAAATCCCCTAAAAATACAAACTATTAAATAAAAAACATTATCAAACTTAAATATAGTACAATCATTTAATTGAAATAATAATTTTTTTAAAAATCAGTAATTTTGACTGACACATGAACAGCACCAGAGGGTTAAACTGATCAGAAGTGACAGTAAAGACATTCATAATGTTACAAAAGATTTCTATTTTAATTAAATGCTGCTCTTTTGAACTTTTGATTCATCCAAGAATTCCTGAAAAGATGTATCATGGTTTCAAAAACCATATTAAGCAGCACAACAACATTAATATTAAGAAGAAATGTTTCTTGAGCACCAAATCAGCATATTAGAAGGATTTCTGAAGGATCATGTGACACTGAAGACTGAATGGTCTAAAAATACTAAAAAAAATCAACTTTGCCATCACAGGAATAAAACATATTTTTAAATAGAAAATAGTTATTTTAATAATATTGTAATAGACAGTAATATTGTAAACGTCTTTAAAAACATTTTTTTTAAATCTTACTGACCCCAAATGTATGAACAGAAGTGTATATGTTCAATTATACATTCAGAAAAGGCATTTTATGTTAGGTGAAAGTATTGTAGATATAAGCAGTTTACCATATCGGCTAGATCTTGGTTTATGTATGGAGTCTGTTGTTTGGCTGTACAGTATGTAACAACTGTGCTTTATTCATTGTCTCCAGTCTACCAGTTGTACTGTTTAGTGTGAATGAATAAACCACTGTATATAAATTCCTCAAAACATCTTTATGGCATCTGATTAGCATTTGATAAGATGTCTATCTTTACCTGCAACAAACCCTAGTCAAGTCTGACTCTTTTCAAAGAGTAAAAGAGTCTTTGTGTTTTGTTTACTGTTATGTTTCTTAGCTTTGAGTTGATCACTTTTTTTTTTTTTTTTTTTTTACATAAACCAGAAAATGCTCAACAGTTCTGTCCTGCGGCCTTGGTGGTTGGCATTTTAATTGTCTTTTGTAAATACCCAGAACAGGGGCCAAGTGTGGAGTCCAGCACGTTCATCATAAACTGTGATAAACCCACATGAAACTGGAGCACTTTTACAGCAGCTGTCGCGTGCAGCTGGTAACAGGAGAGCTGACTCCAGTCCCAAACATGTGGCACTACCTGTCCATTTCAAATTTCATGCACACAAGGCAGCTGCCAGGGCTCTTAAAGCAAAAGATACAGGCAAGGGCAGACTGTAAGAAACGGTCATCAGCCACGCTAACAGTCCTCTGGGATGGTTAACATATGTTTAATCACGTCAAGCTGGCTGAGGATGGACAGAGGCGCTGACGCTTACAGTGGGTCAGTGGTCCGATAACATGCCACAACATGTCTGCAGAGAGAGGTCAGATTTTTAATCATAAATGCTCTACCAGTCAAAATATGAGCACACTTGACTGAATTTATGTTTTTCATGAAATTAAAGCTTTTAATCTGAAGGCTTATGCTTAAATGATTGAAATTAGCTATATTTAGCTGAAATAGCAATAAATAAAGCCTACATATGGATTTTTTGACAAAGTCTTACAAAAAACAACAATGATAACTTTTTTTAATGAATTAGAAGGAGGATGGCTTTAAAGAAGCTAAAATATAAGTCTTGCCTTTTTGTTAAATTATTTGGCTAATACATAATTCATGTAGCCTACTTCCATTTACATTATTTCATATTTTTAATTACTTTAATATTATATTGGAAAATGAGGTCTTGTAAATATGGTTCCTAACTGTATATATGAATAAATGATGATTAATATAATATAAATGAGGTTAATATACCAAACAGTTTGAACTTTATAAAAAGAACATAATTTTAACAACATTTTAAGTATACACATTGCCTGTAAAAAGAATGTAAATTGTAATAGTAAATAAGATAATACATACTTTTTCTATTTATTCTCACATATTTAATGTTATTTATTTTACATATAATTACTGAATATTTTGTACTGTAAAAAAAACAGCAAACCAATTTTTAATATACTTTTTTTATTTAATACACAAAATATATAGTATTATATAATAGTATTTTGTGTATAAGTGTTTATGTGGTCTTCATATGAGTCAAGACCATCTGATAATCTGTCATATTCTACAGCCACTGATATCAAAAAGAGGCTTGTTGCGTTTGAAACTGACACTTGTGTGCGCTAAAGATTGAAACGTCCCTCTTACAGCCACAAGAGCTTTTAAACAAAGCTTTATCATTGACAATAATTACATTGGATCGGTGATTCAAGCACCTCAATCATCTCATCACAAAGAAAAGTTCTTCAAAAGTGTGATCAAAGAGATTTCGGTGGATCTTAAGGTGTCTTTTCTTCTCCAAAGACTTCAAAGAGCGATGTCTTACAACGGTTATGTCTGAAAATAAAGGACTGATGTATAGACATTCAACGCTGTAGACAAACACTAGAAAGACAGACTAATAGTAGCCTCATTCATGCTTAGTTTCTGCTCTTTTTATGTTTCTGCCCACCATCTTCCTTTCTTTCTCTTTTCTTTCCCTCTCTTTATCTCGCTCACTCTCTCTCTTTGTGTAATGCCATGACAGCATGGTGAGTCAGCTCCCTTTAAGAGTGCTGGACTTTCCTAACACTGCTGTGATACCCGAGTGCTGTGCAGAAACAGGCAGCACTTCCCGTCAAGCGTCTATCACTCATTAACCCTCACCTGCAGCTCACTGTTCACACACAGGGGCAAATTTTCTCTGTCCCTGCCTCGCTGTGCATCACACCTCTCTCTGAATTCACCTCGTGCCATGCTGAGCAGACCAAACACTAAACGGAGAGGTGCGTGTGTTCTCAGCCCACTGAGAGATTATGCCACACCAGTGTCTCACTGTCTTTCACGTGCACTTGCGAGCAGGTAGATGTGGAAAGAAGGTCGACCTACACTTTTAGAGCTAAATATTCAGGAATGACACAATCTGAGGGTTCATGCTGACAGAAGAGATAAGTCTCTCTGGATGGCCTAATAACTGTATGAGAAAAGTAGATATTGTTTGAAACATTAATCACAGGTTGCTGCCAAGGAACACAGATGAAAAACAGTAAATAGAACAGGTTACTTTGGCTCACTGGTCGTTGACTCCTTTAATGTTTGGATTACCAAAATTGCCCCACTTAAATGGACATTTCACCCTAAAATCAAATTGTCATAATTTACTAACCCATCTTTTTTGTTAACCCATTGATTTTTATCCTCCGTGGACCACAAATGTAGATATTTTGCAGATATCAATTCTTTCAGACTGTCAAGCTCAATGCATTACAATATTGCGTTACTCCCTAAAAAAGTAACTAATTGCGTTACTTAGTTGCTTTTTAAGAAAATCAATGCGTTACATTACTTTTACGTTACTTTTTCTCACCTGGGTTGGGATTGCTTGTTTGTTTTTTAATAACAACAAAAAAGTTCTAATTTTGGCAAATGTTAAGGTCCTTTCAAACCAAAAGTTAAATGAATAAGCTTCAGGCTGAAGGAAATGCATATTTACGCCTGTACAGTAGAGGGCGCAGCCAGGGGCATAGCCATCATTTCAGAAGTGAGAGGGACAGAAATGTTGGGTGTAATACCAGTTTTTATCTGACCTTTGTCTAATTGACAGATTTTTATTTATTTTTTTTATCTCATTTCTTGCTTTTAATTTGAAATCAATTTGCTTTTAATAAGAAATCAAATACACTGCTGAACAATAACCAATATCTAATATTTTTCCCTATATTTTATGACAATTTTATGATTGGTTTATGTACTACAAACACTTGTGCATTAAGTCCTCAAACTCCTCATGGATTTTTTTTTACAATGTAAAAAAAAAAAAAAAGAACACAGAATAAGGCAGAAAATACAGTACCTATCAAAAGTTTGGAAACATTACAATTGTAATTGTACAATTGAAATAGGCCTATGTCTCTTCTGCTCACCAAGGCTGGATATATATAAATGAAGAAACCATAAAAATGAAATGAACCAACTCTATCTTACGACCAATTCATACATGCTTTACGAGGTGGCTAATTCGTGCGACGTACGATTTAGCAAAAAAAAAAAAAAAAAACGTACGAATTTGTACGACCTCGAATTTGTACGTTTTTTTTTTTTTTTGTTGTTAAATCGTACGTATTTTATGAGTTGCCAAATTCTTATGAATTTGTACAAATGACCAACCCCTAACCCTGCCCCTGAAACCTACCCGTCACTGGGGTTTAGACAAATCGTATAAATTTGCATGAAGGAGGTCGCACGAATTAGCCACCTCGTAAAGTATGTACGAATTTCTGTGAGATCGGGTAACTGAACCAGTTAATTGTACTAAACATTGATAATAAACAACATAATAAATAAATAATTATTTAGAAGGTAGATTTATATTTTTACTATTATCCCCATGTCACAATTTTGTATTTAAATTTAAATTTTAAATATATATTAAATATAAAATATATTTATTTTAAAAATATAATTATAAAATTGTGAAATGGAAACAAAAGTAATTGGAATTTTAAAAACTCTTGAATATACCTTCTAAATATTTATTTATTTTATTTTATTTTATTTTTTGCTGTTTATTACAGACACACTTTTATAAGTCTGTTCTGATCGCCATCTCAAACACAAATTGGGTGGGACAGACTCACCTGCATGTTTTCAGTGTATATGCACACACAGCACCATTGTGCTTTCACTGCGCCAAATGAAAGCGGTAGCCTTCCAGACTTCATCAGATATACAGGCAGGTAGAAACTCGTTCTGATCCCAATCAATCACAGAGCGCTGTTTGCTATTATGAGTATAAACAGAGCAGACAATCAACAGTCACTCCGTTCAACAAATTGTCTTTGTTTGGGATGTCAGAAGTGTGCCCTTTGTCACCAGCTTAATGCATCTGTCATGGAGCACTGATAAAAATCTGCAGCATGTGTCACAGGTAAACAGCAGGTTGCTGCACAAGGAGGGCAATGAAACACCTTCATGTTTTTGTGACAGGTCACAGTCCAGCTGTACTTATCTCCATCTCTGACAGCTGCTAGAGGACAAACTGTCCTGATGTAGAATGAGCGGTGCTGTTAAGTGCACATGCACATGCATGCTTGATTGAACAGACCAGCATAACACAACACCAGTACAATAACACTATCTTGTGCTTGGATGCTGATGACCTAACCAGGCTTTTTAACTAGTTTAACCAACAAGGCCTTCTTGCTAAACCAGTTTCAACAAATAGACTACCGGTTGACCTTTTTGTTGGTGAAAAGCACAGCTATGCTGGTCCACCAGCATGGAAAGTCATGCTGATCTAAGTCAGCCTAAGTCTTTCAAAGTGAGTGACCTTGTCTCCAATGTAAAGTTATAGCAAAAATATTAATAATCATCATTAACTATTATTATTTACTATTACTATATTACTATTATTCAGACGCAGATTAACGCACAGGCTTGCCTAAGCTGCAGCCTAGGGGCCCCACGAGTGCAGGGGGCCCCGGATTGGCCAGACCATTTTTTTTATTATTTTAAATTTACTTTAGCATGAACCAAATAAGAAACATATATATATATATATATATATATATATATATATATGTATATAAAAAGCAGGTGATTGGATAGATGTGACATTTGGGTCACATCTGTCCAATCAGCTTCTGATCAAATCATCATTCAATCAATCATTTTCATTTACGTCACTGCTATTGCTAGAAGGCATAGCGGCAAAATGTCCGAAAGAAAGTACAGTAGTGGAGCACAAAAAGCAGAAAATACAAAGGTTAAAAGAACAACGTGAACAAGATATACTGAAAAAAAATCCCTAAATTGACTTGATACCTAAAGGCATTGGATAAATCAAGACAGGAAGTGGCGAAGTCACGCAGTTTGTGAGGGAGAGATAACGGCAGGAAATCGAAACATTCGCCTATCATTCATCGAACTCAAATATTGCTTATCACTTGAAACATGTAAGTAGAAGCAACTTTACAAGTTTGCTAATGTTAGCCTAGTCCTAGATAAATGGGCGCTATTATTCGGTGCATATCCATGTTTGTGTGGAGAGAGCACTCGCTGCATGACATGGAGACGCCGGTGCGATCACTTAAAATACTCCGTCATTTTGGTCATACAGATAAGAGTAATACAAAATGTAAAGGGTCTACTTTTATTTCTGTAAACTCACAATAACAACAAAACGTCTCTGTGAATGTGAGCAAGTAACAAACATGAACCGTACTTCCCTCACAGACACGAGAAATATATCTATAGAAAGCTTAAAATGTCTACTTTTAATCGAACCAATTCAAATGGAAAATAAATATTCTCAGACTTCATCTCTGCAGCCGAAAACAATATCAATAAATTATTAAAATGTTTAGAAAGTCTCCTTGCTGTTTTTTTACTACACACTTATAATCATTACGTTTGCCGGTGCGCTGTGGCAAATTTTATGCAAATTTTATGATTAGGTATTATATATTGGTTTATTATATATGATTTATCATGATTTTCAATTTCCCTATTACCTATGTGGTGTGGTGGTAATTTTCTTACTGTGGTAGTCCACCACTTGAAAAAATGTAGAGGAAACACTGTAGTATTGGCTGTCGCAATGTGTGTGTATGTCAGTTAACCTTAATATTTGTGTGTGGACCATGTATGGCACTAAATACATTTTTCCAGTAAAGCATAATGATTAAGGGGGGCCTAACACAAAGAGCAGCCTAGGGCCCCCTGACCACCTTAATCCGCCCCTGCTATTATTACTGTTACTATTTTTATGTTTTAAGAAAAAGAAAAAAACCTCTTTTGTGAGCATTTGAATAATTTTTCTTGCATTATTTTAAGACACTTTTGAGAGAAGCATCTGCTAATTTTATATAAGTAGATCATTTTTTTCTGGCTAAATTGCAAATTGATTAAATTAACAATCCTGGATAAGGAACATAGCAGTAAGTGAGTGGTCCCTTAGTATTACTATCTGAATCCCATCCCATCTTGATTATCTTAGGGTCGCCTGAGGACCTTTAGCTACATTCCAGCTAAAGAGAGACACAAAAGATGATGTAATCATTTACACTCAGCTGCTCACTGATGAGCAGAAACTAGACTTGCTTATCTCTGATCTGATAGCAGAAATTCCCAGTGATAGTATTCAACAAACAACCCCTGTTTTTTTACTGCTGTAGCCTGCAGATTTTTTTCTGAAGATCTCAGCGTTTTATGACACAGTTTAGAGGTGTTTCCACAGGTGTAGCGAATACATGACTGTTTCTGTTGAAACTTGGCAGTGAAGTCCCTCTCACAGTGAGTAACCGCAGGCTGCTTGAGCTCTGTACAGCCCCATGCAGGTGCTGGGCGTAAAAGTAAATAGGTTTTCTCTGAACAGCGAGAAGGAAATTACCACTTATGTTACTGGAGGGAGCTTCAAACTCTGGATTAACTTTAACATCAAACACTTGAATATTTCCTACAAGCTTAACTTCTCTAATTCATTCTTTGATATCCTTCTTGAGGAACTTGAGAGAGTTCCCCTTATTAATTGAAATGAGCTTATGTCAACATGGAGATTGGACCTATTCGCTTTTCAGGTTTGAGTCACAGGGTTCATAGGGTTTTGTACTCCTACTGAGCTAAATATAAAAAGTATATAGGATCAGGGCTTGACATTAACAACCGCCAACTCGCCAAATGCGGGTAGATTTAAGCAGTGGCGTGTAAAGCAGTCACTCCTACTAGCTACTTTGGCAGGTTTCATTTTATATATAATATATACATTTTATATACATACTATGTTTTTCTGTTGATGTCTTTTTTATTGTCACACTGAAATTTCAGAAACGCTTCCAATACTTTTACTTCCAATAGATACACGATACCAGCTGTGCTTTCTCGCTCTCCCATCTCTCCGACAGCGAGTTAACACACAAACCCGTCTCCCCTCACTCACTCGTTTTATTTGCCCGCAGATTTTGTCAAAGTGTGCGCACATAAAGCTGCCTCTCGGTACTAAATTGAGTTATTTTTCACTGTATATTGCGCTTAAACAGTCAAATACACAGTAATGTCAAAATGCCAATCTTGGCGGGTATTCATGTAAACACAGTGAATGTAAACATTTGAGAAAGAAAACGCACGTGTTAACAGTATAATGGATCTGTGCATCAGGTCTTAAAGTGACAGCAGTCTGCTGCCAAATTATGAGATAATCATAAAAATATCTATAGGGCAGTTTTTCCCCATGGTATCGTTGTAAAATTGTGGCCAGTGAAAATGCTGAGTAGTTAGTAACTTTGGAAAACTACTAGCCACAGTGGCTGGTGAGCAAAAAAGTTATTAGGTATTAGGATGTATTGAATAGTGTACAGTCACCCAGTCATTATTTTGTTATAATGAACAGCTGACTATGCACTGATTATTTGGCTCCTTTCCAAATGAATAAATTAACTGACATGAAGTATTGATTTGATTGGAGAAAATAAATTACCTGGAAAAATTGCACAATTATTAGTTATATTCGCAAACCTGCTATAATTAAATATTTGACCCTGGACCACAAAGCCAGTCAGTAGGACAATATTTGGCCAAGATACAACTATTTGAAAAACTGGAATCTGAGAGTGCAACAAAAAATAAAAATAAAAATTTTTTTTTCAAAATATTAAGAAAATCGCCCTTTAAATTGTCCAATTGAAGTCCTTAGCAATGCATATCCACTCAATTTTTCCACTCAAAATTTACAAAATATCTTCATGGAACATGATCTTTACTTAATATCCTAACAATTCTTGGCACAAAAGAAAAATCGATAATTTTGACCCATACAATGGATTGTTGGTTATTGCTACAAGATATACCCGTGCGACTTATTTTGTGGTCCAGGGTCACATATGTTAAATAACACAAATATACTTTATGTATTTAATCTCACTTTATTAACCAATGTCTTTGCTTCTGACCTTTGATGATCCATTTAAAAAATATGAATATGACTTGAGTTAAACACTTGCGGTCTTCCTACGAGTCTGCACTTTTGTGACGTAATGCCGCTATGACTGCCAGGTAAAGTCCTCTGTGTAGCTTGCAGACTTGCAGGCTCAGCTGAAGTGCGCATCGAGGGCGCATAGCGGCTACAAAGGGAGTAACACAATATTGTAATGTATTGCTTTTAAAAGTAATTTTCCCCAACACTGGTTATGATAATTATTTTAATAATTATATATTTGGCCACAGAATGCAATTATTAAGCAATCAAAATCAAGTATGCCAGAGAGCTGTGTAATGAAGCTGTATACTTGAAGCATCATCACTTTGTTTTGTAAAGCATTGCCTCAAAATTCCACTGTAATGCTAAATGAACATTAAAAATGACATTAAAACATTAAAATGAACCTATCAACCCTTTCCCTCTAATTAGTCCTGACTGAATATTGTAAGAAAGCTTTTCAGGAGTCCACAATTAACTGTCATTTGAGTTACTGGAGCGTTTAACAGTGGCAGTGAGTCATTAATTGTAAATGTGGCAGACTGACAGATTGTGTCACTGTGGGTTAGGCAGTGATCTCATCATGACTGGACTTACACCAGTATTATGCCATCAGAGTAAAAGGACATGTTACCATTCAGAGCAAAGAAAAAGTCTGAAAATTAAATTACATTTTATTTGAGTTATTGGCATAAGAAACAATTACTAATAAATAACTAAGAAGCAATAACTAATAAAACAACACAAAACCAGCACAATCGAAGTGACCCGATGCATAGATTTGTTTCAAAAACATTCTTAATAATTGTTTAATCACACTTGACCTTACTTGGCCTTCACTCATAGCGGGATTACAATAAGTGCCAAGTGAAAATGGGCACACTTTGTAACAAAAGAGCGTATAATAGGCAACATTTTGCAAGACTGATGAATGTTCGTTTTCATCCAAATGAATCTTTTGTTGAGATGACGGCTGACCCAGAAGCTCGCACAACGGCCCCATCATTCTGGGTCATGCAAAACCATCTGCCCCAGCACACGCCCCGACAGAGGGTGTGATTGTAATTTAATCACTGCACAGTCTGACAATGTAAACTCCTCTAATTACTACACAAAGCAGAAAGCAACTGAGTGAACAGAGTCAAGCACTGCATGTGGCAGTTATTGCAAATTTACTTTTAATAATCAGATCAATTCAAGCCAACAAGATTTACTAGTTTACTAACTGCAGTATATTAACCCCAACAAACTATGCAGAGTTTTGTACATAATGCCACAAATATATACATTATATAAAATATAAATTTGTGGCACACATTGCCAGTAAAATATATATAAAATGACCAGCTGACTGTACATTAAATGTGAATTACATCAATATGTCAGATGCAGACCCCTCAACTGAGCCTCTTTTGTGTAGTGTCAATGGAGATGGATGTCACATGATTGTTTTTTCCCCCTCTCTTTGAGGGGTGAAAGTGTCTCATTCTGTGCTCCAGCTCATTCTATTCATTTGCAAAGCAGCTATTTAGGCCAAAGCGTGCCCTTTCTTCCTGGTGCAGACCCATGCACACTTCTCTCCCCCTCCCCAACCACTGTATCCACTCCTGTTCCTCCAGCCAGCCATGTGTTAGTGAAAGAAAGCAGAGTCAGATTTCCTGTGCAGGAGCAGCAGCTGCCACTGTGCCACACACCAGAGCTTTCAGCACATGTACAGAGAGGCTTGATCCGTCTCTCTCTGAACGTCCCTGACTGCTGCTGCTGTTGCTCCTTTTGTCCTTCATCTTATGTGTATCTGGCTAGAGAATTGCTCTGGATGAGCCTGGCTGCACATCTTTGTTGCTCTGGTGTGCTAAAAAAAAAAAAAAAAAAAAAAAAGACCTAAATTTAAGACTCATGTATTTGAATTGCATATAAAATGTCCATACATTTGAATTATGCAGTTTTAACATAAACTAATAAACTTAATGTGATGCATATTTGTCACTCATAAATGAAACAGGTAAAATTTCAGCACTCAACAAAAATCATGCCATAGTTTATTATTAACTATTTGCATCACTATGTGATTTCAATTAAATAATCATATTTATTGGAACTAATTGGATTTATTGATACAATAAATAAATACATAAACCTGTGACAGATGGAGCAGAATAAGACAGAAATCTTACCCGTTTCATTGATGCATGACTGACAATATGCATCAAATTAAGTTTATTAGTTTGTTTATGATACATGGGGGGGGGGGGGGGGTATGCATTGTCTCAGGAGCCACTGCACATGTGCTAACATCTCTGTAATCTTTCTGAGCCAAACCCACCAAGGCCTGAGGCAAGGGCAGCTGTCGAGGAAAAGGAGAGAGGAGGAGGGAATCAAAGAGAGAGAGAACGAGCACAGCTGTCAGTTTCATCAATCTGCCACTCATTTGGAACAATAGAGCTGGAGGTTCAAGAGTCCCCTTACTGGACCCAAATTCACTTTAATGTCCACTTTTTCAGCAACAGTTTGCAACACACATTACAGCGATACATGACACCTTTAAATGCATCCATCAAGCAGGCCACTGATAGACCCAACCACACATATTGTTATACTACTGCTGGGTTAAAGAGCACAGTGGGGCGTGTGGTTGGGAAATTGGTGTACTTTATCCATGTAATGATGCTATTGTATGACACTAGATTGTCCCTTCTGCACAAGATCAACTTGCTATAACAATAACTGCAATGATTATCTGTTGCATGAAAACTGTAAGTGTTTTCATAATTGATTTTAAATGTTTTATCTTTTAAACTTCTACCCATTTCCACTGAGGTAGTGCCTCCTATATGGAAGCTGGTTTTCCATATAGGAAAACGTTTTTGCAGAATTGCGAGTTTATATCTCACAATGTCTGACTTGAGAAAAAAGTCAGAATTGCATGATAAAAAAAGTCAGAATTGCATGATAAAACAAAGACAGAATTGACTTTATAAAACGCAATTCTGACTTAAATTCTGAGATAAAAAGTTGCAATTACCTTTTTTCTTTTTTTATTTAGTGGCAGAAATAAGCTTCCATAGCCTCCAGCTGGATATTATTACAGCAATCCCAAAAAAGAAAGACCTTTAAAGCCTTTAAAGATGTCTGATTGGATGGACTTTATCAGCAATGTGAAACAAGCATTGACACTGAAGAGTCTGTACTAAACTATAGTTTGGGGACAAAATTATCTTAATGATATATTTATATATATATATATATATATATATATATATATATATATATATATATACATATATATTCTAAATGAGTATTTCTGTCTTATTTTCCAGTTTAAATAAGAAATCCATGAAACAAGATGAATGTCATCAGACAATGTATCTTCAGTACGAGTGTATTTTGTATTACAGCATTGGCAGAATTGCAATAAGAAAAAATACTACTATTGCAGTAAGATAAAATAGACTTATATTCAAGATACAATGTATGAAAAGTCGTAGTATCTTAGTAAATGTCTTAACATCTTATGCAGTGCTACTATCAAGTGCATTCATCTATTTTTATGTTTCAAGAAGTTATTTTCCTAGAAAACAATTAAATTAAATACTCATTAAAAGTCATGTTTTGTTGCAGTGTAAATCATGTGTATTGAGGTTTAAAATCAGTCATTGCATGTCTTGATCTCATTCATGCACCTAACAGCCAAAAACATCAAATTCAGCATAGCTTTCAAGTGTGCTTGTGTGTTTAGGGTGAAAACAGGTGAAATGTAAGTGGGTAGAGATATGGAGATATGCTCTGCTTTGGATGTGCCTCCTGGAGAACAAAAAGCTATGTTAGGCCTTTTTTTTTTTTTTTTTTTGAAGAGCCCTCGTTCATTGGAGACTGTCTGTGTGGGTCTGAATGGGGATTCTCTCCCTCGGGCTCCAGACTAACGTTAGTGGAACCGCATTCCCATCTGCTTCTCCCGGGGACCCCCAAATGTCATGAAGGGAGGGAGGGAGGGAGGGAAGGGATGAAGGTGAATGAGTGCAAAAGGGAGGAGGGTCCTTTAAGCCTGAGATGAATAGAGTTGTGCAGAACAGAAGATATGAGTGCATTATGGCTGCATATGAAAAATGATTTTATATATATAAACATTATCAGAATAATGGGTGCATATCACTGAATACTATAACAATACTGTATAGGCCCTACTAGTTATGCAAAATGTCATCATGCAAGACTATGTTGTGGGCAGGCAGTTAAAAAATCCTGAGGTTTCAAATAGTATGAATAATGAAGAGATAACTGTAACAAAACTGACTTTTGTTTTTGTTCAGTTCCAGATGATAGAGCCTCTGCACAAAATGAGAGACTGTGGTCTACAAACACGTCCACAAGCATTAACCGTCCTCTAATACAGTCTGAAGATTCCTCTCAGCCCACCCCTCCATCACAGAGGCACTAGAGGCTCTTTAATTTGGAAGACATTACAGCCCACTGCAGACCCTCAGGCACAGGCAAAGCCTTTGTGCTCCTTCCATTAGATTTGGAGGAAGGACTAGGGGAAGCCTGACCCACCCATCTCTGCTTCAAGAGCATACCCCCCCCACTACAAGCTGTGTGCTGATGAAACACTTTCAGTTCTACCCGGCAACCAGGATGGCTATCTCATTACCACAGTGCAGCTCGTTCACCTTTTCACTTCCTCTTAAACATTTTTTTTTTGTGTCACATTCTGTCTGCATTTACTCTCTTTTGTCTCTTTCTGTTGCATTAAGTTGCATGGTGTTGCACAAGTTTTACCAGCTGCATCCTGTGTGTCTGAAAGCCTAGTGCTCTTAGCCATCTCGTTGTTGTTTACACAGGCAGCATGTGTGGCCGCACATCTCCGTTCACACACACATGGCAGCACCTGCACAACATCATGCACTGCAGAGCAGCAGTAGTTTGTTTACAACACTGTTGTCTGTTGTGTATCTTGACTGATACTGAAGGAATATTATATTTTTTGCAGCTTTTTTGTTGTTGTTGTTGGCATTATTGCTATTATGACAGCCTGTAGTTTACTCAGTGTCAAGTACATTATCTAAGTGTAAGTGTAAGGAAAGTTATAAAATGATTTCCCACTTGTGGACTCCAGACTGTGAGTCACATGGCACTTTTCCTGTAAGGCTTTCATAATGCCACTTTGTAAACATGCTTCCAAGCTAAAGCTAATATAGCAGATGCCAAAAAAAGATATTAGAAAGATATATATATAAAAAATAGATCTAGGTAGAAATCAGAAATATGTATATATGTATGGATTTTATATAGAATAAATAGAATAAAATGTATAAAATGTTTTATACATTTTACAATAAAAAATTATATGTGTATATATAAATAATATATGAATTATATTGATTATATATATTTTTGAATATACAAAATACTAATATATACTATATATTATATATAATATATTATACAATATTTTATATTTTATAAAAATCAAGATATATATATTTATATATCAATGTATATAGAATAAATAGAATAAAATGTATTTTACAATAAATATATATATATATATATATATATTGTATTTTATCTTTATATTTATCAGAAATAAAGATAAATATTAGTAAAATGTACAGTTTACTGTATAATTTCCTCTACTTATCTCTGCATTTGTGATTTTTTTAGAACGCTGATAAATATGTTTACTACAGTACTGCAGGATCTGTTCTCGGAGGGGTACAATAAAAGTTGCAACAGTCCTACAGTCAATCTCTGATTGGCTAACAGCTTAGCCTGTCTCCAAAGCAACAGTGTATCTCAGGACAAAGACATCCCATTCAAGCATCTTCAGTGTGCATCGCCTCAGAGAAAACAAGACTATGTTTATATACTGAATGCCCTTGAACTTTGGCAGCCAGAGAAACTATGTTAAACCCTGACAGGAGGACTGTTGTCATCTGTACGTTTTTGTGCCCTAAAGACACAATCAGTTACGCATTAATCCAAGTTAAATATTTGTAAAGTGAGAATTTTAGAGACACCTTTGAAGACTGAGAATGAGAAAGATATCCAAAATCAATATCGCAGTTTGACCTGTGGCACACGACCCTGTTTGTCCAGGATATCAAAGGCGATTCATCTGGCGTGGGATGTAGACCTGATCACTGAGATTCAAAAGGTAGATGATAAACACAAGTGACATCATCACAGGGGTTGTAAACTCTGCTCACCCATTTTGAGCCAAATAAAAAACAAGCTTAATCAAAACACCTCTTTGATCAAAACAATAATAACTCTGTTCAAAACTCCTTCTCTTTGACACACTTGAGCAATCCTGCAACAGCCAATCAGAGCTCTGTTACCACCAGCAACAACCCCTACAACAGCAAGGCAATGGATCCAGGCTTCTGATTGGTCAAAACTCCACAAACACTCAGCTGGTGGGTCCTCCCTCTACTCTTTCACATCCACACAGATTAAGCAACATCATCAAAACAAGGCAAGCTTAGTTTTGTTTTCCTGCAGTAGCATGGCTTTGTATAAACAGTGGGCTGTGTTTTGCTATTTGCTGGAATGAGATTCTTGTGTAAATGGAAGAGGAAAGTAATAGGGAGAATCCTTGTTGCCAGGGTTACAGCGTTCTTTGAGGAAGCAGGAATGATGAGATCGGGTGAAATATAATATGTACTACTGAAGGCAGGGTGTTGCATCAGATATATTATGATTCAATCATACTGGAAAAAAGTATCTGGCTGCAAGTGCATATTAAATTTATGTAAATCGTGTGAATATTCCATCAGATTCCACCTGTGCACTTGATGGTGCAATATATAATGAATATACTTTCTTAATGCTTCATATTTATAGTTTACTTTGCACAGAGAACAAAGAAACTTGTAATAAAATTGTATTTCATGAAAGCAGATATTGTGTTTTTTAAACAGAATGAATATATATATTTGTGTGTGTGTATATATATATATATATATATATATATATAATATTATATGTAAACTAATTTTGTTTTTTATACATTTTTATTTTATTTATTCATATTATTTTAGACCAGCTGGGTACAGCTAATCAAAATGGCTATGGTAAAATGCTAATTTAAAAAAAAAAAAGTACATTAAAATCTTAATAAATTGCTATTCATTGGTGTAAGTTGTGTGCATAGCCTTATAATCTTGTGTGTTATCTTTAAACCTATAAGATATTTTGGCAAGTATTACTTTTATTACTTATAAATGTTATTATTTAAATGCAATTTTTAAAATTTATTTATTATTTTTTAAATTATTTTATTTTTATGTTTTTGGACAAACTGGGAATTGCTCATCAAAATTGCCATGACAAAATGTTACATTCAAATATTAA
This sequence comes from Elopichthys bambusa, assembly GCA_037101425.1. Taxonomy (NCBI): domain Eukaryota; kingdom Metazoa; phylum Chordata; class Actinopteri; order Cypriniformes; family Xenocyprididae; genus Elopichthys; species Elopichthys bambusa. Next base: position 18,036,893 of record CM074446.1, read on the forward strand.
TAGTGCTAATAGTTGCGAGCATATAGCCTTGTAAGTTGTTTAACATTACCTGTTGTACAGCATATAATATCTCTATAATGTTAATATCTCTATCATGTTATTAAATATGACCCTAGTCAAAGGGTGTCAAATATAACCTACTAACTAAAGGGAGGGGAATCTCTCCACACTAGATCAATGTCAATATCAGACTGATGTTTGTTGGGAAGGCATTTGAGTGAGAGAGAACATGCTTTGAGTGTCTCACTGTTTACTATTACTTGTTTGGACATGTCAAGGGCATCAGTTGGTGACCCTGACCTTTCAGATCCATCTGGCAGGAAAACAAAACTTTTTCCATCCCACATTGAGCAGCTTGAAAATGTCATTTTCCCTTTTTATTTTCTCTGCAACCTATTTTAGTTCATTTGTTTGCCTTTTACTCTGTACACATGGCAGTGTGCGAAAGGTACAGAATAAAATCAAGAGAATGTAACTCACCTGTAAGTCTTTTTGTTTTGATCTATTAATCAAGTCATTTGGTTGATCACACTGTAATGGCCTAGCTGTTAAAAGGTTTCTCCGTGTTTGTCTTTCTATTGTCTCTTTGTTATGTAGCAAATGTCTTTGATGACAAGCAGGTGCATTTATGGAGCTTAGACCATCATAAAGATCTTTGGAGTCAGTGAGGCTTCTAGACTCCTTTGATACCCTTGTGTAATCCTGTTAAACTCTAGGGCTTCTTGTACTGAGACAGTTCTATCTTATCCTTTTGGATTAGGGAACTAGTGAATTGGAGAGGCCCTTTAATCTGTTTCGCTGAATCAAGCAGACTAGAAATCAGTTAGTGATATTGTAATATTGTTCCTGTGTGTGGGCCGACAATTTTGTGGAACAATCAGAATACAGTGCTTCAGCCTGGATGGAGATGCTATCACTGTGAAAAATGTGACTCAAATATCCAAAAATGAAAATGTTTCGTTTTAAATTTAGAGTAGGACATTTTTGGAGAGGCTAGCAATAGTGAGCTAGCTTTGAAAGCATAAGATCCCACCCTCCCTTCAGAGCGTCTCCAAAGCCATGCCTCCTCCAAAACACATGAACGCGTACAGCAGGGAGTAAACAAAAGAGTCAGGAGAGACTGCGTTAAACTACCTTATGTCTCAAAGAACATAACATTACAATAACAATGAACGTAAACAAGTTAAAGAGCACTGACCTGTACCACCTGACTGCTGCAGATTAATTTCGCCGTTGATAGTGTTGCCATTGAAACGCAATTCGAGTCACAAACCGCTCCGAGTATAACGTCACAGATTTCCATCTTCTCCAAATTACGGTGGTTATGGCATGAACAGCATAAGCTTGTTGTTTTGGTTCAGGAGGAACTGTAAAACTTGGCTGCTGTTTTGATTGTGGTGCTCATGACTGGCGCCTGTCTTAACTCTGCATAGCATGATGGTGTGTGATGTCTGCGTAAAACAGGGTGCGTAAGTGGTATGCAAAAACATACGTTGACAGGCAGGTAGGACATCCTATCATATCCCTCGGACCAAGAAATATTATTAGACGAACATATTATGGCCCTACGCCTTCCACATTACTTAATGATTGCTATCGGGATGTGAAGAGACTTTCAACCAGCATAACAAAAAATGCTTTTGAGGCAAATCACCTACCCTGCCTTTAAGTGAATTTATAAGCCCCAACTTGGAAGTTCCTTAAAGAACTGTCCTTTTTGAAAGGATGCCTAGAAGTTCTCCAGAGAGTTCCTTGTGTATCTTTTGATTTTTACAGTGTACTGCGCTGAGTAAGTCAGACTGTTTTGGGTAGCACAGCTGCTTAAAACTCATGGCCTAAATTTATCCTGACACTTTCTCTTGCAGGATGTTGAGATATGTTTTTAAATGTTGATCTTCTTTTGACTTGACACTGTGAATAAAAGTGACGAAGGTGAAAAAGCAGCGCAGCCACTTTCAAACACAACACGTTTTTGAATTTAACATGACATGCTAAACTGACGCTTTACTCATACATGTATACATCACAATAGGGAAGAAAATGGCGACTTTAAATGGAAGTTTCGTGTGAGGGCAAAAAATTTCCCTACGCAGGTTTTGCTTGTATTTAAGTTGGTCACACTAATTTGGTGCATTGACCAACAGAAAGTTGCTTAGTTTAAAAGTGACTTCTGTCTGAGCTGTGCTTCATACATAAACACATTCCTGGGTCAACATATTTTGTTGATCCTGGAACACCATTCCTGTCTGAAAATGCAGTCCTATAACTGTATCCCTACCCCTAAACTTAACCTTACCCATAAGTTATCTCTAAAATCAGTGGCAAATGATAGGTGAATAACACTGATGTAGAAGCACCAAACCCTGGTTTTAAGCCTAAACTTGACATAAACTGTAAGCTTGTCTCTCAAATCTGATTGGTTGATTGGAATGTTGTTCCAGGATCAACAACGATGTTGATCCAGGATAATGTTACACTTGGTGAAATCAGTTTCTGCCTCTAATAATACCTTGAGAATTTCACCTCATACTTCTCTTTCTTATCCTGAAGACATTTCTTGCATTTCTGTATGAAAGCTTTGTGAGAGTTCTTTTCATTAACCCCCATATGGAGCTCACATTTGGCAATCTGCTGTACCTGCAGTGGCATCTGCCACAGACTTTCAGATATCTCAGGCATGTGGAGAGGCACATAGTGCCGATATCACAACATACCTACTGCATTTCATGTCTGTACGGACAAATCGTGTCTGTACAGTTCTGCATTTGATATTGATATTTCATGAATGTCAGCTCTGCATTCTGAAATAACTCACATACATGCTTATACTGACATATTTAGGCATCACATTTGAGCATTAGCAGAGCTGCCAAATTTGTCCCCATGCATTTCCCACAATGACAGCATTGCACAGACACATGACTACAAAAGATAACCTAAAAATGTCAGGAATTCTGATGTTGTCTTCCACCCTGCAGTACTGCCTTAATAGTAGATCAATGCGAAGGAATGCAGAACAATCTGAGCAGCATGTGACCGATGAATATTCTGGCGCTGCACTGCACTCATACCACACAGTTCTGGCCTGAATGTAGTGTCTGTACCCAGGCGCTACAATGCTATTCTGGGACTGTTAGTTCATGTACTCTTAAGATCAGAATGGGTTACATAAAGAGCAGGCTATCGTAATCCAGGAGATCACAGACTTCTGTGGAATAAAAAAGGTACTGCCTATTCAACAAGTACATTGAGTTTGTTTATCTGTTCCATGATACTGTTTAAGCATGTATTATTTGCTTCATGGGAAAGACTGATTTGCACAGCCAAGTTGAGCTCTAATCTTTACTATCAACTTTATATCTGGACGTATTTACATTTACATTTAATCATTTAGCAGACGCTTTTATCCAAAGCAACTTAAAAATGAGGAGGACAATAGAAGCAATCAAATCAACAATAGGGAAACAATATTTAAGTACTCTGACAAGTCCCAGTTATTCTAGCACAGTAATTAAATATAGAATAGAAATAAAATAGAATATTAGAATAGAACACTTTCTTGAAAATGGCTAAAGACTCGGCTGCTTGTTTGAGTTAGGCAGGTCATTCCACCAGCAGGAAACGGTGTTTGGGATGGCACCACATAAGTCTGAAGTAGTGAGTTTAGGTATAGGGGTGCAGATCCAATGTTTGTTCTGTAGGCAAACATCATTGCCTTGAATTTTATGCGAGTGGCAATTGGCAACCAGTACAAATTGATGAAAAAAGGTGCAACGTGTGCTCTCTTCAGCTCATTAAAGACCACTCTCGTTACATTCTGGATCATTTGCAGAGGTTTCACAGTGCATGCTGGAAGGCCTGCCAAGAGAGCATTTCAATAGTCCAGTCTGGATAGAACAAGAGCTTGGACAAGGAGTTGTGTAGCATGCTTCGATAGGAAGGGCCTGATCTTCTTTTACTGTATGAAAAAGCTATTTCTCAACTGCTTAGTCCTAAAGAGCTTGTGCACATGCACAAGCACTGAATTCATGGCATTAAGGTGCCATCATATTTACTGTTGCTTAGCGAATATTCACTGGCAAAATCCAATCATTTCAAAAGGAATCCACAAGATCTGGAATTTTGCGTAAGGCTGAAAGAATTCCCTGTGCAAATTTCGCAATAGGTTGATGGGTTGAGGGTTATTATATCTATTTAAATCTAAACTGCTTGGTTTGAAAGTGATTTCTGTGTGAGCTGTGCTTCATACATCTACATCAGAGGTCTCCAAACTCGGTCCTGGAGGGCCACTGTCCTGCAGAGTTTAGCTCCAACACACCTGCTTGAAAATTTCCTGTATGCCTAGTGAGACCTTGATTAGTTTGTTCAGGTGTGTTTAATTGGGATTGGAGCTAAACTTAGTTTGGAGACCCCTGAAATTTTGTTGCCCACAAAATTTTGCTAATGTGACTGCACATTTAGTCTTCCATCATAATATGTGTGAAAACACTGAAGAGCATCTATTTACAGTCCAAGTAGTTTAAAACAGCACTTTCAGAAAAAGCTGATGTCAAACCCATAATCTACTCCCATATCTGCACATCTCATTGTTCCTGAGTTCCATTAGACCAGGGATGTCCAAACTCAGTCCTGGAGGGCCACTCTCCTGCAGAGTTTAGCTCCAACTTGCCTCAACACACCTGCCTGGAAGTTTTTAGTATGTATAATAAGAGCTTGATCAGAGCTAGTTCAGGTGTGTTTAATTGGGTTGGAGCTGAACTCTGCAGGAGAGTGGCCCTCCAGGAGCAGGATTGGACACCCCTGCATTAGACCCAGAGAACACTATGTCTATGGCTTGTGATCAGAGCGAGCGTTAGTGCTAACAGATGCCAGTACTACTGTCTGGGTTGAGTCACTAGCTGCAGGGCTTACAAAGGAGGGGCACATGTGTGCATTGCAGACATCAAGCCATCTGCAAAGTGGTTTTCAGGGTGAAGTGTTTTTTTTTTTTTTTTTGGTTTTGAAGCCTTGTGCACCTGTGAACACAAATGAAAAGACACATAATGTTTTAATCTGAGGGGAGTAACAAGTCAGTGCAGTTTATGGTGAGTAGTCTAATGCTGAAACTGTGAAATGCAACAAAGTGCACGGGAAGTTTGGTGACCTTTTTACTCACGTTTCCTGAATAGTACTCTGTGGAACTTCAGTTCACAGAAGGCCTTTTGGTCTCTAAGAAAAAACCAAGCATTGGGCGGAAATATGATGAGAACTGTGTTTCGTATTGAGAGCATGTGAGGGCCCGTCGCCAGTCACATGCAGTGCACTCTCCACTGAGCAGGTGACAGATGTGTGAGTTGCTCAAGTCATTCAGTGAATGCAATCTCACCGTGGGGAAAATAAATGGCCAGACAGTGGAGGGCAGACATATTACAACATTTATTTAAAAAATAAAAGTATGAAATCTGTAGATTAAACACTGTCCTTTCCCCTAACTATAAAAGCAGTTCTGAAAAAGCGCTAACTGCGCCTTTATAGACATTGGTTTCTTGAACATTGTTTCCTAGACAGCTGTGATTAAAAGACAGCAAGCCATTGTGTCTCTTTGTCTAGTCCTTGTGTTCTACTTGTAGAGTGTCTGTCTGCCTGTCTAATTGGTTTTTAATTGCTCTCTGGTTTATGTATTTATACACACAGTGAACTGCCAACTCATATTTAAAATTTTCATTTGTCACAACTGAGATATCTAAAGTTGTTTTGGGCACATGTGAATACTCCTTTCAAAGAAAATGTCTGTAGGTGTTTGTTACTAGAATGACCTTAAGGGGATCTCCATGGTACCTCCAATCGTAATTGACCCAGTTTCTTGACTTCAATGCATTAGCTGAATTAAGTTAACTGCAAAAATCAATTACTATCTGAGGGAGTGTAAGATTCTTTTTGGGAAGAGGCTGTCTGCCGTTCTTTGTTTTCAAAAGCAGGTGTGTGTTGCTTTGTGCATGCATGTGCTTAGCTTTCTTGTCAGTTGACTTTCAAGTGCACAAAGACTTTTTAGCCACTACCTGAAATGCGTTTTTAAGTTTTGATACACTTTGCTTTGGCCATTGGTACACAACACCTGGCGCAATTATTTAATAGCTAACTGGACAGCGTATCTAGATCAAACAAACCACAAATGAGTATCTGTCTTACTGGTAGTTTAGCACCCTTTCTCTTGTAAAACCGCAAACCATACGTACAAAATCATTGTGCTGAAATTGAGTGAGCGAGTCAGCAAGAAACAGGATTTCCATGAACTTTTTGGTACTAATTTACTACAATTTATGCAAAATATTTTTACATTTAATTAGTTTTATATTTTGTAATTTTAATGCAAAAACAAAAGAACGCATATTAGATTTAAAATCCTTTGTTTCCATTTTATATACTGAACACTGTCTTTATTTATGACCTTTACTGTGAAAACAGCTGAATTTCTACTGTTGTGTTAAGTGAGTTCAGCTCAATTAGTCATCTAACAGATCTGGCTGTACACTGCCTCTGCTCCAAATGGATGGTGCAAAACCTACACATGACAGAAGTCAGTCCCCCATTTCAAAGGGGGCCCTTCAGTTGAGCAAGCGGTTTAAAGAAAGCAGCTGGTGCATGGGTGGTGAAAGGTCAGGCAGCGCTTGGAGAGATGCCAGTTTCTCTAGTGCAATCACAACCTCCTTTTCCCTCATGTAGACTGAACTGCCATGAACTCCCTTCCTCTGATGTAACTGGGTGAAAATAAAACGCATTGCTGCAAGCCAACAGCTTTGAAAAGAAAAACATACCATGATTACATTTTTAAGGTATTTATTTCAAAAATGTATTGCAAAAAATGTGGCTTTGCCACAGTTTGACATTGCATTGTGAATATTTGACAAAATAAAGCACAACTTCAAAATATCACCAAATACTGTAGGAAAATCCATCGTTTTCCCTCAGGATATCACAAAAGACAAGTTACACTAGTGTCCATGTAATATTTTTCAGATAACATCCCAAGCGCCCATTCTTCAAATTCTTCAAAATATCACTTAAACTTAGTTCCTCTTTAAAAATCCACATCACACCAATTCCATGGCTCTCCACCTCCGACAATCTCATAAACGTGCTCTCACAGTCCACCTGTCCTTTTCTCTTCTATTGTCTCCATGATGCCACCACAATAGACTTGAGTGGCACAGGAGCCTTGACTTTTCCATGCTCGTCCCAAAAAAAAAATCTGAACCTCAGCTTTTCCAGGACGGCCAACCGAACGCTGGGTCAGTCCACTTATCTTCCCGTTTGTGGGTAATCCAGACAATATTTCAAAGCTTTTTAGCTTTGCACCTGTGTACCCTTCAGGATGGATGTATTCGACTTGTTTCTGGTTTCATTCACGTGAACATGCCAAAGGCATCTCATATCAACGTTCCGGCAGAGTAATAGTAGGCACCCATTCGTAGACATTGCGGCTCTCCTCACAGAACAAGCCCAATTTCTCAAGAGCAGAATCTTTCCAAGAATCAGAATTGGGGCTCTTTGGAAGGAAAAAAAGAAGCAATATTAATATCACATGCAGTTGATTTTTTTTTTTACACAATTTGTGTAGGTTTTGACAAATTGCAGGTGTAGATGCAATGGAAAGGAGGTGATCTACTCACCGTTACAAGTATGCAGTGTGCATCCTTAGGTTCCTCATCCTGATCGCTGCCCACAATGTCAGCAAGACGTTCAATGTCATTCACACGAACAATGTTGATGTCGTTGTCAAAGCAGAAGGCTTGAATGAGAGTGAAGTGGATCTGTAAGGCGATGTCACATTCGTACTCTTCATCTGTAGCCAGGACGCAGAAAGCCACACTGTCTGGGTCACTAAGGTTGCACAAAGGATAAATATTGATTAGGGAACGGTTCAACATGTTCTGTTTGCATACATGCATAATGATGCAACCCGCTATTCATTATTGGGAGGACTAATTGAAAAACCCACTTCTATATGGCAAATAGATATTCTATATGTAAGTTAGTTATGGACCTAAAGAATACTAAAAATAGCATTTTAACTTAGAAAAAAAGATTTTCTGTAGTAAAAAAACAGATACTTACACATTCATGACTTGTGCAGACTCGTATACCCCAACGGTAAGACAGTCCTGCTTTTTAGCGGAGACCAGGAGCTCCTCTAGTGCTGTTCCTGCACTCTGCATTCTGGAGAACACAACCGACTTGTTAGTCCATATACTTTACGTAGAATTTGATAGATAAAACGCAAATAACGATAACAACATCAACTGAACAAGACACTCACCTATCGCCAGTAGTAGCTGCGTTATCTTGTCCACTAAATTCTTCAAAAGTCATTGTTTAAATCCACGTTAAGTCGCGTTTCGCGTGTCTTTTCTCTGCTGTGAGCTGTGAGTTCGTGATGCCGTGTCAAGCGCTCGCTGTGTTTTATACCGGATCAGCTGAATTTCTCGGCAGTGGGTGGACATTCCGCTCATACTCCATTCTGATTGGCTGGCGGCACGGGTGTATGGAAATCTCTCTGTTGCAAGTGCCTTGCCTGTAAACAGCCCACGTGGGTGTTCGAATATCACTCCATCAACAACACAAAGCAAGCACGGCTCGTGCTCTTTCTTACTAAGTACAAACGGTGTGAATTTGTTGAGTTAATTATATTCTTTAATTCTCCATCTCAAAAGATTGAATATGGCAGAAACTCGAATCCCTCAAGCACATTTGTTTTTACGTTTATTCTCTATTGTTTTATCATATTGTATTACTCCATTATCATAAGCCTAGCACACATATTTAGATTTTCATTAAGACTTTATTTAGCTTCTTTTTTTTTTTTTTTTTTTCTTGTAGGGGTCTTTACAAAGTAGGTGAATTCAGGTGTTGTATTAGATTGTTGTTGCTGCTCCAGTTTAAACCAGCTACCTTCAGTGTTCAGCAGGGTTACTGTCCTTGTGGGGACATTTCCCCCCCCACAATGTAAGCAAAACATGACCCCCCCCCCCCCCCCCCCCAGACACACAAAGACTGGTGAGTGAGGCACACGCCACTGTTTTGCATTTGTAAAGGAGTCATCCTAATTTATGTGTCTTTGTTGTGTGCCTATGACTGCTTGGCCAGCCCTAAAGCAGGAATAATAGCCCCATGTCCCACCTGCCCCTGGCTTTGTTAAACCCTGCAGAAAGTGTGCCCAGTGAGATCAAGAGCCAAAACTTTTGTTCCTACATTTTGGAAGTGAGTCAGTTTAATGCATACATAAATACAAATAGCAGATAACTATCACTACCCTGCTGACCAGTCTAAGTTGGATTGCTGGTCTTAATTGGTCTCAGTCTGGTTTTAGAGGGGTTTTAGGCACTTTTGAGATAGTTGTTCTCATATGATGGTCTTCAACAAGTCTACAATCCTGACTAAGACCATTAAACCAGCACAGGCAGATTTAAACTGCAGCAGGGAAGAGCATGACTTGATCTATGTAACTTTTAAAGACGTCTCTTCTAATATACCAAACGCTGTAATATCTTTCATTAAATCATTGAGATTTGGGGCTGATGATTTTTTGCAGATTTGAACCATGTAAAGTGTATGTATGGCGACATCTAGCAGTCGTGCTGTGCATATACCTTTCACGCAGTGTGGCCTAGTGAGTCACGCTACATACATATAAATCATCTCAAATAGCTCAAACACGAATTCATGCATCTGAAATTAAACCTGCAGGGTATTGATACATGATACCTCGGTAAAACTGTACAAATGATGATCGAACGCGGAATAACATCAATAAATGTATTGTTACTTCTCTTCTAAGCCACCGGTGCAGAGCTGATAGCACAGTGATGCGAGATGTTCTGGCGCCATCTGCAGGTACAACAAGGAAGTTACATCACCGATTTATCAACGTTCCAAAGATATTTCAGTTTCCATTGAACTCTTCTAATTTACTCATGTTCTCATATTTTAGATTGTAAACAATGATATTTTGTACGTTTTTGTGCATGCTGGAGAGGGTATCAATATATATATATATACACACACACAGATTTGCATCTCAGTTTTGGTTAGTGCCTTTGCATTAAAGTCAGACAGGCTAATTGTGGTTTCTATAGGTTAATTTGTGTTCATTTTCATTTCCTTCTAGCAGCCAAAAGAGGACACGTCTGGTTGCAATAACATGCTTGGACATGTACAGAAGATTGACCTAGTTTCAATATAGACTTTTATAGATCACTTTCTAAGAATCTCAGTGGTGTTTTGAAATTAGTGGCATCATATGCAGGGCCGGATTTTTTTTTTTACCTCATATTGTGACACTCAAAAGAACGCCACGGCCCTATAAGTGCATCGATATTATACGTTTTTATCAACTTACAGGCTATAAAGGTAAATAAAAAACTGATTTGAATAAGTACAGCGTTTATTTACTCGGCTAATACTTTATATATTTGAGGAGAGCAGATGAGTGTCTTATAGGCCAGGGTTTCTCAACCTTTTGCCAGCCATACGACCCACTAAGGCTGGAAATAAATAAATAACTGAAATGCCTCTTCAGATCTAGGCTACACCGTATATACTTTTTATAATTAATTTCACGAAAACACAAAAACACTTTCAATAATTAGGCAAACTGATTTATTTATTTTTACTCACGTTAATGTGACATTTGAGACTGTAGCTCTGAAATTAGGATACCCAGACGCGGTGGAACTGGGGAAAGGGCCACTCGTAGTGTCGCACACAAACTAGCTGTTGTCAGCCTATTCCGGCTTTTTGTTTTCGTTGCAGTCACTGTTGACTGCAGACTGCCGTCAGATGCAAAAAAAACCAAAAAAAAACCGGATGCGTTTTGTCAAGCTAACAGGCCGTGGCTGTGTGTACAGTATAACGTTAGTAGGTCTTTGCTATGCTATGCATTGCAATCTACTGCGCCGTCGTTACCAAGCAACGGGGTAAACAGCTGCTAGCTTGTGTGACATTACGTAAAGAGAGTAGGACCTTGTCCAATAAGAGCCGTTCGCTGCAGCGATAAATTATTGTGATAGGACAGTTTAGAAACAGTGTTAGAAAGTTACGGCAATAATGATTCAACATGCGACATTCGGAAATACGATTCGTAGGAGGTCACTGTTTCAATGAGCCTTTTGTGAAGCGCACTTACTGGCTGTGCCGGTGTAACACCGAGAACACAGAGAAAGTCTCACGACCCACTATAGAATGATCCGCGACCCACTGGTTGAGAAACACTGTTATAGGTTATAAAGTTTATTGTAGCTATATGGGCACTCTTTTTTTCCCTTGGCATTTGGCCAAAATTGCATGTTCTCTCCTCAAACATAAAGTATTAGCCGAGTAAAGAAAACGCTGTACTTATTCAAACCAGTTCTTTATTTACCCTTGAACTGCAAGCAAGCAGAGATGGTCCAAACTGCGTGAAGCACTTCATTCACGATAGAGGCGGGTGTTATGAAACCGACCGTGTAAGGATCCAATGGAATTACGAGGTTTTGTCACGAGCTCTTTTTAATACATTTCATTGGGTAAATAATTACAAAACCCACAGACAAAAGGTGACCAATTGGAATGCTTTATGGGGAAAAAAATTGTTTTATTATGAGTAAAATAATAATTTTCATTATTATAATAATTAATATTGTTTCCACACCCCAAGCATGCATCATATCTAGAATTATATACAATTCTTTATTGTTCATTAGTTGTCATTTCTTTGTATCAAATCTCATTGTGAATAATGACAAAAATGCACATCTTTATAGTAAACTGATAATTTTTAATTATTAACATGATCAAGACAGAAATAAACAGTTTATGAACATTCCAAGTTTATAGACACATCAGTGCATCACATGACCAAAGATTGAAAGAAATCAATAAAAAAAGACTGCAATAAAATAAGTCTTTTAAGAGATGAAACAAAATATAAACATTAAAAAATGACATAAAAATGCTTCTCTGACACAGCAGATCATGACATTTGTTTCATATGTATATACATATAGACATAAACACTATTATCATTGTGTGGACATGTGCAACACTACACCCCCTCTAAAAGGTACATTTAAAGCTAAATTTACAGCAGTTTAACGGAAGGGGTTCTAAGCCACAAATAATGCACAAGCAGAAAACGGCCTTTACAAAAACAAAAAAAAAAATTGCTTTTCCCTTTTCTAAATACACTCCCATGTCACTATGACTGATCATTTTTCAGTAGTGAAATCTCTTTAAGCATGTGGCTCCCTTACTAAAAAAAGGGAAAATAATATTTTACTAAATGCCCAAACGTCCTAAAATGTCAAGTAATACAGACAAATGAATACATTTCCTAAATGTACTAAAACTCAATGGGGACGCAATGCAGAGTTCAATACAAAATAACTCCTTCACGTTCCCGTAATTTGTGCAGATGATAATTAATAATAATGGCTGGACATCGAAAAAGTGCTATTATAGCATGACAGTAGATCCATGTAAAAAAATTAAAATAAAGGAAAAAATGGTCAGACTGTGATGCTACAATGAAGAGAAATGGCTATACTGAATCTTTTATCTTAAACAAAGCAAGGTTCATTTTAGATGCTTTCCTACATTTCATCCGATCGGTGCTGTTGTATTATAACTGACGTGGGTTTCTGCTCCATCCAGCTCTCCTTGGTTTTGCTCTGCCCATCGTAGATCACCGGAGACACTGCGGAGTTCCTGTGAGACTCTGATAGAGCTCCGTCTGCTTTGAGATCTGACTGGGCAGCGATGGGGAAGTCAGCAGAGGAGTTGCTGTTGACACCAGACTCAGAGTCAGACTGCTCCACCTGCTGGTAGTCAGGTGTGTGGTTCTGACCGCCGGACTGCAGCACCTGGTTATTCTCTATAGCGGGCAGTAGGAGGACATCCTGATCCGGCACTTCTTTAGCATAGTCCTCTTTCAAGATAGCTGGGAAAGACCGCAGGGCTCGGGACATCGCTAGAAAGCAGAGGAAACCCACATTATTAAATTACTTAGTTACAAAATTGACGCTAAAATAAAAATATTGTAACACCAATCCTTTTCTGCACTTCTTAGAATATAATAATGTAAATAGCTTTATATTTCTTTATTTAGATTTTTTTAAATCTTATTTTGCTTCTAGATATCTAAGAAACATGAAGCTGTGTAATTAATTTGCATATTTATTTAATTATTCAGAATTACTAGAATTTTTTTAAAAACTTTTAATCAGTGTTTATATTTTATGGGTATATGCTATTAATTTAAACTATTTAACTTATTTTTTAATTAATTTTTTTAAATAAAGTCAACATGAAATCAAAATTGATACCAAATTGTTCCGATAAAAAACAACCTTATGAAAGATGTACCTTTTGGGAAAAGTCTTTTTGAAGACCAAATCTTGGATAAAGAAAATGCTTTTATTCGAAAATAATTTCAATATTGGATATTTTTCATATTTTAATTTTTGTATTGAAAGTATAGTAAATACTGGTAAAATGTACCAACAGCACCAACAAATTAGGCTATCCATCTCATAGTGAAAATCACGTAGCCTACCAAAATTTCATTAATGGTAGAAGTGAAATCTTCTTGTAGTTCTGAAATCTGGGTACCGACTTACATTTTATAATCGCGTATGGGGAAATTTGGTCCCGCCAGTGAGGCACGCAAACATGCCAGTCACGCGGCTCTTTTAGATGGTAAGCTTTTTGTTTTGTTTTGTTGTTGTTTTTTTCAGATGTACTTCTTAAAAAAAAACATTGTCTTATATTTGGAACAATCTTAATTTTATGGAATATTGCAGTATTTATTATAAATGATTAATTCATGCGCATTATTTTTTGACATCTCTTCTCTGATGACTTGTTTACTGGCGTGAGGGCGGGACAACCTGTCACTCACATGACATCACAGCAATAGCAAAACACCACCATCCAATCAATTCCTGATGGAAAAAATCAAGTCCCACCCTACATTTTTTCTTGTTTGAGAAGCTGTTTCACTCTGAGATATGTTACAGCAGGGAAGAAAAGGCTATCACATCTTCTGTTTCACGCCGACTTTAAATAAATGTGTTATTGCTGTAGTGTTGAAATTGGTATTGAGAAATGTGAAACTGCACTGGTACACCTCTTATAACTAAAATGGCATCATTCTATAAGTAGAACAAAACATAGCAGAACAACATTTCTCACTACCCTACAGGAACAACAACAAACATTGTGCTCACCTTTAGATGACGTATAGAGCTCTTTCTGATTGCTGCTGCCAAAAGGATTGACTGAGGGAAAGATGATCAGACAAAAAGAAAGCAGGAACACCTAGAAAAGTGACAACAGAGAAGGTCAAGAAACGCATCATACTGCCATTGTATTCATGTAAGACAGAACGCTCGGATTACATGCTGGTGAAAGTTTACACTCATACATCATATTTCATTTAAGACAAACACAATCCTACTGAGAGATTAAAATGCCACAGTGGTGAATACTCACCATAATGCAAGTGCTAGTCGTGGTGGTTTTCATTGTGGACATTTTCACCATAGCTTGCAGTTTTCTTAGCTGTTCAATAAGGGACCTAAAGATACAAAAATTCTAGTTAATCACATTTAGGTATTATTATAACCTTCACTAAGATTAATTAAATAGAAAATAATGTTTTGCTGATATGATGAACACTTACATGTTTTGTTTCTGCAGCATCTCAACTTTCTTTTGCAATTCCTGATTGTGAGCAGTGCAGATCGCCACCCTATGGACATACAAAACATTTATTTCAATTACTTAATAAACAAAAAAGTAATTTATTAAGATATTCAAATATTCAATCTTTTGAACAACAAATCAAAATATTATTATGATTTTTAAGGATCATGTGACACTGAAGACTGGCTGCTGAAAATTCAGCTTTACCCTCACAAATATAAATTATATTTTAAAATGTTAATATAGAAAACATTTTAAATTGTAATAATATTTTATAATATTACTATTTTTTCTGTATTTTTGATCAAATAAGTGCAGCCTCGGTGAGCACAAGTAATAACTGTAATAATTGTAATCAAATGTTTAAATGCACAAAATATATCATTCATTCCTGAAACCTTATTAATGGAATTAATTATAGATCATGATAACAATTAAATCTCCACACTAACCTGTTTTCTAGACCATCAACATAAACTTTCTTCTTCTTGCGACTCTCCTGAGCAGACTGCTTGTTCCGGATCTTTCTCCTCACCCTCTTCAGGGTCCGTTCCTCTGCCTAAAGAAACACAGCATTTTATCGTATTATATTTCATTTTGCATTTCATATAAACTTCAATATGAAACCATCATTAATCAGAAACCATTTCTCTTACCTTTGTAAGAGGCATGTGAGTTGGAATGGTTGAACCTTCTTTCGCCAGAAGTCTCCTCTCCTCATCGGTCAAAACAATCTCCTTGAATTGGAACTGGAGACAAAATATATGCACATTATAGACTTGGTCAGACTGATTTTTGTGCATATCCGATAGGAATCCAATCATATTTAGCAAGTGTGAAAAAAAAAAAAAAAAAAAAAAAAAGATTTTTACAAATCAAATACACAAATAATTGGATTTGGACTGACAGTGTGAACACAGCCTTTGTCTGTTCATTTGGAATGTACCTGGTGGTCTGGTTTGCTATTCTGTGTGGATTCTTCAATCGTAAATGAGCAGGGCGGCTCAGGGGAGAAGTCGTCTTCCATACTGACATCAAAATCATCTGACGGGAAGAAAATAAACTTAAGATGGGACACTTGAACAAGCCATTTGAACAAATAAACAAAACAAGAATATTTCATGCACCCCTACACACTACCACAACATTATCTTACCAACATCTATTAAGACATCGGACTCAGGATTCTCTGAGCGGACACTCAGCAGGGTGTCTGTATCCTGTGGGAGGGTGTAACAGTGGTCTGTCTGCACAACCTGGGCCTCGTAGCTCTCTGTCACACACTCGGAATAAAGCAGGGGTTCGAGGCCTGGACTAGGGACAGTGTCTGTCTCACTGCCATCATGTGGACTTTGGCAGTGTGGGGGGGTGGTGTCCTCAGAGATGCCGCTGTCACTGCCATGAGGAGACTGAGACAAGTAGTTGACAGACAGACCATCCTCTCCCTCACCCAGAAGACTGCTGAGGAAGTCCTCTGTATCCATTCCATCCAGCATCTGCAACAATAAAAGATAAACAATAATACTATCTATCCATCCATCCATCTATCCATCGATCTATCATTTTAGCTCTATGACTGCTTATATTATAGCTTCTACATGAGAAAAACACGAAAATAGAAATTGTTTTTTAGGTTTAGATCAATGACATGACGGTTACGTACATCATGCCCTGAAAGCAAATCATTCAGCAAGTTATTCCCCTCTGTGAGGAACAGATCACCAGATCCTGGGTCTTCATCTGGGAATATTAGACCAAGCAGGTCTGCATTCTCCATATCCTCGCTTACTGACATCTAAAAGAGATTTAGAGAAGTAGAAATCAAATGAGATCATATAAAACAGGGTAGATCCGCAGTGACACTGCGCAGTGACAGGCAGCTCGATCAAATTAAGACCCCGCCCACTCATCATGTGACTGTAATTCCGTCTTAAACGGAACAACACAAATGACAACTAACAACTTTACAGCATTGATAGTCCAGCGCATGTCACAATCGCAAACATAAAACGGTTGCGTGTGATAAATAGCTTTAAACCCAATTAACACATGCAGGAAATGCTACTGTAACACGATGACAGGTCTTAGTGCACATAATAACTAATAATAGTTATTAATAATTAGTTATTAGTGCCACGACAGATATTAATTTGGTTATGACATCATTTTCTATACGTTCAACACAATATGTGACGAAATATTTATTTTTATATTTATTTTTCAAATGCATGAATTAATGATAATATAACAGAATATCATAGAACAATAGAATCCTTACTGGGAAAAATGTTATGATGGATGGAATACATTATATCACGTAAATAAAGTATCTGGTAAAGCATTTGGTAGGTCTGACATTTGACAGCTTTACCATAACTGAATTGTGAGGAAATGTGAATTTTGCTGAGGAAGGCAAAGTCGACATGACATATCAATCTAAAAATACTGTAAAACAAACTCTTACCTCTGTTGATGTTGTACCGTAACAAGATACGTTGATATATACAACAAATAGGAAGTGCCTTCTCTCTTTGTGTTGAAACGCTGTTCCTGATGAAATCACCCTCCAACGAGGCAAAAATTGCGTCATCACGTAAGAGCGCGTTAACACGTGCACGTCTTCCTCGAAAGGCTTCTTGGGAGTTGTAGTGTAACAAATCATGCTTCTAATAAGCCATTTATGAGTCTGCACTTTTGTAAAACTTTACATGTGAAAATGTTATTGTAAGTTTAAATCAAGAAACTTACAAAAAAAAAAACTTACAATAAATTATCTGATTATAAAAACAAAAGTTAAAAAGAAACTTGCAAAAAAAGTGCAAACACACCTCTAGTGTCCATTCTAGCCTACTATGCATTTTCCTATGCATATCATGTATATATTGCATATTTATAAATCGTGTTTTTTTTTGTTGTTGTTGTTGTTTTTTTTGTATACACACATTTTGTTTTTTGAGGACTCGCAATTGTCAATGATTTTTATACTGTACAAAATACATTTACATTTTATGCCTTAAAAAAATTAACATTTACAAGGAACATTCTGTATTTTTAGTATTATTTATAAGCTGTTATAAGCTGTTTAGCTGGGACTAAAATTTTGACATGGACATTTGGTCCCCAGACCGTAGGGAATACCTGGACCACACACATTCTTGTACATCTATCTTTGTGAGGACATTCATTGACACAGTGCAATCTCTAGCTCCTTACCCTACTCATCACAACTAAGTACCTAACCTGAACCCTTAGCCTAAACCTATCCTAACCTAATTATAACCTTATATCTAAAACCAAGTCTTGACCCTTAAAAAGGCCTTTAAAGGATACTCAGAAAGTGAGGACGGGCCAAAATGTCCTCACTTTACTCTCTTTGTCCTCACTCTGATGGTCTAGAATCTAGAACATAAGGTATAATATTAAAATATAAATGATTCATTGGTATGCATTAATTCACACAACAATAAAATGTTTTCCAACATTTGTGGTAAAATATTGTCTCTAAAATATATATGCTTTTCCACATCGCAAAGAAATTGTTCGAAACAATGCAGTCTAAAGCACTTTATTACATTTATGACATGTGACATCCATGACATTAAGACAAAAGTCTTGCTTCACTCACCTGCAAACACTCATACTTTCCATTCATTCATACAGACTACTTTATTAGAGGCATTCTCTGATCTCATGTTCAATGAAAAAAGATAGCAAAAGAGGTATATCAAAATAACTAGCTGAACTATAGTTCCCGTGAGCTGTCCATCATTTCTATAAAAGTTTTCTGAACATCACAGAATGATGCAGAGTTTGGACGTATGCCTCAGGCTCCTGTATGTCTTCAGACGCTCCTTTTTAGCATCGGTTCCGTTTACTACATGAGTAACTACTGGCATGCTCTCCACTGCTTGTCGTTTATGTGAGCGGTGTAAGAGGATTCGATAGACTCCAGTGATGGAACTCCTGCAGTCTTTGCCCTGGTTGTTACGAATGTGGTCTGCGGAGATGCCAAGAGCCTCCAGGGCGTTTCTCACCTCTATCTCATGCTCTTCAAGCTCCCCTGGCTTAGACTCTGCCAGATGGAGCGGGTCCAGTTTAAAGGGCTCCATGGCCTTGGGAAACTCCACCGGCAGCAGCCACTCACAGCCCATCATCTGTTCTACACTGTAGCGGTCAGACGGCTGGGGTTGCAGAATGCCCCGGATCAGTTTCTGGCAAGGGTCAGGCACCCAGGTAGGCACTGTGTACGCCCCATCCAGGATGTAACGCTTCAGCTTAGCCACCGTTTCGGCACGGAAGGGCATGGTGCCAGTCACCATGAAGAAGAGCATGACCCCCAGTGCCCAGATGTCCACACAAACACCTATGTAGTGTTCGTCTCTGAAGAGCTCAGGGGCGGCATAAGGGGGAGAACCGCAGAAGGTGTTGAGGGTCTCGTCGCGACGGCTGACAGTGCTGAAGCCAAAGTCTCCCACTTTAACACAGGTGCTACACGTGTAAAAAACATTCTCTGCTTTCAAGTCTCTGTGAATGATGTTATTGTCATGCTGCAAAATGACAAAGAGAAACTACTATTAACTACTAAATATATAGATATTTCAAATAACAATGTTTATAAATTGATGTAACTGGGTACTAACTGGGTATGGTGTACATATGTGGGTGTATTTATTTGTTTATATAATAATATTAGTATTATCATTATGCCAAACTATTCAATAAAGTTTTCTTTTCAAGAATTTCATTCGATTAGAGGCTTTTTCTTCATTATGATATCAGAACAGTTAAAGCAGCCATTTTTAATTGTACGCCTCCCTCCAAAAAATATAAAGATGTTCAAATTTGATAAAATGCTAAAAATTAAAAACATGTTTATCATAGAAAAGATGTATTCATTGTCATTTTATGTATTAATTTTTATTTATATATGATCTACACCATTACTAATTTGTTTTGGATCAAATGTAGCAATCATCTAAATAAAATTAAAAATATCTAATTAATAAAATATTTAAAAACTTAAAAATATGAAATATTGTAATATTAAAAATAAAAAAATATAATTACTATAATAATAATAATTATTATTTATTTACTTTTTAATACTGCAACATCACTAAACATGTTGAAAATTGTGGAGAAAAAAAAATATTTAAAAAATATATATATTTCCACCCCAACAATGTTTTTCCATTTAGTGATTTTGCAATATTAAAAAGTAAATAAATAATAATAATAATTATTATTATTATATTAATTATATATTTTTAATATTACAATACTTCTTTTTAAAAATATTTTATTATTATATATTTTTATTTTATTTAGATGATTGCTACATTTGATCCAAAACAAATATTAAAAAGTAAATTAATAATAATAATTAGTATTATTATATTAATTATATTTTTAAATAATACTTCTAAAATGTAATATTTTAAATATTCAATTTTAAAACTTTAAAAATTTGACTTGTAATATACATAGTTTAGTTGTAATATAAAAAAGTAAACAATCATAATTATGAATTATATTCAAAATATTTACTAATTTAAAATTAATAATAATGATAATAATAAACATAATTATAATAATTTTTAAATATTTTATATATTTATGTAATATATAATAAAACTTTATCTTATATAACATAATGCAGATGTTCTAAGATAAAGTTTCAACCCTTTAATTTACTGGGAAGACTTTTATAGAGGTCAATGCAACTACAAACCGGGGATCTAATTATGTATTTCCAGGTACTTTACAGTGTCAGAAGGTTTAAGGATCTGACATATAAGAAAAAGTCAGTAGGCTGCTCTAAGATCAACATATCAATACTATGAATATATTAAAATTAATTTAAATTCAGATATTAAAAACATGTTTATCATAGAAGAGGTTTATTTAAAGTAATTTTATGTATGAATTGCATTTTTAATGTATTGTATTTTTGAATAAATAAAATGGGCATCACTGACCCTCTATGTATCTTATAGCAAAACTGAAAAAGTAAACTAGCATGAAAATAATCTGCTAAATTTGAAAGGCCAGGAAAAACAAAAAAAGGAACTGCACTGAGAACAGCTTGCAAAAGAGCGTCACCATTTAAACATTCAGCCCACAATTATCATGAATTGCCTCCTTGAATTCTATTCCTTTGCTTCAAGTACATCTCACCATATGTTTCACGGCTGAGAGAACTTGAGAGAAGACAATCTTGCTGTCGATGTCGGAGAGCTTTCCCTCTGTGCTGATCTTGGTGTAGAGCTCTCCTCCGCTTGCGTACTCCATGACCAGGTGCAGGCGGGTCAGTGTCTCCACCACCTCGTACAGACGGATGATATTTGGATGGTGCAGCTTTTCCATGCTTGATATCTCCCGGGAGAGCAGCCTTTGGGTCTTTTGATCGAGCTTGGTCTTGTCCAAGATCTTGATGGCTACTTTGTCTGTGGATGACAACATAAAAGTTTCAGCTACAGGAGTTTCTCATTCAGAAAATATTCATATTCTTTTGTCTTTGGTATATACAGTATGAAATGTTTAGTTAAAACAGCAGTAAATGTCCACTGTAATAAAGTAAGCAGTTTTGATATCAGATATGGTGTGCCATGCGATATGGAATGTCATTCTACACCCTCTCTTCAAGATCTGCTGCGACACTATGCATGTAATTCACATAGCTTTGTAACGGCACACCATGACCTCCTATCCCTTACACACACCAATCTTTGATGAGGTCTACAGCAATTCTAAAGGTCTCGACAGAAATGTGACACCTCAAATCGATCCATCCGTCTGAACCAGACAACTTGTCTCAGCTTGACTTTGACCGAGGACACTTCCCACATTATCAATGTAAACTTGACTGTCAGGACACATTTTCTCTATACAATAAAACTGACCATAAAGCACACAGCAAAAACACTTAAATAATAATAATACATATTTTTCACTAAATATGGATTAAAACGTAAAATGTAACAGCACTGTATTACAGCAATAAGTTCAGCAAGAAAATGTTATTTGAATGTATATATATATATATATATATATATATATATATTGTATTATATAAATATTTATATTAATACAATATATAATATTTATTATATTATATTAAATATTTAAGTTATACAATATATATCATTTTTCACAATTTTCAACATGTTTAGTGATGTTGCAACACTCAACAAGTAAATAAATAATGATTATTAATTATAATATAATAAACAAATGTAATACTTAAATGAACATTTTAATATTCAAAATATTTATTATTAAAAAATTTTTTTTTTAATTTTTTGTTTTATTTAGCAAGGACGCATTAAATTGACAAAAAGTGAAAGTAAAAACTTTTACATTGTTACAAAAAAATTACAATTTCACAAAAAACTACATTTGAATAATTATTAATATTTATATTTTATTAAATAAAACAGAAACTATAAATAATATATTTTTTTCTATTTAATTAATTAATAATTAATAATGAACAATTAATTATAAAATTAATTAATAATTAATAAATTATAATTGTAATAATATTTCCCAATATTACAGTTTTTACTGTATTTTTGATCAAATATATGCAGTTTGGTGAGCAAAAGACACTTCTTTCAAAAACATTTAAACATTTTACTGACCCTAAACTTTTGAACAGTGGTGCAGCAATCTTCTAAGTGAATATTTGACTTAATTTTAATCACAATTCTTAACATGTTTAGTGACGTTGCAAGCAACATTAAAAAAGTAAATGAAATATTAATTATTCTAATATTAATTATATTAAAAATATTTACTTCACATGAAACTTCAGTGTCAGTGGGCTGCTCTAAGATGAACATATCAGTATTTCAACCACCTACTGTAGCTTGTGGGAAAACTTCTCAAGAAAGAAAGTCAAAGCATATGTACCATTACACACAACCGCTTACCTTTTGTCAGAGCGTGGATGCCGAGCTTGACGTGAGAAAAGTTTCCGCAGCCGATCTCACCGCGTATCTTATAGAAGCCGATGCGGCGGCCCACGGTGAGCTCTCGCACCATCTTCTCATCTTGACACATGTCCAGATTGAGCTTCTCCAGCGGGGTGAGGCGGCGCGGCTGGGTCCCCTCGTCGTCCGTGCAGATGTCGGAGCTGTCTTGCCGGCTCCATCGTGCATAACGCTGGGGACCCACGGCTGAGACCCCGACGGAGCCCCCCCCAGACGGATAGACAGCAGTCATCCTGCCACAGGCCACTGGGGGGCTTAGCTCATGGCAGGAGACCTGGAACTAAAGCACCACCTGAAGGTATGAAATGATACACAAGGAGGAAGATAAATTTGCTTATTTAACCCTTGAACTCTACCTATAAACTCAAGGAGCAAATAACAAGTTCAATTAAACCATTAAAATATGAGGAATTTTTTATTTCAAATAGGGAAGAACAAAACGCTAAACATGGTTAAGGTATTAATCTGACAAAATTATAAAGATATTCAAAATATTAAAAAAAACATTATATCTAATTCATCTTAGCCTAATAAAACTCTATACACTGCTGATCAAAAGCTTGAGGTCAGTCAGTAAGATTTGTTTTTTAATTATTTAAATTATTAATTTATTTTTTTTTAGTTTTATTTAGCAAGGATGCATTAAATTGATAAAGGGAAAGTAAAAACTTTTACATTCTTACAAAAAATTACTATTTCACATAAAATGCTGTTCTTTTGAACTCAAGTAATATTTAGATGGTTCTCTCTTGTTTTTGCATGTTCATAATTTCTTTGTATGACAGTCTCGCCAAAAATTATGCCAGCACAATCTGGTATGTTTCATTGCGTTATCACAAATAAAACAATTGACTCCTAGCGCAACTATGCAATATGCTTCATGCAATCGTTAACACATTTTTAATAATTTAAATAAAGGATGAAGATGTCAATTTTCCTAGGCCAGACATCACTTTTGGCCACTTCTATATATACACACACATATATACATATACATATGTGTGTGTATATAGTGTATATATGTATTCATACATAATTAAGTGTGCACAAACATATACAATATTATGTATAACAATAATAAATATATAAAATATATTAATGTACACATACTAATAATATAAGTATATAAATACATTTTAATAAAATAAATAAACAATTTAAGGATTGTTTTTTCATTACAAAGCATCACTGCACATTAATGAATAGTTCTTTCTTACCTTCACATGTTGTCCTGAATGTCTGTCTCAATTTCCAAAATGAGCTTATTATTGCTACATCTCAGCTCAAGGTTAAACACATATCCAAGTATAAAGGAGTAGATGTTTAGAGTCGTCTGCTTAACCCAAGCAGCCAGGTGCACAATGCTGTTCCTTCCCCTCAGTCCTGCGTCTCCCTGAACCTCATCAGATATACCCGATTTAATTGGTGCGTTGTTTCAAAGATAAAAATAGACTGGGGATCAGCGTTGAGAACGATGAGGGCTGTGATTGTTGCCTGGCTGCTATAACAAGGCTCCACACTGCTCTCGGTGGCCCTGGATTCTTGTATGGCTCTTCCTCTCATTTAACATCGTTGGCTGGTTGGTCTTTCAGAAATGGGGGCACCACATGGAAAACAGCCACTCCCTCTTCATTTGTTCATCTTGTGTGTTTTTTCTGTGCTTCTGACTCACTCTACAGTCTTCTTTCTGGGATTAGTGTGCTCAGAGATCCTAATCCATGCCTTTTTTAGTTGTTCTTAAATCTCCAATGTAAACTGTAGGGACTAAACTAAAGAATTCCTGTTTACCTAGGAAGATAGAGAGAGAGAGAGAGAGAGAGACAAAGAAAACTTTAAGACCATGACACTGCCTTTACCCTGTCTTTAACTCACCTTTCCTTTAGCTAAACCCTTAGTTCATTAATTCATTCATTTATTTTATCACCAATGTGATTTTTTTTTTTTTAACGGCAAAGTTTTTGAAGCTTTTACATTATTTATTAAATAACTGTATTTTTTACAATTAAATACTAAGTTTAAGAGAATGACAAAAATATAAAGAAACATTTATAATTAAATTTGAAATAAATTACTACAAATGTGACTGAGATCAATGTGTGCATTTTGTGTGGTTCAGGATACAATTAGGGTGAGTTTGCTGATGTGGTTCCTTTAACAACATCCCTAAAGGGCAAAATATAAGTAGACAGAGTGCCCTAGAGCCACTGAGCACTAACAGCACACATAAAACAAGCCCTACACACCCATAACGCCACAAATATTATGATGTATAAGGCAATATATCAGTTCAGATTACACTTAATCTGATTGCATTGACAGCAAAATAGTTACAAATGGAAACACCACTGTTCTTTTTTTTTTTTTTAAATGAATTAATACTTTTCATTCAGCAAGGATGCATTAAACTGATCAAAAATGACAGTAATTTGTAAATTAATAATGTTACAAAAGATTTAAATTTCAAATAAATGCTGTTCTTTTGAACCTTCTATTCATCAAAGGATCCTGAAAAAATCTATCAAGGTTTCCACAAAAATAAACAGCACAACTGTTTAAAATTCATAATAATAAAAAATGTTTCTTGAGCAGCAAATCAGCATTTCTGAAGGATCATGTGACACTGAAGATTGGAGTAATGATGCTGAAAATTCAGCTTTGTCATCATCACAGGAATAAATTATATTTTTAAATATTTTGAAATAGAGGACCATGTAACCGACACCAAACTTTTGAACGGTAATTTAAACGGTTAGTTCACCCAAAAATTTACCCAAAATTCACTTTCAAGGCCCAGAAAGGTAGTAAAGACATCATTAAAATAGTCCATGTGACTACAGTGGTTCACTGAACGCCGACTCAATATTGGACTAACAGGGAAGAGAAGAAATTGTTGAATAAAGTCATTATTTTTGTTTGTTTTCTTATTCTTGTCGCTTCATAAAAATAAGGTTGAACCATTGTAGTCACATTAACTGTTTTAAAGGGTTAGTTCAACCAAAAATGAAAATAATGTCATTAATTACTCACCTTCATGTCGTTCTACACCCATAAGAACTTCGTTTATCTTTGGAACACAAATTAAGATATTGCTGAATTCAGCTGAAAATGTTGTGCTCATTTACATTTATTTTACTCAAAATAAATCAGTGATTCGGAGTGCCAAAGTCACGTGATTTCAGCAGTTTGGCATTTTGACACGCAATCCGAATCACTGATTCGAAACAAAAGAGCAGTGTTTTGAAATCGGCCATCACTAGATATTTTTGAAAAGTCGTTATTTTGTTTTTTTGATGCACAAAAAATGTTCTCTTCGCTTTATAATATTAAGATTGAACCACTGAACTCGCATGAACTGTTTTAAATATGTTTTGAGTACCTTTCTGGTTGAGAAGTTCAATGACATTGCTGTCTATGGAGGCCTCACTGAGTCATCGGATTTCATCAAAAATATCTTAATTTGTGTTCTGAAGATGAACGAAGGCCTTACGGGTGTGGAACGACATGAGGGTGAGTAATAAATGACATTATTTTCATTTTTGGGTGAACTAACCCTTTAAAAGGGCCTTGAAAGTGGTAATTAAATTGCTCTCTATGGACGAGTCATATTCCTCTCGGATTTAATAAAAAATATCTTAATTTGCGTTCCTAAGATGAACGAAGGTCTTATGGGTTTGGAACGACATGAGGGTGAGTAATTAATGACAGAAATTTAATTTTTAGGTGAACTAATCCTTTAAGTATTGAATCATTCAGAATGTTGATTGATATGCGACTGAACATTATTTTCACTTGATAAATGATGGAGGGACCATATCTATCCATTTTCAGAAAGTGTACAATTGTAGTTCATAACATAATACTTTTATGGACACATTTTTTGCACATGCTATTTAATCAAAGAACACCAGGTGTGTTGTTTCTCCTCACAGGACTATTGAGCATTGCACCTGCACAGACACCTTTAGGTGTGATAATGTGTTCTTTGCAGGAGGAGACAAGAGTTGATGCTGATACAAGCTGCTGAGCTTGGTTTTCAACAGGGTTCTTTGACGTAATAGACCCGAACTGTTTTCTTTTATTCTAACTTCCTAAGCATCAGCATCTTAGAATTATAGCTAAACCAACCAGATCGGCAGAAAGTGCTTTGAAGCTGATCAGTTGTTAAAGTCATGTATCTTTATGTGCGTGTGTATTGTATATCTCTCCAAGTACTTGTTTGTGTTACTACCATAAATGATCAGTGATTTGACAATCAAATAAGAACCCAAAGTCTTATACGCAACCAGCAGGTCTTTCTAAGAAGTAGATTTAATCCCTCTATTTCACGCACTCAAAACAGATTAATTCCATTGGCGTCAGCACTAAGCATTTAAAGAATAAGACCACAGGTTCATTCGGACAACAACATTTTGTTTATTTCAACTACCCTGAGTGAGAAATACACTACTGCTTGAAAGTTTGAGGTCGGTGAGAATTTTTAAAGTTTTAGAAAAATGTATCTTATGCTCACCAAGGCTGCATTTATTTGATCAAAAATAGTAATCTTGTGAAATATTATTAAAACTTTTATCTATTTTAATATATTTTAAAATGTAATGTATTCCTATGATGGCAAAGCTGAATTTTTAGCATCGTTACTCCAGTCACATGATTCTTCAGAAATCATTCTGATGTGGTGATTTGCTGCTCAAGAAACATGTCTTATTATTATCAATGTTGAAAACAGTTATGATGCTTAAAAATTTTTTTTTTGTGATACTTTTTTCAGGATTCTTTGATGAATAGAAAGTTCATAAAAACAGCATTTATTTGAAATATAATTTTTTTTTTTAAACAATGTAAATGCCTTTAACCTATAAATGCATGAATATTTCGGCAATCATTATTACATATTCGGGTCTTTAGCGACCTGTATCTATATCTAACATGGATGGATCTCTACCTGTCGCGAGAATATAAAACTCTCCTGATTATTAGAGTAACAATTACAAAAGAATAAAATAAAGCATATTTTGTTACCTTTTGGAGCTTGGAAGGTTCAGTTTGAGATCAAGATGTTTTCTACCATCACTGTCATCACTGTCACAACTTCATCACTGTCCTAGTCAGAGCTCAGTTCAAAAGAACATTCAGCATCTGGCTCATTTTAGTGATCTCAAACATATACTATAATTTTTAACATTTTGATCACTGACAGCTTTGTCACCAGATCCACCATCAAGTAACAGTGACACTAATATTTTATTGCGTTCCGGACTTGCTCTGCAGTAAATCTCTGAGCCATTTCAAGTTTTGCTGATGATACTTCCTATTATTTTTGTTTTCTGCCTGCAGTAACTATGAGTGAGACGTCACTTCAACATTGTGTATCAGACATCATTTATCAGAAAAAAAAGGTGAATTGCACACACTCATCAAAGATTCAATTATTGTTGTGCAGATAATGTATACTTACAGTTACACACCTCGGGTCGTTAGCGACCCTATTAAAGTTTTTACAAAAAAATGAATGGAAAAACAGGCACTCTTTTATAATTTATATATATATATATATATATATATTTATTTTTTCTTTTTTTTAATATTGTTTATAATGAATTGATTGAGGAATACTAAGAAGGCTGATGTCTAACTTTAAAAAAATGAATGAAGAGGAGGGTAGTAAATGATGTTCTGGGTCACTAAAGACCCGAGGTGTGAGTTTAAAGGTTAATCTTTGTGAATGAAAAGTGTATAAATATACATACATATATACACACACACACACCCACATACATTATATATATATACACGCACTACACTTTTGAATGGTAGTGTACCTCACAACCGATTGATAAACTGATCATTATATAAACAATGGGATGCTAGCATGTATAGCCAAACAGAGGGCTGTAAATCTACATCTAATGTAGATATTTTACCTTCCTTATTTTATACCATTGCCCTACTTCACAAACTATTTACCAAGGCACAGCACACAAAATCAAAATGATGTTTCTCATGAATACTCAAATCCTCAGGCTTCAAACACCTTCCTTTTGTGTGTGTGTGTGGAATTCTAAAACGATCCTTTCAAGTGCATGGATGTGCATGTGTCTGCATTATGATCTCTGTCTCACCCTTTTCCACCCTCTATCTGACCCTTTATTTATTATTTGCTGCTGTTCCTTTAAGACTTCTAAGTAAATGCTCTCGTCATGTGAAATGACATACAGTGCTTGCCGATGAGTTTGCTGTCAGGTCCAATGTAGGTCTTAACTGCTTCACCCCTAAATAAATGTTTTTTAAATTAATTAAATTTGGAACAAAATGAGCATGTGAATAAATGATGACAATTTAAATTTTAAGTTGAACTATCCCTTTTAAAGTGTGTATTTTCTTTTGAAATTCTTGTTTTGTATAATTTCTAAAACCTAAATTCAACATCAGTTTGTCTGCACCATTAGCATGCGTCTCACAGGCAGGATTTAGAATGTGGTACTTACATCAACTGTGTGACTCCCTTTGCACTGACTAAGCGTGAAGCATGGTCCACAGGGGCCATTTCTGCCGATCCGGCCCTGATCTACACATAAGATAAACACTCCCCACATGGGATATCAGTGGCCCCTGAGCCTTGTTGCATGTACAGGGCTCAGCTAGTAAAATCTTTGGCTCAAATGCAGGCACTCATTCTACAGGAAGTAACATTATGTTAAACGTGTAGTATGTGCAAATTCATAGTATTCATAAAATAGAAGGTAAGAAGTCTATTTGTCAATTCAAAATGTTTATTCTGAATTGTACATCCGTTGGATACTTTGCTGTCCTACGAGCTCATGGGGGAGGATTTGGGAATGCAACTGACACCGCAAGTCACATGACATTGACAACATAGCAAACGTAGTACATTTTATACTATACATAAAACCCTTTTTTAACAGTCATGAAGTTCTAAATCAAATGTAGTACCTACTCAGTATGCGATTTCATTAGCAGCTTCCGTGTACACACTCATAGGCACCGCTACACAAAGCCCCCCTGTGTGTGTTTTGATTGAGACACATGGCCAGAGAGGGGGAAAAAAAAGAGCTCAGTAGTGAAAAGAACAGGGACAATAGGGGGCCAGAGGTGGAAATCTGGAATTTCCATCACGTAGCTACAACTACCAAATGTCAAATCATTTATTGAGAAATGAAGCACTCAAAAGCTATATTGGACCTAACATCAAACTCAAAACCAAGCACTGTATGTCATTTTACATGAGAAGAGGGCATTTAAGGCACATTCACACCAGGAACAATAACTATAAATGTAACCTTAATAACAGCAATATTAGTGTCCACACTAGTGGACAATATTTTTCTGTTTATTCTAAGTGTGCAATGCAGGTTTGTCCTCTGCCATTTTAAATGCTCAAGCTCTTCAAAGTAGGATGGATTCTGATTGGCTGTCAATGTTTTTATCGTCATCAGCTGGAGAAAAAAAAAAAGTTCTAAAAGTGATACCAACAATATTGTTTCTCTGTGCCATTATCATTATACGTAGTTGTGGTATGGACTCTGCTATTTTTCTCTGTGATTTTTAGAAATGTATTGTTATAGTTATCATCCTTGGTAGTTAGGCCTTTACCTAGACGTCACAGCAGCAAAAACTTAATTTATAAAGACATTTTAAAAATAATAAAAATAAAACATAAGATCAGCCACAAAATGTTATTCATAAAATGTTATAAACAACATATTTCAAGAAGGCACTACTATACAATGAAATTAACTAGTTACGTCCCTTTCTCAATAATGCTATTAATTCTAACCACAAGCATCACACATGCTTCAAGAACATGTATTCAGATTTTGATACATGTCTGAATATGTCCATTTTAATGAGTCCTTAAATAAGGAACATAATTAAGGAGTTCAATTGATGTTTGGACCTTTGAGGGAAAAAAACATGCAGATTATGCGATGAAACCACAAGGCTGTTTCCGTTTCATTGTGCCCTGTTAATGTATTCCCAACCCATCAAAGCAGCTTTAATCTCAGACCTAAAACCATGTTTCATGTCATCTAACTAAGGAGTCATCAAAGGAGCCTGAACAAAAGTTGACATCAATCCGTGAGAAACTAGAAAGGATCATTCGATATCATAAATTACAATATTCTCAGTAAATTAATACTTCTATTCAGTAGCTATATAGGAACAGCTTTGTTCATTCAGGCCTGCAGATACACACACCTGTACTGTTCAAACACTAATGAGAGCCTGAGACCCTCTGTAGACCCCCACAAATTCCCAAAAGCAAGACTAAAATCATGTTGATCACAAACGGCATTTGATTAGGGGATTTTAAACCAGTTTGTCAGGCTTTGTAAATGTTCAGTCATAAGGGTTGGTAAAAACGTAAAATTTACATATTTTTACACAAATAATAATAAATATAATATGACATTAAATAAATATAATATTACTGATACTATAAATCTTTTTATACGTTTCTTAAGACACTTAAGGTGACACCACGTATGTTAGTGTCAGATTTTGGTGACTAGTTGAGCTCTGTGCAATATGTTAAGATATTACTAATAATAATTTGTTTAATAAAATTATGCTCGTATCTGAGCCAAAGATGAATTGTAGTACAAGTACACGCTTCCATAACAACTGCTGCTGGGTAGTAACACCAGGTACATCAACATCAAGATTTGTCGATTGATATCTATACAAATTATATCTAGAAGCCTTGTAAACAGTTTGTAAGCATACATGAATTTATCAAGCTTTTATGAATTTACTAATCTCTCATATAGGGAGAATGGATAAGGGTAAATATCCTTACCTTTCTGAAACGTTGAATTATTGTGCGTATTCGTTGCGATATCAGTGTTTTGTTTTTTTTTTTATAACTCGGTGCGTGTCATAGCATTGGCCTGAATGTGATGCGCGAGGACTCCTGGCACCATCACAGCAACAGGGAGGCCAAGTAACGGACAGCTCTGTTAACCAATCACATCTTAGGGGTGGGATTAAGAGGTTTCTTAAACCAATAGGCTATTAGGACATTCTTTAGAAAGACAAAAAGAAATGTGGATGTCCACTGAATTTTGCACAAAAAAAAAAAAACTTACCTTTTAGTGTAATTTGGCACTACCATAATCAACGCGATCAACTGAATATATATATATATATATATATATATTTTTTTTTTTTTACTTATAAAGACCCATTTAAACTGTGAGAAAAACAATAATTGTGATATAAAGACAATGTGATTTCAATATTTTTGCAGCATTCCTTTAAAAAAAAGGCTTCCATGTTTTTTATTTACTAAAACTAAATTTTGAAATGATCATATTTCTTAGGCTCCCCGCTGTCCAACACGCTATTCAAAGGCTCACAACACTATATTAATATAACAGAAACTAGAAATGTCAATAAATTACGCATTCATTTCGCAAATTACAGAAGATCAAGAACTGTATTTTCTTCAATAAAAACAATATAGAAACATATATATATGATTTTAGTTTACATCTTAATTATTTTTTGAAGCATTTTAAATTTGATTGTTTTAATTAATAATATTAACATTCATTTTATTAATAATAATCATAATTTACAAAAAAAAGTCTTCCTGCACCCCTTTGTTCAGTTTGCTGGTTGAAAACCACTGATCTTGAGCTTCCCTGGCAGTCTCAGTTTAAAAAGACCTTTAAACCATGTCTGCGTTAACAGTGAAGAGTTGCTTCATGTCCCAATTAAATTTAAACTCATGTTCATATTAAATGCCACTACTCAAAAGAGGCTCAGGGTTACAATGTGACAAACATTTTGCAAGATTGCAGACATTCAGATTTCTCTCTTCTCTACCATCTGCATGATCAAGGAAAAAAAGGTTAGAAACACAAGCCTGAACTGCATTTATGTTTCTCTGGATTATTTGGGGGGGGTCATATTTTGCCCTTTAATTGTTTTATGAAAATAAGCTTCTTACACACTCTAAACATACATCCAAAAAAACAAAAACAAAAACTTCCACCCCACAGTCTTGGCGACGTGCACTATTCTCGAAATCACTTACATCTCTTACTATTCTTATCCACAACATACATTAAAAGCATGACTGAACCTGTGATTAGATTTATAGAGACACTGCTTGTCAAAGCTGAAAGAAATTAAGCAGGTGATCCAGCTTTGTTGGATGACACCAGAATAAGTATTACTGTATGATTTTGAGGGGTGGGAAAGGAGAAAAGGTCTGGATCATCTCCCCATTTCATTCTTAATGTGTTCATGCACAGCAGAGGGCTTTCATACATTTGCAGTCTTTTCTTCTTTCGAACTGTCCACAGCCTCTTGTTTAATTTCACAGTCTGCTGGTTGTGCAACAGTCACCTGTGCTAGTTGGATTTCCATTGCTTGTTCTTTCAATCTCTCAGCCTCTACTTGTAAAACCACTGTCTCTTCCACCCCACCTTCAGTCTGAGGCATCTCTTCCTCCACCACAAGAGTCTCCTCAACAGCTACAACATCCACTGGATCCACAGTAACATGCTCCACCCGCATGCCGTGCTCCAGTATCACCCTCTCCTCTCCCTCCTCAACCTCTGCCATAGTCAAAACTGTGGTTGGGTCAGAAATCATGACTTCCTCTGTGACGATAACCTTCTCCTGTAAGCCATGGTGTTCTTGCAGATGAGCATGGAGGTCTCTGGGTTGTGTGAACCACTGATCGCAGATGGTGCAATGGTTGGGTTTCTCACCCGTGTGGGTCACCAAATGGTCCTTGAACTGCTCCCAACTGTTGAAAACACTGCTACAGACCTTAGGTGTGAAAAAGATAAGTGAAAAGAAAAGTGATTAGGGCTGCATGATAAATCAAAATAAAACCAAAATCACAACAAAGCTTAGTGCCATTATATAAAATACATGTACATCTTCACAAACTTGTAATAAGCGCTTATAAATCAGTTGTCATTAATAGAGAAGATTTAATAACCTCACTAACCCTAAAATTTACATAAACCCTGCCCCCGGGAACAAGCAACAAAGGGGGTGAGGCCATGTTTGGCTGCTTTAGAGAAGAGGAAGAGTTGTTGTAGTAGTCTTGTTGCCATGCCGTCATTTTACGCCGGACTGTTTAACAAACGAGGGTCAATTCAACGCTGGATTTGCACAAATGATTAACATGATGGCACATGCTAGTCGATGAGTTGAATCAACTCCACAGCAACTGCATAAATTTACTTCTTCCGGAGTCTCTCCATCAGTGTCTGACTTCGGTTTGAACAATTTAAGGTTGAACAACGTTACTGACAATTGCCATTTTGGCTGCGTGAGATTCTCCATCTTTGTTGTTAGCAACTCAAGTGTGAGCTGTTAAAGCTCCGGCCTCTTTTGGAAAGCGGGCAGGGAGAAGCAGCTCATTTGCATTTAAAAGGGACACACGCAAAAATGGTGTTTTTGCTCACACCAAAATAGGGGCAAATTTGACAAGCTATAATAAATGATGTGGGTTATTTTTAGCTAAAACTTCACAGACACATTCTGGGGACACCAGAGACTTATATTACACCTTGTGAAAGGAGCATTCCTTTTAAGACAGCCATAAATATTTAGTATTGTAATTTTACAGTTGTACTCAACTAAAATGATTATATTTTCTTATATTTTACAGTGTAATATTACACAAGTTAAGCCCTACAAAATCATAAACTGGAATTTTTATTAGGGGAAAAATAAATAATTAGATTTTTAGTCCTATAAGTGAGTTTTTTTTTGAGAAAGTCTGGTATATTAAAATGCATGTTTGGATAGTATGTTATTGGTAAAAACCAACCTGGCATTCATAGAGCTTCTTTCGCCCTTTTTTGGCTCCAGAGCCATTTTGACATGCTGACATGTGGCACTTCAGCGTACTGTTCCTGGCGAAACGTTCATGGCATTCTGGACACTCAAAAGGTTTCTCACCTATACATATATGGATAAGTGAAAAGCTGATTAAAGATTAAACTTGAATGCATTTGTTAAGATACATTTAACCTCACAATAGCTCACCCACACACCTGTGTGCTTTCTTAAATGCTCTTTGAAGTGTCCAAAATGATCAAACTGCTTTTCACAGTACTCGCAAACATGCACTTTCTTTTTCTGCCGTCGGGACTGTTCCTCCGCATCAAAATGATAATTGTTCAGGTGCTGTTTAAGGGCTCCTTCTCGAGCATATACTTTGTTGCAGTGCCTGCAGACAAAGCCCCTATCTGGGGTTGCGGTGTGAGTCTTCATGTGCTGTTTGAGGTGGTAGTAGAGTTTGAAGCAGCGGTCGCACTTGTCACAACGGAAAAGGTTGTCCAGCTGTGAGATCTGGACCTCCACCACTTCAATATTTTCCAGGGTCTTGGAGGCCATTACAGCCTCTTCCTGCACGACTACAGTCTCATCATCCTTTTTCATCACATGGAGTGTCTGATCTCCCTGCTGGTACTTGCTAGTGATGTCGGCCAGCAAGGCCAACGCAGAGTCATCCGAAGAGGGTTCGGTGGAACTCCTGGCAGCATCCACTACCTCCACTAGACCACTTTCCTCCACCTCGATATGCTCCTCATCAACCTCCACCTCAATTTCAACGGATTCAGTCTCCACTGAAGGAAGAGTCTCAGTGATCACATTGAAGGTCTCTGCGATCTTCCTTTTCTTAGCTTTGCTCTTTCCAGCCAAGGCCTGGGAGGGGTTTAATGAGGTGGTACCATTTCTTCTATGTGGGAGAAGAAAAAAATAGTTTAAAAATCAGCCACAAGATAAAATCAGGAAGAAGAAAATGTTTGAGAAGTACAGTAGGTGAGTAACCTGTTGTTCAAGGCTTTGATTGCCTCCTGCATTTGAAGGTACTCTGCAGCTCTCCAGACATCACTGACTTCTTCCTCACCATTCACAGCTAATGTAGCTGTATAAGTAAACTCCATTAGGTGGCGGAAGGCAGTGTTGCCAACACCTGTTCATTGCAACAGAAATATTGAAGTAAAGATTATTATTTAGCATAACATTCTGGAGTTATTTTTAGATTTTCACTATCAGGGCTAGGGGTACGTAACGTGCAACAGCAGAAATGTGCATGTTGTGACAACTAGTCCACTTGGAACCAAAAACATGAGGTCCAACCTGAATTGATTCAGGTCTGATATTAATAGCCTCTGGTTTCTGATAAAACAAATGTGCTTTTACACAATGGACCCGAGAATATCTGAAAATCTTTTAAAATATGCCAACTTCATTTCAATTATTCATAACTTTCAATTACTTTATGATTTTTTTTTTTTTTTTTTGCTTGGGGGGGGGGGGGGGGGGGGTGTCAATACAATGAAAGTCACTGGGGTTCAGTGTTGTTTTGGACCTCTTTTACTTTCACTGTAGGGAAAGAACTTTTTTTAAATTTATTTTTATATCTTCTTTAGTGTTCTGCAAAAGAAGAAATTCATATAGGTTTGGAACAACATGAGGGGGTCAGTAAATGATGATAGAATTTTAATTTTTTGATTTTTTTAATTATTTGTACAATTAATAACTCCTACATACCCTAACAGAGAATCTCAGTTAGGCTGCCATCGTTACAATCATGCTTTATAAAATACCTGTACCTGTAATTTTAATACTTAAGTACTTTTAATATCAGTTACTTTAATACTTTTACTTAAAGGGGGGGGTATAATGCTATTTTATGCATTCTGACTTATTTACATTGTTAAAGAGTTGGATTCTCATGCTAAACATGGCCAAAGTTTCAAAACATGAGTTGGACATATGAAGGAGTATTTCTGTGCCAAAAATACTCTTCCAAATCCTCTTAAATTTCGGGATTTTTTTTCGACTATGTGCCTGTGACACATCAAAAAGGTCGTAATTCCTTGTACAGGCACTTCTCCCGGAAGAGCGAACGCACACACGTCGACCACAGCGAGAGAGCAAGAGCAGGCCTATCAACATGCTTCGTTCGGGTTTACAGAAGTCAGCAGCAGTGCTGCACAGGACTTGCTCGAGAAAGATTTTTCACTTTGTTTTTAGACCACGAAATCAACAATGTCACCAAAGAAGTGTGTTTTTGGTTGTGAGGGAAAGATAACCTTGCTTCCCAAAGAACACAGTGTTCAGTGGAGCTGAGAGATTTGTGCTCACGCATTACATTAATCCGCTCTTGATATTTGTTATTAAAATAACCATAGAAACTGATAGTTTCAAACACTCTTTTATTGGTTAAAATGAATGGAGAATATCTTGTGTTTTTCCGTGGCTGCTCGAGCCCTCAGGATCGGCGGTAATGGCCTCGGTACAGCGTATGTATCTTTTATAAATATGATAAAAAAAACTAAAGACTTTTTGGCGATGTGAACAATGCTATACTATTCTATAGGTACTCAAGATTAACATGAAATTGGCAGAAACTGTGTGTGATACCCCCTTTTAAGTATTTTTCTTATAAGCAATTATAACTTTTACTGGAGTCAATTTCCATAACGGTATCTGTACTTTTACTTGAGTATGACGAATGATCAGTTATACAACACTGCTTTATATTGATGTGAGGATAATGCCATCAAAACTTTTCTGAAGACAGTCAGTTCCCTTTAGAGATACATTCATATAAACCCCACCCCCCAAATCAATATTTAAGATTTCTCTATAGGAGCTTGCAGTGCCTGGTACAGTATTTGCTCTGCTGGCACGTCTCGGTTCTCTTCTTTGCATCTTTCTTCACAGCACGTTCCATCTCTGGCCTGTGTTAACGTCCATTTCGTAGTGTCCACACAAATGACATTTTGGGAAATAATTGCACTGCAGTTTGTGCACAAGTCCGGAATAGAGAACAGGCAATAAATAAATAAAAAAACGTCCGGTGGGATGCACGATCTCTAGTCCTGGTTCAGACTCAGGTTTTTCTTTTATAAAAAGTATTTATGCATGTGGTGTTTGGGTAAGAAGTGATTCTGGTCAGATCTTAGGACCCAAGAAGACCTCTACTGCAGTATATCTGTCTTCAATTAAAAAAAATCTGCCACCAAGCAGAAAACTATACTGTGTTACAGACAGGCGCTTCCAGTTTAGACAGCTTTGCTGATTACAACTACCATTATCCAGGAAAAATAGGCCACATGGTAATAATATATTATGCATTATGGCAAGAATATATAACCATTTTTGGTTACATACAATTGTACATATTGTTAGGTACCTTCAATCTCCACTAGAGGCTCTTGAGTGAAGTCCTGGAAGAATTTGTGGAAAAACTGACTGCATGCAGCCAAAACAGCTTTGTGGGCCCTAAACTGATGTCCTGTTAAATAACCACAATTATCAGCACCACCGAATATGTGCAACTTTTATTCTACTGTATAATATTTTGCATAATTCAGAAAGTCATTAGATTAAGAGGTACAGAGACTGGAAACCTTACCATCCACAATGAGAGTGATGTCTGTGAACTGATCCAGCTGACGCTGCTCATTCAGTTTGTCAAGCATCACTTTATAATGGGCTGGAAACTCATGCCCATAGTCAACATCTCCATCAACTGACATGGTTCAGCCCTTCCCCTGCGCATGCAAGTACTATGGGGGAAAAAACATGTTGGAATGAGAAAAATAATAAAGTATTCTTATAATAATAAAGAAATAAAGATGCATGTGACCTCTTGGTAACAAAAAGCCGTTACAATTGATTTTCTTAGTTGATAGACAGCTACAATATTAACCAGTTAAATGTCAACGCATTTTTAAAGCTATGCTATTTGCCTACAATATTTAACATGCGTGTTTCATTTAACACAGATAATGCTTTTAGATAAATTAGGCACATACTTTGTAATGGCCCCTATGCCAACAGATCCATAGAGTAGCGGGCATATCTAAGCAGCATGCCGAATAAGCGCGCATTTCTACAGGGAGCTTCTCTACGCAAGACTGGCGGCTTTACACCCAGCAGTTATACTGATGCAAAAGCAAAGTACTTCAACAACCCAACCGTATAGAGAACCTACAGAAATATACAAACGGCAAAAGAAGCACTGTGTGCCAGGCAGCTTCATGTTACTCGCACGCTGGGCCTGTGGCTGCTAACGCATTCGCCATTTGTTTTCTGGACCATTGTCGTTACGTCATCAAATCGCGCATTAAAATGCTCTTTTAATCAGACAAATTCAATATCGGCTAAATAATGAGTGACGCAAGGCGCCTAACGCTCTGGAGAACTTACCCTGGGTGACGCTCTGATGTTTACTGCGGTTGTTTATACGCGTTGGAGGCCTGAAGCGATCAATGTGCTGTTTTTCCTCCGCTCGTCGAAAAAGGGCGGTCGCTCATACTCTGGCCTCTAGTTCCCATAAGCCCTTGCGGATGAGTTTTATCGCGCGAGGCTGACAAGTGGTTGTTACCAAAGCAACGTGCCCAACGACCCCGTTATCTTCAAGTATGGAAAAGCTAAATAAGAAAATAATATTGGCCGGACACTTGATTTGGATTAAAACAAAACACTAATTCTAAAAACCCTGTTATTTAGGCTGTAATGTGATCTATATTTACATTTTACGATCTAGTAAAGCATTATATCAAAGCCTTGTACTGTAGGCTACATACCTACTCTTTCAGCCTCATATTTTATTAATTGATGTATTTTTTGTTAATTGTAGCTTACAACATAAGACAGGGAACAACTAACAGCGTAAGACCACAGGGGCCAGTTGCATAAACATAGCCATTATGTTAAGACAGTGTCTTAAGATCTAGTATGACCCACTAGCATTTAGTCAAAGGGCATTCAGTCTTACTTTTCGGTATCAAATTAGGCAAATTTTTGGGAATTAACTTGAACAGTCTAAAAGAAAAAGCATTGATGGCTAACTGGTGAGACTAGTCCTAGTGGTTTATGCAACCGGCCAGGTTTTCTGCAGGTTCATGATGGTATTTTTTTTAAGACTATGTAAAGAAGATTTTAATTCATAACGTTTTAAAAATAAAAATTGCTCTGCTTTCAACCACTAGAATATGGAAATAACTTTTACTGTACATTCTGATAACAGTGCAAAAAAGTGATGTTCTTCCTCACATTTTTTGTTTGGTTTTCCACTGCAAATACACAGATTCCTAAATCAAGATACATTTACTGGAGATACAAAATGACATAAAATATGAAGTCTTGTTCTCTGTGAAACTGATCAAAATGAAGTGAGTTTATTAAAACAAGAACAAATATCTGCCAATGGGCTCAGAAAAATCAGTTAATTCAAAGGGAAGTTTTCATAACTCATTGACAGATATGCCAAAGTGATAAACTCACTTTATTTTGTTGTTTTTTCAAGACTTCAGTTTACATTTGCATCTCAAGTAAATGTATCTTGATTTAAATATGTTTAGATATTTATTTTTGAAAACAAGACAAAAATACTGAGGAAGATCCCTTCTTTAGCAGTGAAACTTTAAAACAAAGTAGGCACTTTTTTGGAGTGTGATTGTCATCCAACATAGCAATGTTGCTTCTGTTCAAAAACACAAATAAATAATTAGGCTATAATTTTAAAAAAATCCAAAAAATTACTAGAAATAAATCAGAATTTTATAAAACCAAAAGAAAATATTTAATCTGACCAATTAATCTTTGAAAATTAATTGTAGCTATATATTGTAATGTAATTTGGAGAGATTTTTCTCCTATGCATACTCTGCATTATTGAAAAGCAGACAAAGGTCTCCACTGCCCTCCTGAGGCTCGACTGAGATAGCACCTACATTGTATGACATTAAAATATGTTGCTATAAGCTAGCCTTGATTGCTTGAAGCAGTATTAAAAAAAAAACAACTGTAAAATTAAATACAACATAATCTTACTTCATATCTAAAATATCTTAACCCTTTCACGCATAGAGGTCACTACAGTGGACAGCTATTCAAAAAGCAATTTCTTGCATAACAACATCACACACGGTGCTCATATTTTTTTCCTAAGAGGACTCTGAAGCTCTCACATTTGTCTGCTCTAAATAATCTGAAAAGATCTCAACAACATCACATACAGTGCTCATGCATGGGTTTTGATGGCATAGCTGCAGTGCATCATCCTATACATTGCCATTTGCCACCAAGTGGCAAGCCGTTGTATTTTTTCTCCAAACCAAGATGGCTGACAGCCAGTCAGAAATGCCAAGTTGTTCTGGAATATCCATCAATTCCTTCTATCCTACTCTTGCAGGTAAAAAAAAACGTTGTACCATCAAGTAATATCTAAGTATTGATTTTAGATTAGGAGGATATTCTGATTAATCATCTGTCTACTAAATTAGACACCATGCATCACTAGTTATATTTGACCTAAAATTCATACCATTACTGTGACTGTTGTTCTTGAAAATACTTAATCTGCAGTAAACTTTTTTGGTTGTAAATAATGGATTTGTATTATTAGAATGTAATTTGCGGTTACATAAAAAAAAAAAAAGTAATTGATTACGTAATGCACGTTACTTGTAATGAATTGCTTTGCTTGTTGCATAAAAAAAGTAATATGATTACGTAAATGCACGTTACTTATAATGCCCCCAATACTGCTCATTTTAGATGAGATTGAAAACACCTGATCACTAGTTTTTTTTCCACAGTCTGAAAACATCAGTAGATCAATGTAAATTTCAGTCTGAGGTTTTCTCAGAAAGGAGAGCTATAGTAGAAAATTGTCCATTTTGAACATCAGCTATGAAGTAAATCAATGTATTCTGGTACACTGGAGGGAACATGAGCGTTTTCTAGTCTGAGTTAAGTTTCCACAGATTTGTACCTTCACCAGATCTTTAATGGAATCACGTCCTCATGTTCTT
This sequence comes from Elopichthys bambusa, assembly GCA_037101425.1. NCBI lineage: Eukaryota > Metazoa > Chordata > Actinopteri > Cypriniformes > Xenocyprididae > Elopichthys > Elopichthys bambusa. Next base: position 18,078,438 of record CM074446.1, read on the forward strand.
ATAAGAAAAGAACATGCAACGACTTGTATTAAGTTTTTCTATGAAGTTTTTGCAATAATTGAAGCTGTTTTAAATTTTTTGTATATATTTTATAGTTTTCACATGATTTTATATTTTATTCATTGGTTTGTTAAATACACACAATATTATTACTGTACTGTTTAATATAGTATCTCTTTAGTTAAAACCAAAAACAAATGCTCAAGTGGACATCTGAAAATCTCTTGGGCATGGAGTTCACCAGAGCTTCACAGGTTGCCACTGGAGTCCTCTTCCACTCCTCCATGACGACATCATGGAGCTGGTGGATGTTAGAGACCTTGTGTTAGAGACCTTGAGGGTTTAGGTACCCTCAGCTTCTTTAGCAAGGCAGTGGTCATCTTGGAGGTGTGTTTGGGGTCGTTATCATGTTGGAATACTGCCCTGTGGCCCAGTCTCCGAAGGGAGGGGATCATGCTCCACTTCAGTATGTCACAGTACATGTTGGCATTCATGGTTCCCTCAATGAACTGTAGTTCCCCAGTGCCGGCAGCACTCATGCAGCCCCAGACCATGACACTCCCACCACCATGCTTGACTGTAGGCAAGACACACTTGTCTTTGTACTCCTCACCTGGTTGCTGTCACACACATGCTTGACACCATCTGAACCAAATAAGTTTATCTTGGTCTCATCAGACCACAGGACATGGTTCCTTAGTCTGCTTGTCTTCAGCAAACTGTTTGCGGGCTTTCTTGTGCATCATCTTTAGAAGAGGCTTCCTTCTGGGACGACAGCCATGCGGACCAATTTGATGCAGTGTGCGGCGTATGATCTGAGCACTGACAGGCTGACCCCCCCACCCCTTCAACCTCTGCAGCAATGCTGGCAGCACTCATACGTCTATTTCCCAAACACAACCTCTGGATATGACGCTGAGCACGTGCACTCAACTTCTTTGGTCGACCATGGCGAGGCCTGTTCTGAGTGGAACCTGTCCTGTTTAAACCGCTGTATGGTCTTGGCCATCATGCTGCCGTGCTGCAGCTCAGTTTCAGGGTCTTGGCAATCTTCTTATAGCCTACGCCATCTTTATGTAGAACAACAATTCTTTTTTTCAGATCCTCAGAGTTCTTTGCCATGAGGTGCCATGTTGAACTTCCAGTGACCAGTATGAGAGAGTGAGAGTGATAACACCAAATTTAACACACCTGCTCCCCATTCACACCTGAGACCTTGTAACACTAACGAGTCACATGACACTGGGGAGAGAAAATGGCTAACTGGGCCCAATTTGGACATTTTCACTTAGGGGTGTACTCACTTTTGTGGCCAGTGGTTTAGACATTAATGGCTGTGTGTTGAGTTATTTTGAAGGGACAGCAAATTTACACTGTTATACAAGTTGTACACTCATTACTTCACATTGTAGCAAAGTGTAATTTCTTCAGTGTCGTCACATGAAAAGATATAATAAAATATTTACAAAAATGTGAGGGGTGTACTCACTTCTGTGAGATACTGTAGTTTATGCATGAAAGTGTTAAAGTGGAATGAAAGCAGTCAGTCAAATTAACATTATTTAGTTGATGGATTTCCACTCTAATCGAGAATTATATAGCAAACATAATTAACCATTAATAATTAACCATAATTAACCATTTAAAAGAACAAAAAAAGATGTTTTGTTAAATGGTTATAGCTTTTATAACGTATTTAACTGTTAAAGACAGACAGTGGAGGACAGATAGTAAAAGATGAAGACTGTAAAGCCACATAGCAACAAAAGAAAAAAAGGGAAGCCACTACTGCATTGCTCCTGGATGTAGTTTTACAGTGTTAAAGCAAAGGACAAGTGCAACTGCTGCTGAAAAAGAGAACAGTACTGCTTTGCTTCCTGATACATAGACACAAGATTTCCATAGTTATACTTGAATATATAATATGTTGTATTACTGTCAGAAATTAAAATGAACCACAACCGTTATAAACCATCTGTCATTCCAGAGCATACGGAAATCAAAGCTGATGCAAACACCAAAATAAATATTTCTTACTGTGACTCCACGTTTACCAATCAGGCCTTCATACATTGGATAATCTCCAAATGTCATCTTCCTTGCCATCATCTTTTTTTCTTTTTTCGATCTTTTTACATTCCAACTTTTCCAAAAAAAAAGAAAAAAAGATCAGCCCGCAATTTTCTTACAAATACCACTGAAGCCCTCTATTGATATATGAGTTTATCTATTACTAGAAACGATTACATCAAATAAGGAGAAAAATCAAAGACCAAAATCTGTTGTACTGCAATATGGTGGCGCCCTTGCTACAACAGTTTTAACAAAACATTGTTTTTTCTTTTAAATTGTTGCATTTATCGTGTTTGTTATATCAATTTTTATATGGAAATCCATTTACTAAATGTGTTAACTGACTGACTGCTTCATTTCCACTTTCAAATATGGACCAAACATCACCAGGTTCACACATAGTCTGAGTAGGATCAACCATTGCAGGTTTTGATAGTTAAACATTAGGCTAACCTAAAAATGATTATCACAGGTTAAGAAAAATACCTCAAATTAAATATATCAGACAATTTCTGAAGATGCTATTAATTTAATGTCCAATTTAATTGTTGCACTATCCATTAATTTGGTATAATGTATTGTTGTCTGACAATCAGTTACTCTTAATAAATGATTTCATAATACTTTCTTCAAGTTAACTATTAACTGTCAGTAATCAGTAAATCTGTTATAACTGCATCTAAAGTGCATCACTAGGAGGTCAAATCATGAGACCTGATAATGAAGATTAACTAAATTAAACTGATTATAAACCAGTCCAGATACAAGGACATAGACAATGTCAACCTGAAACTTTCTTTGAAATGTTTGAAACAGATTTTGAGTGTTTATGTAAGTTTTTTCAGGAAATGTGTTTTTATCATTCTTTCTTCTGTCTTACAGAATTTCTGCTGCATGTTTATCAAAGTTCAGCAAAAAGACAGGAAGTTTCAAAGTTTCATCTCAGCAGGAAAAGTGCTGACACTAACCCAGCTGTGCACTGCTGCACAAACAAAAATTACAGGATGTTAAGGGAACCGTGCAAATAAATGCACATTGATCATTGATTCTCTCCGAATTAATGCTTTAATAACCATGTTTTCCACAGTTCTCTGATACTTAATTGGTTCATTTCTTTTCAGTGTTGCACCCAACCCCCTCTTTCAGGCCTTAGGGAAAACAGAAGTCTGGAATGCGGTGTTCTTTAACTGTTTCCTACCTGGACATTTTTAACTTTGCTATCACTTTTTTTTTTCTTCACAAAATGAAGAAATGAAACAGTTAGGAAAAAAATTAAAAAGATTTGGCAGAAACATAACAAACAGCTAATGCACTTATAGGCATTCTTCTTTTTTTTCAGCTCAAAGTTTTGATTTGTCCCTTCAAACCAATTAAGGAGGTTACAGATATATACTGCTGATTTGTGTAAACCCTGGGATGAATACGTGAGCTATTAAAGTTTTTGAAACCGGGACAGAGAGACCTTTGCCCTGCTTTTAGTCAGGAAAAACAAGAGGAGTATAAATAGGAGGAGCCGTGTGGGAGCGGGTTGTTTTTGTCAGAACCAGCTCAGAAAGTATCGCTGCTGAAGACTCTCAAGTAAAACAAGTAAGTGTGCACTCCTCAGTTATGATATATCTTATTCTTTTTGTTCTTTTAAGTTATTTTATAAAACAACTTTTTTAATTATTCAGATATGCTTAAAAATTTGATCCTCTAGGTTTTAATGTAGTTATAGGTATTAATGCATTATTTACACACCAGTTTGTGCACATTATTTTGGCTCTGATAACTACATGTTATACATTTGTAATGTCCTCCAATAGCATCTGGATGGACTATGGACCTTGCCCCAAACTCACTTTCATAGACTTTAATCAGTAAATATGAGTTAAAGGGATAGTTCACCCAAAAATGTCATCATTTACTTACATTTACTTACAACTAAGTTGTCCCAAATCTGTATAAATTTCTTTCTTCTGCTGTACACAAAAGAAGATATTTTGAAGAATGCTGGTAACCAAAACAATTAAGGGGCTCCATTGATTTCCATAGTATGGAAAAAAAAAATACTATGGAAGTCAATGTGGCCCATCAACTGTTTGGTTACCGATATTCTTTAAAATATCTTCTTAAAATATCTTAATATACTTGTTATTGTATATTATATGTAAGCATATATTTTACATAGCTGACATTTTAATATAAAAATGAATAAAATATAAAATAATAATAAAAAAAAACAATAATATACAATAAAATAAAGAAAAATATAAAATATGCTAAATGTCGGTTGCTGATTATAAGGTTGGAAGTTAATCCGCATTTTACAGTTCCAATGTCTGCTCTAGAGAATATTTTTCTTTTGTTTCTTTTTTATATGAGACATAAACTGTTGATATTGTGTGTAGGTTAGTGGGTCTGTTGTTTGGAGTCATGTGGAAGGCGCTCAGCCTTACCTTTGCTCTCTGCCTGCTGGCGGGTTGCAGTGCAGAGAGCGAGACTGATGGAGCCCGCTGTAAACTTCCTCCTGTGTGGAAGGTTGGGGAGGTTGAGCCCATGAAGAACGCTCTTGGACATGTGACAGTGGTGGCTTACCTACAGGCCAGCTGACTGTTCTGCTTGGAGCAAGCATCAAAGTAAGTGCAGACTTTTTCGTTACTGTTGCAGTGATACTGAAATTCAAACAGCAAAGTTTGATGAGACCTTGTTTTTCAGAATCACATCTGGTCACATTCTTGATAGTGTTCTCTCTGTACTGTTCACACAAGGTGTATTTATCTAATCCAACTTGTTGAATGTTCTTCAAGGCTCAATGACTTGCTCCTGAAATTGGAGAAACAAGGTTATGTAAATATAACCTACATGGTGGTAAACAGCCGAGAAGAACAGTCCCAAAAACTGCACCACTTGCTCAATAAAAGGCTGATAAATATCACCCTTTACGCCCAAGACCTCAACCAGTCGGATGCCTGGCAGACAGTGAATGCTGAGAAGGATGACATTTTGGTCTATGACAGGTTCAGCTCATCACTTATCCAGTTTAATTCACCCAATGAACACGATTACTTAATCAATATGCCACTAAATACTCTTTTCTACCAGGTGTGGCCGACTCACTTACCATCTGTCTCTTCCCTACACCATCCTGAGCCACCCACATGTGGAGGAGGCTATAACACATACCTATTGTGATGGTATTTGTGGAGAGTGCAACATAGAGGTAAAACAGCAGCGATATAATGTAATGTTTATATATATATTTATTTATTTATTTTCCCCCCTGATAAATAAAGAGCAAACCTGAGTATCAATCATCTTTATTCAAGTCAAACTGAATTATTTTTTGTAGGTAGGCCTACATTCTGTTATTTTCTTACTGTGTTGCATAAAAAGCATTACAAAACATTTGAATTTTACAAAAAGGAGTCTTGTAATGTTACAACACAAGTTAGATCTAAATATGTGAATTGAATGCTCGGGAAAGGGAAGTTACAATACTTCCTTCCGCCTTTAGGGGGCACACTACAGTTTCAGAACCACTAACAACATAATCTTAAACGTAAAGGTTCTTTATACGCAGCTCTCAGAATAAAATAGAGTATTTAGAAACACTTTTTTTTTATATTATAACACAAATTCTCATATTTAACTTTTTTTTGCAAATTTCATAGTTTCATATAAGTTGTTTGGCATGAATAAACGCATTAGAAAAAGATTCTTTACTGGCATCTATGTTTCCACACAGAACCTTTAAAGGATTAGTTCACTTTCAAATGTGATGCGTTTGTGTAAAAAAAAAATCCATATTTAACAAGCTATGAAGTAAAATATCTAGCTTCCGCCAGACCGCCTTCCATATTTAACTTACGAAAAAACGGAAGTGGCATCGCGTCAGTTAAGCTTTTTCCATTAGTTAAATAGGGAAGGCGTAGGACGTAGTGTAAGCGTAGTGTAAGTGCGAGAGTTTTACACTTTCTCCGTAAGTTGAATATTTTACTTTATAACTTGTTAAATACGGATATATATTTTTTACAATGAAAGTGAATACTGAATAGAGGGTGGGGTTTATTTTAGTGCACCTTTCCCATCCCTTGCTTACAGCAGACTAACAGCTGGAGGGGGAGTGCTTAGGGATATTCAACCCAAGCCGTCAAACTGACGTCATCAGCGTCATTCAACCGAAGCAAATTTTCAGATTTTGATTAAAGATTACCACGACAAACACATTTTTTTCTGTGTATTAACTTGTGCGGATTAATTGTTCACCACAAGACTAGAAATGTGCACTAACAAAGTAAATAGGGTCAATTTTGATTTTATGACGACTTTAAGAGTGCATACAGTATTTTCAGTTTGCCCTTTTCCTCTGGTCGTTACAGAGTTCACTGCAACTTGAAGAGTGCAAGAAATCCACAGATGTGAATACACCAACAGAGGAAGAACCGCATCACCATCATGAACATCATGGTCATCGTGAACATGGTCATCACGAGCATCACCACGGCAGTGCAGAAAGGCACAGGCATGGTGGCTCCCACCATTATCACCACCACGGTCAACAACAGGTTGATGTGGGTCAGCAGATCCTGACCCAGATTGACTTTGGTCAGGTAGCCGTTGAACAACCAGTCATGAAACGGCCTTGAGCTAAGCACAGTAGATGAAAAGTCCAGTACAGCTGACAGCAGGGGGCAGATTCTTCTGTCACCACCTGATGCTGACACTGACGACAGCTCTTTCACGGAGAGGGCAATGGGCGTGTGGCAGGCCTCTGACACTGTGAGGAGGCTCTTCCAGCCTCCTGACGCTGACAGGGTCTGAAGGTGCAGGACAACAACATCAGGGAGACCTGACAGTGACGTCCCGCCCCCCCAGCTGAATGAGAGCTGTCGCAAACAACCTGAGCCTAAGCAGCAAGGGACACAAGTTGAGTATGACAAGAGAAGTAAACAGGGCCATTGCCTGTTATAAAAGTGTATAGCTTCACGTAAACATCAGTGAGCCCCGCACTGCTGGTCAGCGCTACCAACTAGTATTTACAGCTCAGCATGTGGCAGCACTGGACCTTTACATCCCATTCTGTACAATTTGCAAATTGGTTAAGGAAGTTAAACAATTCAGGAAGATCTAAATGACCTAATTTCTGGTTAAATCTGTAATATAAAAAAACAAAACAATCTGACTTCAATGGGTCCAGTGTCTGTTTTCTTCTGAGAGTGTGTTAGGTTCATCATGTTAGTGTCTTTTCACCTCTAGAAGCTTTATGTGGCCTTTATGAAGGCAGGTGCGTAAACTATGCTCTAGTGGTGCCTGTCTGATGTTAGGCCATACAGAGCAGAGGGCAAAGATCATGTAACATCATGTAACCTTTGCTATACCCAATCGAAGCTACTATATGAAGGTCTGGGGTATTAAAATCAATTTTTTCTTTGTTCTGGTATTCAAAAAGATGTTTTTAGTTTTGTTGTGTGGAGATAGAGGTGGTAGACGGAGAGATTCTGATCATGAGAGTTTTAAACACTGTTGAGTTATTTCAATTAAGGATAATGGAGCACTCAATCTATATCTGTTTTATTGCAGTTACTAACACAAATGTTGTAAGGGGCTTGTAAAATGTATTTTACACTCTGCATTACAAAAAGGTTAATGGATAATAGGGAAATTTATAAAATGTCACTTTTACTACACATTTATTAGCGAAGAGTTTGTATCCAAGAGAGTAACTGGAAAAAGGTTAGGTCATTGTAATCTTGGGAAGGATTGTTTGAAACATTTTACATACTTAATGAAGGTTTTCTAGAAAATCTATAGCATTACCTGGAAGACCCGAGAAATTGTATAAAAACAATGTTTGCTGTGGTGCCAATGACATGAGTGTGAAAGCAAGTGAAATGTAAGAGGGAAAAAAAAACATGTTACTCAGATAAAATCAAATCAAGTAAAAAAACTAATAATAAAAAAAAAAAAAACCTTGGTCACAGTACTTTGATTTTTATACTTACCATACATACTTTAAACACTGCCTCAAAACATCTCATCAGAAATTTTAAATTATAAATTTTGATTGATAACCTTGATTAAGTAATTTATTAATTTATATATTTTTATAAATTATTTTCATTTAATTTATTCATTTTAATGTTATGATTAGTTATAAATACATGTTATTATAAATTAATTTATATTATACAATGCATTATTAAATTATACTAATTTCTAAATAATACTAAATAATTATACTAATTTCATTTAATAATAACAATAATGTTTAATGTTTAATATTTTTATATAATCAATATTTAAATCAATATGTTATGTCATTGTTTTAATTGATGACCCCCCCCCCCCCCCCCCTTAAAGAATAACCCCCCTACAATACCAGTTTTTTTTTATTGAAAAACTGCTATGTGCAGTACTTTTCTGCATTTTCATTCAGATATTATGCATAATATTTATATATATATATATATATTTCTGATAAATAATGAACAAACATCTTTATTCACTTAAGTATTTTTGTAGGTAGGCTTATATTCTGTTATTTTCTTACTGTGTTTTGTACCTTTCACCTTTAGGGGGCGCACTACCCTTTTTTATTCATACTTATAATCAATATTTAAATCAATGTTATTTCATTGTTTTAAAATTAATGATATTTTATAAAAAATTATTTAGATAATATTTATATACATCATATTTTTAATCATTTAAATCATTAATAAATGAATGTATTCGTTAAATTTGATTTAATTAATGACTTATAAATACATATTATAAATTCATTTATAATATATAATTATTTGTTTTTTATCATTTAAATTGATATTTATTTAATTATTTTCCATTTATAAAATGGTTTATTTAAATACAAGATTTATATATATATATATTAAGTATATACTTAATAATTTAAATCATTAACAAATTAATGTATTCATTTGATTTAACGAATAACCTATAAATACATGTTATTATAAATTTAATATCTAATATACAATTATTAGTGTTTTATAATTTAAATAAATGTTTTATTTATTTTATTAAAATAATTAATTAATTACTTTAAAATAACTATAAAAATATTTTAAAGGGGATGAAAATATAAAATCAAAACCTGTTGAAATTTGAAGCAGTTCATCCGTTATAAAATTTGTCAGTCTGAAAGGTGACTACAGATGGCGCGCACACTCTGATGAATCTTTCGTCCACGTTGCTCTCCCTTTGAGAGCCTCTCCAACATTTTTCTCCCAGACCTTGACTCATGAGCTGTCTGCAGTGTTTCCTTCTAGACACACCGAAGTCTCTGTCCGTGTCCGTGGAACTTTACTGTCTCCTGGCAGAAAACACAGGTAGAGAAAGTGAAGGAGAGCTTTTACTTGCAGTAAATAGCAAGACAGCATATGAGCCACTCAGTTGCAGACTAAGGGTTTCTTTGCAGGATCCCATATGAATCTAAAGCAGCACATCCAAATGTATAATGCCTGTTGCACTGTAATATTCATCAGTGAGGTTTTCATCATAACTGGATAACTGTAGCTCTACCTTATTTGCTATAGTGAAAATTTGCAATAAATAGATGGCCTCAATTCATTTAGGATGGTAACCCGATCTATTTCATTGTTTTTAAATCAGTGAGGGTGGTCTAGGTTGTGTGGACAGGCAATGATTTGACCCTGAAACATTTGTAGCATAAGATCAAGAATCGCATTTCTTAATTTCAACAGCCCTTGAGATGCCATGTAAACGCCAACCCCTTTAAGCACATCTCAAACCTCCTATCTAGAGTACGCAATGCAAAAGGTCAACAAGCAAGTAGAGGCAATAAATGGTCAGGGTGGGTGGCTTTGATAGGCCTAATTGGCCTGAAGATCCAGTGCTGGGGAGCTGAGACTTATGGGCAATTACTTACAATGTCCTGAGAGGCGGACTGTGAGAGTGGGCTACACAGATTCAATCAGCCTCACGCAGTGTTGCTAAGTACGCACCGCTCGCCAAATTGCCTGATTTGCTTTCCCCATCAGCCGAGGTCCTGCTGCTTTTGTATCCACTTAGCGGAGACCGGAGAGCTTCTATCTGGTACTTGCTGGACGCCTGCTCTTCCCCTCTTTCCCAGTACATTAAGGCTTCGGTGTGTTGACCTGGCCTTCATAATGCATCAGGCCTTCTCCACAGCATGGCTCTCAATGATGCAGTTAAGCTAGTCTGTCATACACATCACACCAACATCATACTAATGGACCCCTTGTGCTGTTACGGTTTGTTCCCGTTTTTCATTACAACCCCATGAAATGAGAATGAAGACAGCTTCCTGTTGTGTTATAAACTGGATATTACCCCATGCCCAAGTGAGATGATTCATTTATTCATTTCATAAACATCATGTCCAGACCACAGTGAAGTATTTATCATATAATACATATATTGTTATTACGTTATTAATAAAGAAATTCCTGGGAATTGAAACGATTTTGAGAAATAGAAAGAGATAAATATATAATTGCAATAATTTTTATACATTATTTTTTGTTTATGCAGTACCGTTCAAAAGTTTGGGGTCGAGGTTTTTCTAATGTTTTAGAAAGAAGTCTCTTATGCTTGCCAAAGCTACATTTTTAAAATAACTGTTTTCTATTTGAATATATTTCAAAACGTAATTTATTCCTGTGATGCAAAGCTGAATTTTCAGCATCATTACTCCAGTCGTCAGTGTCACATGATCCTACAGAAATCTTTCTAATATGATGATTTGCTACTCAAGAAACATTTCTCATTATCTTTGTTGAAAACAGTTGTGTTATATATATTTGTGGAAACAATCTTTTTATTCTTTGATGCAATGAAAGTTCAAAAGAACTGCATTTATTTGAATTAGATTTTTTTTTGTAACATTTTAAATGTATTTAATTCATCCTTGCTGAATAAAGTGTACGTTCCTTAAAAAAAAATATATATATATATATATATATATTTATAAAATAAACGATGCGGCCCGAGAAAACATGGAGGGAAGCGCTTTTGAGTACCAACATTTTTGAGGACCGGTTCACAGGGACACGTTTACTTTCTCCATCTCTTGTAAGATAGCAATCATGATGATAAGTGTTCTTTAATTATTAGGTGTGCAACGGATCGCAGTTAATCCGTGATCCGTACGGATAAGGTCCAACGGTTCGGCATTTACTGCTAAGTTTAACCATCATAGAGTGAAAGTTTATCATTTGGACGTTTTGTCTCGCCAGTTAACACATTCAAACTATTTTAAAAGCCGAAGAAGAGGCGAAAATCGGGACTCTAGAAGGGATACAGCAACGGCTGGAAGTGAGGCAAAATTTCATAATAAAATAACAGTACATTAATTTGCTACTTATCAGATTGTATTTTATTAACGACTACAACTACCCCCAACCCTAAACCTACACTTACAATACTGAAAATACAGTTATTAAATAAATAAATATTAAAATGTCCAGTGCCCGTAGCTGTATCCCTTCTAGTTTTTACCCGCGAGGCTGTTATCTGTGTGCACAGCCTCACACCCCCGGAGCGCGCGCGCACGCAGAGAGAGAAAGAGAGAGAGCGTTTACTTGCGCTTGAACGGACACATACACACAAAATAATGTCAAAATACCTGTCTCGGCAAGTATTCTCTCGCTTATGTCATAAGTGAACAATTAAGAAAGAAACCGGATGTGTGTCATTTATTCGGTCCACGCTTTCCTTCTTAAAGTGACAGCAGCCTAATATTCTTGCTGTTGTCTGTGTCATTAATGTTAGTAAAAAAAAACAACAACAAAAAAAACATTATCATCATTTACCATGTTCAAGAGAAAAGAAGATAGTGAGGAGAGCAGTGAGGAGGAAAGTGATGAGGACCGCTTTTAGGATAAGTGTGTCGCGTAAAGTGTGAGTACCAAGCAACATCTCCAGGTGCTCCCTTGAGAACCAGACCAAAAAGTTATGTGCACCCCTGTATATATATATATATATATATATATATATATATATATATATATATATATATATATATATACACACACACACACACAATAATTTAAATATTTTTTATTTCTAAAAAAAAAAAACTTGTTTTACTTTACATTGTAAAAAATTATTTTCATGATTTATCACAAAATGTTTTCTTTTGTCAAATCAACTTAGATAATTAATGTGGTTCAGATAACAATATATTTTGAGTTTCTGTTGATTAAACCAATCGACTTCATTGCATTAACTCATTATTGCATTAATGTTTTTTTAATTTCAATGAACTAAACATTTTAAAGCAACCAACTTATTTTTTTAAGTTAAACCAACAATTCTTTTTTTTTTTTTTTTTTTTACAGTGTATTAATATTTTTACCCACATTTTGTCCTCCTGTTCACTACAAAGGTAGTCAAAACATATTTTCCTCTTCTGTAACAGTTATGGACTATATGTTTACTAGAAATCAACTGTACACCCTTGGGTGACCATAATGCAAGTCTTTTTCTCTATATTGCTTGGTAAAAAATGAATTCTGTTAACATGCTGGAGGGTTTTTCTGTTTGTTGTTCACAATCAATCTTATGTTCAGGGCTATTTCAGTTCATTTTTACCAGTCTGCACTCACCTTGAGGGAAATGATGCTTGAATAGCTGAAACATATATTTTCACATCAAACACACAGTAAACACATTCAGCCGGTACAATACACCGAGATTACATTAACAGTCCATGTCATTAAATAAAACACGAAACAACCAACAGCATACGGCCACAGATAATCCCATTGTTTGAAGCTATCTTTATTAAATTGAAGAAAACAGAACAAAAGCAAGTGCTGCAAATTATGTTCATTTGAGGTATGACGAATTCAACCAATTCCAAAAGCAAACCGTACAAATGTTTCAATAACAAACCTGAATCAAGTTATTTATAATGTATCTAATAATGCTCAGCGGTGTGCATCCATAAGGCAAACACATCATTTGATGAACAATTGCCACGAAACTGCTCCAAAAATATATAGCCACATACAGGACTAAACATACAGAAGATTAAATGTACTAACATGTCTACATATCATGTGCATTTGTCGACTTGCGTGTTCAGGCAGGCATTTAACAGCCTATGCATTTTAAGAATTTCACAAAAGACAGATATTCAGAAGAAAATGCTACATGAGGAGGAAAGAGGAGCAGCATAAGCTAAAATGCATATCGTACACCACATATCATGAGAGCTTAAGACATTTCCAATAAAACATGAACATGCTGGTTTCACAGCAATGGCAGCAGCAGAGTTGTATAATACTTGATATTTCTCAGTAAGGCAATATCTTTACATATAAAAGAATGGCATGTTGCTTAGCACAGTGTAAAGATTGACTACATTATATATAGGCCCACTAGTAATCATATATATGTACATACACACATAATAATCATGTGCAGGACTTCACAAGTGAAATCATTACCCCTCATCTATGCTTTACTATTACTGATTTAGCTTATGTCCTGTTCTATGTGTATAGAGGCACGTAAAGTGTGGGCTGGGTTAGGGTTGCCATTAAAATCTCCATTATAAACCTGTATGTGTGTGTGTGTGTGTGTATATACCTGCATGTCATAATATAAAAGTAAATATCTTTTTTTCCCAGCTCAAGTTCAATATAAAAAAACAATACTTTCTCTTGTACCATACAATTTTTTTTTACTACACCAGTATCTACACTACATATATCTCTAATCTGAGCTTCAGCATCAAGTCTTCCCCTCTGGCTCATTGTTCAACAGTTTTTGGCTCCATTTGTCTCAGGTGTACCTGTGTGTTTGCACAATAACAAAGGCTAAGCATCATAATTATGCCACTTCATTCTACTGCGGTACCAGAACACTCGAGTTGTACAAAATAAATTATTAAATTAAACAATACATTTGATTAGCCTGAGCTGTTATTATGAAAACACATACACTGCCCTCCAAAAGCAATTTAAAATCTTTCTCAGTAAACAAAACTGTGGGTCTGAGACGATAAAATAACTCCAATTTACGTGAGAACTGTCAGCAACTTAAAGGGTTAATTCACCCTTTAAGTTGGGTGAATTAAATTTCAGTCAATAATTACTCACCCTCATGTCGTTCCACACCTGTAAGACCTTTGTTCATCTTCAGAACACAAATTAAGATATTTTTGATGAAATTCGAGAGTTTCTGCCTCACACAGGCAGCAACGTCATTGCACCTTTTGAGGTCCAGAAAGGTAGTAAAGACATCATTAATATAGTCCATGTGACTACAGTGGTTCAACCTTAATGTTATGAAGCAAGGAGAATAATTTTTGTGCACAAAAACAAAACAAAAATAACGACTGTGTTCAACAATTTCTTCTCTTCCCTGTCATTCTCCTACGCAGTTTATACGTTGAAGAACACCAGAACACAGACTTATTATTGCCGACGCTGTTCACATGAGCACCACGATGCATGCATGTGTTGCTGATGCAGGAGCCGGCCAATACTGAGCCTGCATTCTGATGTAGAACCCGGAAGCGCTGCACTGTGTTTACTACGTAAACTGCGTAGGAGAATGACAGGGTAGAGAAGAAATTGATAAATAAAGTTGTTATTTTTGTTTTGTTTTTGTGCAAAAGTATTCTCGTTGCTTCATAACATTAAGGTTGAACCACTGCAGTCACATTGACTATTTTAACAATGTCTTTACTTTAACTTTTCTGGACCTTAAATGTGGTAATTTAATTGATTTCTATGGGAGATATAAAACCTCTTGGATTTAATCAAAAATATCTTAATTTGTGTTCTGAAGTTGAACAAAGGTCTTGCGGGTTTGGAATGACATGAGAGTGAGTAATTAATGACAGAAATTTCATTTTTAAGGACCCTTTAAGGACACATTAACCTATTTGCAGATTGAAAATAACAGCACATTTTAGACCTTTAACATACTGAGTGAAAAATTTACCACAAAGTCTGACCTAAACAAGCAGGTTCTGTTCATGGCATCTGTGCAAATCTGGCAGAACATCAGCTGTGTTCTGTGATGTTTGTAAATAGTCATTTACAGAGTCATTTACGAAGGTCAGTTCACCCAAAATTGAACACAATTGTCATTTTTATGTTCACAATAACGCTGTTCTTAACCCGTATGCTGTTATTTTTTTTCTGTGGAACACTAAAAGAGAACTTTAAAGAATCTTCTCATAGCTCTTTCCTATACTACGAAAACTAAACCAAAAAAAAAAATCCATATGTGTCCTGGCCTATATTCCCTAAAGCCGTTATTCAATGGAAATTTTCCTCTCCAATGAGCTGTCAACTCGAGAACTGCTGAATCAGTGAACTGGAAATTGTTCTTTTGAGTTTTTTGGATCAGAGTTCAACTTACTGACTTCATGACCCAGTCAGAATAGAGCTAAAGTATCAGTGAACAACGGCTTAAATTTCAGTCTGTTCTTACCACAAATATATCGATTGACATCAGGTGACTTGGAATATAGCACATAGTCATACTGACCACCTTTATGGATCTTTTTTGGTAATTTCTTTAATCTTAAAATTACGGTCACTACTGTCTTTGCAAAAACTGCTTAACTATAGACAGAATTATCGTTTTTGGATGAACTATTCCTTTAGTTTCTGTTGGCATATGCAAGTATTAAGTATTAAGAGCAAGGGTGTGTAAAAGAAAAAGAAGCATTTGTGGGATGTTTGTCTGAATATCTTTGGAGCCTGAAAAAATTTGGGTCACAATTAAACTTAATAGAAAATTAAGTGCTTTTGGAAGGCACTGCAACTACAACAGACACCTAAAACCAGTTAGGACCCAGTATTCAAGCATCATAGGCAAACCCAGGACCAATTAAGCCTGTAGTCCAAAGGCTCCTTCTTTACCATCATATACCTCCACTGTGTTTCTCTAAAAACAGAGAACATGTAAGAGTGACAAAGCGCTCAAAATAAGCTCATGTATACAACTTAACAAGCAACACTTTTTCTGTACAAACTTGTCAACAGCATAGAATTACATCTGTGAGAAATCCACCGACTAAGTTTTCAATGTGGCTTGAGAACTCTTAACAGTCTATGATTGCAAATAAAAAATCTCCAGTTATTATTTCTTATATTATAATGCATTATTTAATAAAATTGCTCTATTTAAAAGCAGCTTTGTCCCATCATTGAGTAAATTATCCTGGCAATAATTATATAGCTTCATTCAATGGCAAGTCTTCTTGTAATAAAACAAGTCCCAAAATTGGCACTTTCCCAGCTATTCCATAATGTAACTCCCATTGTAAATGCATGTACACATTTATAGTGTCTTCATCAATATAAAACTGCTACATGTACAAAGGTAAAATATAAGAAAACCTGCCATTCGGTTTGCATTGCACAGCAAAGACTCTACAAGCGCTTCACTTTTGACATTTCCCCTGGATACATTAATACAAATATAGACTAATTCTTTTTTCGCTCTTTGAACTAGGCAAGGTAACAGTTTGTTCAGTGGGCTAACATAATTGCAAACACTTGTCTCTACATTTTCTAGCAGTAATCGCGAATATTACAGTCACATATAGTGGTGCTAAAATACACATCTGCACCACAACCCCATTTTTTTTTGTATTTTAGCATATTGGAAAAAGCTAGTTTGCTAAGTTTATCCATATGGCTATGGCGAAGGATAAAACGTGCAGGATGGATGCAGCACACAAACGGCTCCCATAAATTTGGGGAAGATAACAAGATCAATGTTGTGGAGATTCGAGAAAAGATATTGAGACAACAAAAACTAAATGTTTCAGTTACTGTGATGTTATGCAACGAAATATATTTAATTTTCCACATACGAGCAAATGTGGGTTGATGAATCACAGTAAAGCGATACGTGTTTTATATGTGTGTAAACAATTTTGTATAAAGATATGTTTGAATTTATCTTCTCGAATATATTTCATCCCAATGCCACTGTAGCTCTACACCTGTAACTTTGTAATAACATAAACACATTTTCAAAATGGTTCTCTGACAGCAAGCGAGCATATTTCTGTAGTGATTTTTCTTTTTTGCATGTAACCAGCTGACGTTTCTGATTGTAAATCGATAACGCATTAAAACTCTCTCGGCGAGCTAGCGTAGCACTACTGCAACAGCTGCTAGAAAAGTAACGTTTTCAGCTTTGCCCATTTTGTAGCGTACAGCAGAGAAAATCCATTTGCAGAATTCCCAAACAAAATGGAATTTCCGTCCTGTGTTGTTCATGCAACTTTGGTTTCCAGCAGTGAGAAGGTACAACAAGACCATCAACTTTTGCGCTTCATAGTCCCTTCATGGAGTCAGGTTTCCCAGAAGGTCTGGGGTGAGGTACCCCATTGGCATGGTTGGCATTGCAGGGAGGTGTTTGTTTGGGCTGTGCGAACAGACCATGGGTTGCGAGGAAGGAGGATTCAGGAGGAGGCTGTGCTGGGCGTCCACTTCCTGCACTACAGTATAGTCTGACACTGGTGGCAGTATGGGCACCGGAGGAGCTTCGGGAAGCAGGTACGGTGTTTGGGAATCGCTGGCGGACACCAAGTACTCCCCATTCCAGTGGTTCCCCTCAACAGCCTGGGTTGGGAATGATTGGTACTCCTGCTCAGGACTAGGGCTGGGCAGCACGTCGGCGGAAAGCTGCCTGGCCATGTTCTCTGAGGTGTAGGCTCCGTCGGAAAGCAGTTGGAATTGTATCTTCTTCTCCTCATTCTCTTCCTCTTTCTTTTTCTCTGGAGAGCTGTTCAGCTGTCCAGGTGAGAGCACCACTCCTCCCGCTGGTGTGAAATCACTTACTTGGGCATAAAAGTCCATGTTAACCCAGCTGGGCACAGCAGGTTGTGTTTGGATGGGCGTCTCCACCACTTCTGATGTCTGCTGGATGCCAAGGTCAGGGATAGACGAGCTGCTTCTGGAAACCAGAGGGTGCTGCTCTCCCCGTCCAGAATGGCCAGGCAGAAGGGAAGCCAAGTCCTCAGGATCTGGGGTTTCTGGGTCGTAGCAGCTAGCACGACCCGAATCGTTGTCGCTTTTGAAATTAAGGACGCGAGAAGAGCCCGAGCGGGACAGGCCCAGCAGGTGTTGTGTATCAGAACCCTCGTTCTTCTCTGCAGGGTCATCAAGGTCCAGCTGGATGAACTCCACCCATGGGTCCTCATGATAGAAGTCCGGCTTGTACATGTCTTGGCTGCTTAGCAAAGAATTGAGCTGGTCAAGTTTTCCATTCTGTTGGTGAAGGAGAGAATATTTAGTGTTATTAGATAGGACCTACAAAAGTCCTATATGCAAACAATTCAATAAAACATAAATATTAAAATAAAATATTAGGAAAAAATACATTTGTATTTTTGGATGCATCGAAAACAGCATTTCCATGTGGGCATATGTGTGCTTGTTCTGGATTGCTCTTGGGGTTTAATTGTTTAATGCTTACACTGCACTCTAAAAATGGAGTACAAGGGTTGTTAAATTAACAAGTCCTAGTGCTTTCTGGAGGTAGAAAATTGCAGGAGAATGGCCAGAACATGTCAACAATTATGACCTTTTCAAAACAATCTCACTCTGCAGCGATTCCCATTTTGCAACTCATGCCAGATTTGTACAGTTTTATAATGCCGCAATTTGAACAATTCTTATGTAAGACTGTGTAATGTACTTATGCATAAATTCACCTCTTATTGTTTTGATGACAATTGCTGTAATGAATTTTTTAATGTGCAACATGCAAGGTGTCATTCACAAAAACAAAAAAACAGACAATAATTCTTAAAGGGATAGTTCACCCAAAAATGAAAATTCTGTCATCATTTACTCACCCTTATTTTGTTCCAAACCTGTATCAATTTCTTTTTCTGTTGAACACAAAAGAAGATATTTTGAAGAATGTCGATAACCAAACAGCTGATGGGCCCCATTGACTTAGTATTTTATTCCATACTATGGTTACCCATATTCTTCTAAATATATATATTTTTTTTTATGTGTTCAACAGAAGAAAGAAATTCATACAAGTTTGGAACAACTTGAGAGTGAGTAAATGATGACAGAATTTTCATTTTTTGGGTGAACTATCCCTTGAAATATTTCTTCCTATCATATTTATAAACAGAAAAGCACTATGCATTACATTTTCCATGCTATACATACTATATTACACATGATTATAATTGCAGTTGC
The DNA here is from genome assembly GCA_037101425.1 of Elopichthys bambusa. Classification (NCBI taxonomy): domain Eukaryota; kingdom Metazoa; phylum Chordata; class Actinopteri; order Cypriniformes; family Xenocyprididae; genus Elopichthys; species Elopichthys bambusa. Next base: position 18,097,697 of record CM074446.1, read on the forward strand.
AATAACAAAACAAATATAATTTGTATGAAAAAGATTAACAAAATGATGGACATACATGAAGACTGAAATATGAAGTTTAACGTTTTATACAAAATTACCTTTAGCAGCTCTGGGTCGATGCCTTTGATTTTAGGAGCAGGAATAGGTGGTAAAAAGATTACCATCAACCTGTGGAAACAAATTAGCAAAATGTTGTAAATGTAGACCATTTTATGCATTTGTAACTGTGTATCGTTGTGTAGTCAGAGCAATTCCCTGCTTACAGCTTAACATTAAACAAATTATGTTCAGGTCATATTTCACCCCAAAATAAATGCTAAAAATCTGATGAAAAACAAATAATATATATTTTATTTAAAAACAATAATGTATTATTAATATTATATTAAAATAATATTACATATACATTGTATATATTATATATCATATTTTATAATACATTTTGAAGTACATTTGCAAAAAAAAAAAGAATTAAACATACAAAAGTAAAAACACCCCTAGTAAAAATAAAAATACCAAAATGTATTTCAAATACATTTATTTTATGCTAAGTATACTACAAATACATTTACATATTTATGTACTTTATATAAATACCCTGCAGTTATACTTTTTGGTATATAAATTGAGCATGGAGCAATATGTCAGTTAATATGTAAATGGATTTGTACTATACATTTAGTGTGAAATATATATATATATATTTTAAATACATTTTGGTATAGGTTTTTTTCACTGGGGACATCACAGTGGTATTTGTTGTACTGAATTTAATTTATGCTGGGGGTTTTTTTGTAATATTTTTGTGTTAGATTTTGTGTTCATTTTTAACATTACAATAATGAGACTTTGGGTATAATGTGTTTAATTGTCATAATCTCAAATCTAAAAATAAAATTAATGGTTTAAAAAAAAGAGACTTTTCATTGTTTAGAATCTAATTTTTAATTTCAAAAAATTCTTTTGATTTTGGGATGCAATATGACCAATATGACTATATGAATATTTCTTTGTGAGATACACCTTATAGGTGGTATTAAAAAAAAAAATCTGTCACCTCTGCTGCTGGGAGAAGATGAGGAGGATAAGAAGAATCATCACTCCAATCACTCCAAAAATCAACACCAACGTCGTCAGGAATGTTGATTCTGTGTAAAAATAAATGGTCTTTCCTTACCCTGAAGCAATTTGCTTAACTGATTCATGATGGTTCAGCTGCACAGCTGGATTAACTTTGTGCAAAAAACAAGTTAAGCTCTTGTTGTTGACTAACCTTTGCTTGGTATCTGTGCCACATGTACAATGATGCTGTCACTGAATTCGCCAAAGTTGTCAAAGGCTGACATCTTGCAGCGCACACGGACTTCATACTCTTTGTCAGTGTGCAGACCGTAGATGGACTGCTGTGTGCCACTCTCCAGGTCCAGCTGCAATAAAAGAGAATGAAAAATTAAATAAGAAAAGAACAAATTGAGCAATAAACTGGAATTTGTGAGCAATTAGATATGTGACAAATGGATATGTAAAAAGAATGATATGTTTTCTCCAGGTCTATCTATCTATGTATCTATATGTTTTCGCCAAGCCTGATTTGCAAAATTACATTTTTGCACGGATCTAGCTTTAGCACCGTATTTTTACCCACAAAGAGAATAACTGTCAAGAACCTCACTAAAAATACTCCTTAAAGTTTATAACTGTGAAACTCTCTTGGGGACACCAAAATCTAATGTACTCGTGTGTTTGACCTCAGCAGAAGACCTACAGAAAGAACTATAACAGTGAATCATTCCCCTATGATCTATTCAGGCCTGCCAGCATACGGCAGTGATTTAACATGTGGCTGAATGTGGTTTTTTCGTGTGTCTGCTCAGTCTGGGCAGGACCGCTGGGCAGGCCAGGGGAACGTGGCTGTCAGGGAGTGTTAACTGAGAGAGAGCTCCTTAAGATCCTGCCAGACGCAAAGATCTCCCAGCACCAAGCTTGAATTACAGAGCACACTGGTCTGCTCTGGGCCAGTGGTGACCCTTTTAGAAAGAGTAGATGAATACTGGCTTATAATGCGTCTCCAACACAAAATTGTATTTCTCAGAATAAAATAAATAGGATGCTATAACCAATTTCCTCCACCACAATGCCTGGGAGTCCACCAAGAGAGAGGAAGATCAAAACAGCTACAACAGAATGTTCTGTGATGGTCTGATGAACTCAACAGTCTTACTTTGCAAAATGGATTCCAGGGCTCCAGACTGTCTAAATAGTAGCATTTTGCATGTGGTAAATGTGGTGTAAGTAGAGTAACAATTAATACACACCACATTTACAATTAACGGGTGCACAATCATCATTTATTCCTGACTTAAACATACATTGTTGATAATGAAGGATCAGTGTAAGCTGCCATCTTTAATTTTTTTTGGTGCTAGAGACATACCATCTCCCACTGGGAGTTGTTCCTGACCCGGTACTGAACCTGGTACACCAGACTCATCCAGCCCATTTGCACATCTGCTGACGGAGGGGGAGCCCAGCGCATAAGGATGTCAAAGTGCAACCCTGAGCGACTCACGTTCAGTAGAGTCCAGTTCAGCCCAATTGGTGGGTCAGGATGAACTAGGAAGTCAGAAAAGATTTAAGTCAGGCCTCCAACATAGATATTCTGTTACTGTGTCTAAACCTTAATGAAGCACTTTCACAGATATTAATGTACCAATGTTTTCCACTGTAAAGCAGGCCTCATCATAGGTTATGTTCTGAGGAACTGAGCGCAGCTGGATGCAGTAGGAGGTCCAGATGTGCGTGAAGGTCTTGTTAAAGTAGCACTCATTTTCCACAGTATGCGTGTAGTCTGGACACTCCTTCCACTCACTAGAGAGGGCACTAATGGCCAAACGATAATAAAAAATCATAATATTAGATGTATACAAATACTAGACACCTCAGCACATTGCACTGCATGGATTTATCAGTAAATGTATGGCTAGTTGACCTGAAATACTTACAAATGACATAATGAAAACAGTGTTTGATGATTATTATATAATTATTATGCATGCAGCTTTTATGACCTCATATTAATTAAAACTTATATTATGTTATATTATATTACATTATATTAACGTTCTGTTTAGGTATCACTTTCAAAGTCTGTTAAAACAAAACAAAAAAAAACAGTACGCCAAAAGAGTGATATGTCTGAATACATACAGTAGTATTAGAAAAACAGTAGGTGAAATGTCCCCTGATGACCTACTACTTCTGCCGAGATTCTGAAGTGTGCATTCGATGGACACTTTACTATCCCACGAGGCCACGGGAGAGGATTTCATCTTGCTTTGTTTATTCAAGTAAAGTGCTGCAAATAGATCCACTTTGCCTCACCTTATCTTCTTGCTTGACCTCTCTGTGACTATTAGATTATATTGGTAACACTTTACAATGAGGTTCCATTTGTTAACATGCTTTTTTTTCAGTTAATGTTAAATTCAGCATTTATGAATACATTATTAAAGGGGACCTATTATGCCCCTTTTCACAAGATGTAATATAAGCTTATGGTGTCTGTGAATTTTCAGCTCAAAATACCCCACAAATAATTTATTATAGCTTTTCAAATTTTCCCCTATTTAGGTGTGAGCAAAAACACGCTGTCTGTGTGTCCCTTTAAATGCAAATGAGCTGCTCCTCCCAGCCCCCTTTCCAGAAGAGGGCAGAGCTTTAACAGCTTGCGCTTCAACAACAAAACTGAAGAATCGTTGAAATGACCCTCGTTTATGAGCGGTCCGGTGTAAAATGATTTGTGCAAATATAGAACACTTTACCGACTTTACAGAACATTTCCTTTATAAATGAAATTCAACCACGGTGTCCTCAGTGGCTCAGATGCCGGGGGTCTATGGAGACTCTTATGTTCATTGGTACATCCAATAACAGAACATTTGTAATGTTTCCAGCTGCTACAGCGAGGAAACAGAAATGGCGCACTGCTGTGGCTCACGCAAGGTAGTATCTATGCTAACAGGGCAGATCATCACCAGTCATAGGCGGGGCTCTGGAACTGCACATTTGAAGATACGGTTTATGATTTATGGGAATTATAAAAAAAGAGTGGGTGGATTTTTACATTCATAGGCTGGTTGTTTACACACACTTTGGACATACATCTGTGTTCAAACACCTTATAAAAATGAACTTTGCATAATAGGTCCCCTTTAAAATCAAAAGTGGACTGTGTAGGACTCTAATGCATTTAATTTATTAATCACATTGTAAAGTGTGTGTTCTTATGCTCCTTCTATCTCTCCATTTGCCTTCCCTTTATCTGCATGTGTGACACCATAAGGTCTCCATCTTGGAAGGAGGGATGGCTTTTGTTCAAACTCAAAGGTAGTTGGTGTCTTTGGATATTTGTCTCTTACTTTTTGGTCTGGTAGAAGACCCTTAGGGCTCCAGGCTCTGTGAGGTTCTGGAAGGTCCCAGCGCTCCACCAACAACGGAAGGTCTCCTGCTCTCTGGAGCGGCAGCCCGTAAAATGAGGTCCTCTGCTGGGATCTGATGAAGGAAGAGAAGAAAAAATTGAACAGTCTATAAAATGAAGGTATAAATGATTATTTAAGTAAATATAAATATTTTCTTCTTATTTTTGTTCTGTACGCATGTTATCTTTTGGCACATTGTGAGCTCTGTCCTCTGCAGTTGAGCTCCTCTGGTGCCAAGTTTGCCAGCAGTCCTCTCCATCCCCTGCTTTTGCGCAGCCATAAATAAGACTTGGAGGATGCAATTGATTTTTCGCCCTCTATTTCGCCCTCTAACTGCAGTATAAATCAGCAGAGCTAGCATGTGGCACCAAATCCGCTAGGTATCAAGATTTTCTATGACACCATGTTTTTATTTGATCCCTTTCTAAATTGTACCTGTAAGAGTAAATCTAGCTTAAATTAATAGTGGCTTTGGGAATGGAGAGGGCTGTTAAAATATCTAATTTACTCTGAAGAAACGTTTCTGCTGAGGATCCCCAACACACCAATTTTTCTCGTTCTCCTTCGTCCAGCCCGCTTTTAGTGACAACAAGATATATTTCCCCCCCATCCCACAGCTGCTGAGCGCAACAAAACAGCACCCACAGCGACGCTGGTTAGGACTGATCGTGTGGGGAAGGGATTTTCAGCGGCTTAAGTGAGTTCACAAACACGCTTTCACATACACATGAAATGTAAACCCAAACCTTACTTGTGAGGGTTTGCTGAATTACTAAATTGAGAAAATCATATTCTTGTGTGATTTTAAAAACAGAGATGTTTTAAAATCACTTTAGAACGCTAAATATGAATACAACAACTTGGCTATTATTTTTAATTTCATTTAATTTTCATAGTTCAGAAGGGACAAAAAACAGGAATGCACAATATATTGGTACTATTATGGTTATCGAAATTTGATATTGAAAAAAAAAAATGATTGGATATTTATTTGTGCATTCTCTTTTGTACATCTAGTTAAAATGTGGCCTTTTTACAGCTGCTTTTGCAACTTTTGTTTGACAGTAAATTGTGCGTAACTTTGCTGTCATCTAATGCTTAAGTTAATCTTTTAAAACACTAATAAGTTAATCCTGTTTATAATAATGTTGTTGAATGTTTATATTCATCAATATTATAGATCTGACTGCACTGATGCTTTTTTTTTTTTTTTTTGCAGAACTGCTTTAGATGAAATGAACTAATTTAATAATTGATAATCTTTACAACAGATCTGAATCAACACTGAACTGACTTCAGCTGAAAAACAGCCAAAATGCATAAATTTCCTGTTATCATTGTAAAGCTGCTTTGAACAAATCTGTATTGTATAAAACGCTATATAAATAAAGGTGACTTGACTGACTTTTAAAACACTAATAATTTAATAAAACTGTTAAATATATTTGGTTACACTTTCTTTTAAGGTGACATATTTACATTTTACTTACTCAAATAATTACAAGTAATATTAATTTAAGTCCCCCTGTATTCAATAATTTTTATCCTTTAAAACTCATCTTTGATCACCAAAATGACATTTTTAAACGTTTTCTTCCTGTGAAAAAAAAAATCTCTTAATGCCTTAAAATAGCTTGAATGTAATTCTACACCCTTGCTTGATTTAGTATATGCAGATCTATGAATATGCTGATTAGCTCCGCCTCCACTCACTCGCTCAAGCTCAGAGATCCACTTGGTCAACTTCCTGAGGTAAATGCTGCACAATGGTACAATGGTCTTTACAGCGTCGGACACATAACGGTAATTAATATGATTAGCCTTTTGCTTGACTACTTTATCAAACAGCTAATAATGTGTTGCTAATGTTAGACGACTCCCTTGCTTCAGATCGGTCATAGTTAATGATATGCTAAAGCCCGCCAGCACGTTGACATGATTGGTTACAAGATAGTTTGTGACGTAAGAAAAAACTGCAATTTCAAACTGCATTTTTGAAACTGTCTTTAGATCACTGCAGTTTTAAAGAGAAAATACTTGGTTTGTCTTAATAACCTAAATGCACTTACAATCGGGCTGCACGATTAATCGGGCGATAAGAAAAAAAACATTGAAATCGCGCTTAAATGATTTGGCTTAGTGCGATTATGAAATAACATGTTTTTACTCCAAACTCACTTCATAAAGACAGTTGAGCGTTCTCCTGTGAGATGATATGGCTTCTTACACAGAATAAGGCAGTTGTTTGTTTATTAGTCATGTTTAATCAATCAAAACATTTAAATCTTCTGTTTATTCAGCTACAGCAATAGTATAGGTATTTCCTGGAATGAGGCGTTCTACTTCTGCAGCAGGGAATATTTGCAGTTTCTGCATGAGAGCGCCCTCTGGCTTTCAGATGAAGAAGCATTTACTACTGATCACAGAGCCGTACAGCTCTGACAAGCTCCGCATAAAATAATTGCAGCCTTTGCCAAATCGTGTGCGATAAAATTGTGATAAATCATGCAGCCCTAACTTACAATGACTGATTTTAGTTTTTAGTGTTTTATTTTTAATTTATTTATATTTAATTTATTTATATTTAATTTATTGTATAAAAGTTTTAGCCAATAAAAGAAAAAATATACATTTTATTATCTTTAGCACTTTCCAAAATGAATATCCATTTAGACGCATTGTGTAATGAGCAGACCGAAATTTAACTTTTCAAAAATTTCAATGAAATTTAAAAATCTTTATCTCCGCTGCAGGTCTCAAATCAAATATGGCACTTAAAACAGTTGTTGAATGGAAAAGAGCTGCATCAAAATTTTTCATAATATTGTTGAATGTTTACTGACTGCTCCTTTTGTGTACCACAAAAAACAACATATGAAAATGTCATAAAGCTGCATAAATAATCATTAATAAAGACTAAAGCTTTAGTCTAGATCTTCTCAGTATCTAGAACTCCCCATATCCCCCTTTCTGACTCCTAAAACTCTGTTATTGCTGCTCTCTTCCCCTCGAAATTCCGGCATGTGCAATAAAAGAGCCTGCTATGGAAGTGATTAGGTCTGAGATGAAAAGATGATTTGTGGGCCAATGCGGGAAGGATGAGGACAGAACAGATAGGGACATTATCACCAATAAATTGTTCCTGGTCAATATTTGGTTTAGTGCTGCAACAGGGGCAAAAAAAAAAAAAAAAAACAGCCCAGCAGTCTTCGAGCAAACACAATTTGCTCTCAAAAAAATGTTGCAAAAGCAGCTGTAAAAAGGCCAGATTTTAACTTTGGGACCACTTTCAACTGTGTTAGATGTCAATGTGGGAAACTTTTTATTTTACATCAGACAAATCAGATGTTGTACAACTGGAAAAATGTAAAAATGTGCTTTGGCTATACACTGTTGATGAAGTAAAATAAGGTATAAAACCAGCTGCTCTCATGCAAAAACCGAGTATTTCAAATTAAAATCATGTTTTCTTTTCCTTTGCTACAATACCATCTCCCATCATATTCACGATAAGCAGAGAACACAAATTGTTTTTGCAAAGTTTCACCACAATCTATTTTCTGACAATTATACAAATAGTGAGTTATGCAGTTTTTGAGCATGCTGTTGGAACTGTGATCTCTAAGTCAAAGCTTATGAGCCAAAGTACTTGCGCAAAAAAGAGCTCATCTATCATTCTGATGTGTTGGCAGTGTTGTGAAATACTAATCTGTGTATGTGGTTGTGCAGGCGTGAATATTTTGGACCTGTACTGACCAATAATTCCTACACAAGAGGCGTTACAAATCATTAATGAAATACAATACTGAACTATACACTTGTTCCAGTATGAAATGTACCAACTAAATAAAAATTTAAATATGACATTTGTTTTTTTTCCCAGTAAGAACTTTGACACTGATTTTGAAAGACATTAATACAATAAAGATTTATGTGTGTGTTTTTTCCCCATTTCAGATACTTATAAATAATAAATTAACATGCCGCTTATGCACACACCTACTGCTTGGAAACTTAAATAAAGCTACAGCTTGTGTGGGTGAAGGTTTCCCGCGAATGAAAAACATAATGTTTACTCAGCTCCCCACAAAGACAGACCACCGGTAACTAGGATACTGGTTCAGACAGAAAGCCAGGACAAATGTTTTCCACTTCAGCTAACTGCAAACTTCTGAATAAATAGACAACATTTTGCCAATTAAACCGTCTTGATGGATTGCAATCACTTGAAAAAGCACCTTTATCACTGGCTGTCCAGCAAATGTCTTGACTGGCTCAGGGTTATGAGCTGCTGAGCAGATGCTCCATCTTTTCCAACTCATTTGCTGCAAAGACGACAGTTTAATAGCAGAATCAGAAAAAAATGCGTACTTCAGCGAAGCTAACAGACCGAGGCAATTAGCATGTGTCCACTCACAGAGTGTCTGTTACACACTTATCACAGCACTTACATAACATCTTGTGAGCTTCTGTGTGTATGCAGTTACAGCTGTGCGTCACTGAGGAACCATGTGAAATCCATTTAACAAAGAGCATCACTGTGCCTATACTGACACTGAAGGACACAGCACCTGAAGTGAGTACTAACAAGCTGTACATCCGAATCAGAATCGTTCCTTCAATTATTTAATTAGAGAAATAGCTAGTTACCAAGGTTTTTAAATTACAAACATTCTAAAAATGGAAATTTGAAATGAATGAATTCTCTCACATTAAATACAAATTTCTTACAAACTGAAGGGCAATTTTTTTATCACATCTCTTATGATTGTGTTCTTATGAAAGAATTCAACCAGAACATTTTAAACTTAGAAACTTAGAGAAAATGTGTATATATAACAAATATATAATCAAGATGTAGCATACATACACTATCATTCAAAAGATTTTTTTGTAAGAAATTAACACTTTTATTCAGCAATGTATATCTTAGTACAGTGTATTTATATACAGTATAGACAGATAGACAGATAGATAGAGTGCAGATAGAGTCCTTCAAATAAGCAAAAAATGTTATTCGTAAATTGTATGTGTATGTTTTATGTGAGGAGGTCACTTGGACACCTCAAGCAATGTGGAAACATCACAAAGTGGGCAAATGAAAAAACCTGGCCTCTGTGAGAAAAACAGCATGAGAACATTATGTTCCATTAGCATATGACGCGTTAACAGACAGGGATTCCAAGCCTTTATCATGGTAAAACCGAACATTATGATAATCATTAGAAAATCAGAACCTTTGTTGCCATCCATGTACCATCCACAAGCTTCTTGTTTTTTAATTGTTCGACAGTAATTGTTTCTGGAAGCATTTTGACCAGTATGTTTTATAACTTAATTAGACCTAAAAAATGAATAAGCAAACAGCAATGGCTTAACATAAATCCAGAGCTCATGATTGTCTTCGCTTATTTGGGAAAAATGTAAAAGAAGATCAAACATCCCATTTGCTGCTTCTTTTACATTAATTTGCTCCGGAAGCCTGAATTATGAAAGAACATAATTCATTTCATTTAAATGAAATGGTTGTGATTGGATAATTTATTACGTCAATGGGCTGTTAATGGGTAAAGAGCTACATAGATTGCTCATCATTTTAAACACTATTAGCTTAAAAGCTTAACTTTTTGCTTTAGGTATTCAATTTACATTTTTGAGTTGAAGTAAAGGGTGAAGTAAAAACAAGCCTATGTTTTCATATTGCTGTTGTTGCCAGAAACACTTAAAAATATATTTTTTACTTATTTTTCTGACCTAAGCAACAAAGGGGTCAGCTTGACCAATAAACAAGCCAAGTAACGAGCACAAAATATGACAGCAGTGATTATGTAATTTTCATTCTCTCTGGCCCTCAAAACTAATTACCAATCACACGCACACACACACAGTGGCTAATGAGCACATATTTGAAAAGCCCATGACCCACGGCATAACCACATCTGAAGTGGTTCAATATTTTAAATAAACACAATTTTTAAAAAAATCAATTAAATTTCAAAAGAGCAAGAAGTACAGTAGCAACAACTCCAAGTAAATAACCTTTACGCAAATTTGCTAACATTAAAAATACAAAATGATAAGCTACCCAACATGTAGAAATTGGAATGAAAATGGGTTTAGGTGCAGTCTTAAGAGAGTCGTGATTTTTCTATGTCGGTACAATCCGATGGGGCCAGACTTTTCCTCGGAAACCATGCAAAGGAAGTGCTTTCCAAATTATGCCTGATTAAAGTCCCAAGGGAAGAAAGTCTCTCAGAAAGATCTTTTCCTTCAGGGTCATCTGGGTTGACAATTTCAATGCTCTATAATTACAGACACAAACAGTGTATCTTGTAAATCATAATACACTGTAATACATAGCCTACAGTATTTTGAGACATGAAAATCCATTCATCATGCTCATCTGTGGTGACTACCAAAAACAAAGAAACTCACTTAATACTATAATACATAGGGTTATACAAAACAGGATGGGAATACAATACAGTTTATTTTGTGCTGGCAAATATATATCAATCATTTTAAAGGAGAATCAGATATTAGTTTATACCCTCAAATATCAGTTCAATGATTTTGGCTGTGGCACCCCTCAAATTCCACCTATAGACACAAGAAAAACAGGTGAGGGACAGTCAGACATTATGAAAACACTTTTGTGTTCACAAGCCAAAGTAGGTGTTTCCAGCACTGTGCTGAGCATAAGAATTTGTGACATCGGCTGGGTCAGACTGCCATCGGCACATAAAAATACTCACTGACAGTCCAGCACGTGCACCACCTGCTGCTCTTTGTCCTTTAAAAAAACATTATGCTGAATGGGGGGCAAGAAGGAAGGGCAGTGGTGGTGGAGAAGAGAAAGAGACGACCCTATGTTTGAGAGACACACTTCTGATTCACCCAAAATGGAAAATTGTTTTGTTTATGCATTGTTTTATACATACATTTATACATACATACATATCATTATTATTTCTGTGATTTCTTCTGAGCAGTGAGTGATTTTCTCTTTTTCCTTTGTTCTTTGATTAACATTAATGACACAGACTGCAGCGGGTATTTTTTAGGCTGCTGTCACTTTAAAACTGATTTTCTCATAACTCTTTATAAAAGAGCGCCTATACCGAATTGTACGGAGCCCCGCACATTACACTGCGTGTAAATTTACAAAATCGTGTGCACGATGTACTAATTTGTTCCCTCAATTTATATAAAGCGTGTGCACGATTCACTAATTCGTTCCCTCAATTTATATAAAGCGTGCACACGATTCACTAATTCGTTCCCTCGATTTGCTAAATCATGCACATGATTTACTAATTCGTTCCCTCAATTTATATAAAGCGTGTGCACGATTCACTAATTCGTTCCCTCAATTTATATAAAGCGTGCACACGATTCACTAATTCGTTCCCTCGATTTGCTAAATCGTGCACACGATTTACTAATTCATTCCCTCGATTTATATAAAGCGTGCACACGATTTACTAATTCGTTCCCTCTATTTACAAAATCGTGCACACGATTTACTATTGTGTTCCCTCGATTTGCTAAATCATGCGCACAATGTACTAATTCGTTCTCTCAATTTATATAAATCATGCACACGATTTACTAATTCGTTCCCTCGATTTACAAAATTGTGCACACGATTTACTATTGTGTTTCCTCGATTTACTAAATTGTGTGCACAATGTACTAATTCGTCCCCTCAATTTATATAAATCATGCGCATGTTTTAATAATTCGTTCCCTCAATTTGCTAAATTGTGTGCACGATGTACTAATTTGTTCCCTCCATTTACTAAATCGTGCACAAAATGTACTATTGTGTTCCCTCAATTTGCTAAATCATGCACACGATTTACTAATTCGTTCCCTCCATTTACTAATTTGTTCCCTCGATTTGCTAAATCGTGCGCCTGATTTACTATTGTGTTCTCTCGATTTGCTATATCGTGCACACGATTTACTAATTTCGTTCCCTCGATTTATATAAAGCGTGCGCACGATTTACTAATTCGTTCCCTCGATTTACAAAATCGTGCACACGATTTACTATTGTGTTCCTTCAATTTGCTAAATTGTGTGCATGATTTACTAATTCGTTCCCTCCATTTACTAAATCATGCGCACAATTTACTATTGTGTTCCCTCAATTTGCTAAATCGTGCACACGATTTACTCATTCATTCCCTCAATTTATATAAAGCGTGCACACAATTTACTAATTCGTTCCCTCAATTTACAAAATCGTGCACACGATTTACTATTGTGTTCCCTCGATTTGCTAAATCGTGTGCACGATTTACTAATTCATTCCCTCAATTTATATAAAGCGTGTGCACGATTTACTAATTCGTTCCCTCAATTTATATAAATCGTGTGCACGTTTTACTTATTCATTCACTCGCTTTCCTAAATTGTGCGCACAATTTACTATTGTGTTCCCTCGATTTGCTAAGTCATGCGCATGATTTACTATTGTGTTCCCTCAATTTGCTAAATTGTGAGCAAGATTTACTAATTCGTTCCCTCAATGTACTAAATCATGCGCACGATTTACTAATTGTTCCCTCGATTTATATAAATCATGCACATGATCGAGGAAACGAATTAGTAAATCGTGCGCATGATTTAAAAATCGAGAGAATGAATTAGTAAACTGTATGCACGGTTTATAAATTGAGGGAACGAATTAGTAAATCGTGTGCACGATTTAGCCTATTATATTTTTCCTTCATGTCATGTGCGGGGCTCCACAGAATTGAGTTCTCTTTTGTGTCTTATTGCTTTTGAATGGTTTAAAAACACTTGAATGCTGTTAACTGCATTAAATATTTTTAATGTGTTAAACTGAAAATAATGAATCTCAAAATTACTGTGTTAATTTTGATAGCCCTAAAAAATACAATAAAACAAATAATAAAAATATGAAATTGTAAAAAAAAATTAAATGACAATAGGTAAAACTGATCTATCTATCTATCTATCTATCTATCTATCTATCTATCTATCTATCGTAGTCTTAATTTACTTAGCTATTGTTGTGTGGTCACTGCAAAACATTCTTACGGATTAACAAAAAGGTCGAAGGCAGCAGACACTTCCAGCAGAATGTAAACTGGTGTTAAAAATAACTGCAAACAACACACACACACACACACAAACACACACACAGTGTACATAAAGGGGGATGAGAAACTCAATACGTTGCAAGTGTTCACTTAACACAAACTCCAGTGCCCAGATGTATAGTGGGAAGTACTAGTAGAAACCACATTATATAGAATGTAATGGAAGATTTGGGGGATGAAATCCACCACAGGCAAAGGCATCAATGTCCGATAACAACAGATCAGTATCTTTTGCCATTTGCTAACATGCAAATGACATGTTATTCCAAATGTAGTGCAAAGCTCCATAAACAAACACCGGCCTCCAATTGCCCTGTGTAAGTCCATCATTAGCAGAACTTCACTTTGATGTTCAGGGAACACAAATCCAGACCCTCAGGCTGAATTACAACAGATTTATGTCAAGTGGATCTGCGATAATGACCGTAATCCTCCCTAATACTGTAATAATGAGGCCATTACTTGAGTTAATCTACTAAATCATTTCTTTAGAATTTTGCCACTTGAATAAATAAATAAATAAATAAAGTATAGCATCACACAATCACATACTTTGACTGACTGAGGATGCTCTCATTAAAGCTCTTGTTAAATTGCTTACTGTTTAACATTTTTTTCTAACCCTCAAAATCTATCAACCAAACATTTCAAATTTTTCTCTGATATTTCTGCAAACCAATATGCTGAATCTGCAGGCGAGTTTACCACAGAAGGTTTATATATGCCTTCAGATGAAGAGTAATTGTTTTATAGCCACACGCTCCTTGTGGAAAAAGTTTCATGTGAACGGCCCTGTGGTCCTGCCGTCCATCTGGCAACTGGACACTGTTTTTTTGCACAAAAAGAGCCAACTACTGCCTTATGTAACGGCAAACTTTGCTGTCCTCTGCTGTTCTACTTTCTCCTCATGTCTCAAAGCGAGCAAGCCCAGCTGTCTCCCTGACTTCGCCCCACTGTATAGCGTAAATAAACTTCAGCCCAAAAGGGGCTCCGCCTGCATCTAAAACTCCCTGAGTCACAGCAGTAGACTCTCATGTTGCTCAGCGCTCACAGCGGACCATTTCCAAAATTAAGGAATCAACACGGCAACATAATCACTAGGCCTTTAAACGCAAAGCCGCATGCTCAACAGAAAACATTGCTTCAGTGGTGCAGTGGCTTGCTTCCTTAGTGAACATATTGTTAGTGGAGGAAAAATAGACTGACTTCCAAGAATCTACTTTTGCTTCTGAATGTTTCCTGTGTATGCACAGATTGCTCTGAAGTCTTCAGAACTTCTGGTTGTTTAATTATTTATTTATATAGAGGACAATCCCCTTAAAACAACCTGGTCTTGGTCAAGCACACAATGGTTATACATCAGGTTTATGTTAAGACCAAATTTATGTTACCATCATGATCTTACTGTGAAATCTAATGGGGTCATTGGTTCTTCAATATTAGGTCTACAGATAAATGACGTAAATAGATTAATAATAAGGTAAGTGATAAAGTAATTTATTTATTATTGTGTTTGCATCAATTTCCCAAAAGTGTCATGGGTGGCTGTGTAGTAAATCCAACGAAGATGAGATGCATGACGCAAAATGAATAAAGATACTTTTAATAAACACCATAAGATCAACGTACACAACTATCATTAACGTTAAAGGTCCTGGCACACAGAGTTCAAAATTTTCGTATGCGTTTTTTCATATTCGTCATCCTAAAAATTCGTCATGCACAGAAACCTTGCACACCGAGTTTGATAATGAATTTCACGAGTTCACACTTCGCAAATAAGTCAGATAAATAAATAAATAGTATGCATATTTGGCATGCTGTCCGAGGAGAGGGCTCCGAGCTAGGTATTTGGCCCGAACCCAGAGTACTCCCCCCATATCCTGGTTAAGGAAGATAACCAGGTGAGTGGGAGATTTGGTTTGGAAGATAACCGTGCGAGTGTGAGGAGACGGGGTGGTGGAGGGATGCTGAAAAACTGTAGAGGAACATGGGTCTAGTCGACTGCGTATTTAAAGTGTTCTCCACTTATGCTGATTGGGTAGACATGTTGATTACTGATTGCTGACAGCTGGTTGGAATGACGTGATGATTGGAAGGATCATTTGAAAGTGCTCCTCCCGAATTTTGTTAATAAAACATCATATGTTGCTAAAAAAATTCGCAAATCAATATAAAATGGAATCTTCAAGCAGTGAGGATGATTTTATTGTCCTCTCTTCTTAAAAAGAGGAAATATTGAGTCCATCCAATCCTAAGATTGCGTAGAGAGGAAAGAGAGTTCCACCCCCTTATCAAGGAGCTGCGGGATTATTCTTTATATTCCGTCTCTTTGTATTCCGCACTTTGTTTGTCATAAAGTGCTTTGTGCTTCGAAACTTGTTCGCCATTCTGGATGGTGTCTCTGAACTGTCAAAACACCTCTTAAAATGCTTGCTACAAATGCGAAAAATGCAGAAAATTTAACCCGATCCAATTTTTTTATTACAGACGAAAGGCAGTGTGTAAATGTGATTGACACAACATGAGGTCGTATTTATATTTTAATATGCAAAAATTTCAGATGAGAATTTCTTACTTGGTGTGCAAGGATCTTAATGCAAGACAATGAACAGAGGAAAACTGAGGGCTTAAATACACAAGGAATGATAATCAACAGAAAACAGGCAAATGCAGGGAAAACGAAACAAAACATGACAATGAAACTAAACAGAACATGATAATGAAACTATGAACTAAACATGAACGTGACATTTCATTATTATTAATAATAATAACTATTTTTATTTATTAAGATAATTATTATTGTTATTATATATTATATAATATATAATAATAATATATTATATATATTCCTGTTATTGCTCAAGTGTAAGGGGAGGTCACTAAATACTTGCCACATTAGCCTATAGAAGCCGTTTTTTTCAGATGTTTTTTTCTTTTCTGTTTTATAATACTGCATACAAATGTCCTGTATTTTCTGGTAATATTCTAATAAAGAAACTAACTGAGAAATAATTATATATGGTCATTATACCATTACTAAAACAACATCTAATAGTGGCCTAAGACTTTTGCACAGTACTGTATATTATATAATATACCCTAACTCTCTTTAAAGTGTTGTCAAAATGTCAGGCCTTTAAGTATTTAAGTATTAAATAGAGAATAAAAAGCTAATAAACACAATAAGCACCTTGAATCTTTTGGCACCTCTTATCCAAGAATTTCACACATCTAAATATTGTAATCACATGACACAATCATTGGGGGATATCAAATCTACCTATCTACCTAAATTAGCAGTATATATAATTTCAGTATATAGAAATGAGTAGTATCATGAACGCCCCTCCGCTTGGTGCAAAGCAGAGTGTGTTGATCCACGCACATCTGATTTATTAGACACATTAGCATACACGCATGACTTTGACAGCACAGGCCTGTAGCGGTGCCAATTCACTCTCTCCTCCATAAGACATGCTCATGTCTTTGAATTTCCAGCCAAAACTCAAGAGTCATACTTGCCAGACCTCCCTCACAAAAAAGTCCACAAATATGGCCCCTGTCTGAAGCCATAACTCAAGACGATTACTGCTGTTCTCAATCAAACCGCAGCCTGTCCTCAGAACACCTCTGAAGAGAGCTTATTTAGGGCAGACAGCATGAAAATAGACAGATGGACAGTCCATTTAATAGGTTTCCCAGATTTCTGTTCTCAGGATTTTTTTTTTCTTTTTGCAAAAACATATTTTAAATGTTGTGTCATTTTAACGATCAACACCCAGATATTCAATGGCACCACCCATTGAACAGACTTGTGAAAAATACCCTGGACAACATATTTATGAACCATAATTAGAACATTTGACTTAACATGCAATGCTGTAGGTAAAAAAGAGTATTTGCACATAGTCTGATTAAAATAGATGTCTTTGATGTCATAATTAGTTCTAGTACATCTTTGTTAGAAAATCTTGGCATTTAAAACCCGAATAACAGCCCGTTCATTAGTTTAAAATATTATAAAAATGAAAGAAATTATCTCCCCATCACACTTTTCCAATGACCATGCACTCCAAAGCTCAGGCAATATGGCAATATTTTTGTCCATATTAGTTAAATACTAACTTAATAAACTTTAAAAGAGAATATTTTCAAACATAAAATAAAAAAAATGAACTTTAATCAAAGTGCTAAAGTCTGTGCTTTAACTTGTGTGCAGCTACTGGGTCATTAACCCAAGTCATTCACTGCTCCTGTGAAAGCCTATTACACAAATGTTATTCACCATAACATATCACTGTCTCTGTCTCAATGATAAGCTATGTGCACTGTTGACATCCCAGTTGGTTCATCATCCCATAAGCGCCACTGTATCCTGTCCCTGGACTTTGGATGACCACAGTCAATGTGTTTACTTTCAAACAAAACCTATTTATTGAAGGATTGTTTGACTAGACCAAAGTAAAATGTTCTGTGTGCTCAAAGGTGAATAATCTTGACACAGGCCCAATGATTTTCCAATAATGACCTGGCACAGACATCTACAGTTTAATTCTGTGATTGATAAAAGCCCTATTATGACATTTTAACATGTTACATGTACTACATTTATAAAAATAAATAAATCAATAAATATGAATAATATTATTAATAAATATTTGAGTATTTATTAATTTTAGAATTCATTTAAAAATACTAAATAAATAAAATAATAAATAAATAAATAAATTAATTAATTAATATTACAGTATTATTAACAATTATATATAAAATAAAATACAGCAAAAATAATGCAAATTAACAATCCATTAAGTATCACCTAAATGCAAAGTGTAACAAAGGCAAGCTAACAAACCTTGCTCCCCTGGCCTCAAGAGGCACGCTAACCACTGACGCTAGGGACTGAGGCTTTTGGCGTCCTTGTTAGCATGCCCATTTCCTATGCCGGAGACGTTCAGAGCGTGTTGAATAGGACGGGTTATATTTGGTGCCGTGACCCGGATGGGAGTGAGGTTTAGGGGGTTGAGTGTAACGGAGGCAAACTAATAAGAGCTGTGCATGTAAACCTCATTCTCTTGGCCTAAAGAGGCGCGCTAGAGACTGCGGCCTGTAGGGTTCTTGTCAGTGTGCCCGTCTGCCATGCCGGAGACGCCAGTTCGATTCCTGCTGGGAGCATATTGAATAGGACCGGTTACATTTGGCGCCATGACCCGGATGGGAGTGAGGTTTAGGGGGTTGAGTGTAACGGAGGCAAACTAATAAGAGCTGTGCATGTAAACCTCATTCTCTTGGCCTAAAGAGGCACGCTAGAGACTGCGGCCTGTAGGGTCCTTGTCAGTGTGCCCGTCTGCCATGCCGGAGACGCCAGTTCGATTCCTGCTCGGAGCGTGTTGAATAGGACCGGTTACATTTGGTGCCATGACCCGGATGAGAGTGAGGTTTAGGGGGATGAGTGTAACGGAGGCAAGCTAGTAAGAGCTGTGCACGTAAACCTCACTCCCTTGGCCTCAAGAGGCGCGCTAGAGACTGCGGCCCTTAGCGTTCTTTGCTCCTGCCAGAGACGCCAGTTCGAATCCCACTCGGCGTGTCAAATAGGACCGGGTACCGGGTACCAGGTTCTTTTTGCAAATGCTGCAGTAAGCAGTAAGCACAGCTGACAAAGCAGCCAAAGACATTCATCTGATGCATATTTACATAAGCAAACAATTAAAAATAGTGTAGACTGAATGCATGAACTCATCACCAGGTTGATTACAAATGAGACGAAATAACGCCTGTTTTTGACGTGGTTGTGAGTGCAGTACCTGCAGTGAACAGCTTGGATCCTCGTGCAGACACCAGTCCGTTTCCACACAGTAAGCCCAGGTAGAGCAGACTGAGTGAGAGAGAGTAAGCCATAGCTTCTGCTGTCTCCCTGTGCGGTAAAGTAAGAAAAGAAAAATCATTATTAGTAGTGCTCCCGGATGACACCCCTCTGACAAATACTGAGCTGAAACCCCTAGAGAGCCCCAGGGCCATCTCCTCAGTATCTCCAATTCATTTCCCTACTCCTTCACGCCAAAGAGCACTGACTGTTACCGCCATTAATTCTTAGCTGGTCTGTGTGAAACCCTATACGAGGAAACCAGACAATTAACAACCAGACACAACCTCTGCAACACTCAGCACTTCCAGCCATACGTGGGTTTGTCATTATCTGTGGGTTACCAGGGGTCTTTTAAGCATGCAGGCTGTGCGGGGGATGTTTTTACAAGCTAATACTCCACATTTACTGTTAAAACTAGAATTTCCATTATAAAATTATGCTAGGGCGACAGAAAACCTTTCAAAATGTCAAACGTTCAAGCTATCTCAGTTAAAGGTCCTGGTGAAACATCATCTCTTATGGAAAGAAGCATAAAGATTTTAAACTGGCTTCAATTTATATTAGTGCTAGATGTGTGACAGAAATACTGTTGACAAGTTGCCATCGTTTATTTTGTGATTTATGTATATGTGGCTTCGTGATTTGATTATTTAGTTGATTCTGTCAATGTTCCTTCACCCTCACCACTTTTGGTCTTATTACAATATTATTGCATAAAAGAGATAATGGTTTATCTGAAATGGTGATAACATTGTGACATAGTGAGAAATTACTTGCACAAGCATACTGGCTGAACAGGTTGTATCCAGCTAGCCCAAGAGTTAGGCTAAAAATAAGTTCACTATATTTGTTTGGTCACCACCACAAATCATAGAGAATTCAGTGGCGCTTTGGGACTGATGGGTCTGACCTTAACAGTTCAACTAAACATTATGTAGACAGCCTGATAAAAATAAAGAAAACACTAGTGATATGGATTAAATGTGTGTCAAATAAAATAAAATCAAGTGGACAAATACAATTGGCCAATAAATGTTGTTTAGACTTGCAGTGTCCTGGTGTTTCTGAATCTGATTCGATTAATGATGAGTTCTGGTCTAAAACTTGGCTTCAGAGCTATTTTTCTTCTGCACTTGGCAGTGGATTGTTGAAAACAGCACCAAGCTATAATTTCCAAATGTGGGAAAATGCACAGTCAGCAAATAAGTGGCTTTGTTGCATTTGACCTGTAGTTTCACCCCATCTCAACATCTAACAATGCTAGAATAACAACATGCAGGTTTCAGAACCCTGTCTCTTTTTATTTTGATACTTGAATAGTAAAATACTCCTGTATTTTGTATTTGCATTCACAAAGCTGCCTAAAATAAAAGCTAGTTAAACTTGCTGAAAAGGTGTATGATTTATTAAAGCCAAATATTATGTAAAATTATGTATATGTAGTTTGGTTTCATGTCTGGTGCATACAGAGTCAACAAACTCCCTCAAGATCACTTGATCCTCTTTCCTTCTGACAGAGATGGCCCTTCTAAGTCAGGTAGTAATGAGGCCCCATTCCTCACAGGAACACTGCTGTCATACAGTGAAGGAGTGTAAAAAGCACTACGCACCCAGATTGACAGCTGGTCCAATGCTTATTAGCTGGTCTATGTGACTATATTGCATTTAGCAAACTATGAATTGAATAATAAATGTCTTTATTGTCACTCTTTATCAATGTAATAACAGTATTAGTTTCTTTAAAAAAAATCTTACTGAACCCAAACTGTATATATATTATATTATATTGGCAAATCTATGAGGCATATCTAAACACTCAGTGGTCTCTGTTTGAGTTTGCAGTCGCATTTCCGCCATGTGGAGTGTTTACTGAGAGGGCCAGTCAGCACAGAGGGCCTGATTGTCCAGATAGCCATGAGAGGGAGGAGGGTGGACCCTCCCTTGAATCTGATTGGCTGAAAGAATTTCCCGCTTCTCAAGTGCTTCACAGATTGCTCCAGCACTGCATGCATATTAGGCAATGCTTCTCACCCTTTAACCTCCAAAATATGTCTGCTGTTGATAACATGGCCCATCTTGTTACTGTAATGTTTCTCTTTTAAATCATTCATAGTCAGCCTGCTGTATTACAACAACAATTTTTGTAACAATATATATATAGTGTAGTGTAAGGGTAGTGATTTTGGGATTTAAAAGTCTTCTATCTTCATTCATGGCACGTTTCTCCTGTTTTCCTCATCAGTCTTGTTGGGAATGTTGAGGCTGTTTCATCCGATTTAAAACTAGTTTAATAATCGAGTGATTTGTAGTATGTAAACGAGAGGAGTGTGTTGAATTTAAATGCTCCTCACTAGATGTCGCAACGCTGTTTAATAATGGTGACCCGGGAATAAACGCAGCTCCTTTAAGCTTGCGTTCCGTTATCCATTGGGCCGTGCTGCGTAGTTCAAAGTAAACTAGTGAAACACCTGAAAACTGCACTATTTGTTCTGTATTTGTTGTTACTGACTAAGAAACAACTACAGATGATTCAGTGATAGAGCGGTCCGAACGAATCCAAATCGTTTCAGATCGCTATGCAAGCACATTTGGCCAATTTACAGAAAATAATCGAGACAAAAGAATGATTAATTCATGAATGATTGGTATCCCTGGTTCAGTCGACAGGAATATGGAACACACATAATAACTGCTGAAATATTTGCACGGAAAATGTTTCTCAGGTCAGTCGGAGGAACAGTGCGTATGCCCGCGGGCCACCAGTTGATGGGCCCTGCTCTACACTGTTTATGTTGTAGACAGACACAATTCAGCACTTCCAGGTTCTACGTCAGAACATATAATATATTATATTATATTATAATAAAATCACAGTTCACCGTCTGTTAGAATTTTAATGATTGGCTGCTACAACCTTAATAAAAGGATCTGGTGCTGGGTTGCATTTCTGTTTAAATGGATGACCTTTTGAGCGGAAGAAAGGTCAGAAATCACCATTTTCACATCTTCACAATTCTGGATGCATTTGCAAACACAAAACTTCTGAACACAACTGATATAGGCTTCACTAAATGAACTACTACACTGAAAAACAGTTGGTGTAGAATGATTTTCACTAAGATTTTTACTCTGCTTCTTTTTGAAGCAGAAAGACTGAAATAATATTTATTGTAAAATGTGCTCCAATAATCTTTGTTTTATTTATATCTTCAAAAAAAAATTGGGGGTGGGGGTGGGTGGTGGGTCTAGAGGTCTAGAGCTCAGGCTAACAAGCAAGAGTATCATTCCTGTTTGGACAAAATCCAAGACTGCATTAATAACATCCAAAAGCAGTGACTAAATACATGTAGAGTTTACCGTTTCAAACCTGTTGATCTCTGTACTATAATAAAGCGTCCAGAGTCACTGAGTCATACTCTGGTATGATGGTACACTCCAAATAGGAAGTAATACCTAAACCTGTGTGCGGTGATGTGTTCGGTCGTTAAACTGCTCCTAATGGCACCTATTTAGCAACTTTATATCAGCTATCAGACAATTGAAAAGAGATTAAATCTGAATGACTGAATCTATGTACACTGAGACCTTTTTTCCAGTTCTTCTGAGCTCAAACCTGCTGTCAGCATGATGTAAAACAAACATGTGAACATCATCTTTAGCAAACTGTGCTGAAACAACCGATGATATCAGTCCATTACTATGAGTGTTGGGGTAAAATGTTACACAATCTTATATATTTGTTCAAATAACATATCGTGTTACTTGTCAAATTTACACCATATTATCCAAGTCACTTTTTCAAATAAAAGTAGCACACGTTATTTTTCTATTTATGTACTTTATTTAGTTGCAAATAAAAACGCCTTCTAGTGTTGGGAGAAATCTGGGCATGTTTAAGGGTATATAAAAACTTTTTTGTCAAAAAATTAACATTTGGGTTGTGAAATATTTATGTAATTCCCGCCATTGTGTTTCCTGTGTAAATACACTTAAATATAAACATTTTATGACTAGCCGGCAACAAATATATCACCATTTTTATTTATTTATTTAGCCATTTTTTAATTATTAGCTTCAACTGATACGTTTTTCTGTTTGGCTAATAAGTAACAGAAGCAGGACATTTGTACTGATGGAGATGAGACTTTTATTTTGACAGCTAAAGTATAAATCTGTTTAAAATATATGTGATTTCGGCCATTTAAGACATTCGGCCAACCCCTACTTATGACACATTACAAATTACTGTCACCATGATTTTGCCAAGTAAGACATGTTCCTGGATCAACTTATTTTGTTGATCCTGAAACAAAATTCCTGTCCGAAAATTTTGTCTTAACCCTACCTCGAAACCTAAACCACCCATAAATTATCCCTAAAACCAGAGGGAAATGATAGCCGAATAACACTGATGTAGAATCACCTAACCCTGGTTGTAAGACTAAACTTGACATTAACTTCAAACTTGTCCCTCAAATCTGATTGGTTGATTGGAATGTTGTTCCAGGATCAACAAAGATGTTGATTCAGGAACATGTTGTACTAAATGAAATCTCGTTCACCGCAAATGACAGTGGTTAACCAAATTTTTGCATGCAAAATATGTTTGGAGGATAAACACTGTCCATAAAAAACAAAACAGCTGAAAACTCACCTCAAGTTGTATCCTGCTGACAAAAAAAAAAAAAAACTCTTTTATGCGTTCACTATTTCTTGTCTATGCTTTCACTATTCTTTAATCGCTCCCTGTTCTAGCTTGTACTATTCTGATTGATGTCTGAAACTTTGTATTACTAGCACTTCTGTTTATTGCCTCTTTAAGATGAATCACTTGTTGTATTCCTCATGTGAAAGTCGCTTTAGATAAAAGCATCTGCTAAATGAATACATTTATATGTAACATTTCTAATGTCAAAAAAGCCCAAAAATGCTTCTACTCTAGAAGAGTCTCAATCAACTATTTACTATTTATGAGTAATATGCAATATTATAATGCCTTTGTTTTAAAAGTAACACTTTATCTCCTATTTTAGCAAGCCCATTAAATAACACTAAGTTTAGCTGTATACGAAATTTTTTTGTATCGTATAGGCTTTTCAGAATTATTTTTAAAACTATTTTTTAAAACCGGGTCCCAGAGTGGATAAATCTGAAAACGACGCCCTTGTGTTTTCGTGTATACAGCCAATCCATATATTTTGTGAAACGACGATGTCATCACCCCACGTGTCGACCCTAGTCAGACACCGCTTACAGCCCAAAACAGCAACAACAACAAAAACAATAGCGGACTACATGCTTGTGTTCGTGCTGCAGAAGCTACTGAGCCTATTAGCTTTACTAAAATAAAGCTTTATTTGTAAGCTTTACTGAAGTTTGTATACAGCGCACAAGCTTTATGCGCATGCTCTAAGTCTTATTCTCTGTTTTTAGTGTATCCCTGTGGCAGAACTACAGCGCCACACACTGATCTGGAATGTATACTACATTGTTTTGAGTCGGTTTCAGTGGTTTCGTGTGTACGCAGATATTTCTCGAGACGAGGAAAAAAAAAAGATTGGCTAGGGAAAGCTCTGGCTTCGTGTGGATGTAGCCTAAATCATGCACCTCAAGTTTCTGCTGTTTTTCAAATCAACTGTCAATGTTTTGGTTGTTCCTTAACAATCGCTATTTCAATAGCGTTCAGTCCATATGTATCCTTGCAACATCTCTGAATTTAATCCAATTCTAGCATAATCTTTAAATGTCATTAGTGCAATACTGTAGCACAGGTCTACAGAGCATTTGGCTACTGCAGAAAAGAGGATATCAGAGAGGATTCAACCTTTCCTATTCTGATTGATTTAGTCAGAAGACGATATGCAAGGTTCAAAGGTGACATTCAGTCACTCCGGTTGCACAAGCAAGCAAATAGTGTGTTATGGTGAAAGAAGCACAAAACCTTATGTAAACCATTAGATGGAAGGATCTGCATGTGCACAGAAAAAAGTGCATGTGCTGTGGTTATGCTGGTGGAGAGGGGATTTTAACTTGGTTAGACAAGGGTTTAACACTTCATTGGACTGTTCAAATAGAGATTAAAGTGGGCTTCTGCCAGCCACAGCATATAGAATCTTTTCGCTTTGTGATGGCATTTAGTTCTGGCTGGTGAGACCCGATCGTCTCTGCCGCTCCTATTTCACAAGGGCAGTGGAAAAGTTTGGGTCAGCAGAGCAGGCTGTTGGAGGGGGACGGAGCGAGATTCTGCCAAACGGAGCATGTGTGGCGCATATGTGTGTGTGGTGAGAGCTGAGTTTTACGATGCTGACTCTAAACAAGAAGCAGAGAAAGATATCATGCTTCCAACACCCGTGGTAAACTGAGGTCAATCAAGTTCGTGCAGAGATTGCTTGCAAACCTGTTTGTGTTGCAAAGGTCTTCAACCGTCTGGAGGTTTGTCATTGAGAGCCAAAGGCTGGCGCACTGCAACGCTTGACCCTTCATACTCTGCACTGATATAGAGTCCAACAGTTCAGCTCTACGTCTTTGTGTTATACACTACCGTTCAAAAGTTTGAAGTCAGTAGGATTTTTAAAAAAATGATTACTTTCATTCAGCAAGGCTGTACTGTTACAAAAGATTTCTATTTCATATAAAGCTCTTCATTTGAACTTTCTATTAAGCAAAGAATCATGAAACATGTACCACAGTTTCCACCAAAATATTAAAGGGATAGTTCACAAAAAAATGAAAATTCTGTCATCGTTTTATCACCCTCAAGTTGTTACAAACCTGTATAAAGGGAAGATATTTGCAGGAATGTTTGTAACCAAGCAGATCTTGCCCCCTGTTGACTACCATAGTATTGTATTCCTACTATGCTAGTCAATGGGGGGCGAGATCTGCTTGGTTACAAAAATTCTTCCAAATATCTTATTTTGTGTACTGTGTACAACTTGAGGGAGAGAAAATGATGACAAAATTTTCATTTTTGGATGAACTATCCCCATGGGCATAGAATAACCGGGGGACGGGGGAGACGTGTCCCCCGCACTTTTAATAAAATGTAAATTCGCCCCCCCCGCTCTTTTTTCGGGCAAGATAGTCTATGCATGAGCTGTCGTTTTATTCTTAACTAAAATGAGGCGGTCTAAACATTATGGAGCGCTCACTCTCGTGTAATATATGTTTCATTCATACTGGAAGCCGGAGGGCGCTCTCTCGCAGAATGTCCAAAAAGGTTTCATAGAAGTAATTCAGCTATTCGCTCTAGCAGCAGCTGAATAAAATGCAGAAACGCATTGACTGATGAAACATGAAGACAATAAACACGAACGAGACAAGATATGGATTATTATGTGTGCTTTTCAAGCTATATCAAGGAATTTATTGACAATAAAGTATATGAATAATGCAGTGCTAATTGATAACCTTTTTAATTTCTTTGAAAGAAATCTCTATGCTTGCCAAGGCTGCATTTGTTTAATCAAAAAATACAGTAAAAACAGTAATATTATTACAAATTAAAATAACTGTTTTCTATGTGAATATACTTTAAAATGCAATTTATATCCTGTGATCAAAGCTGAATTTTCAGCTTTGTCTTCATTGTCACATGATCCTTCAGAAATCATTCTAATATGATGTTTTGCTGCTCAAGAAACATTTATGATTATTATCAATGCTGAAAACAGTTGCTTAAAATGATTGTGGATACCATCATACATTTAATTTTTCTGGATTCTTTGATGAATAGAAAGTTCAATCAACATCATTTATTTGCATTTATTGTCACTGTCACTTTGATAAATTGAATGCATCCTTGATGAATAAAAGTATTAATTTCTCTCTTTTTAATCTTACCACTACTGTTTAAATTGTATCATGGTTTCCACAAAAATATGAAGCAGCACAACTGTTTTCAACATTGATAATAATCATAAATGTTTCTTGACCAGCAAATCAGCATATTAGAATGATTTCTGAAGGATCATGTGACACTGAAGACGAGTAAAATACAGCTTTGACCACCTATATCATACATTTTACAATATATTCACATAGTAAACAGCTATTTTAAATTGTAATACTATTTCACAATACTACTGTTTTTACTGCATTTTTCAATTAAATAAATCCAGCCTTGGTGAGCAGAAGAGACATAGGCCTATTTCAATTGTACAATTGTAATATTTCCAAACTTTTGATAAGTACTGTATGTTCTGCCTTATTCTGTGATCTTTTTTTACATTGTATAAAATTCATAAGGACTTAATGTGTTTGTAGTACATAAACCAATCATAAAATTGTCATAAAATATAGGGACAAATATTAGATATTGTATTTGCAAATACAGCAGTGTATTTGATTTTTCTTATTAAAAGCGAATTGATTTCAAATTAAAAGCAAGAGGTGAGATATTAAAAAAAATAAAATCGATCAGTTATTTAATGGTCAGATAAAAACTGGTATTACACCCAACATTTCTGTCCCCCTCATTTCTGAAATGATGGCTACGCCCCAGACTATCCCTTTAAGCAGCACATTGCTTAAAATGATTGTGGATACCATCATACATTTAATTTTTCTGGATTCTTTGATGAATAGAAAGTTCAATCAACATCATTTATTTGCATTTATTGTCACTGTCACTTTGATAAATTGAATGCATCCTTGATGAATAAAAGTATTAATTTCTCTCTTTTTAATCTTACCACTACTGTTTAAATTGTATCATGGTTTCCACAAAAATATGAAGCAGCACAACTGTTTTCAACATTGATAATAATAAGAAATGTTTCTTGAGCACCAAAACAGCATATTACAGTGATTTCTGACACTTGATTTCTGTTTTGCCATCACAGAAATAAATTACATTATAAAATATTTTAAAATAAAAAAACTGTTATTTTAAATAATATTAAATTATAATAATATATCACAATAGTACTGCAGCTTTGATGAGCATAAGTGACTTCTTTCAAAAAGATTAAAAAAATCTCCCTGACCCCAAACTTTTGAAAGGTAATCATAGCAAATTACCAAATGGCATTTAATTTGATGAAATATAGCAAATGTAGAAAAAGAATTCACACAAAGACATTTATTAATAAAACAATACAGATTAGTATGTTCATTGGTAATGTGATGATTTACAGTTGTGGTTATTCTGTTAGAGCACTTGTTTCAGCTTGAAGAAAAGAAATTTCCACTAAATAAGGGGTTAGTTAAAAGTAATTATTCCTGAGGAAATGCATCAATTGTTTGATATTTTACATCCATGAGATGCAGACATTTCAAGAGTGTCTTGAAAGGGTCCAAATATCGAACCTAAATGGTAACACTTTTCTGATTACCAGCACCTTGAGCTCCTCTCTGTGTGTCAACACTAAATGTTCCTGCAATACTGCTTCACAAAAAGCAATTACAGTCGACACAGAAAACATTTAATTACAGACAAACATTAAGCTGAAACGAGTAATTCAATTTACTGATGGATGACGACAATTTTACAATGAATAATGAGTTTAAATGAATAATAATGAAATTCTGGATCAATAACAATTTGCATTTTGCAATTAGCATGTGAGAATCTACTGCTGAATTTCCTCAGCATTAGGGAAGCAGAGCAGAAAATCACCTGATCAAAAATCTACAGTTTAACATAAGCTGGTCTGTACATGTCATGCTTTGAGAGGGAAACCTGTACATCCTGTAACCTTTTCAAAACAATTCAACAAGCCAGAAAGAGTCATCTTCAGAACACAATTGAAGATTTTTTTAATGAAGCCTGAGAGAATTCTGTACCTCCCTTGAAAGTCTATTCACCCAAAACTCTGGATTTATTTAAAATATAGATTTCTTTATGAACGTTTTGCAGAGCCGGAGTTTTGAGTGAATACTTTCAATGGAGTAACAGAAATTTATTAAAAATCGCTTCATTTGTGTTTTTAAAAGATGAACGAAAGTCATTGGAACGACATGAGAGTGCGTAATTGATGACAGAATTTTCATTTTTGGGGTGAAATTATCAAGTGTTTTAGGAATATGCACAAATCTGCTGCACTCTTCTATGTGTGAATGAAGTATTCAGACTTGTTTCAAGCAGGAAATCATGACCTTTCTGTTTAAGTGTCTTTGAAGAAATGAGGAAATATTGATTGCAGCGCTTTTACCTGTAGAATTGCACAGGTAATGTCATGGCTGCCTAGAAATATAAAATGTAAGGAGTATTGGATTTGCAGTCTCATTTCAATAGTGTTTCTGTCTGAAAAATGTTCTCAGAATAATTTCTATGATTTCTCCACATTTTTTTTTAGTCTTTTCAAGCTTTATTTTCTTTATCAGTATTAAAATTCTAAGTGATAAAAAAAAGTTATCACTGCAGGATTTTACTTAGGGCCCAAAATGATTTTAAGGCAACAATTAAAATTGAAATTTTAAATACATTTTAAATATAAACATGAATATAATATGACTAGCCTATATGAACAGATGAGAACTAAATGTGAGCTATAATTATTTTCTGAAAATATTCCCCACTACATTATTACAGAAAAAAAGCACAAAAAATAATTCTGCAAAAATATACATACAACAGGCTACATTATTAAAACGTGAATAAATGCCATCTGCTGTATATTCTAATACCAAGTGTACTTTACTCAAGTGTCCTAAAGTGTGTCAAACCAGCAGAAAACACCTGCATGACTGCCGCCATATGCATAAATCCAGCTGTCACAGAAATTCATAACAGGGATAAACAGCAAATGTGTCCATTAATTCCCACTCTGTTTAACTTGTTACTCTGGCCTTGGGTTAACGAGGGTAATAAATATTTTCAAACACTTTTCGTAGCCGATAAGCCATCTGAGGCCCCTTATAAACATACTGAGACGTGTGTAAACTACATTTCTGCCTTATTTCCACTAGCACTGAGTGCAGAGCAAAGTTTAGACAACAGAACAAAATCAGATGAGCAAGAAAAAGATTACCTATTCTCGAAAGACTTTTAAACTGCATACGAAGCACGCAAAAAGAGCTTGATTTCGCAAACTGTTTACCGCCCTGTGTTCCACGAGCTCTGCACACCCCTTTAAACCAACGTGTAGCCCAACTAAATCACTTTAAATCGAGATTTATAAATGTATATCATGCAAAAAGCACTTTATAAGATGAGAACGAAACTCACTCAGCCTCAGAGAAGTTGTCCACGAGCAAATCTGTTGCGAGTTTTTACTTTTTCACCAGTTCGTTCATCCGGATCAACAGACGTGAGTGTTGTGGGTCTCTCGATATTCTCTCCCTCTAAAACGATGCAAAAACGTGATCAGATGACAATTAAAAAATCACCCGAACATCTTTTCGGGAACAGTGCTGAACGCGTTGGAGGGTTTTCAGGTATAACGCGCTGGAAAGTGTTGACAGGGATATGTTAAGAGGGAGTGGGGGGCACAGCGCGGATCCTGAAGGGTCTCACGTTGACTGCGTAGTACTTCAAGTCTCCAGTCCAGCTTTACATTTACTGGTCTCGGGCAATGTCACTGGCTCGCGCCCCCTGCCGACAAATATTCGAGTCTTGGCGCGAGCTGCGAAATATAGCGGTCTCCCACGCGCTGAGCGCGCGCAACATCCAAAACAATCATGCCGCATAGAATTTAGTGAATTTAGTCACAAGTTACAGATTACTCGCGGAAAGTTTCTTTTTTGTTGTTTTTGAAAGTCAGCACTGGTCACTCTTATCGTTTACGTAATTGGCCAGTTTTCTATTCAGCGTTTTTGAGGGAGACAAGTCACTCTTTTGGTGACTTATTTGGGAGGGCGCGCGCTGCTTACGCTTTTCCACCAACTCAGGTCATTCTTTTTGGTCACTTATAGGGAGAAAGGACTCTAATGCTCTTTCTTTGTCAGTCAGTCTAGCAGTTTTCTGAGAGAGCCAGAACTGGCCACTCTATTTGGTCACTTTTGTTCAGTTTTGTTTGAGGATGACAGCATCGGGCACTCTATTGGGTCACTAACTTAGGAGAAAGAGCTCATTCATTGGCCACACTTTTCTGTTACTTTGGTCACATTTTTCTGTTACTTTGTTACTTTTGGCAAAAATCACTGAATCCAAGTGTGTTAATATAACTTACTTTTCTTAAGCTAAACCAACAATTCTTTTTTAGTGTAGGCTATTTGGTCATTCAGATTTCAATCACTTTAATGTAATGTGACAAATCTTGTAAGTTTAGTGAATTGCAAATCAACGGTGTGGACAAATGTCTTGTTCTAGATTATCAGTACATCAGTACAATTGCCAACAAGAGAGTAATGACAGTAATTGTACAGCAGTGGAAAGAGCAAATAGTGTAATATTTGTGTAGGGCTGAGAATATTTTCCTTTCATCTTTTCTACTTTGCGGTGGAGAGAATTCTAACCACCATAAATATTTGCCAGATTAAATGACCTCATTTTTACATTAGGTCATAATTCATCATGTGTGTTTGCCTTTTAATTATTTACTTGATTTTTCACTGGAGTAGCTTGACAACCACTTACATGTCTTTTCGGTATTGAGAAACCTTACATGCTCGAATCAAATTACATCCTCGGTAATGTTTCCTTGTCAACCTTAATTATGTTTCATCATGCATGATCTCATGAAAAGGAATGCTATACAATTTAAGAATCTTTTTGCTGAATCTTGTCTGTCTGCTTAATATGATGGACTGAATCAGTGCAGAGTTTGTGCTTTTAATACATATTAAGAGGCTATATATCAGTTTTCATACCCACAGGTGTCTAAAATATAAATGAAATTCAAGGTTTTTACATCAGTCTTTTAAAAAGAAACCACAACATGTGAGGTGTGATAGCCCTGTAGTGAATTTTGATCAGATTTGGTCCATTGAAAGGGGCCCATTCTTAGCTCCCTATAGTGCCTCATTGAATGAGAGTGGAAAAAAACAGAAACTTCACATTAAACGAATGTGGCATGTGAACAAAGCTCTTGGACGAGATGCTTTACTCTTATAGAAAACTTTAAACATTCCTTGTCCTTTATTGTTCATCTCAGTGATGTACATTACATGTTCGGCCAACATATTTGTTGCTGTTGATCAATTTCAGGTCAGGATTGAGGTCAAATTCTCAAACTTATGAATACAATAATATACATGTATTGTGCATACACGTACTGTAGCGCTGCTTAGTGTTTGATTTGGAACTAATTATTCTTACCGATTTGAAAAGAGTGTTTACAATGTATGTGGTTATAGACCTTATGTAACCCTGCCCCTTTTCAATGCTGTGCTTGTTGTGTTCTGTTTTCTAATTTGTATTTCCACAGCATGAAGACCTTACAGAGTTATGAATTAACCACTCATTTTAAAATATGACATTTGTTTTGACATCCACTTCAATCATTATAATAACTTTCAGCTAATTACTTTTCAACAGCGATGCCACAGAAATATACAGAGGTTCAAACAAAAGTTCAAACACAAAATTCTAAAAATGGCGGCACCCTTGTTTCTCTGGCGCACAAGGCCTATAGTTGTGAAAAGTTGCATAATGAACAGCTGGGAGGAATCAGATGGACCTTGAAAAGTGGTATAAAACAGGAATACTTGTAAAAGCTTTCTTTTTCTCACAAAACATGGCCTTTTCTGTCTTTAAATGAAGCGTAATTCACTTTGTTGGTCTGACACCAAGCTAATGTGTGTTTACCTCAGTGTCACTAGCTAAACTACAATTGGATTAGAAGGGCTGTTGTGCAGCCTGTTGGCTGGTTGGACACAACACTGGTTTTAAGTTGCCTGAGGCATTAAGATAACAACATTTGTATAAGTTGCTGCGTAACTGAAATGACAGTAAGGTGGAAGAAGGAAAAGGGAAATATCGGATTACTGGACGGAAATAGAGAGACAAAGCGACCTCCATCCACATTCAGCAGCTGTTACCTTTTTTTAGGTATCTGGTGTCACTTTTTTAGATGTAAAAATCTAGATCCATTTCTTGAATGTGATTGGATGAGCAGCGTTTTCAAGAGTGATTGACTAACCAGTACACAATTCATTAAACCAATGTGTTAAAAAACTCTAAATAGTTCAGGAACAAATCATTTTATGAGCGAGTCATATTGAATCATTCGCTTAGTCGATTAGTTAAAAAACTGATTCACTCAGGAACAAAACTCTCAGAGAACTTAATAACTTAATAACATCAGATCTGAACAATGAATCAGGACAATTTAATGTTTATCAGAGGCCATGAACTCAAAAAAGATGTTTTTACCCACCCACTGACAGTCTCAGTGGAAGAGTAAAAACAAAGCAATCAGCATCCCAGTCTTTGCCATTGTTTTAATATATTATGCAAATGAAATGTTTTCCTCATATTTTCTTGCACATGGATGATCCTAGTGGAGGTTAATGTTGAGGAATACAAATAAGAAATTTAATCCTAATTGGCAATGAAAAATTGGTGTGTATGAGAGGAAGGGAGGTAACATGGAGCAATGTGTGAAATATAGTCATTAATCTAACAAAAAAGAAACTATACTGAATAAAGAGCTAAAAGGTGTTTTGATACAAAAATACTCTAATATGGCCAGACCTGCAGATAAAATTCAGGTCTGTTGCTTATCTTGTGTCAGGGGAATGGTAACCGTAACAACACTGGTGGATATGTCACAGGTATCATCCGAAGAGGAAATAGGATTAATTATTTTCACAGGCAGAAAACAAGAGCATTATATGCCTTTATAGAAAAATAGCTATTTGAGTATACTAGGTGAAAAAATGATACATTATAAAAAAAAGTGATGCAATGTGGGGGAAAAAAAAACACATGTAATTTCTTTGACATACTGTGTCATCATGAAGGAAAAATTTGAGTAAACAACTCCCATACTAACATAGGAACTGATATGTTAGTCACGTTGTCCATGACCCACCTTTATCTCTGTAGCTCTGTTTCTGAAATGAGTCCTGTCTATGCCACAGGTATTCATGCAGCTGAATTCAGCCCATAAATGTAAGGTCAACACCCACCAGTCAGTATTTGCTCCTGGATTTCACTTTTAGGCCTATTACATATAGTACATTGTAAAATGAAAGCCATTACTTTGCTTTTACTTACTTTGCTTGTTCAAATGAGATTTTGTTTGATTGAACATATTTGATTATTTTCCCTGCATAACTTGGATAGAATAAAATCATCTCAGGTGGTCTATTTCTGATCCAGACATGAAGACAATGTTGACACAAACTGTTTTTGCAGAAGTAAATCATTTAAAGCCCACTCCCGCCTGTTGTCTGGTCACGAATAAGGACAAATTGTTTCAAATGACATACAAAGTGAGCATTCATATTCTGTTGTAATAAAAGAAAATAATATTTTATCACCCCCTAAAAAAGTAACTAATTGCGTTACGTAGTAACTTATGGGAGGTAATGTGTTATGTTACTTTTTCTCACCTGGGGCTTGTTTGTTAGTAATTTTCTAACAAAAGTTTTTTTTTTTTTGGTAAATGTAAAGGACCTTTCACACTAAAAGTGAATAATGCTGACTTCAGATGCTCTCGGAATTATCGCAAATACGAGTTTCCTAGGTAAAAATTGCACACAAACACCCTCCCATTTCGCCCTCTCATAATTGCAATCATCAATAATTACAATTTATTTTTTATTTTATCAATAATAAATTGTGTGCACGATTAAATTTTTTTTCTTGCATGTTATGTGTGGGGCTCCGTAATAATGACTTCAGAAGTGGGAATTATCAAATTTCCGATAGCACGTGAAGGCAGCATAAGCCTCAGGCTGAAGGAAATGCACATTCACACCTGTACAGTAGAGGGTGCAGCTCAAACAAACCTTTCAGCTGTGCTGCCATTCTGGATTGCAGAAGAATAAAATGCAGGAAAAGAAAGTTCAACAATCTTACAATCTTCTTAAAAATAAAGAAATAAATAAAACAAACAACAACAACAACCCTGAAACAATTTTGATGTTTATCTAAAGTCATTTTTGGTTGAATTGGATCACATGATCACATTTATTTTAAAAAGTAACTCAGATAGTTTGTTGTAAATTTAAAAGTAATGTTACTTTAGTTTTTTGGAAAAAAATAATCTTACATAATTCACGTTACTTGTAAAGTGTTACCCTAACACTGTATGTATACATTTTTTATCTCAATCAATCAATCAATCAATCAATCAATCAATCAATCAATCAATCAATCAATCACTCAGTCTGTCTATCTAATGTTTGTTAAAGTGGACAAAGAAAATAAAGAAAACCCCTACAAGATTTGGAAATATATCTTTGAGTTACAATTAAAGTAGGCAGCAGCTGTGATGCATGCAATTTCAAAATAATCCATGAAAATCAGCAGACAATTTCTTCCAAAAAAGATTTCAGGCCTGTCTTTTATGTGAACAATGTACAGTCTGTCTTGCTACATGAAATCACGGCATGAATGAGTTGGAGAGGGATGCATAGAGGAAAAGTGTTTGAAAGAGAAAATTTTAATGCGGAAAGGTCAATACTTTCTCTGTTATGTCAAATTTCATTACAGAGCAGACAGCCATCTCTACCATTCATGTTAGACTTAATGCATCCAAATTGCAGCAATTACGATTTCATTTTAAAACAGCTTTTTTTCAAGACAATGATTATTGCTACACATAATCATTTTATCAGTAAGAGAAGAGATTGCAAGGGAAACAATTCTGTTCTTCCTCTAGGGAAATACAAAAGGACTAAATATATTTTAATAAATCTTCTTCCTTTCAGAATGGATTTTAGACAAAAAAAATCAGTACATGCTTTTAGAAATGAGTCACTTTATCATTTAAAACGTACCTGTCTAATCTATCAAGCACTCAACCTTTAAAATATGTTGGAGATATATAAAAAAAGACGACTGCTGCCTCATTTCTTCAAGGCACTTCAAAGCAACCTTTATCCTCCTATTGAGTCCCATTTTTCACTATTTCAAGTGACTCAGTTTGACAGTTTAAGCATGCTCAGTGGCAGTGTGGCCTTTAGTAAGGCTGAACTTTAGGATTAGTCTTAATTACTTAGTTTATAATATTACCTCTGCAAAATGCCGAAAGCATAGGCTGGCTTTCACTTTAATTAAACAGAGGAAGAGAGCAGGGCTGTCGGTTACAAAGAGAAGACAGAGACAAAGCAATACCTAAATATCTCTGGAACACTGGCCAATGGATGACCTCCACCCTGAATAAAACTGGGCAGCAGGCTGCAGGTTATGTGAGGTTAATGTTCTTATTGTTGTCTCTTAACAAATCTCTTAATAAAGCTGAGGCTGCTGCCTCTTTGTGGACAAAAGAGGGAAAACACCATTCATGAGAAGAATGATTCATACAGAACAATTAAAAACAATATATGACAACTGAAGTAAATTATTATTTCAGTGTTACATAATTATAATACACTAATTACAAGATAGCTTTATAAGGAGAGGAAACTGTTATGTTGTACAACCATGTTTATATAATAGTTAGTTCAAGTGCTCAAATTTGATTGGCTGAGAGGCATTCCAAAAGCAAATATCAGAATATTTAGTCCAGCAGCACTGGGACTGCGACAAGTGAGTAAATTAATCATTCACATAACTGATTCTTTTAAAAACACTGATTCATTCAAGGTTCCTTGGACATGGTTGGTTCTGCTTTGTCTGTGCTTGCAAAGCAAATATAGAGGAAGTACCAGGCAAAATTATGTAAAAAATGTAAGCTGCTTAATATTAACTTCTTCTTTATTGAACTGCACACTTCATAAAATCTATATCACAATTATACCCTTCCCGTTGTTCTGATTCTGATTAATAGCAGCCTATAGTCCAGTCACAGATGTGTTGATTGTTAGGACAACATGTAATATTGCTACATAAAGCTAATTCCCAAAATATGAAAAAAAAATTATCTAATAAGTCAATTAAAAAAACAAGCATTAAGACAAAAACAACAAAAGGTCAATTGTCGAAAAGTGCAATGTATTACATGCAATGAATAAAAACGTCACATCAGTTCACTGAATTATTTACTGTAGATAAATTCCACGGTATGACTGTGGTCATCACCAAACATACAACCACCTGTAATGGTGTGACTTGTATGGTGTGTCTATTGGATAATAAGATGTTTGAAAGGCCTCTATTATAATATAGTACATCCAGCAGCATCATGTCAATATTGGTAGTTACAGCTTGACTCCAGAGTGCCTCAGCAGCCAATCAATGCCATCCAGCAGTCCTGTCAGTGTTTCTGCAGTCGTGTCCTGAACCTAGAGTATCACAAAACATATACTGGAGCCTTATAGAACACAATATTAATTTCTTATGCATGCAAGAAGTTCTTTCCAGATGCTGTTTGATGTCTTACCATCCAGGGGTTGGGCAGTGAGGTGAGCTGAAGCTGATGGGCAACAGTCACACAAGGTATCCTGTGTCTGTCTGCTGTCTCTCTGGACACACAGGAGAGCACCAGGATAGGGTGGGATACAGTACCCACCACAGGGTCTAACATAACCCTAATCTGAGCACTTTCCTCCTCCCACCCTCTGTCCACTCCTCCAATATATGAATGAGAGAAATACAGTACAAACTGCAAAATTACTATATATGTTTACAATGTTTTAGCAAGCTGGACTATAAAGAAATTCATATTTACATTTGACAACAACTAATTTCATGCATTTAAAGGGTTAGTTCACCCAAAAATGAAATTTCTGTCATTAATTACTCACCTTCATGTCGTTCCACACCCTGAAGACCTTCGTTCATCTTCACAACACAAATTAAGATATTTTTGATGAAATCCGAGAGCTCTCTGACCTCCCTACAGACAGCAACGTCATTGTTAAAATAGTCTGTGACTACAGTGGTTCAACCTAAATGTTATGAAGCTACGATAAATAGCTTTTGAGTGCAAAAAAACAAACAAAAAAACAATTTATTCAACAATTTCTTCTCTTCCATCTCAGTATGCTGCTGACGTAGTAAACACAGTGCAGCGCTTCTGGGTTCTACATCAGAACGCTGTTCACATGAGCACCGCGACACATGCGTGTGATGTTGATGCAGGAGCTGGCCAATAATGAGCCGGCATTCTGACATAGAACCCGGAAGCGCTGCACTGTGTTTACTATGTCAACAATGTAGGAGAATGACAGGAAAGAGAAGAAATTGTTGAATAAAGTCGTTATTTCTGTTTTGTTTTTGTGCACAAAAAGTATTCTTGTCGCTTCATAACATTAAAGTTGAACCACTGTAGTCACACTGACTATTTTAATGATGTTTTTACTACCTTTCTGGGCCTTGAAATTGGTTATGATGTTGCTGTCTATAGGGAGGTCAGAGAGCTCTTAGATTTCATCAAAAATATCTTCACTTGTGTTCCGAAGATGAACAAAGGTCTTACAGGTGTGGAACAACATGAGCAATTGATGACAGAAATTTCATTTTTGGGTGAACTAACCTTTTAAGCCTTTAAATTAATAGTGTGCTTGAATAGAACAATCATACCTCTTTCTGTCTCAGCATTTGCCACAAAGATGAATCCATTCATGGCTTGGCAAACTTGATTAAACATTGGGTTAAGACTCAAGGGCATGTTGGACTCACTATCCTCCTGATAGAGAAAGAGTTTACTGCGCAGACTGAGGTGCTCCAGACGAGCTCTTTCTCGCTCCGTCCTAAATCCACAGACACAGAATCTCATTCATACAAACTGGATTAAGCGACACATTTAAAATGTCATGCACGTGCTGAAAATAAAAACATGAACACCATAAAACTACCATTAAAACTTTTTAAATTTTATACTTTTAATACTTAAATACTTTTTTTCAGCAAGGATGCATTAAATTGATCAAATATGACAGTATAACATTTATAATGTTAAGATTTGTATTTCAAATAAATGCTGTTCTTTAGAAATTTCTATTCATTAAAGAATATTAATTTAAAAAATTTTAAGCAGCACAACTGTTTTCAACATCCTCTTAAGAAGACTTCAGATGACCAACACCTTTGAAGAGACGGCGCCAACTCCTGCGAGGACTTCAGATGACGCAATATCTGGATCAACATGAACATTCCCAATTTTCTATATATCCTAATTATTGTTAATATGTAACTCATTATTTCCAGGAGCTCATCAATCAACAATGATTGTAAATTAAATTGCTTAAATTATTACATTATTAGCTAATTGCATTTTCTAAATTGTAATGTTAACATGCATTCTCTGTAAAGCTGCTTTGAAATGATATGTATCGTGAAAAGCGCTATACAAATAAATGTGAATTGAATAATAATAAAGACAGTAAAGACTGGCTACTAAAATTCAGCTTTGCCATCACAAGAATAAATTACATTCTAAAATATATTATAAAAGAAGACTGTTATTTTAAATTGCAATAATGTTTCCCAATATTACTGTTTTTACTACATTTTTTATCAAATAAATGCAGCCTTGGTGAGCAGAAGAGATTTCTTTCAAAATTAAAAAGAAAAATCTTTAAAAGAAATCTTGCTCACCACCATTTTTTGACCAGTAGTATACATTTCTAACACTTCTAAATAAGAATAAACTATCCTCTTCCTTACCTGTTAGTCGAATATAAAGTTGCAATATTAAATCGGTGTTGATCTTTGTACTTAAAACTGATTCCAGATCCAATGCCTGAAAAAAAAAAAAAAAAAAAAAAATTCCCATCAAAGTGAAGGTCAAGTGCAGAAAAAGCAACCATGGCATGCAACATCCATTTATTCATTTAAAGGGATAGTTCACCCAAAAATGATAATTCCGTCATCATTTACTCACCCTCAAGTTGTTCCAAACCTGTATACATTTCTTTGTTCTGCTGAACACAAAAGAAGATATTTTGAAGAATGTTTGTGACCAAGCAGATCTGGGACACCATTGACTTCCATAGCAGAAAAAAATAATACTATGGAAGTGAATGGTGCCCCAGAACTGTTTGGTTATTAACATTCTTTAAAATATCTTTCTTTGTGTTCAGCAGAACAACGAAATTTATACAGATTAGGAACAACTTGAGGGTGAGTAAATGATGACAGAATTATCATTTTTGAGGGAACTGACCCTTTAAATAACCAACTTGAATAAACTATAAGTAATGGCAGAGCACCATCAATCTGACGTTGAGGTATTCCTGCTATAGGCAGTATATCAGGGGAATTCATAATGGTAGTCATGAGGGAAATCTCTAACTGCTCAAGCCCCGGGCCGAACATGGCGAACTGTGGCTCTGCAACCGGTACAAGGGACTGGAAGAAGGAAGTCACAGACTCAAACGCTGCCCTGGGTTGGTGTCGCCACTGGTTTCGACAGGCCGGGCAGATGCGTTGATACCTGTGGGTATACATGACACAACCAACTTTTATTAACATTTTTATTTTCCTATAAATATTTTATAAATATATTTTCAATATTCTATAATCTCCCAATACAACATAAACAAGCTGCACCCAGAGCTAATTATTTCTGATATCAAAGAGCCATCTGCCTCAACATTAAGCACTTACTCTGCCATATAATCAAACTGTATCTGAGAGTCATCCAGCACAGCTGAGCCAGTGAGCTTGACATCAGGCACTGATAAATGGTCAACTGACTGCCAGAGCGGCATATCACGCAACAGGAAGTATTTCCACAGGACAGGGTCTCGAACCATTGACCGCCAATATGTACTGGTGCCTCCCAGTCTGCAGAGGTCTTGCGGTGACAGGAAGGTCATAATGAGAAACTGCATGTCAACCTGTGGAAGACAAAAAACGTGTTTAGACCCCACTGACCCCAATCTTTTGAAAGGTAGTTTAAATAACACCAACAATAATAATAACGGTGATTATTTAGAGACATGATCTGGTCTTAACACCTATACAGCTACAGTTAAGTCTAGTCTACATACAGTCTAGTATACAGTGGCAGTGCATACTACCATAGTGCTCTTACTATTACTGCAGTATATAGTATGTATGTTGTACACAATATGCAATTCTCTGTATGTAAAGACACAATGCTTTAGAAAATGAGCAATAAACAATTAAGTTTACTGTTTGCAATACGGAATCCCACAATTCAATGCACTTGACTAGACCATCCATGTCAAGTGTGATCAATTATCTAGAAGTAATATCAACTGTGATACCTTTCTAGTTACATTATTTGACCAGACTTTTTTTTTTTTTTTTTTTATAAATATTGAGGTAAACTTGAAATTAATAACAGGACCCCATTTGCTGAATTAAACAAGCAAGTTGGTGAGGTCATGTGGTAATGTACATTGATAATATGACACCTGTTTCGGTAAGCAGTATACAGTAGGCAGCATACAGTGTATACTGACAGTAATTAGTACGTAATAAGCTAGTATTCCATTGAGAACACAGCCATAGTACGTACTTTTAATAAAGCGTCAGTTAAATAAATAATTATGAAATGCAAATAATCGTGTCTTACCGACAGATTATCCAGAGAGGGGCTCGTGACGTCATCACTTCTCTCCTGAACATCATTTTGCTCATTTCTTTGTCGTCTTGTATCAAAAAACCTAACTCTAATACTCCTGAGACTTTGCACGACTATAGATCGGCTCAACATACTGACTTATTTGTCAACAGTTTCTTAGAAAAAATTCTATATGTAGCCTTTTTAATAAGAGTAATTTGCTTTATTTCATTACATGATATTTCAATTTCAGTAGTGCAACCTTAAGTATTCCTCTGGCTTTTCCCGGAACTGTCAGTTACACGTCTCTCGTGTTTTCATAGGCGTGTATGCAACTCACGTACAGCAGTGCATTGTGGGAATTGTGGTTTTAAAAACCAACACTACAATTGATTAAACCGAGGACTAGAATGACACGAAGGAACAAGTTACCAATTTAATAATTCAAACATAAAATGGAAAATTAGATTTTTCATTTACAATTTTATTTTTGTCTACATTTGAAAACACTAAATTGAATAAAGTTTTAAATGTCCATTTCTTTTTTAATTTAAAAATGTTTACATTTTAAAAGATACATTTTTAAAAGATTCAAATGTCTATTAATTTGTCAATATAAAAGTAATTTATTTCCATTTTAATATTTGAATTATTAAATTGATAACTTATCCCTTCATTTTATTTTTAAGTTTCACTCCTAGTCCTCCATATGAACATACTCCAATGCAATTAACTTACTTGAATATTTTTCATCTTGTGCGTTAAGATTGTGATTATCCAGTAAATAGCACTAACATTATGTAGTGTTGCTAATCACCCCACAACTGATAGGAATATAAGCTTAAGATCACATTTTAAGCATATGGTTTTTTTTTTTGTTTTTTTTTTAAAATAAATCTCATCTTATGAATATTACACCAGTACCGAAAAATGTTTGCAGTTCTCAGAACTGGCAAGCTGCACTGTTAATTATATCAATGCTTTAAGAATGTTAGTTGCTACTATGTGAATATTACAAGATTAGTGATAAGGCTTATTAAATACATACACAAACTTAAGATTTGATAATCACCGGGGACATAAAAGGCAATCAGCAACCTTTATCTATTAACACTCCAAATAACTTTTCTGGTGTAACAACATTCAATGCATGTGAAACCAAAATATCACTCACACACTAACATTTCAACATTTCTTAACCCAAAATTTATTTCAATGAAGACATAAAAAACAAAAAATGAACTTCCTTTTAAAAAGAATAAATGACCAAAAAGTTTAGCTTTTTAAAAGTATACTATCAAAATATCCAAATTCCCATCTCTGAACATTACATCTGGTCAACGAAAGCAATAAAGATGCAACTTTTAATAAGTGAGCAGAAGAGGTGTCATATACAAAGAT
Source organism: Elopichthys bambusa (assembly GCA_037101425.1). Lineage (NCBI taxonomy): Eukaryota > Metazoa > Chordata > Actinopteri > Cypriniformes > Xenocyprididae > Elopichthys > Elopichthys bambusa. The sequence continues at coordinate 18,141,054 of CM074446.1, forward strand.
GTTATTAAAAAGAAAAGGTCCATACTTAAAAATGGTCACGAATACTTAAATATGCAACATATATCTGCATTTCCCCCTCCTTTGTACCATTTCTTTTAACATATATAAATGACATATAAATGTAATTAACTAAAAATAAATAAATAAAAATTAAAATAAATAAAAAGTTGTGTGATGTTTCTCAGCTGGAATAATTGTTTTCTTAAACAAATAGTTATTTGTTTATATTTTACATTAGAAGTATTATTCCACATTCTCAGCGAAAACACATCCAGAAAGCAAATCTGGACCGGAAGATAAGTGCCTTTTTTGTTTTCAGTATTTTTCTTTTTTAATCTTTTTTGTTTGTGTTTACTTTTTTCTTTTTTTTTGCTAGCTTCAGAACAATGACATTTTGTGAACCTCCTCTCCTAAAAGCAGACTCCAGATTTACTGTAAAATACTAAGGATCTCCTTGGCATTCTCTGTGTTCCAGCCCTGACCCTGAAGTGGCCCCTCACATGCCAGCACGTACTTATGGAGGATTTGTGTGCCAATATCTCGGAAATGAAGCCTGTCCTCTTTGCGCTCTGTGGTGTCCATGCTGCAGTCCTCATATTTCACTGCCCAGAAACACATCTCACCAATGTACATCATTGTAAGCAAGTGAGTATCAGAAAAGATACCTAATAGGGGGGAAAGTGTAAAAAATTTAATTAGTCAAGAATATAAAAAATTAGTACAAATTATATTCTCTAAAAATGACATGACAAAATTATAAAAAGAACTAATGAACAAATCTCATTACATCTTGCCCATTAAAGGGTTAGTTCACCCAAAAATGAAATTTCTGTCATTAATTACTTGCCCTCATGTTGTTCCAAACCCGCAAGACCTTTGTTCATCTTCAGAACACAAATTAAGATATTTTTGATGAATACTGAGAGCTTTCTGACCCCCAATAGACTGCAATGTCATTGCACCTTTTAAGGCCCAGAAAAGTAATACCTTAACGTAATACCCCAACCTTAATGTTATGAAGAGACGAGAATACTTTTTGTGCACAAAACCAAAACAAAAATAACGACTTTATTCAACAATTTCTTCTCTTCTCCGCCTGCACTGTCTATACAACACAAAAAGCGTAGCAGACTGACAGGGTAGAGAAGAATTTGTTGAATAAAGTTATTTTTGTTTTTGCGCACAAAAAGTATTCTTGTCACTTCATAACATTAAGGTTGAACCACTGTAGTGAAGCTGACTATTTTCACGGTGTCTTTACTTCTTTTCTGGACATTGAATGTGATAATTATGTTGCTTTCTATGGAGGATTTCATCAAAAATATCTTAATTTGTGTTCTGAACATGAACGAAGGTCTTACAGGTTTGGAACGACATGAGGGTGAGTAATTAATGACAGAAATTACATTTTTGGGTGAACTAACCCTCTAACTTCTGTGACTATGACTTCACAGAACTGTGTAAGAGTTAATTTATTCTTATATAGCTAATGTTAATCAATATGAACTTAAATGTGTGAACTTGGATACAAACCACTGCACTGTAAAAACTACTGAAATATTGGTTGCTATACATTAATCCAAGCACTACTGAAGTTTACAAGCTACACATCTTTACGATGGAAAATAAATCTCTTCGTTAATAAACATATTTTTGAAGATACTGATAACCCAGCAGTTGTTATAAATCATCATGTGCTTTGAAAATCCGCCCCTGTAGAGACACAATGCTTGATGTGTCACACACAGAGACACATTCAGTGCATACACAATAACTGACATGTCTGGAGTTTTCAGTTCCCAAATTCCAAACAAAACTCGACAAGAAATCAACCATTTGACTTTCAGTTTTAGAACAGAAAGTACATTTGTGAAGATGTACCTTCTGCCAGAAAATTGGCGGTTGCAGAGTCATGAAAAACCACACCATCGTTCAGCTTGACTGAGTTCCTCACTTGCAACATTCTCATAAGGTAACGCACACCTTCTTGAAGACACTGTGAAGACACGGAGCATTTTAACACTTACTCAATTCATGGCCACTAAAACTGGCACTTTGGAGTGTGAGGTTGGGGAAAGAACCTTAAGGAATGTGGCTTTGTTCTTCTTGATCCATTGCTTGCGCTGGTGTAGTGTGTGGCAGTACATATATAATAATGCCCCACGCCTCCAGTAAAGGCACTCCAGCAGCTCCAGTCCAAGCACAGACTGCACCTGAGACAAATCAGAGCATCACACTACAGTTACTCACAGAAGAGTTTGCTCTTCTTCAGTCTATGCCAATTAAGCTCTAAAAATAGAAGCCTGTGGGTGTTCAATTACTGTGCGAGTTTAAAGTAAAGAATATTTATTCTGATCACCCACTTGTAGTCAAAATGCATAAAAATTTGCTTATTCAGAAAATCATCAGGAAGTAATAAAATCAATAGTTCCAAGTAAAGATATTTTACAGTTAGAGAAATACAACACCTCTTGAGCAGGTACCAGTCGCCCTGCTAACACCTCTGGCTCTGTCAAGTCCTGTAGTAACTGCTGGATTTTAAAAGGAGAAGTGTCCTCAGGAAACTCCTGATCTACAAGCTTGTTTTCCTCATAGAATGTAATGTCCAAGACAACCTGTACAAATGTGGATAAAACAATGGACCATGTGAGCCATTGCATCTAAATCAGGGTATCTGCAGAGTTTTTAAAATGCAATGTGACTACTTAAGGCCTTAAGACCTACACAAATAAAATTAATACTGTATGCCCATGCAGAACAAACCCCATCTCAAAATAAATCATGCATCACATTTTTTTTCCCTGGGGCATACATTCAACTGCAAAGCATGGTAACTGCACATTTAAAGTACTTAAAGGGATAGCTCACCCAAAAATGAAAATGATCCCATGATTTACTCACCCTCAAGCCATCCTAGGTGTATATGACTATCTTTTTTCAAACGAACACAATCAGAGTTCCAAACTTTATAATGGGAGTGAATTGCGCTAAAGATTTTGAAGCAAGCTTCTCGTCTTATATCGAAATCCTAATAAAAATTTATCTTCAAAAATCATTGTTTTAGACTTCTAATTCATGAATGGTGTTTTGCTCTATCCTCTGTGCTTCTGCATTCGTCAATATGTCATGTGTCGGGTCAGAGGTCACTCTTCCGCTGAAACTAGACTTGCGTATGGCCATTGCCAGAAGCCAGTAATTATTGTTTATAAAGTTTTAAATATGGATATTTTTTCTAACAAAAACCCAACGCTTCGCTTCAGAAGGCCTCTATTAACCCCCTGGAGCCGCATGGATTACTTTTATGATGGATGGATGTGCTTTTTTAGACCTCAAAATCTGGAGCGCAATTCACTTCTATTATAAAACTTGGAAGAGCCAGGATATTTTTAAATATATCTCTGATTGTGTTCGTCTGAAAGAAGATAGTCATATACACCTAGAATGGCTTGAGGGTGAGTAAATCATGGGATAAGTTTCATTTTTGAGTGAAATGTCCCTTTAAGACATTTTTAATTCAATATATACATATGCATTGAATTTAGTTTATGCACTAATATATAATTACATATAAATGAAATGCTGATCGATATTAGACTTTTCCTGATATAATTTTTTTTTTTATTACAGAACCACTGAAGGATACAATACACAGGATACAAATAGACAGATCTGAAAATTTATCTGTATACATATGACAGACACCTATACTGTACATGACTATAACATCCATTACTGCAGGTAGATCGAGGTATACAAGACACATGAGAGAGACAAACAAACAGATCTACATGTAGATCTGTACATGACAAACATCTACACATAACTGTATCGTACATTATTTAGCACGTTAAGTCCAAGTCACTGAAGATTTATTTTATCCATACATTTGTATTTAGTGTTACATGTTATATCAGATTCATCTGTCAAGAAACTTTAAACAATATGTTTAAAGAAAGACAAACAGATTGTTGCACAGATACTAGTAAAAACTTTATACTGAATGTTAAATAATGCTCATTCCTGTGACAGAATGAAATTAGATGCAGATTATTGCATAACCAAAACACAAATAATATCCAGAAAAAAGTAATGCATAATGCAGGACTATTATACATTTCTTATAATTACAATATAAACACCATAAGGTAAACACTGTTATAATTCAACAGTAATGTGTGATCACTTTGCATAAATGTGCAACAGTGCCACGTTTTCACATGTATTTAATTCAATAAAGTCTTTTATGGTTTAATACTCACATTAGGTCATAAGACCCCCTGAAATGTTATTTAAGACTTTTAATCAAACTGATTCAAGGTCCTGCAAAGACCCTGTAAAATTTGGGGAAAAAATGCTGATGTTAAGTTTTAACTTATATATATATATATATATATATATATATATATATATATAAATTAACATGAAGGTTAATCTGCAAAAAAATGTGATTCAGAATAAACTGTTAAATATGCTCAAATAATAATTAACTACTTTGTTACCTTTTAACCTACAGATAGCTATTAGTAATAATAAAAGCAAATTGAGTAGCAACAACTGTACATTTTTGATTGGGTCAGACAATATACAGGTTACAGTTTAAATGTGCCATAAATATAGCAAAGAAAAAAATATATTCAGTGATATTCAAATTATATTCAAACACCAATTAAAACAATATGTTCTTGTTATTAACCATATTATTCATACATTTACCATGTTTATATATGAGTAGGCTCTGCTTAAGGAAATGCTGCAGGGTGAGATGTGTGTTATATGAAGTACCTGTGTATAATCCTGCAGCAGTTTAGGGAGGCTGCTGCTCTCTCCTCCATGTCTATAATAGGTTTTCAACTTGTCTAGTATGGAAGATGCATTCTGTAAGTAGTCATCATCTAGGAAGAAAAAAATTAATGTGTTAATATTTAATATATAATAGAGCAGTGTTTCTCAACCATATTATAATATGTATAATATAACTGACAATATGATTGAATATTGGACAAGTCAACTAACGTAGTAGTAAATTATACTTGATTGCATTTGGTCGTCACAAAGACATTAATGATACCAATGAGCCAATATTATTCTGGGGTCCTTGAGGACGGTTCTAAATATGACGAGGTCCATTACTTGAAAAAGGTTGAGATTCACTGTAATAGAGGACATACAACATCAGAGTATACAGTTAGATTAGTATACTTAGAGCTTGTTTTAAAATTCGACTTGGGTAATTGCTCTGTTTTATCCTGACTATACCCTAACCTGCTGAAAATCATATTACTTCAATAGAATCATTTAAAGTCACCATGAAATCAAAACTGAGCATTCTTATTTTTTATGTAATATTGCAGTATTCATTATAAATAAATAAATTATAATAAATTTAGATATTATTATTTGATATTGTGAATCAAGTCCCACCCTACATTTTTTCAAGAACCTGTTTCACTTAGATATACGTAATGGGAAGAAAAGTTGTCATAAAATGGAAGCAGCGATGGCATTTTCTTCCCTATTGTGACATATATACAAATGAAAAAGCTTCTCAAAAGAAAAAAAGTAGAGCGATACTTGATTTTGTCAACAGGGAGTTGATTGGATGGTTGTGGTTTGCTATTGCAGTGATCTCATGTGAGTGACAGGTTGTCCCGCCCTCACGCCAGTAAACACATCATCAGAGAAGAGATGTCCTTGCAAGAGGGAATGGAAGTTATTTTTGAGTAAAGATTAGATTACCAGAGTACATGAATTTATATAGATATAATACAATACATAAAATTAAATTTTAAAATTTTGATTTCATGTTGACTTTAAAGACCAGAATGCATTAGTGCGTGTGTAAACTACATATGACTAACAGAATCTAAAACGTCAAAGTGCCTTAGTGCAGCAATCTGCAACATTTCAAATTTTCAGATATTTTAGACTATTTTTACATTATTACATTTTACATGACCTTTGGTCTGCCTGAAGTATGCAAATAACTGCTAAAAAGAGATTGATAGTCCGTTAAATTCCCATTTGCTTTTCACAATTTTTAATATGAAGTCGTTGGAAAGATATTCTAGTTATGGGTACACCTTTAATATAACATTGCAAAATAACTATAGCTACGTATACAATGTTTAATACAATTTATGCATTGTGTTCTGTAATACTGCTCGACCACATGCGAATTCATTTCATGCAAACTGCAACTAGCTAGTCAAACCTTTGAAAAATTACAGCACACAACAAACGTGCTTTGCCTTTTAAATTAGCGCACAGTTTAGAGCATGACTACTACGATGTTCTTGTAGACTGGTTAGTCAAACATTTTCCGTATAAACAGGGTTATAGAAGGGCAGGGGAATATTTGTTATGGTTCGCAGGAATGCTAACGCAGAGCGGCTAAGCTAACTAGCTAACGATGACAACACCGGGCTGATTCAGCCAATTAACCTCACTTTCTTTAATAACGAGAGTCTAGTGTTGCGCAATTGACACCACGATTCCCGGTTACCTGGTTTCTCGGTCCGAAGAGTGGCACACTTGTTATCTAACTCAAAAATCCTCCTTTCCAGCTCGACGCTTCGTCTGTAGTCGTCGGCCATGACTGCAAACGACAGTCACGTGACGAGCGCGCGATTGCTCACGTGCGGAGGATTACTGGGATGTTTTGTTCTTTTAATTTCATTCATAAATGGCACCCCTGGCTCTTACATCTAAATAGAAGCTTACTTTGTACACATTTATCCAAATTACACCGACAATAAACGAGTTTGATAACAGTGAATTTAAATTATTGTTTGCAGTAGTGATGATGGAAAGTCTGACTCATTTCCGCGAATCGGTTCTTTCGGACAGTTAATTTCAAAGAACCAGTTTTAAAAAAGATTCATAAACTTCTTTAGGTTATGACGTAATTATGCACCACGTGGTTTTATCCATGCCGTGGCTTCTTGTGCATTTCAAAATTTTATTTTCACCGATACTTTTTATGCTACTTTTATCATTTTTTATGTATGTATTTTATGTTATTTTATTTTTATTGTATTTTTTAATTAAGTCCTCTTTCGCCCTGCCTGTTGTTATTGTTGTTATTTTCTTTCTTCTCCCTATTATTGATTGTTATTCTGTTATATTGGATAATAAAAAACCTTACACTGTGACTGTATGATAAAATAACTAATCTCTGAAATAAAAGCATGAGTAGTGTATATACATTTAGAACCTAAACCAATGTTTCATTTACATTAACAATACTACAATTAATTTACATTTCTTGACTGAAAATACGTTTTTTCACGTTTAAATGCTATTTAATGACTCTGTGTCCGTGTGTAAATATAACTGTAAACATATTTTTCAGCGAGTTTTATGTGTAACATTTTTGCTATACGGCTAATAAAGCAAATACTTTTGTTTTGTTCAATGACTCGCATTATCCATATTACTGAGAGTCGGACATGTATTAAAAACAATTCGGTGATTCAAATGCGTTGTCGAATCTGGCACCACTCCGAAAGATTCAGTATGATTCGTAAATGAATCATTCAGACATGTATGGTGAACAACAGACACGTTAAAAATAGATCCGACTCATTAGAATGAATCGGAAGTCGCTAGGTGGTAGTGAGAGAGTTAAATGCAAATAAGCAATTCGAGCCCCCAACACTCCTTCGCTTACCTCATCCCCGCCTTTCCGAGATCAACGAGGGCATCCTGTTACCATCATTCACTATACACAAAATTAGGCCTGCAATTTTTTAGACATGGCGACTCTTAAAGCGCTATCTAGAGCGGAGAATGTCATCATCAGGAACGCAACAGCGACAATAAAGACGAACCTCTTGCGATTCTCCGTTGGCAAGGTCAGTGTTTAAATGCAAAAGACGGTGCATCCGAAATTTTGCATAATTTTGCATAATATTGAACGTGTCGGTGCTTCTATTTTTGTTTTGTTTTGTACTAACCCTACCCTACGAAGATGGGACGTTCCAGATAGTACAAGGAAGCTATAAATAATTATACACGATGTGTTTGAATGATGTGTTGCAAAGCTTACATATTCTTGTCATTGCATATAGCTTATTTGTGAAAGTAGTTATTTTGTGCTGCACTGTGTGTTTTTTTAATGCAGCAATCCATTAAATACAATCTGCATACACATAATCTTGAGTCACAACCATAGACTGTAGGTCACAACCAATCATTCCTGTTTCGCTTCGTATATTTGTTTTATTGTTGGGTTGGAAACACAAGGTCATTAACTAAGTCTGACTTGAGGCATAAGCTACCACAGATTTTTATCAAAAACTTAAATGGAAATGCTATTAGTTTTTTGTTTGTTTGTCAATATCAACTACCTTGACAAGGCTGCCAACACTATTCATTGGTTAACAGTAACTCTCATTCACCCCTTTTGTCCCACCCACCATTTGGCTCATTATATCACATAACATGTGAACTAGACTGCTATTATAACTAGTTCTCAGAACAAGGAGAGAAATTCTCCTGACCACTAAGATATCCTTGGTTTAGAAGTCGTATATTTATGACACAGTCCCATGCTAGTGTCATGTGGCTGTGAGGTTCATGGAGTTGTTCTGTATACAGACAGAGCAGAAACCTTTGAATCACTGTTTGAAGGAATAACACTGTTAATGGTCATAGTAGTTTCTCCTATAACAGTATTTTTTTGTCGTTTATCATTTGGTAATACTACTTAAGGCTACTATATATATACCAAACAAACATATTATTTATTGAAGCAGAGTGATAAGTGGTCAGTTGTTTCCTCTCCTCGTCCTTTGGTGGAGCATTTGTGAGGTCAAACACATGTTGTATTAACAAATAAAAATATAAATGAAAAGGATTGCTTGGCTGGACTCCCGGGGTATATTTATCATGTGAATGTCAGAATGGGAAAATCAGTCAGCTGTAGTTGACAGTGGAAACAGATCTGATTTGACATTTATTTTAATTCACTTTTCTATGCATAATTTAGGAATCCATTGTAAATGGTTAACATTCCAGTGTGGAAATTTGTTTCATTCATACTTTAAAGTGCTTGCTCTGGAGTGTTTGTTTCTGTATGCCCAGCCTGTTTCATTCATTCTACTCAATGTCTGTGGTCGGCAGACGTGCGGCTGTTACTTTTCCACATCAAGTCAACGGTCCGGACGATTTTATTCTGACCCTATAGACGCCGTCAAAGATATTCCTAATGGAGCAACTATTCTTGTGGGAGGTAATGTAAGGGTTATGATTTATCATAAACTCAACCTTAATCAGTAACTGTCTGCTTAGTTATTACTTAGACTACCGTTTAAAAGTTTGGGGTCGGAATGTTTTTTTTTTTTTTTTTTTTTTAGTTTTTTTTTTTTTTTAAGAATTGCTCACCAAAGCTGTATTTATTTGATCAAAAACACAGTAAAAACAGTAATATTTTGAAATATTATTACAATTTGAAATAACTGTTTTTATGTTAATATGTTTTAAATGATCATTTATTTCTGTGATGGCAAAGTAAAATTTTCAGCATCATTACTCCTGTTTTTAGTGTCACATGATCTTTCAGAAATCACTCTAATATGCTAATTTGGTGCTCAAGAAACATTTCTTATTATTATTATCAATGTTGAAAACCGTTGTGTTGCTTAATATTTTTGCAGACACCCTGATACATTTTCTTCAGGATTCTTTGATGAATAGAAAATTTAAAAGAACAACTTTTATTTGAAATATAAATCTTGATGAATAAAAGCTTTAATTTCTTAAAATTCTTATTGATCCCAAACTTTTGAACATTATAATATGATATATGATATGATATAATATAATATTATATAATATTAATTTTAATACTATTTTTAATTATTATATTATCCTTTGGTCTCTACACAACAACATTTATTGACATCTCCCTCATAAATGGCTGAGGAGGTCATGCCAGCAAGTATTTTTTAAATTCTTTACTATCCTTTCCCCTCATCCACAGGTTTTGGACTATGTGGTATTCCAGAGAACCTGATAAACAGTTTGCTGAAGACGGGAGTGAAGAGCCTGACCGCAGTCAGCAATAATGCAGGGTAAGCCTTTGTAGAAGTAAACAACAGTTTAAACCCAGCCAAAAGCAGTAACTGGATTGAACTCGACCATCTTTATTATTGTACCCCACCAATAGGCCTAACATTGAACTTCTGTACTTCCTGACACATGCAAACAACAAAAAGGGTGTATATTGAAGTATTGATCAATTAGCGTCGCACACCTGTAGGTCATAGATAGATGCGTAGGAAAGAAGACTAGTGTAGTCAAATAATGAAAAAAACAAGGAAAATCCCGCACACTATCAACTTGCAAAACCATAAAAACGTTCTTTATTGGCAACGTTTTGATCGTATGATCTTCATCAGGCATCCTTTTTCAGAAATACTGATTACCGTCTCTTTGAGAAGCTCTAAGTCCACGGTCGTAAGTTTTTTTTGATGCCCTTGAGCCTCTTCGGCATTTCTTCTTCTTTGTGGTCTGTGTAGGGGAGCACGCCTGCTCAAAAAAAAATGTAGAACCTTGGGCACTTGAGTCACTGATCATTGTGAATTCATTCTCTGTGGAATCACTAAGCCCATTGCCGTAAGGGAAACCAATTCCTCTCGTCTAATTGCGAAATCGTGATGTTGTTCCAGATGATCCACGAACTGGTAGGTTGGTCTCATGAGTAGCACTGTTGCTGATGTTAGAGGTGGTGGCTGTGGCTGTTGGACTGATGTCCCATGGATATACCTCATTCCGAAGATAATCTTGCGTATCTCGTTTGTATTTCTTTAACTTGATCTCCTTCAAATTCTCCTGGTATTTATCCATAGATTTCTTAATAGAAGCAAGAATGGAGTCAAAGTCAATATGAGGAGTAGATTTAATCTTCTCTTCCAGTACAACAATTTGAGCATGGGTCTCTTTAACATCAGCAGATTGTTCCACAATAAGGAGCATCAAATCCATGGAACACCTATTAAGAATCTCACTCCATCTCTTTAAAAAACTGCCTGATGAAGATCATACGATTGAAACGTTGCCAATAAAGAACTTTTTTATGGTTTTGCAAGTTGATAGTGTGCAGGATTTTCCTTGTTTTTTTCGTATATTGAAGTATTAAAGCCAAGAAATGTCAAGAACTAACAGTAAAAGATTAACGTGACACATAGCCCATGATTGTGTCATGAGCATAATCAGAAAGGATACTTCTGTGACTTGAGATTTAAAATCCATTTGGAAAAATTTGAGAGATGGCAAAAAAACAAAAACAATCACAGTCACTCTAAACAACACGTGAGCTCACTGAGTACAGCTCCATAACATCAATTATGTCGCTAAAAGAATTTGTTACTTAAAGGGATAGTTCACCCAAAAATGAAAATTTTGTCATCATTTACTCACCCTCATGTTGTACCAAACCTGTATGAGTTTCTTTCTTCTGTTGAACACAAAAGAAGATATTTTAAAGATTGTTTGTAACCAGACAGTTGACAGTAGCCTTTGACTTTCATGGTATTTTTTTCCCTACTATGGAAGTCAGTGGCTACCGTCAACTGTTTGATTACCAACATTCTTTAAAATATCTTTTGTGTTCAACAGAAAAAAGAAACTCATACAGGTTTGGAACAACATGAGGGTGAGTAAGTGAAGACACAATTTTCATTTTTGGGTGAACTATCCCTTTAAACGACATTGAGAATGTGTGCACAACTGACCACAAATAGAAAGAGATTACCAGTATGACCAAGTCTAATCTGCAAATTGGTCTAAACCTACTGGTAAATACAGAACACAGCATGCACAGGGAGATCAATGATAAAGATTCCTTCTTAGAAAGAGTAAATGTTTTCTAAATGGCTAGTTATACAGTCTATTTACTGTCTTATTGGACATTGACGTTTGGTTTATTGCTGCTATGTTGCAGCTGCTCTGAACATGTGACTTGACACTGATCTATGTATAGGCCTTTCTGTGCTGGCATTGTCCCAGGTTGGTTGACTGACTATATCATTGTGTAATCTCTGAAAGTGGGCCAGTTATGTTATTTTGAGTTTTTTATATTTCCATCATGTCCAGTGAGTGACGCCAGTGTGGGTTGCTGCTGAAGATGGTCAAAGAAATCGATAGTCCATTCTAATCATTTTAGTTAGGCTGCTCTGTGTATGTTAAATATGCCAACAAAATAATTGTTTTTTTTGTTTTTTTTCACACCATTTATTGAAGTGTAACAGAATACAGCCTTCCCAAACTCATAAAAGTACCCTTTTAATTTAGTACACCTGGCTTTTTTCCAGAGTTAGTTTTTGGGAGACCTCAAGGGAAGTTTTGACCTGTTTTAGATAGAAAGTTCCCCACCAATTCCCTTATTGAAGTTTGTTTCCTTCCATCTGACAGTTTGAAGCCTGCTGTTCTTGAATGCATTGTTTGTTGTAACTTGATCTGTGAGTTCTGAATCTCTGTGGTAAAAATGTTTCGGTCTACCACAGAGAGACTGCTCAGTGAGACTGAAATGTAAAACCATCTTCACAGCAGTGTTTGGCATTAGCATGCATGTGTTGCTTGCACAGGAGGATACTGGGCCTCATTCACTAAGCATGTGAATGCACAAATTTGTGCATGAAATCTGCGTAGAAAAGTTTTCACAAACAGATGATAATTTACCAAAAACTTTCGTACTAAAATTTATTCTAAATTTACGAAAAAATATAGGAAGAACTGAAACCATATATATCTAATCACGATTATGTGATGTTGTTAAGTTATGTTATATTATAAATGAATAAACCATACAATTTCATGGACAGCTGGCTAATCAGAGGTCTGTAATCGGGCTCTGTATAAAATGTGTTTGTGTTTGAACTGGTTTTGAGAATGGCACACTTGGCATTGCTTGAGGATCTGCCAAGCAACGAAATGCTGTAATGGAAAGTTATGCGAAAAGCCCTTATATGGAGATGGTTTGGACGTGATTTATGCAAATGACTAACCTTGTGCATGGTGCTGTAAAGACAGAGATTTTTTTTTTGTAAGAAGTTCTCCTGTGTGAACAAATAAGAAATAATCCACGCAATTATTAGTTAATGAGACCCACTGTTTCCTTTGCAACTTTTTTTCCATCAACAGCCCCTGCTGATACTTTTAACACGTTGCTCATTACTTAGAAAAGGTGTGCTGACTTGTTTTGAATTAGTTATTGGCCACTGTACATTATCTGGTTACAGACCGGTGTTATTCTAAGTTGAAAGAGCTGCCACAGTTATGTGGATAGTTATACAACAGTTCCAGTCTTCGAATTTGATTGGCTGAGGAGCATTCCAAGAGCGCTGATATTTAAGTTTTTTGTATCACTGTTTGTATCACTCCGCTTGTCTGAACTTGTGTGTTCCAGACAGACTGTAAGTCTGTGTATTAGTGTATTGTTACTCTAGTAGATGGTGATAAATGATTCTGTCTTTGAGTGAGTCGTTGAATCATTCATTCAACCAATTAGTTTAAAAACATTGATTCATTCAGGAACGAGGCATGTAAATGTCTGTGTCTGAAATAACATGCTCTCTGATGTCTTTTGAATAAGTAATTACTGTACAACTGTTAAAAATTTATGTTCTATATAGTATGAATGTGTATAGTATGAATATAATCTGGACATAACTACATTGTCATTGTCGCAGTTCTGTCACTTCACTGCCATATACAAATCCTCTCCCGTTGCCTCATGGGATAGTAAAGTGTCCATCGAATGCACACTTTGGAATCTCGTCAGAAGTAGTAGGTAATTTAGGTACGTTTTGGCTACTGTTTTATGAATGCTTTAAATTCAGACATACTACTCATTTCACATACTGTTTTTTGCCTATTAGTAGAGAAGTATGCTTATTTGTATGCAGCCTGTTTTTATGAGTGAATTAGTTAATCTTTCATTCAAACAATTTTCTCAAATAAATTATTTCAAGAACAAAGAATGTTGTATGTTGCTTGGAGATACACAACGGTTTATTTTGCTTCGATTTGATTGGATTTGGGAGAGCAAAAATAGACCAAGTAACTGGCAACACTGTCTAAAATCTAATTGACTCACTGTTAACTTGTGTTGGGTAATATCACTTATGTTATTGTGCATTTTATGAAATTCAGGAATCAGTTTGTTTTACCTCAGTGAATTCTAATCACATATATGGCCTAGATAACAGTTTCTTTTATCCTTTATAGTAAAACTAGTCTCTAAGCACTAAAAAAAAGCTTTGCCATTTATCTGGCAGGAAAAAAAGTGAAAAAGACACATTAGAAGAGAGTTAATGAGAACATGGAATGACACAGTATGCGTCTAATTGCAACCTTTCTCGGTCCAGTGAATGAGTCGTGACATGAAGAGTCTGTGCTCCCTGGTGATCGAATGAACCTAGAAAATATACATGAGCTTATAAAATGTCTCTACTAATTTCATCAGACATTTCCCCCTCAAGTTTCACCAGAATCCCTTTGGATTTAACAGTGTAAAAAATGTCCAGATCTGCACTACTGCACTGACTGCCTTTAAAAATGGGATAGCTAGCCAACATTTTCATACCTCAGTGTGTTTCAAGTCTCAATAAGTCATGCCATTTGTTAATGAATGACAAAATCAGTTTTGAGTCACTGCTTCTGTGACTGTGCCAAGCCACTACACACACCGAATTTAAGAGGTCTGAGAGAGCTGTAAAACATTTCATATGTTTCTTGCAGTAAAAATTAGTTACGTGGAATTTGTGTCCATATTCTTGCGTGTTCTGAATTTTAATGATGTTTGCTACAGAATGCTCATTGGACACTGCATTTAGACCAGTTTAAGGAAATAAGTGCTACTTTTCCAACAGTAGTTCAACCTAAATTGGACATTGGTTTTCTGGAAATGTATATTTGTTTGTTTGCAGTTAGACATTTTCTGAGACTATAGATATAGAAAAACGGTTCACTCCTATTAGTTATGAATGGGAGAAACTGCAACACGCAATATGGCATAATACATTCTGCTAGGGCTGGGCGATACAGCTAAAAAAATGATCACGATATAATGTTTCATATTGATCGGTATCGATAATTATTGAAAAAAAATTTGTAGAAAAAAAAATGTTTGAATTTAACCAATGCATTTTTAATTAAGGCAAACAACAAATAATTTTTAAAACAAAGCTAAATAAAATGTAAACAAATCTTTCTTATTTATTTAATCTTCATATAAAATATAAGTGTTAAAGAAACTGCACAATTCTGGATAAATTGAGTTTTTTTGTTTTGTTTGTTTGTTTCAAACAGAGATCACAATTCTGAATGTCAACTAAATGAAATAACGTAATTTACTAGAGGTTCTGACAAAATATTAATTGCTGCAATTTAAAATTTTAAATATATTTACAATATACAATGAATTGATGAATGCGTCATTTTCAGCACGTTCAAGTTTCTTTCAAAGCTGATTTGCTCTATTTTGATCGATAACATAGACATTGGTATTTATATCTGAACTATAAACTTTTATCTCAGTACTTCTGTGATAATTTGAATATTTGTAACACAGAAATAAAGATACTGTGTGGCTGAAAACACTTTGTGCAGCTGTTAATACCTACATGACAACTGCTCTCTCAAGACGAACTTTGAAGTAGATCCACTGTAAGATGTAAGGAAACTGCCACACTGACGAGCTGATATGTTCTTTTTTATTCACAATCTCCTCGCCACCGGCAGGTACAGCACTCATTTTCATGTGTTTGTGTGTTCTGATCTCACGTGGCGATTGCGCAACTGAACTCCACAGCAGCTTGTTTGCTTGTCACTCGTAGCATGTCCGTTTGTGATCCAGGGTTATTCATGCAACCAAACTTCATGTCTGTTTATATTTTAATGCATTTAAGTGAAATGAGAGTTATATCGAACATTTTTTCTGTCGTTATCGAATAAGATGTACCGTCGATTAATATCGATACCGTTTTATCGCCCAGGCCTACGTTCCGCCTTCTAAGTAAAAGAGACAGTCGCTGATTGGTTAAAGTCATTGCGTCACTGCAGCTGCCGTTAGAAGCTCCGGTTCCCATAGAAACCTGAGACTCACGCTTAGGACTGCTCATGCGCGTTGTCTCGTCTAGCCTGAAAAATAAGCTTTTTTAACGCTCTTTGAGCATAAGAAACAACATTTATGGGACAGTTCATGTCAGATTTTGTTGCTGATTTGAAATATGTTATTTCATTGTGAGTTCGCCAAGCAGTTTTTGAGATTTCAGGATTCCCCCATTCAAATTGATAGGACATGGTCTTGGATGCCCGAAATAGCTGCCCGGAGGCGTCGCAAATATGGCCGCCGAGTGAACAGACTTTCCTTGAAAGGGACTTTGGTAGTGGTTAACAATCAAGATTTACAGCTTAAAGTTTGAAGATTTAAACCCACTACTGTACAGGGTTTTTTTTATTTTTTTTTTTAAAGAAATTAATTTTATTCAGAAAGGATACATTCAATTGTTCAAAAGTGACAAAAACATTTTATGTTAGAAAAAAAATGCTATTTCAGATAAATGTTATTCTTTAGAACTTTCTATTCATCAAAGAATCCTGAAAAAATGTTTCACAGAATCCGCAGAAATATTAAGCAGCACTGTTTTCAACATTTGGAATAATGGGAAATGTTTCTTGAGCACCAAATCAGCATATTATAATGATTTCTAGATCATTTGACACTGAAGACTGGCTGCTGAAAATTCAGCTTTGCCATCACAGAAATAAATTACATTTTTAAATATATTAAAATAGAAAATTTTAAATTGAAATGAATTGAGCCAATCACCTTGAGCTGTAAATGCCATGTGATTACTCAATCTAGAGCTGTAGGACAATGACATTGTGATGTTGCCGATCTCTCCACAAGTACGCACACAGTCTCATCTCTAGCGACTGATCTGTGATGTCAATGATAGCAGATAAGGTTTCCTTATTTATTTTAAATGGATACTTTTGAACGGTCGTCAATGGAGAATGATCATTTTTTTACAGTGATGTTGGGTAGTTATGACATCTACTAGAAGGTGTTTTTGAATAAAGTGATAAAACAAATTAGTTGTATATGCAATGAATTGGTTGAAATATATTGCAGAAGGTCATATTTAGCTATAGTATTTGATCTTCTTTATGTTTTAAACAGAGTGGATGACTTTGGCCTGGGCCTGCTCCTTCGGACCAAACAGATCAAGCGTATGATCTCATCATATGTGGGGGAGAATGTGGAGTTTGAGAGGCAGTATCTCTGTGGCGAGCTGGAGGTGGAGTTGACCCCACAGGTGAGACCATCCTTTTACCCGTACATTCAGAATAAACACTTTACCTTTGTTCTCAATGGCAGGTTTATTGCCCAATATATGTATGCCAAAAGTTTTATAGCACTATTATTAAAAAAAAAATCCAATCAAGTAGGTTTTGTGTACCCATTGTACTGTGTTGACGGCAGGGCACGCTAGCGGAACGGATCAGGGCCGGTGGCGCAGGTGTGCCTGCCTTCTTCACTGCCACAGGCTACGGCACACTCATCCAAGAGGGAGGCTCTCCTATCAAATACAACAAGGACGGCACCATTTCCATAGCCAGTGAACCCAGAGAGGTCAGTTGTCGCTTCTCTTTTTTTTTTTTTTACTGAGTGATACAATCATACAGCTGATGTCAATGCAGATGAGGTTTGATTGCTATTAATATCTGAAGTGTGTCAGTAAAAATAGATATAGGATTTATGTTCTGCCACTGTCCTGTTTCAGGTGCGTGAATTTAATGGCCGGCACTTCATCATGGAAAAAGCTATCACGGGTGACTTTGCCTTGGTCAAAGCCTGGAAAGCAGACAAAGCTGGAAATATCGTCTTTAGGTACAAATGTTTGTTCATCTTCTGAGATTGTTCAGCCCCACTGCAGACGGACTAGAAGTTGTTTTCCTTAATCCAACAGTATCACATGGTTGATGGTTGGTGTTTTGCCCAAACCTGAAAATAGCTCCTTTCTCTCACCTTTCTGTTTCCATTTAGCACATACCCACAGACTGTTTCACTGAAGGCAAGGCCACATGAGACACTTTTTGAAAACGAGACATAAACAGTGTCTTATTTTAGATAAAATTTTAAACACAGTAGACAAGGCAAACAATTAAAATGACTGTAATTTCAAACCAAGTCATTTTCATTCATTATACAACCCACAGAGAATAATGTTATAAAATAGTGCTAAAATACTTAAAGAAGAAGAAGAAGAAGAAAAAAATAGTACAATAAATGTTTAAATATTCTTTTTAAATGCACTAGAATTGAGGTATTTGGGGTCGGTACGATTTTTAAAAGGTTTTTGAAAGAAATGTCTTATGTACATTAAATATATTTACTGTAGTATTATAAATATTATTGCTAATATTACTAATAATATTATTACTGTACTATCAATATTATTTCTATTTGAAATGTCTTTTCTGTTTTAATATATTTTGAAAATGTAATTTATTCTTAAATGTATTAATTTTCAGCATCATTACTCCAGTCTTCAGTCACATGATCCTTCAGAAAACAATCTAATATGCTGATTTGGCACTCAAGAAACATATTATTATCAATGCTAAAAACAGTTAAAGCTGCTTAATGTTTTTGTGGAAATCGTCATGCCTTTATTTCATGATTTATTTGATGAATAAAAAAGTATAAAGTATGCCATGTAAAAAGGTTATAAATAATGTTATAAAATGGCTGTGTGTGGTAAAAATTATGTTATGCTGGATTTGAAAACAATAAAGATTTGAACAGTGAGGACATTATTATGCAACGTTACATAAATTAATATGTAGTATTTTGTTTTACCACAAGGGTGCACTGTTTGCATTTCCATAAAAAATGTACTCTTGTTCTGCTTTGGTTGAAATTTTTAGATGGCACCAATATGGATGACTTCAATAGTTTTTGGTTACACTTTATTTCAGTAGTCTACTTACTAACTGGTAATGACTGGTAGTTGACATGTAGTTGCAAAGTTACTTATAGTTACTTATGCTTATGCCATATTTAATCATCAGTACCTCTTAAATAGAGGAAAGAACATTCAACCTCAGCTTTACATGTTTGAAGTTGGTTTTACAGATTTTAATGCTGAGCATGTACTTTTTCTATTAGGAAAACGGCGCGAAACTTCAACCAGCCCATGTGCAAGGCAGCCAAGACCACAATTGTGGAGGTAGGTGAATACCACATGACTTCTGCCCATGTGCATCCTGCTTGGATGTATTATTACAGGTTTAAAAGCTTGTGCATATATCATGATACCCATTCTATAAATTTAATTCCCCCAACATATATCTCTTCGCCTGCATTTAATTTCATCATTGTTTTTCACACAAACACAATAAATAGTTGGTTTCATCTAGATCTTTGAAGTTTTTTTCCCCTATTCACTCCTTTTTCATTTCCTTTCTACCGAGAACGCTTTTCAAACACTTGTCTGCATATCAAATATGCTTTTATCTAAGCCTTTGTTCAAAACACACAGCTACGAACAAAAGACTTATCAAAAGGCATTTTCATTCGCCATGAACGAACTCCATTAATTAATCCAGTCTTCCATCATCCCTATTCTTTCTCTTGTAGCCTTGGTTTGAAGTGGTTTACAATGTGAAACAATAACTATTGAATTTGAACCCTACAGATATTTCTGTAACTAGTTTTCACCCTTCACTATCTGTCTACTAATAGTACTATCATCAGGAAGGAAGAATTTTAGCTCACTCAGATTCTTTAATTGTCTTCTGCTGCAATTGTGTTGGATGCTATCAGCGCATTAGAGCTTTTATTTGTCTGGTTTTCAATCTTTATTGTGGCTATACAGCAATATGAGCAGTTATTAGTGGCCAGTATCATCTGACAATACGGTTATTGCAGTACCACTAAAGATAAGCTATCAGTTCACTGAACACACGGTAGTGGTTAAAGGCCTTTTTCAATGTTTGTGCATCTGGCGAGGAAAGCCATCCTGCTAGGAGAATGAATCAGTTGGCTGAGTGCTGAGCAACAGTGTGTATCTTGCGTTCTGCCTCTGTTTGACTGGTTAAGATGTTGTTTGTGGTGCCAACCCTTCAGCTTTCGCAGCAGGGACTCAGAATAAAGATTGACTCACTGTCATCTCTGTTGTCTGGGGATGAGAAAAGAAAACAGTCATCTGGTTTACTACAGGTGCCGTGTCTGTCTCATCTGTTTTAAAAGGTTTACTGGAGAGGTCTATTTATGTACACTACGAAGTTTAGGGTCAGTAAGATTTTTTTTTAAAGAAAATTATATGCTTTTATTCAGCAAGGACACATCAAATTGATCCAGAGTGATGGGAAAGACATTTATAATGTTTCAAAAGTTTTTTTATTTCAAATAAATGCTGCTCTTTTGAACATTCTACTTTATTCAACATAGAATCCTGGAGGAAAAACTAGGGCTGTTAATTTGTTCATTTACAATAATTATTAAAACAACTGTTATATGAATATATTATAATCCGGTTTATGATTTTTTTTTTTTTATTGTATATGTTAACAATGATGGTATTATTAATATGCAATTGGAATTATATTACCCGCATTATTCTGAATATGAGGACCCTGATTATAAGATGCCCCCCATTTTTTTTTTTTTTTTTTTAAAGATGTACCTTTTGGGAAAAGCCTTTTTGAAGACCAAATCCTGTCTTTTGCATAAATGTCATATGGCATATTTTAATTTAAAATTTTTGTATTGAAAGTATGGTAAAAACTGGTAAAATGGACCTCAATCAAATTAAAAAATAAACATTTTATGGCATACCATAAAAATAACCTGTAGTTCATCTAAATTTATAGGTGCAGTAAGCAATTTCTGAGAATCGCTGTTGAAAGTGGATTGGACCGTGCACCAAAACACACTTGTAGCCGATTAGCAGTAAGGGGCATATACACTTATTAGGGGGGAGGTGCCTGTGTTGCATAGCATGTTTGTGAATTTGGGGGCGGAGCTATCAAGATAGGGGTGTGATCCTTTTGGGTAGGGCTTTGTTTGGTGATTTCAAATATTAACAGCGTTTCTCAGAAATTGCTTACTGCACCTTTAATAACAATTAGGCTATTGTTACGGAACACAGACTCGCAACAACGTGGAAATGAATATGAGGCTATTGATCGTAGCAAAGATGGTAAACAAGCAGGTGAGTAATAATGAAATGAGCAGGATGGTAATATGGAATGAGAATACTGACAGTACTTTGTTTTGTAGATTGATGAAGGAGATCGTGGAGCTGAGCAGTCGAGCACACACTTTGGAGAGTATGTTGGAGTGGGATGGAGTCCAGGATGAGAAGATGCTGGAGACATAGAGAATCGGGAGAGACGTAGTAACGCTGGAGCATAGAGGTAAGTGGATCAGGTAAGTGAGTCTTTCTCGTAGTTGAGACCAGACAAAGGGCTGTGGTAAAGTGTGCTTATATACTGGTTATGATGATAAGGGGATGACGATCGGGTGCAGGTGATTAGTATTCTGGTGATTGTGACCTCTGTGATTGGGTGATGATGGAGCCTGGCCGATCTCTGACCGCTCAGCTTGCCTGTTTGACCTGTGGGTGGTATCCTGAAGACAGGCTGCCGGTCACACACCTAGGAGCTTGAAGAATGCCTTCCAAACCTGAGAGATGAATTGCAGGCCTCTGTCCGACACAATGTCCTCTGGGATACCGTAGTATCAGAATACATGATTGAACAGGAGTTCCGCTGTTGTCATGGCAGTAGGTAAGCCCTTCAGCGGAATCAAGTGACATGATTTAGAGAATCGGTCAACAATGACGAAGTCTACTCCTAGGTGTGACCAAGGGTGCTGTGGTACGGGCAAGGGAAGAAGTTTACCAGATGGCGTGGGCTCTTGGAGATGGCACAGTCGGGGCATCCCTGAACGAACCTTCTCGCATCCCTGGCCATGTTGGGCCACCAGAAGCGATCTTGCAGCAGTGAGAGGGTGCGGTTGGCTCGGGATAGCCAGTGCCCACGGAGGAATAAGCAGAGTGTGTGAGGTTATTACGTTGAGCTTTGGGAACATAGGCGTGGCTGGGAGGACACCCCGGCGGAGTGGCTTGGAAGCATTGGAGGAGGAGATCTGTTGGTCGAGGGACCGCTGGATAAGACAGAGAGTGAGTTGGGTAGGCAAGATGGGCTCAGGCTCTTTGGTGTTCTCCTTCAGGGTATGGAGACGGGATACAGCATCTGCCTTGAGGTTCTTGTTGCCTGGACGATAGGAGATGGAGAAATTGAACCGTGTGAAGAATAAAGCCCATCTTTCCTGTCTGGGATTGAGACGTTTAGTGGCGCGGAGATATTGGAGTTTCTTGTGGTCAGTGAGAACGATGAATTTCTCCTTGGCTTCCTCCAGCCAATGTCTCCGCTCCTCCAATGCAAGCTTGATGGCCAGTAACTCTCTGTTCCCGATGTCGTAATTCATCTCCGCTGGAGAGAGCTTCTTTGAAAAGAAGGCACATGGATAGAGTCATGCTGGATTCCCCTGCTGCTGGGAAAGCACAGCTCCTACCTTAGGGGGCGTTGACCAGTCCATATGGCATAACGAGGTATTCATAGTGTCCAGTAGGGGTCACGAAGGCGGTATTCCACTCGTCCCCCTCACGTATCCGGACGAGGTTGTACGCGCTGCGGAGGTCCAACTTAGTGAACACGGCTGCTCCACAAAGTTGTTCCAGTGCTGCTGGGACGAGGGGAAGAGGGTACCTGAATTTTACTTTGATCTTGTTGAGTGCTCTGTAATCAATGCAGGGCCGCAAGCCTCAGTCCTTCTTTGCCACGAAGAAAAGGCTCGAAGCAGCAGGGGAAGTAGAAGGGCGGATGTAACCCTGTTGAAGAGCCTCTTCTATGTACTCCTCCATGGCCTTCTGTTCAGGGAGAGAGAGAGGATAAATCTTTCCATGGGGCACTGGTTCATCCGGAAGGAGGTTAATGGCACAGTCCCATGGCCAGTGTGAAGGCAACGACGACGCCCATTTGGGGCAGATGATGTCACCGTGGATTGCTGTTCAACCGGGCTTTCGATAGAGGTGGTGTTGATAGAGAGAGGTTTCACTGGATGAGGAAGACTCGTAAAGCATCTGGGAAAACAGCTATTGCCCCACTTCAGGACTTCGCCGGTGTTCCAGGAGAGAACGGGATCGTGTTGCACTAGCCATGGGCACCCTAGAATAATACCAGCGGTGGAATACCAGCAGTCCAACTTGCAACTGGATGGGTCCTACAGCATGGCGTACATTCCTCTTGTTCAAGGGTTTGCCGATGATCGACTGGACCTGGTAATGAATCTTAATGGGCCTCTTCTTGAGATTGAGCTGGCAGCAGAGGGGTTCAGAGTCGAGGAGTGCGTGTACTGGAAGGGAGACATTGGAGGCAGTAAGGATAACTTCAGCAGTGAGTGGCTTGGTATTAACAGACACTGAATGGATGACACTCACCATAGGTCGTGGTGGACGAATGGGGCAGGTTGTGATAACATGTCCCCCAGAACCGCAATACAGACAAAGACCCTGGGTCAGCCTCCTCTGCCGCTCAGACACAGTCAGACGAGTGTTATCCAATTGCATTGCTTCTGGTTCTGGAGAGCTGGTACTCTCTGGCTGGTGTGGACGTGGTGAAGAAGACTGGCCCTGCAGGTCTTCCAGGCAGGGCTGCTTACGACGATCGGTGCGGATGGAGCAATGTATGAAGCGTTCTAGCCCGATGGCCGTCGTCGTATGCAGCCAGATGTAGTCGCAACCGAGGATTTAACCCTTGACAATAGGTGGTGATGAGGGCGCACTCGTTCCAACCACTGGCCGCTGCTAGAGTTCTGAACTGAAGAGCATATTCAGAAACCGACATCTTTCCTTGAGAAAGATGATATAGTTGCTCACCAACAGATGAATCGTCGTCAGGAACCCCAAAGACCTCACAAAAATGAGTGGTGAAATGATCTAGTGTTTGTGTCACAACAGATCGTTTGGGCCCAGTGAAGTGCTCTTCCTTTCAGCAAGGTAATGATGTAGGCGTTTTTAGCTCTCTCGGTTGGGAAACTGCGCGACTGCATCTCTAGGGCCAGCGAACACTGAAGGAGGAATCTGTCGCAGTCCTCCGCCGAGCTAGAGTAGTGCACTGGTGAGGCCACGGGACTGGATACCACAAGCTGTGAAGGAGTGACGGTGACGGGTGATGCGGAAGTGGTGCTCGAGAGTGCTCGCATGAGAGCGTCCACGACTTCCTGGAATGGATCCGGTGCACTCATATTCAAATGGTAAATTGGTCTGGTCTTCTGTTACAGAACACAGACTCACAACAATGTGGAAATGAAAATGAGGCTTTATTGATCGTAGCAAAGATGGTAAACAAGCAGGTGAGTAATAATGAAATGAGCAGGATGGTAATATGGAATAAGAACACTGACAGTACTTTGTTTTGTAGATTGATGGAGGAGATCGTGGAGCTGAGCAGTCGAGCACACACTTTGGTGCGTATGTTGGAGTGGTATTGAGTCCAGGATGAGAAGACGCTGGAGACACAGACACACAGGAGGACGCTGGAGACAGAGGATTGGGAGAGATGTAGGAACACTGGAGCATAGAGGTAAGTGGATCAGTGATAAGGTAAGTGGTAAGTGAGTCCTTCTTGTAGTTGAGACCAGACAAAGTGCTGTGGTGAAGTATGCTTATATACTGCTTGTGATGATGAGGTGATGACGATCAGGTGCAGGTGATTAGTATTCTGGTGATTGTGACCTCTGTGATTGGGTGATGATGGAGCCTGGCCGATCTCTGACTGCTATCCGTTTCACATTGAAAACCACGTAGCCTATCAAATATTTTATTAACAGTAAAAGTAAAATCTTATTGTAGTCCTGAGGGGAAAAAAACCACTCTAGATGGCATAACACAGTAGTGCAATAAACATAGCAATATAGCACTGAAAAGACAGCGGTTTATCCCTGAAGTCGGAGGGCAAGTGCTGGGCAAGACTTGTTCTGCGGCGTAAGGCTAATCCGTTACGCCGTGTCATTCTTCTGCACCAGCCAAGGCTGGCTTTGAACTCACTGGTGGGTATGTTCAGCTCTGCTATATCTAGTGCCTTCAGCTGAATGATGGGTCTGGTTATGGGCAGCTCCATATTTCTTTTTTTCAGCTATACTGACACACTAGCCTGTCAATTCCTTAGAAGCAGCTGCTTTTAGGACTGCAGTAAGCTTTTCTTTGACTGTTAGCATTTTTAAAAATGGGCTCGCCATCTTCTAACATTAAAATCTGATATACTGTATTTCTTCACTGCTTGAGAGTTGTTTGATGTCTCTGCTGCCTTTATCACTATAAGCTTAAAGTTTGCATCATATCCTCTCCTTAGTTGCTGGATCACTTGCCCGACTTTTAAACTGCTCTGTTCTGGATGGTCATTCGCCATCATGTAGTTCCCTGGCACTGTAAACTATCAGTAGTTTACAGGGGGGTTTACTTCAGTCCCGGGGGGCACACTTTTTTTTTTTTTTTTTTTTTTAAACGTGTGTTTGGCCTACCTATTGTTGCGGATGTATAATTGACATTTAAAAGTCCAGACCCTAATTATAAGATAAAAAAAATATAAGATAAAAAATATTTATATTTTTATATAAGATTAAAAAAAATATTAATAAAATACAAGCTGCTATTACACTTAGCTTTTATGGAGTCAAATGAATGGAATCAGCTACGACTGTCATATTAATATATTATAATTATGATTTACATATTTCATTTTGTTTTGATTAAAAATAACTTTATGCAATTAGAATTATAATAATTAACATGAATAAAATACAGTTGGAGCAAGCTGCTATTACAGCCAGCATTAACATTATTGCTGTTCTTCTAAGATGTCTTTTTAATGCTTTACTTGTCTGCAAAAATGTCTTTGAACCATCTTTATTTGGGGCTTTTCTCAGCAAATATTTATATGCATTTAATTGTCATTTATTAATAAATCATATAATTAATTTGATTAAAAATCAAATCAGTTGAAGACATAAAAGTTATACTAGTGGAAATCTTGTGCAAATGCATTTTGAGAGCATAGTGGTTGCGACCCAGTTTTTGCAGGTACATCTTTTTTCCCAGACAGAACCATCCTGTTACCGGCATATAAAAATCATCCTTTACAGTCCATGATAAGCTTATTACAGAGTGCTTGATTGGAACAGGCTTAAACTCTATCGCATGGTTTACTTCAAAGAGACTGTCATTTGGTTTGGCCCTTCACCTGTATTCCCCCGCCTTTTTTTGTGTTTTCATATATTATTTGTCTGTGGAGTGCACTATATTTCATAGCTTCAGCATTTCCTTTTTCACTCTAAAATAGCTAAGGCCATATTTAGCTGCGTAGAAGGGAGACAGTGTTTTATGATCATCCAGTTATAATCTGCCAAAAGCAGCAGCCATGTTGAATTATTTCCTCTCAATTGGCTGTCTGATGAGGCTTGCCAATGCCTCAGAGTTTTGAGAGAAGCGTTCCTGTTGCCTGTCAGAGCCAGGCGCTGGAAGTACTGATGCCACTGGAGGAAACAGCCACCTTATTTCCTCTCGTTATAAAACAGACCACATACTAATTAACAGGATATCTGATAGCTGTGTGTCTATAAAGCTGCTATTTTCCTAATGAATTAAAAAGAACTGATCATTAGCATTAACCAAAGGAAATGCAGATTGCCAAAAAAATAATAATAAAGCAGGCGAAATCGATTCGGCCAGCCGGTTGCCAGGCGACCGAAGCCTGCACAGCAGATCTGTGGCATATTCCAGTTATCCTGTTATCGCAGGTATAATGAGGCCCAGAGCATTGTGGGATGTGAGGGCAGTTGGTTCAAACAAGGCCATATTTGCTAGTCACATTGGTTGTAAAGGTACTGATCTGTTCTTTTTTTAAATTTTATTGAAACGACAGGTTGCATGAAATGGGTTTTCCAGGATGGGGCTAATTGGTTATTGATGAAATTCGTCCTCAAAGGTATTATCTCTCCTCCTCCCTCTGTCCAATTTCAAAACGTTGATTATCCTTTTGGTTTGTTGCACATAAATTACCAGTATGACAGCTGGGGCGTTGTGAGCGAGATCAGGGATATTGCAAAATGTGAAGCCAGTAGATCGTAGTGTTGAATTTTCAATCCTATTTCAATCAAATAACCTCATAGTATAATATTAGTATAGTATTTGTTTATGTAAAGATTTTCTGTTATTATTCTGCATATTTACTGTATAGGACCAGGGTGCGAATTGCATAATGTCTTTTTTTGGGGGGGGGGTGGGGGGGGCAAAAGTTACTAGCCACTCAGCATTTTCACTGGGCCCAATTTTGACACCGATACCATGGGGAAAAACTGCCATGTAGATATTTTTTAATTTTATCTCATAGTTTGCCAACAGGTATATTAGGCTGCTACCACTTTAAGACCTGATGCACTGATCCACATACTGTTACATGTGTGTTTTCTCTCAACTCTTTTCTCTCTGCTTATGTGAATACTTGGCAAGACTGATATTTTGACATTATTTTGTATGTATTTAACTGTTCAAGCGCAATAAGGAGCTAAAAAGAACTCAGTTTTGTACTGAGAGGCGGATTGATGTGCACACATTTTGGGTTTGAGAACAAAATCTTCAGAAATTAGTAAAATTATGCCCAGTACGCGCAATCCCACGGCGAGATTCAAACTGTGTAACACCAAAAATATTCATCCGGAACAAATGAAAGGGGTAGGGGAGGCGGGGTTGTGTCAACTTGCTGTCAGAGAGATGAGAGAGCGAGAAAGCGCAACTGGTATTGTGTATCTATTCTGCGGAAAATGAGAATTGGAAGCGTTATATATATTTCAGTATCAAAAATTTAGACAACACTGCATTGCACTTAGTTTATTTCATGCTCAGTTGATTAACAGATAAACTGTCAAAACACATTGTTTTTCATCCATGCAATAAATGCATGTCCCTGAATGAGTGCGGTTTTATAGCGTATTTAAAGGGTTGATTCACCCAAAAATGAAACTTCTGTCATTAAAGGTGGGGTATGTATTTTTTCAACAACGCTGTTGGACATTGTTGATATTTGAAATCAACCCAAACAAACCCACCCCTCTCTTCATTTCTCCACCTTCAAAACTCACCCTCCAATCCTAGCCACCCTGCTCCGAGTCTGTCTCGAACCCCAGCCCGTCCATTGTTAGCAGGCAAGGCGAGTGCACTGACAATGACGCTAAACACCGCATTCTCTAGCGGTCGTCCGTGTGCAGTGGTTTACCTGCACAACTCTCACTATCTGGACACTATTACACTATTACAATGCAAGAGTGGATTTCTGTTTATCATAACTGACACACAACAAAATAATGCTTCCCGAAAAATAAAGCGCAGATGATGAACGAAGGACAGCAATCACCAATAGCACAGCAGCCCTAGACAATCAATGACACTCAAACCCAGTGTTACTCACGTGTGAAGCGGATTCAAAGCAGCCTCTGCGTCTGTTTTCAGACCTTCCTGCTTAGCTCTCTCCAGTGCAGGAAAGCTTTTCTAATATTAACACGGGCCCTAAAGCACTTGCCCAGTCATAAACCTTTATTCCAGTGATATTCGTTTGAGCTCTTTTGTATTGTCTCATCATCTCTTTTTTTTTTTCTTCCCAAATCTTACTCATTCTGTCTCCTCGACCATCATACGCCCCCTAATGCTGATTGGTTAGACGTTTGTTGTTGGTGTCGGCCCGACAAACTTCCAAACAGTATTGTTGAAAAAATACATAGCCCACCTTTAAGTACTCACCCTCAATTTTCCCGAATTCACCCAAAATTTCATTTTTTGGTTGAAGTAACCCTTTAATTCAACTGCTCAGGTAATGTTAAAGGTAGGAGACAGCAAAATTCTGATTTAAAATCAGTCAGAGCTAGAAATGTATCATATTTACAGGTAAAGCTTCATATTATGGGTAGACTACTTTCTTTCCAAGCTCAAGCTTTCTTTAGGGGGGTCGGACCTCCCCAAACCCCCCTGTAATTTGCACCAAGGATAAGACCCTGAAAGGCTAATTTAGGCCGTATCAAAGGTTACGTTCACTCAAAAATTATACATTCTGTCATTATTTTCTCATGTTTTTTAGATCTGTATGACTTGGAGACAAGTTACATGGTTGCTTTTTTTAATACAGTTATAATAATCTTTCATTTTACCTTTCAATCTTTTAAAAGGACACTAAAACACAAAGTATTATAACATTACCATGTTAGTTTATTTAAAGGCTGAATTCTGTTTTATCAAGGCTGTTGGCATAGATTCATTTTATGAAAATGTGCTACATGTCGATTAAATACCTTTTCAAAACTTACCTGTGTCTTTAGAGGCCCCCTTCTCTTCAGTTGGTGCATATTCCCCTCAAGTGCCCCTTGAGTGAAATGGTAATTGTATTTAGCCTCAGGTTGGTGGCCCTTCAAGGTGCATGCTGCTGATAGGCTGGGTTTCCTCTAACATACTCGTACTGAGCTGAAACTTGCTTCAAAAACATCTGGAGAGGAGGAAGAAAAGAAGAAATATGTTTTTTTTTGTTTGTTTTTTTAAATATTTAAAAAAAAATAGACAACTGTATCTACTACACAATTCTCAGTATATTTAAAAATACCTTGTTATGTGTTTATTGTCACGTTGTTAATGTCACGTTGTTAGCTAAGTGCTGTTCATGCCTTCGTTGGATGTTTGGATTTGTCTCATCATGCTTACTGACACAAAGCCTAACTATTTTTGAAGATTAGCGTTTATTCGTGTGGCGTCTGTTGCTTATGCTTGGCATTTGATATGAAGTGAGACGTGTAAAAATAAATGCGTAATCATTTTAGCTACCTGCCTGATTCAAAGCAATATGTAGCATACACTCACTTCATGTTTCTGATCGAGACACAGTAACTGTTTCATAACAACATGTACCCATCAGCTTCTGCAGATTTAACCGGCTTTGACAAGGCTCACAGTCCAAAAAAAGAACAAACCCATGAAAAAAAGGCTTCTCTGTATCCCTCAAGGATTTTGTATCCCTGTTTTCCTTCTTTCTAGGTGACATCAAGCTTATTTTCATTCCCATTGAAGACCAAATGCTGCTTCAGAGGAAGACATGTCAATATCTGAGTTTATTCCTGGGGGCTGCTTGTGTATTATATTGTGTAGATAATAGATAATATATGGTGTATAGTATCATGTGTTATCTATATGATATGTAATCCTATAGTTATAGTTAAAAAAAAACAAAAAACTGGCAGAAGCATATTCCTCATTTATAGTACTAATATAAAACAAACTAATTAATATTATTGATATTAACTTACCAATATTATAACACTAGTTATAATGTTTAATGTACAACATTTTAAGAATATCATTTACTAAATATAGCAATATAAAGCAGTATAAACATTACCTTTTCATTACCACATTACCAGTATGAATTAAAATACTTATGAAATATATGTAAATGCAGAAATATAAAGCAGTATATATGCATACATAATATGCAAATTATAATATGTAATGTAAAGCACTATTCACCTCTCTTATTGTCACTTTAATGGATGTTAACCAAAAATTTTTAATTTTCATTTGTTCAAACAAATGATAATTTTATGTAATAGCATACAGATTTGGACCAGTATGAGGTTGAGTAAATAATGGCAGATTTTTCATTTTTTAGATGTACTATTCCTTTAACCAGTATGCTATCTGTTTGCATCCTACTGTATATGATAACTGTGTACATAAAGGGTTAATGAGGCACAGAACTCTCCAGAGAACGTGTTGCTAACTCCAGATTTCATTTTGTGCTCCGCATTAAACCCTTAGGCCGTCTGGAAGCCTGAGCCCTTCAATCACTCACTGCCCTGCATTGCCCGGGCTAGTGATAAAAAGCCAAAAGCCACCAGTGGTAACCATGACAACAGCAACAATACCACTCAATCTAGGCTCATCTTTTTGCCCTCTCTAACGGTGCCACATGTAGAGGACACGGTTGTTATATGCACCAATTTCAGGAAATGTCCCTTTATGTTCGATGCTTAAGCGTATTGGGTCTGACAACTGAAGTCACGCTGGTGTGCTTGTGCGGTTTGTAGAATACTTTGGATGCCTGGCTTTTGTTTTCTGTTTGTGCACATCTGCAGGGCTTAAACGTGCTTTGGGCGCATCGATTTGGTTCTTGGCGAAGTGTGTTTTCTCCCCTGAGCCTTTATCTCAGATTTTTGTTCAGTATTTTAAGAGCTTATTTTTGGTCCTTAAAGGAGTGCTAAGCTGCTCTCTGAGCTCTCAGTGGCGCTGTCTGTGAAACCGCATGTGGGGCTTTGTGCTGTTATCACACACACCACCAGAACGGGTACAACAGCAAAATTCAACCCGGGAAGATGCGGATGAAAACATGTTTTTGCAACATGAGACATACTCGACAATTACTGATCACAAAGTTCATCAAAAAATCGAAATTAAACCTGTGTGATGTCCTCTGTTCCATTAAACATAAAGTTTCACAAAAAAGTGCTCTTGTCCATAATGAAAGTGAAATGTGATCCCACACCAGGTTTGTTATTAAAGGCACAATATGTAGTTTTTCTCCGCTAGAGGTGTAGCTTGATGACGCCTTGATTTTGCGGAATCATGGGAGGTGTTGTCTTCACGTCTACAGCCAGTGGAAAAGAATCCGAAGGGACTTGGGCAGAAATCATATTAATGGATAAGCTAATGTATTAAAGATTTATTAACATTACTGTAGTATGAAGTAGGGTGTGGCTGAAAGCCATTGGAGCGATTGCTAATGAGAGACAAGCGCGACACACGGCTTGAAAGCAGTGGAGCTGTTATTATGCCGCAGACGAGTGCTTCCGCTTCTTCCGGTCAAGCATATGTGGGGTAACGCAGTGCTGTTTTATCATATTAGATACATTTGTGTGTTGAAAGTTGTTAGAGTGCTTCTCTACATTTGCTCAGCAGCTACACTTGTTGCACACTGCAGTAAGCTAGATCGATATTAGGCATGGTAAAACATGGTACTCGCTGTAAACCAAGAAAACAAAATTAAACAATAAGACTTACTCTGTTGAGCTTTATAACACTGATTAGATTTTTGTCAATGAATGTGTTCAAACAGTTGTTTCCTTGTCTAATAAAACACATAAAATATTAAAGCATAAAATATATTTGGTGTTTCCATGGTTTCTACAAAATAAAACCGGTAATCTAGGGTGATGCGGGAATTGATAGGTGACGCACAGACACAGTCTGTGTCCTGGTTAAAATTGCTTATTTCTCTGGATTTCAACATTCTTGGAAACTTTTGGGATAATGCAAGTACACAAGTCAACAAAATATATAACGCTGTTCTAGTGGTTTTTGTTTTTTTTAATAAAAAAATCTTACATATTGTGCCTTTTAATAAGGGTAAATTCTATTGGTTCAAGTGACAAATTTGAATATACAAATATGAAAATTGCACAAATTAACTATTAATCAGTAGTATGGAGTATTAGAAATTAGTCACTAAGGGTCAGATTAACTAACAGCTTGTGTTAGCGCAAATTCTCTTTTGGCGTTAAAAAAACTGCTGTCAGGATTTACTAAAGATATACAAATAAAATATTAATAATTAGTATATGATGGACTACCTTTATTGTGCTTTTTTGAAGTTTTGGTGATGATTGTATGGAAAAGAGAAGTGTGAACATTCTGCTAGACATCTCCTTTTGAGGATGAATGAAGCCTGTACCTTCAGCCAATTTCATAAACTTCTTGACTTCAAGATTAGTGGTTATGAAAAGTTTGTGAAAGTTTAAGTCTTGAGTAGCTGTCAGCACTTCATTCCCTGCTGCTCATATCCTCTAGTCTCCAAAGAGAGATAGGTTAACATTTTCCCATTTGCAGGGCAAGCCCTCCTCAATCAAGCTGCTTATGTGTGACAGGTTTATTGTTCCCTGTGGGGTCCTCAAAGCTGCCCATATCAGTGCTGTGTGAAGTCACTGGAAATGCTATATCTCTGTATTCCGAATAAAAGCTTTTTCTTACATCTGACACAATGCAAGGCGTTTCCAACATTTTCAAGGGCAGTTTGACCCACAGTGTACGGTATGTTTTTTTTTTTAGCTGTAATGGATCGTAGACAGAGAGCTGATGATAGATGATGATACAGAGCAGTGAAGAAATATCTGACACCGAACTGTCATCTGGCCCGGTGTCCATTTTAAATGGTTTCACCAGGCAATTTCTTAAAACAGTATAATGTGTAGTTTGATTGTTCCTTGCTGGATGTGTCAAACTGCACAACCGCTTAAAAGTTTGGGGTCCATAAGATTTTTTCTGTTAAGTCTCTACTCTTGTGCTCACCAAAGCTGCATTTATTTGATAAAATTACAATAAAACAGTAATATTGATTACTATTATTATTATATAAAATTACTGTGTTTACATTTGAATATGTTTGAAAATGCAATTTATTCCTGTAGTACTGTCAAATGATCCTTTAGAAATCATTCTAATATGCTGATTTAGTGCTCAAGAAACATTAATATTATCATCAATGTTGAAAACAGTGCTGATTAATATTTTTGTGGAAACCATGATACATTTTCACCAGGGTTCTTTGATTAAAAAAAAAGTTAAAACAGCTTGAACAGCCTTTTTTTTTTTTTTTTTTTTTTTAATTCAAATCTTTTCTAACAATGTGAAAGTCTTTACTGTCACTTTTGATCAATATAATTCATCCTTGATGAATAAAAGTAATTATAAAAGCTGTCAACATACTAAAACTGTCTCTGAGAGGTTGCAGCACCCCTTTTAGCCATTGAACAATCGGTTGTTGGATCAACAGTTCTGCCCATCTGTAGTTTTCTTGTGCTGCATTACAAAGAAACATTAGATCTTTATCTCACTGTCACCTTCAGCTGGTCTATGTTCTGTCTTCAGGTGGAGGAGATTGTAGACGTGGGCACATTTGCAGCAGAGGACATCCACATCCCCAGTGTCTACGTCCACAGGATTGTCAAGGGAGATCGCTATGAGAAACGGATTGAGGTGAGGTGGCATGACTTGTTTGACTCGTTTCTATCAGTTTTCCTTTATCCATCTATCCTGTGTCATCATTTTTTTTTTTTTTTTTTTTTATATATTGCCGCCCCTCTGACATTTTGCAGAGGCGTACAGTAAAGAAAGGCCAGGCTGAAAATCCCAAACCCACAAAAGATTCTGATGTTGTGAGAGAGAGGATTATTCGAAGAGCTGCGCTGGAGTTTGAGGATGGGATGTATGGTATGTACAGTGTTTCAGACCATGCTATACCATTTTAATCACACTGAACCATTGTTTTATCCTTTAAAAAGATTAAAAAAAATGAAAATTCTGAACTTCATGTCGTTCAAATTGAGTATGACTTTTTTTGGGGGAACACAAAAAGGGGAATTTTGAAGAATTGTGCTGGCCTCTCTTTGCCATGCAATTATAAAGAATGGGGACTGAAGCATTCAAAGTAACATGCAGATTCACACATTTTGTGTACTATATTTCAAGTTTTCTGAAGCCATATGATAGCTTTGTGTGAAAAACATACTGAAATTGGCTGAGCTTTTCCTTTAATTTTAACAGATTATTGGAAGCAATAATGGTTTTAATGTTTATTAAAAATGACATTTCCTGTGTGTCTCTCATGATAATCCATTAATGCAGTTTGATAACCTTTTTAGCTAACCTGGGCATTGGAATCCCCATGCTGGCAAGTAATTTCATTAAACCAGATATTACCGTCCACCTGCAGAGTGAAAATGGCATTCTGGGGCTGGTAAGCTCTTCTTTAACAGATTTGTATTGAATTTGCTAAATGCAGTTAGAAACGTCTTTAAAAATCCATCTGTTATGATTTTTATCATTATGTTAATGAGAGAAAAACACTCTAAATGTGATGATACACGGGGCAACTTTTTGAGCAGTGTTGCCGAGCAATGTTGCTTGGGCGCTTTCCCATTGAGAATGAGCAACACATTTCTATCTGGATACTTTAGATCGGCCATGGGCAATTTTTTTAGATTCTCCAATCTGAATGCTAGCAGCCGATCACGTGACCGGCGTGGAGATTTTGGAAAAAATTCAAACAAGACGGCGGCCTCTCAGTGGCAGGGGAGCAAAGAAAAGGACCGTGAACTTATATATTTTTACGCTGGTTAGTTATCATGTGTCAACCCAAAACAGGGAATTGACCTCATTTAATGCTTAAAATACCAACGAATGTCCAATTTAATGTATGTAGCCTGTAATTTGGCCATTGAATGTTTTTAGTTAAATACTAAAAAGACGCATTCTGATTAACGTCTGCAGTGGCATAGGCCGTAGGTCGTATTGTATGTGAAAATAGTTTTAGAAGCAGTCAACACGGGTTCGAATCCGCCTTTTGCCAAACTCTCTCTTCTCTCTTTTCCCATCACAAATCAGATCAGAAAGGCATTTATATTTAATAAAAATGAAGAAAATATTTGAAAAGTTGAAATAAAGTGCCTAACAAGTGTTTAATAATAAAGTATTTATTGGGTTGGCAACAGATTTGCTTCTCTCAGATTGGTTGCTGCCAACTGTCCATTGCCATAATTAGTTGTCTCACCAGGTTGCATTGTCTAGCAACATTGCTCAAAAAGTTGCCCCGTGTATCATCATCTTAAGGAAGTTGTTTGTATGTAGTTGTTTTAATTTTGACAAGCAGAAGTTTCAATTATTAGGGAGCTACACTATGATTCATAAGTTTGGGCTCAGTAAGATTTTTATTTTGAAAGAAATTCATACTTTTTTCAGCAAGGATGCATTCAACTGATCAGAAGTGACAGATATCATTTGTTACATTCTAAATGTCTTCACTATAACTTTCTGTTCATCAAAGAATACTGAAAAATATGTATCATGCTTTCTTCAAAAATAAGCACCACAATTGTTTTCAACATCCATAATAATAAGAAATGCCCTACGGATTGTTCAGAATAAAAGAAACATTATTCACAGCAGGTAATCTGAAGTCTGACTGTGCTTTAAAGGGGATGAATCCAGAGCAGCAACTTCTCTGACAGTTTGCCATGCTGACAGTACTGATAGACTCCTAGTGCGCTACATGCTGTCAGCATGCTAAAAATGTCTCTGAGACATTGCAGCCCCCCTTTAGCCAATGTACACAACATTAAAAGCTAATTTTAAAATATATCTTGATAAACTAATCTAACACACTAAACAACTAGTTGGTTCTTGGAAGGCTAGTACACAGTTTTGCCCATCTGTAGTTCCTTTCACTGTATTCAAAGAAACTTAAAAACTGTTTCTTGAGCACCAAATCAGCATATTAAAATGATTTCCGAAGGATCTTGTGACATTTTAAGACACCAGTTGTTTTAAATTGTAATAAAATTTCACAATATTATTGTTTTTAAATATATCTTCGATCAAATAAAAGCAGCCTTTGTGAAAACATAAAAAATCTTACCAACCCAAAACTTTTTAATGGTAGTGTACATTTTAATTGCATCTGTAGTTTATATGAGAGAAATATTCAAAGCAAATATTATCGCCAAATGATATAGCTATTATATATTAAATTAAATTAAATTAAATTAGTGTAGACATAAAAGCATTAGATCTGTGTCTACATGAAGCAAGAGTTAAATTCTTGTCTCCATTTAACTGTAAATGTTGTTGTTTAAGTGTATTTATTTCTGTATTAACATGAGTGATTTTTGCACTCATCATAAAAG
Organism: Elopichthys bambusa; assembly: GCA_037101425.1. Lineage (NCBI taxonomy): Eukaryota > Metazoa > Chordata > Actinopteri > Cypriniformes > Xenocyprididae > Elopichthys > Elopichthys bambusa. Next base: position 18,177,898 of record CM074446.1, read on the forward strand.
CATTAATGAGTACTTTTTTTTTTTTTTTTTTTTTTTTTTTTTTGCTGTCTGAATAATTCAGGGCCCCTACCCAACAGAGGAAGAGGTTGATGCAGATCTCATCAATGCTGGTAATAATTATCCCTCACTTTCATTCTTGTAGACAGTTATACAGCATTAGCATTGCATAAATTGCCTTTTAATAACCTAATTTGTCCATTCAGTGCACTTAATGAAAGCTCTTTCCATTTCACCCTTACCCTTTCAGGTAAAGAAACTGTCACAGTTCTTCCTGGAGCAGCCTATTTCTCTAGCGATGATTCCTTTGCCATGATCAGAGGGTAAGGACCAATCACATTTTAGTCTTCAATCATGTCAAGGACTGAACAGTGTTATGTAACCATTTCCAGAAAACATGTTGCACAAGTTGACTTTATTTTCAGTAGGTTGGTCCTCAGACAGGCTGAGCACTTTGAACCCAGATGCTGACTCTTTTAAAAAAAAAAAAAACAGCTGTGGGTGCAAGAGCTCACTTAGACATTACGATAATAAATGTGACTTTATGTCGAATGCAGTGCTGTGACTGTTTTGGGGCGTAAGGGCTTGATTTGCTGAGTGTTAATGGTGAAAGTGAGGGATAGAGCAGATGCAAAATATACAATGAGTCGGCCATGATGCTGACTGCGCCTCAGGCCACGTTGGCTGACATTTTCAGCTCTGTCAAAACAGGTGGCTACTTTAATTGGATGCTTCTTGTACTGCTCAGTAGGGTGAGACGGCCGAAACGAAGGTGCTTTGTCTCTCCCGGGGCCATTCTGGCCTTCGCGGAGAGACCTGCGGTGCTGTCAATAAAGCAATTGACTCTTGCTGGTCTTAAGTGCGGAAGTGTGTAATTGTTCATCCTGTGTGTGTGAATATCAATTTCCTGATGACAACATTTTAAAGTGTTGTTTTTCCCCAGTGTACTATATTAACACAAAGGCGTCTAAAAAGCTGGTGAAATCACTACTTTTAAAACAATGTTATTAGTAGCATAAGAATTTTAGTTTGTCTTTTCAGAATGAGTTAAAATTAAAAAAAAAAAAAAAGTGTATATATATATATGTGTGTGTGTGTGTGTGTATATATATGTATATATGTGTATATATATATACACACACAGTACTGTGCAAAATCTTAGGCATATATATATATATATATATATATATATATATATGTATATGTATGTTTTAGTGAAGTCATACGTTTTAATTTATCTTTAATTCTGTTATTTGCATAGCAGTATGTTAGGCATTAGTCACATGTCGTTTAGAAAACTCCCCGTTGATGTTTTATGAGCCTTATCGATTTTTCCACAGGCAGCTGACGCCTTCTTCTTCAGCCTCAGCATTATTTCTCTGTTCACCGTCTGCGAATCCTGCAGTGGTCGTATATTTAGGTCTTAATTGTCTGGTGCAATAGGGAGCACAGTGAATGGTCATGGGGTCTTAGCTGTATACCCGGCACAAGGGGAGTCATGACAGCACATACATTAAGAATAGAGCACTTCCACCCACTCACAGTCTGTCTGTAGATTCATGAATAAGACCATCTGACAATCCAGTGGTTTAGTGGTGCACTATTTCAAGCCAATAGGCTCGACTTGTCGGCACACAGGACCTTATTACTCAAATGATTTAGTCTACTACTAGTTCTAATGTTGAGGTTTTTTTTTTTTTTTGGTTTTTTTTTTTGGATGGCCATTTGGAATTGACAGTTTTGCCTAAAAGAACTGCTTATTGAGCATTAATTACTAGGAAGTACTGAA